>CM061133.1:65202505-65867249 GCA_030789695.1 Scilla litardierei | reverse complement strand
TAGCATATTCTAGCATTTAATTTAAATTTTGTTTGCACGGTGCAAGTGCAATTGTCCAACACATGCTAGCATTTATTAAGAAGTTTGACCTTTTGAGTGAGCTGGCCACTAAAGGCTTTCCATTTAATTACAAGCTTGACATTCAGCCACTAAAGGTTTTCCATTTATTTACAAAGTTATCATTTTCAGCCACCAAACCCTTCCATTTATTCAAAAGCTTGCCATTCTCATTTATTTCAATCCTGTTGATCAAAAAAATGTAATATATTTAGCATAATACTTTTAATAAAATGTGTAACTAGTAAAAAGGTATTTGTGCTAATATTTGATAATATTTGATAGTATTTAATAGAGTTTTAAGTATCTGAAACTACCGATACCGATGAAACGAAACTACCGTCCGAAACCACCGAAACGGACGATTCCGATACCGAAACCTAAATTTTGGGAAGAGCGAAACCGAGACCGAAACCGAGACCTAAAACCTTGGTTTGTACATTGTTGCTTCTAGATCATACTTGGAGTTGGAGGATGTTCATGAGAGACTCCTTGCATGTTATCTTGAATTTGACTTCTGAATGTAACTTGAGGTTCATATTGGTGCTAGTGTCTTATATGAATTTCGTAACCATCCAAACTAGCTAGGCATGCACATGCATACACATTTAGTATTCAACATGCATGCATGCAGTGCAGTTATAGATCCGTAATCTTCAATGTGCTTATGGTTATACTTATACATGTCTAGCTAATAGTAATATGATATTCAATGTTTAGTATGAACATTCATTGTTAAAATTTTTGACATTACTTTTCTTGCTTATGGAATTTGAATATCATAGATATATGACATATATTGTTATATAACTCGGCACAAACAGATCTTCTTATGGTAATTCACGTGGACTTGCACATGGGATTTGATTTATATTGTGAACATCTTTTACTGAATAATGAACTTTTATTACATTCCATTAGGTTAACGTCGTTGATACAAAATGTTTCTTCAGCGTTTTTGTTAATTCTCGACATAGATGAATCTATGTAAAATTGCGACTCTATGCATCTGGTATTTGTTTTAGGTCCACAACATCTGAGAGATGTTTTCTACCGGATGGGCTTGTCTGACAAGGACATCGTTGCACTTTCTGGTGGTCACACCTTGGTACACATCTTTGCAATATTTTCCCAATTGATGTTTTTGTTGAGATACCAAACTCTTAGCTGCTTGGTTATTGGTCTTATAGGGAAAAGCTCATCGCGAGAGGTCAGGATTCGAAGGTGCATGGACTAAAGAACCTCTCAAATTTGACAATTCCTACTTTGTGTAAGACCAGCTCTCACATGACACAAATTTGGTTGTACAAGTCTTGTTTTTGTTCTTAAATTGATGGTCAATAGTCGGTTGTATACTTTCTCAGAGAATTGCTGAGGGAGGAGTCGGATGGCCTTCTGAAGCTTCCTACTGACAAGGCTTTGATGGAGGATCCCGTCTTCAGGCGTTATGTCGAGCTCTATGCAAAGGTAATAATATGGTGATCAAACAGTCTACAACTGAACTGACTGAGTTACTATCGCGTCACTGCTTTTTAACGTCAGTGAAACATCCTTGCCTAATGGCATACTCATTGGCTCTTGGCAGGACGAAGAAGCCTTCTTCAGGGACTACGCAGAAGCACACAAGCGGCTCTCTGAACTGGGATTTACTCCACCTCGCACCGTCTCTGGCACGAAATGTGAACCCAAGTCTAGCGTGATATTAGCTCAGAGTGCCGTTGGAGTTGCAGTTGCTGCGACCGTGGTCATCCTGAGTTACTTGTATGAAATATCCAAGAAAGGGAAGTGAATAAGTCGCTAGTTATTGTATGTTCCTAGTCTGGGTCACATTATCACGGACCATACAAGCATGATGATGCTAAGAATGAAGCGGTATGTACTGAGGATACCACCTAAACTCCAGATTGTGTGCTTGTATGCACGTAAGGGGATGTGGGAATAAAACCTTAATGCAGGGCTAAATGCAACAATGAAGGAGTTGATATGGTGTAAACAGTATGTGTGGATTAAAATATTGGCTGATTCTCGGTATCATATGATGTACCCATGCTTCTCTCTGATAAGATGATAAGAAGTTCAACATGAACATGATATCCTCCAGTACGTGTAAAAATCATGTGTGTCAGATTGGCTGATTCTCGGTATCATATGATGTACCCATGCTTCTCTCTGATAAGATGATAAGAAGTTCAACATGAACATGATATCCTCCAGTACGTGTAAAATCATGTGTGTCAGAGCTGCCAATATTTGTGTCCATATTTTATGCATTCATATGATTGATTAAAAGCCGATTCAAACTCAAATCCGAATTTTTGTATTTGTTTGCATTCCTTGCTGGGTGCCTTCAACAGTACAGCATCGTAATTTCTAACGAGATAATGAAACTTGTTTTATTAGACACAATGTAAAACAAAATCGTCGGCCGATACCTTGAATCAAGCATGTTTTATTAGGAGGTAAAAGCTAAGACAATTCAAGTCCCCGTACTCTGCTTATTCAAATACCACTCTCTCCATAAATTAAAGTCCAACGAGATAAAGATCATCTCCTTGCTTTTATTTCTCTACTACTAGTTGCTACTAGTTCAAATTAAGACCTTTGCACAAGGGGAGTTGATGTAAAGAGTGATGTCCTCAAACACCCTCAGCCTCTTCCCCATCTTCCCTTCAGCAATCGCCGGGCTCCGATGATGATCCTTGTCGGCCTCCGACGAACCCTCATCCTCAAGAACAGGAGCCAGCACCGCCGTCAGTATGGCCTCGTCGAAAGCATTGTTGTCCGGCAGCTCAGGCCACCTGTTCTCCTCCTCTTCAAACGACGGGGACTTCCTCTTGTTGTTTGTTGCCATCTCCTCTGTTTTCACCAACGTTGATGATCTAACATGCACCTGACTACTGACGATCAGTCTCGAAGAGTAGAATGGCGGCGCATCAATGTTGAGGGACATGCTCCTATTGAGAACTCCTCCTCCTCCTCCTCCCATGTTCACATCAATATTCTCGTTTGCGCACTTGTCTGCGTTTCGTGGTTGAGTCGGATGATCGATGCAAGGCTGAGGCTGCCATATCGAAGAAGAACCCGAGAATGCATTGAAGTGCCAGTTCTGATCCAACTTGGACTCGAGATCTCGAAGCATCTCTTGTGCCCTCTCGTAGGCTTTGAGGTGGGAGTCGGCGCCTCTAAGGCCGTCGACAATGGCGGGCCTCACCTGCTTGAGGGTCTCTCTAGCCCCGGCGATCCTCCCTTGCTTCATCAGGCAAATCCCAAGGTTGCACATCTTGTTGTTGTCGGGTCCGATGACAAGCGCTTTCCTGTACGCATCCTCTGCTTCTTTGTACTTCTCCTTTTGCATCAAAGCCCACCCTAAATTACCCTGAATCCGAAAAAAAAAACATCAGAAAAATATATATGACAAAAACCCACATCAGTGATTTCTTCAGGCAAGAAAAGGAGTATGCGAAAATTTACGAGCAATCTCGTTGCTTCTTGCTCGACAGAGACTTGAAACTTCTTCCCTTGAGACCGAGCGGTCTTGGTTCTTTTCCCGTTGAAAGCAAGCCCTTGCTGAATCAGCTGCAGTTTATGCCTCAGCAGCGCGATTTGATCATCCAACCTCCCGCATCTCTGCTTGACATTATTTATTCATTGAAAAACTTCAAGAAAAAAATTAAAAAAAATAATAGAAAATCGATAGGAAAGGAGGAGGACCTTGTAGAGATCTAGAAGAATGTTGTCCAGAGATTCTTGGGCTTGGTCCGAACACCGATGCCTCAAAGACTTGATGGCTTCGACGGCTTCCTCGGCCCGATTCTGTTGCTTCATGACAATGGCCATGTCTTTGAGCGCACTGTCAACCCTGTCTCCTGCATTGATGGCTCCCCAAAACAGAGCGATCGCCCTCTCTGGATCTTTATCGACCAACTGCATAGATCCAAGCCATCAAGAAACAGTCATTCATTGTCACAAAACAAGTCGGCAAATAGACAGAACAAACCCAATGAGTTCAATTACCTGAACTTTTTTCGCCCTGACGTAAGGGGTGTCACCAACGGGGACTTTGTAGGCGACGTGGAAGGATTCCGATGATTGGGGCCTCGTGATCGGTTTGATTGGAGAGCAAGGAGCAGATTTTGATGGCCTTATGGCGGCCGGGGCATTGATGTTCCATAAATCTTGATGACTCATCTTGTTGCTGTGTTATAACTTAGAGAATAAGAAGACTCAATAAGAACAGAGAGGAGTTGGTTGGTCTCTCTGCAGAGAGAGAGAGAGAGAGAGGATGATGAAGGCTTCGTTGATGGGTGCAGAGTTAATATGAGAGGAGAGAAGAGGGAGAGAGAGAAGAGAGGGAGGGATCTGAGGACGTGTTTTGTTTTTGGAAGGGAGTCGACCGTTGGGGCGCCCGTTTGAAAATACGCAAAAGAAAACTAGCCGTTGGGGGGCTCGTCGACGGAGAGAATGGTTTTTGAGAAATTGAATCCGCATACATAGTTGCTCTTCCCACGGACCACTTCAAACATACCCAGTTTCATGGGAGTTACTATGCGCACAGACCAAAATTCTCTTCCCACAGACCACCTTACAACCAAACTCAAACTAATTTAAATATCATATTTTTTTTACTTTACAAACAACATCGTATCCTCATTTTACGCATCTTCTCTTCGTCATCCTTCACCACTTCCCCGTCGTCGCATCCACGTGGCTCCCGCGGGCACCAGACGTTGCTGCATCCACGCCACCACCCCTCCCCCACACGTAGCCACCACCCACTCCCACCTCTTCCTCCACCATCGTCATTCCTCCCCCTCCCCTCGTCTGTCGTCATTGCCACTACCGTTGTATCCCCCAAATCTCTCCTCTTCCTTCCCCATCTTCATCACTCCACCGCCCCTCATCAACCGTTGCAGCCACCGCAGCCACCCACTCCATCCTCTTCCTCCTCCTTCATTCCCATTCATTCCCTTATCCCTCCTTCGACGCTGGCATCGCTCCCGCCTACGCATGACCTAGAGGATGTAGCGAAGACCACGGCGAAGGCGAAGGGAGGGGGAATTTTTTTTTGGTTTTGTGTGTGTGTGTGTGTGTGGGGGGGGGGGGGGGGGGGGGGGGGGGGGGGGGGGGGGGGGCAGTAAGAGGAGGGAGTGGGAGTGTCTGAGCGGCGGCGTTAGACTATGGGAGAGGGGAATGAAGAGGGAGGGAGGGATATTAGGGAGTGGGAAGTGGCTGCACGCGGAGACGGGCTGCTGCGTGGATATGTTGGCAGCGGCGCCTGTGCCGGTGGCGGAGAAAAAGTGGAAGACATTACTCATGTAAAATTTGAATGGAGTTGAAGAGTTGAAGAGGAAAAAGTTTCAATATATTTGTAAATTTTGAATTGCAAGCTTTAAAATAAGTGGTCTGTAAGAGAAAATTAGGTCGTCCCCATATTAACTCTCATTTATTTGAAGTTCAGTATTTTTACTTTACCCACAAGCATATTCTCAAATTACCCTTCTCCTCTTCATCTCCTCTTCCGCTCGCCACTCTCTTCGTCTCCGCCCATCCGCAGCGGAGCACCTCCATCCTTCCCCCTTCTAATTAATCCATTTCTTTATCTCATCCCCTTCTCAATCTCGCCATCACACACTCTCCCAAACGTTTTATTTCTTCCATATCTTGGACGGAGCTTGTCATCGATGGAGCCTGTCGAAATGGAGGTGGAGCTTGTTGGGATAGATATGATGGGAGTAGACGGAGCTCGCTGGAGAAGAAGAAAAAGAGGTGTGTTGAGTTGGAGGTGGAAGAGATGAGGAGAATAATGAAGCAAAAAAATTTGAAAGGAGAGTTGAACCATTGGGTATTCTCATATTGGATTTGTGGACATTCCATAGGATGGTGTAACACCAATGACCATATACCTTTTCTCGACCATCCTCTAAAGAATTTTTGGCTTCGTCATTGGGTGAGGGTTGCTTGGTAATTACATACAAAAACCCTAGCTTGAGGACTAAGCTTGGCTACTTATCTTGGTTGGTTGATTAGTAAGCTGTACTGTTGTATCCACCTAGAAGTTGGGCTTTTGGGCTGCTTCGCCATTGTTTGGGGAAGGTTTCGTGGGCTTCTGTAGTATCACAATTGCTTTTCAGCAAGGTTGCGAATATTTTTATCAGTCACACCTATATTTGTGCATATATATATTAAATACTTAGTTAAACATAGGATTAGAATGAAATATAATTAAATTCCAGCAAAAATTAGGTATAAAATATTTCCAACTCCCAGGCATTTATTAAAGAAACTACACATGCTTACGAACTAGTGAAGGAGCCCATTTGTTTCAACGCCTATTTATAATAGACTTGGACTTGGGCCCATGATCTGTGGGTAGTTTGGTGTTTGGGCTCATTAATGAACTTCGGCTGACCTCTGCTGGTTTCATACTTTTTAAACTTTTTAAAGCAGATATCAAGATTTTTTTTATATTTTTGATGTTTCCTTTATAAGGAAGTTATGTGAAGCTAGGAGTTGATTGGCGACTAGCAAAGATATTGCGGCTGATGAAATAAAAAATCAACCATATTAGGTATATGTTTCCTGCATGATGATGTGAGAGAGGTCATAAATTTTATGATTAATTCCATCTATTTACTCGACCCTATCTCATAACTTCTATGATTCAAAAAAATATATTATTGCTTCTTTTTTGACTACAAATTACTATGTAAAACATATGTAAATCTCAAATGGGGGATGTTTTTGCTGACCGGGACAAACCCAAGTCGGCAGGGTTTGTCCTATGTGACTGGTGGAGAGGTGTGCCAGCTCATCCCCCAACATAGGGTTGTGAGGGTGTGTGTGCATTTTTTGGTGTGGTTTTTTTGTGATGCCCAAACAAATGCCCCATCTTCTCCCTTAATTGTATGTTTGACGTGCCTTTTTCATGAAATCAAAGAATATTCTCTCTGTCTACTATTTATATGGTTGCCACCTCCCTTTTTACACTTTGTTCCCGGGGTTTTGGCTCTTAAGCCATCGCTTTTCACATTTTTACACCTGGACGCTACCCACAGACACACCCACACAGTTTTTTCACTTTGGCGCCTGATTTTCTCCGTGTTTTTTTCCACTCCTCGTGCACACCCTTCCTCCATATTTTTCGCTTTGCCCCCGTCTTTTTTGCTCTCAGGCCTCCGCTTTTCACAATTTTATCCCTCAATACTACCCACAAACACACCCGCACTTTTTTTTTTCACCTTGGCGCTTGATTCTCTCCATGGTTTTCTCCGCTCCCCGTGCACACCCTTCCTCCCCATTTTTCGCTGTCACGCACCGCTTCCCATTCTACTATGAAGCGAGAACGCGAGCGGGTCTGCGGTGTGCTTAAAACAAGGAGGATTACTTTTTTCTTTCTTCCTCCTTGGCTTAAACACACTAAGCGTCTGTGTAAAAACTGCAGGTCTTTGCATGCGGATTTAAGAAACATCTTGAATAACATTATTACAAACCAACATTCCAAATATAGAATGCAACAATAGGCCTAGCATGGCCAAATCAACATACACACATATACATTGATACACTCAAAAATACTGACATGAAATAATAAAAGAGCCAGTCTTCAGCATGATGAAATCCACGCGGTCCTGGTCAACCGGACTGATCTCAGAGACAGATTCCTCAGTAAACTCTGGCTCGAAACCTAACATGCATTTCAAAACAATATACATTTGAAATACATGTCAGCGAGGGTTACTCGTGTAAGTACTTTCCCATAATAGAAAGAATGAGTGTATATAAAATATTTTTCAGAAAGCATGGTATGTACAACAAGTTATGTAAAAAGTTAAAAACCAAAGAGGACAAAAGCGAGATTCTTATAAACATGCAAGTAAAGGGTCGAAGTAATTTTAACTAAGACTTTAACAAGGCTGAAATCAACATAAAACCGTTGTAACTACTGATTTTTCATGTATTTGGATTATCTATATTATATATATATGTTTTGGTGGATTTTCTCCTTATGTGTGGTCTTCGTATCCGTAGCTTTCGTTTTCGTTCGTTTCGTCGTGATTTTCTAGCTTCTTCCTTAGAATCGTTGATCTTGGAGTAAGTCGCTCATGACGAACTTCAAATCGCTCATATTTTAGAGTTAGAGTGATCTTAGAAGCTATAGAAATCTTCTTGAAGCTTCGCGCTTCAATTCGGCACATTTCGTGCACCTTAGTTGGTTCAAGCAGGGGGGACCAACCGACTAGATTGAGATCTAGTCGGTCAGGAACTCTACTGGAACCGACTAGTTCATTGAATCAATTATACAGGAGTTACTGTTTACTCTTAGTCGGTCTAAGAACAACCACCGACCGACTAGATGTGAAACTAGTCGGTCAGAACTTGCTCTCAGACCGACTAGTTCCTTTGATTAATTTTACCTAAGTTATTGTTTATCGTTAGTCGGTCCAAGAACAACCACCGACCGACTAGGTTGCAAACTAGTCGGTCAGCCATTGTTCTTTAACCGACTAATTCATTGACCATTTCGACAACCTGAGTTACTGTTTGATTTTAGTCGGTCACAGTTGGTCTACCGACCGACTAGTTCTCAAATTAGTCGGTCAACAACTCTTCTTTGACCGACTAACCGCTGTCGTAAACCTAGGGTTTGCCCAGCCGCCGCACGAATTCTATTTAAACCCCCCAATCGTTTTTCTTTCTTCTTTCATTTTTCTGAGCCTCATTCTTCCCCAAATCATCATCCATCTTCCCCTAGCCCTTCTCCTTCATCCCCGGAGCTCCCCTCACGCTTTCTAGCGCCGGCCATCTCCTCTAGGCCGCCGGAAAACTCCCAAAACCCCCAAAATCCCATTTCTCCAGATTTTCTCCCCATTTCCAGATCTGAGCCCTAGTTCTCCGGATCGTTCTTCTGTTGCCGTGCTTGCTCGGCATCGTTCTTCCGCTACGATTCGGTAATAACTCGATCCTATAATATACTCATAACCCATTTGTGATTTTGTAAAACCCTAATAAAAATGAATGTTGTTTTGATGATTGTTTCTCCATAACAGCGACTTCCCCGTAGATTAGCGTTCGTGAGACGAACCTTCGTGATCCTCATCCTCGGTGCTAGGCAAGTGAAGCTTGCCACTTAGGGTTTTAGGCCATGTTCTAGGCAATTTACTTGTTTTAGCGTAAAAGAGACTAGGCAGTGAAAGGATAGCTGCCTAGACGCCCTTGATCTAGCTTGACAACGAAGCTAGATCCGTCACCTTCATCATGCTTGCATGTCATGTTTAATTTCAATTAACGGTACACGAATATCTGTTCAAATCATTGCATACTTGCTTGTTCATCGTGTTTGTGTAGCACACGCTACTTTAAAATGTAAGCTGCGGCGAGTAGGATTTTGACTCCTACATCGTGACTTGAGGCTAGGTGCACCCCTATGCCAAATACACTTCCTGGCTCGTGATCCAGAAGCGAGCACAGTGTGTTGCTAATCCCAACGCTCGATACACGTGGAGGGGTAGGGTTAAACGGTCGCTTGAGCTTAGGAGTTGGCCGGATCAGCCACTCTAGCCAAAAGACGGAAACTCTGAGCACAAAGTGAAAATCGTGATAAGTGATTCGTGATAAGTGAAAATCGTGATAGGTGACTCGTGAATTAGTGATTTGATAGCTTTTGCTACATCGGGCGTGCTTGTCCCTTCTTGTCCTTTTTAACTGTTGCATCATACTTAAATGTCATGTCATTGCGTCCTACTTGAACTGTTAGGTTGTTAGTTTACTTTCAGTTTCTTTGCCCAAGTCTTTTAGACTTGCTGACATGTGCCCCTCTCTCTTTTTGGTTACACATGTTAGATCCTGAGCCTGAGGTTGCTGTTGAGGACGTGGTGTTCGCTGACGCTGAGTCAGAACCCGCGTTCATCGAGGAGTTTGAGGACACCGGAGACCAGTCTTAGTGCCTTCGCTGAGCTTACCTTTTTGTTAGACTGTTTTTGTTGTCGGTGCGTAGCACTAATACTCTATTTATGTTTGTCCTTGTTGGCCTTGTTCTGGGCCTTTAGACTCTTTCCTTTAGCCTGGTGGCTTTTCTGTGATGTTGAATATTGTTGTGGACAATTCTGAGATTGGTTAACTTTTATCAGTCTCCCTTACCATGTTATTATTATTGTTGTTCCGTTTGCACTTACAGGGACCTGCATATGTTTTATTGACGCTTATCAGGCGTGTGGCTTCACAGCTCCACGTCTGTGCGTACCTTCTCACGTCTCGCCTCCATTGCTTTGGGAAGCGGGGCGTGACATGTTTTGTTGGTGGCCCATGCAGGTCTCTTCTGTAACTGTGAATTATCGTATCAACGATAATAATATTAGATTGTCCAACAACTAAATTTGACATCCGAGTCCTTAGCTATGAGTCTAATCTGTTTCGTTTTCTGCGTCATTAGATGGTAGGAAGGCGATTTACCCGTGGTGGTGGTAGCGCGCCCCCTCATGACGAGGAGCCTGAGCGGGAGCCCACCAATGGGGAGATGATGCGGATGATGCTTCAGATGATGCAGGTGCAGCAGGGCGTGCTCCTGCAAGTCCAGAATGCTCCAGTTGCTCGAGCTGCTCGGGCAATCCAGGATGCCCCTCGCTCCGAGCCGGGAGCGAAGCAATTTCGGGAGCTGGGTCCCGCTTATTTTGATGGGTCTGAGGGTCCTCTAGCTGCCGATGAGTGGATTCGGAACATTGAGGATAATTTGAAGATGACGAAGATCAGCCCGGCTGGATGGGTTGATTTGGCGAAGAGGCAGCTCAAGGATAATGCTCGGAACTGGTGGGATGCGGAAGAGAAGATGCTGGTGGAGCCGATAGCTTGGGCTACATTTAAGTCCAGGTTTGATGAGAAGTTCTTTCCGAAGGCTGCCAGGAAGGAGATGCTACAACGCTTTATTGAGCTGAAGCAAGGGAGCTTGACGGTGGACCAGTACCACCAAGAGTTCACTAGGCTGAGTCGGTTCGCACCGAAGATGGTGCAGGAAGCTGATGAGAGGGCTCAGAGGTTCCTGCAGGGACTTGCTTTGGAGCTTCAGAGTTTTGTGTCTTCCTCTGATCTGGACTCTTACCAGAAGGTTCTGGTAGCTGCGAGGAGGCAGGAGCTGAACCTGAGCCAGAGGAGGGGACATGTTTCTGGTGCTGGGAAGAGGCCTGTAGAGCATGCCAGGGCTGTGGTCAGGTCGGGGTTCAGGCCGCACCAGCCAGCTCAGTTCAAGAGGCCAGGTGGGCCTGTTCTGAAGACTTGCAATCATTGTGGCAAGCCGGGTCATGTGAAGGACCAGTGCCGGAGGCTTTTGGGTCAGTGTTTGGGCTGTGGTGATGCTTCACATTCTCTGAAGGATTGTCTGGGTATCAAGCAGCCTTGGAGGGCACCTGTTGCAGCACAGCCGTTGCAGCAGAGAGCGCCTGTTCCTGCTGGACGTGGAGCAGCTCTTGTTCCACAGAGGCAGGCTTTTCAGCAGGCTTTTCCGCCGAGGAGGCAGGCTTTTCTGATGACCGCTGTGGAGAGCGAGGCGGTGGATGAGGTTATCACAGGTAATCCTCAATCTAGCTGTCCTTCTTAGTTAGTTTTGATTGTTAGATTATGTTTGGTTGCTTGCACATGATTGTTTGCTAGACTAGGGCTTGATTGTTAGACTGTTTGTAGGTGTGATTTTGGTGTGCACATTTCCTGCACGAGTCCTCTTCGACTCAGGTGCATCGATGTGCATTATTTCTCGGAGCTTCGTGGAGAAGCATTCCTTGTCGACGTCCCCTCTTTCCAAGAGTTGGAATATCGTTACAGGGAATGTCGTGGTCTCGGTGCATCATGGTTGCAATTCTTGCTCGTTGGTGGTTTGTGGACATGAGCTTTACGCTGATTTCATTGTCCACGATATCATCAACTATGATCGGTCCTTGGGATGGATTGGCTTGCGAGCTTCTTTGCTATGATCGACTGTCGGAGGAAGAAGGTGGTGTTCGAGATTCCCGGACATCCAGTATTCGAGTTCAGCCGAGGTAGCAGTTCGCTGGGTCCTGTCAGGTTTCGGGCCAGACCGATGGAGTTTGTGGTTATGCAGATGGAGCTGGAGAGGCCTGCTGTAGTGCGTGAATTCGATGACGTCTTCCCCGAGGAGATGTCTGAGTTGCCACCCGATCGAGCTCTCGAGTTTTCGATTGATCTTATTCCGGGAGCGCAGCCGATTTCGAAGGCGCCATATCGTATGACACCCGCTGAGTTGGAGGAATTGCGGAAGCAGCTGGATGAGCTTTTGCAGAAGGGTTATGTCAATCCTAGTGTGTCTCCATGGGGAGCACCGGTGCTGCTGGTGAAGAAGAAGGACGGTTCGCGTCGCATGTGCGTGGACTATCGGTAGCTGAATGCGGTGACCATCAAGAATAAATACCCGTTGCCTCGCATCGATGATATTTTTGATCAGCTTGGAGGTTCGAGGGTGTTTTCGAAGTTGGATCTGAGGAGTGGTTATCATCAGCTGAAGGTGAAGAAGGAAGATGTTCCGAAGACAACGTTCAGGACGAAGTATGGACACTACGAGTTTGTGGTTATGCCCTTCGGTGTAACCAATGCACCCGCAGTTTTCATGAATCTGATGAATCTGATCTTCTACGACTTTTTAGATAAGTTTGTCGTTATCTTTATTGACGACATTCTGATCTATTCAAAGTCGGAGGAGGAGCATGCCTCGCACTTGAGGACGGTGTTGGAGATTTTGAGGAAGCATCGTTTGTATGCTAAGTTTTCGAAGTGCGAGTTTTGGCTAGACAGAGTTGCTTTTCTCGGGCATGTGGTGACTGGAGATGGTATTTCAGTGGATCCCGAGAAGATCAAGGCTATTCGAGAGTGGCCTGTTCCGCAGTTAGCGTCTGAGATCTGGAGTTTCCTTGGGCTTGCTGGTTACTATCGGCGCTTCATTAATGACTTTTCCCGTATTGCTGAGCCGATGACCAGATTGACGCGGAAGGATGTACCTTTTGTTTGGTCGGGTGATTGTGTGAATGCCTTTGGTGTTCTGAGGGAGAGATTGACGACTGCCCCTATTCTTGTTGTGCCTGATCGCAGTGGATGATTTGAGATCTTTTGCGATGCTTTTGGCAAGGGTCTCGGTTGTGTGTTGCATCAGCACGGGCATGTTGTGGCGTATGCTTCGCGTCAGCTCAAGACTCATGAGAAGAATTACCCGACGCACGATTTGGAGTTGGCTGCTGTCGTGTTTGCGCTCAAGATTTGGAGGCACTTCTTGCTGAGTGAGAAAGTGAAGATCTTCACCGATCACAAAAGCTTGAAGTATATTTTTACTCAGAAGGAGCTCAACATGCGACATCGTCGATGGTTGGAGCTCATGGCGGATTATGAGATTGATTTGCAGTATCATCCTGGCAAGGTGAATGTGGTTCCTGATGCGCTGAGTAAGCGTCCAGCGGTGATGTTGTTGACTTCGTAGTGGAGATTGCAGCAGGATTTTTGCGAGTCTGGATTTGAGATTGTTCTTCCTGGGGAGGCTTCTTCGTTGATGAGTATGCAGATTCAGTCGTTGATTGTGGATCGGATCAAGGCTGGCCAGGCTGAGGATCCGAAGCTGGTGAAGATTCTGGAGCAGGTAGAAGCTGGTCTGCGGATTGACTTTTTGATTCATGAGGATGGCTCGCTGAGGTTTGGAGCCAGGTTGTGTGTGCCAGCTGGGGATATCAGAGAGGAGTTGTTGGTGGAGCCACACAGTTCGCCGTATTCTGTGCATCCTGGTGGGACCAAGATGTACAAGGATCTTCGTCTGAACTATTGGTGGCATGGTATAAAGAGGAGCGTGGCTCGGAGTGTAGCCAAGTGTCTGGTTTACCAGCAAGTGAAGGCGGAGCATCAGCGTACGGTAGGGTTTCTACAACCGCTTCCGATTCCGGAGTGGAAGTGACAACACATCACTATGGATTTCGTGACTGGACTACCTCGGAGTCCGAAGCAGAATGACGCGATTTGGGTGATCGTAGATCGATTGACCAAATCTGCGCACTTTATTCCATTCCGAGTAGTAGGACAGTCCACTGAGGCGCTAGCGAGGAGATACATGGAGGTAAATTCTTTTACTCTCCGTTTCTATTTCCTTTTCCTAGTTTAGATAGTGATGTAACGTGAATCGTGCAGGAGATCGTACGACTTCATGGAGTCCCCGTGAGTATCATGTCGGACATAGACACGAGATTTACATCTCAGTTCTGGCAGAGTTTGCAGAAGAGTTTGGGTACGCGTCTGAGTTTCAGCACGGCGTACCATCCGCAGACAGATGGCCAGTCCGAGAGGACGATTCAGATCTTGGAGGACATGCTGAGGGCATGCATGTTGGATTTCAAGGGTTCGTGGGAGGACCATTGTAACGAATGCTTTTCATGTATTTGGATTTATTATAATATAATATATGTTTTGGCGGATTTTCTCCTCATGTGTGGTTTTCGTCTCCGTAGCTTTCATTTTCGATCGATTCGTCGTATTTTCTCGTTTCTTCCTTAGGATCGTCGATTTCGAAGTATGTCATTCGTGACGGGCTTCATAACGGTCGTATCTTACTATTAGATCAAGCCTAGGAGTCTTAGGAATCGATCCCGGAGCTCCGCGCTCCGTATCGGAACTTTTTGTGCTAATTAGCCGGTGTAAGAAGGGCCACCGACCGACTAGATGACGATCCAGTCGGTCGGCAATCCTTCTTGGACCGACTAGTTGGCTTCCTAAATTATTCAGGAGTTACTGTTTATCGTTAATCGGTCTAAGAACGTTGGTTGACCGACTAGGTTGCAAACTAGTCGGTCGGCAATGCTTCTTTAACCGACTAACACATCATCTAATTTTAGTATCAGTTACTGTTTACTCTTAGTCGGTCTAAGAACGTTCATCGACCGACTAGATGCTAAACTAGTCGGTCAGTAATTGTTCATGGACCGACTAAATCTAAATCCTATTTTCGTTCAGAAGTTACTGTTTACACTTAGTCGGTCTGCGTTGGTCGATCGACCGACTAGTTGCCAAACTAGTCGGTCAGTGGTTGCTCTTTGACCGACTAATCTGTGTTAAACCCTAATTTCTGGGCAGCCGCCAGCCCATCCTATTTATACCCCTCCCAAACGATTTCATCTTCCCCCACTCGACCCAAAACCCTAAAATCTCCCCCATTAAGCCCCCATCTTCCTCCAAGCCCTATTTCTCCATTCCAAGCCCTAAATCCATCATCCAAACCATCCATTCACTCTATCTACCTCTCATTTTCCCCAAATCTCCATCAAATCCCCAAAATCCCCCAAAAACCCTAACTCTCCAAACTTCTCCAATCTTTTCTAGATCTGATCCTAGGGTTCTCCGGAGTGTTTCTTCCGCCTCCTCTCGGTAAGAAATCGATTCCTTGGTGTTTTCATAACCTAGTTGTATTTTTATGAAACCCTAATAAATTTCATGTTGGTTGATGTTTGTTTCCCCATAACAGCGATTTTCCCCCGTAGATTAGCATCCGCGAGACGAACCTTCATGATCGTCATTCCCGGTGCTAGGCAAGTGAAACTTGCCATTTAGGGTTTAGGCCATGTTTTTGGCCATTTTGCTTGTTGTAGGCGTAAAAGAGGCTAGGCGACGAAATGATACTCGCCTAGGCGCAAATTGGGGAACTAGCTTGACAACGAAGCTAGTTCCGACATATATCATGTTGCACAATTACCATGTCATGTTTACTTTCCATTAACGGTACGCGAATTAATTGTCATGTCATTGCATTCTTTAAGTGTTGTTGTGATTGTGTAGCTTCGCTACAATATTTGTGTTCCTGGCTCGTGTTCCAGAAGCGAGCCCTGTAGTTGGAAACCCCAACGCTCGATATTGAATTGTGAAATAGGAAAACAAGCTCCCGTGCGGGGCAACCCTGGCTCACTAGCTGGGCTCATATGCAGGGACCCTGGCTTGTTTACGTGTGGGATGTGGTAAGGGTTAAGCGGTCATTCAACTGGGGGTCTGCCTGATCAGCAACTGCAGTTGTAAGACGTAAACTCTGGGGTGGGGTAGTGTTTAGTGCCGATCGGTGTGAATGATGTACCATTCAGCTGAAGGGCGTAAACATCTACAAAACAACGTGAAACGTGAATAGTGAATTGATTGAGAATGTTAGTAGCTTGGCTACTCTTGTCTTGTCCCGATAATTGTTCCCTTGTACAAATTGTCTTGCCATGTCTTAATTGTGCACTCATGTTATAACTGCCATGTCATGCATACTATAACTGCTAGGTTGCTAGTTGCCTTACTTTCAGTTTCCTTGCCTAAGTCTTTTAGACTTGCTGACATGTGCCCCTTTACTCTTTTGGGTGTCACATGTTAGATCCTGAGCCTGAGTACCTTGTTGAGGACGAGGTGTTTGCTGACGCCGAGTCCGAGCTTGTGTGTGGCGGTGAGTACGTGGACACTGGGGACCAGTCCTAGTGTCTTCGTTGTGTTTTACTTTTGTTTTGACAGTTGTTTCGTTATCGGTGCGTAGCACATATACTTGTTATGTCGTTGCTTTTGTTGGCCTTGTTCTGGGCCTTTAGACTCTTTCTTTTAGCCTGGTGGCTTTTCTGGATGTTGGACTTATTTTCATGTTGGACAATTTATGAGATGTGAGGTTTTATTTCAGTCTCTCCTTGTGTTATTATTGTTGTTCCGTTGTGGTTACAGGGACCTGCTTATGTTTTATTGACGCTTATCGGGTTTGGGGCTTCACGGCTCCACTCCCGTGCGGACCTTCTCACGTCTCGCCTCCATTTTAGGGAAGCGGGTCGTGACAACCATCTACATCTGGTAGAGTTTTCCTACAACAACAGCTTCCAGGCGAGTATTGGCATGGCGCCTTTCGTCGCGCTTTATGGGAGGAAATGTCGATCGCCATTGAGTTGGGATGACGTTGGTGATCGGGAGCTGTTGGGACCTGAGATGATTGTGGAGGCCGTGGATGTTGTCAGGAACATTCGGGAGAGGTTGAGGATTGCTCAGGACCGTTTTAAGCATTGGGCGGATGCTAAACTCCGTCCTTTGGAGTTTCAGCCAGGCGACCATGTGTTCTTGAAGATTTCCCCGAATCGTGGTGTGATTCGCTTTGGGAAGCGAGGGAAGTTGAGCCCGCGATACATTGGACCGTTTGACATTCTGGGGAGAGTTGGCGAGGTAGCCTACCGTTTGGCCTTGCCGCCATCTTTGGAAGGAGTTCACAATGTTTTCCATGTGTCGCAGCTTCGTCGATACATTAGCGATCCGTCTCATGCTGTAGATTTCTCGGAGATTACCGTTCGCCCCGATATGACGTATGACCAGCAGCCAGTGCAGATTCTGGACAGGTGTCAGAAGTCACTCCGGAACAAGGTTGTCAATCTTGTGAGGGTGATGTGGCGACACGGCTCGCCAGGAGAGTCTACTTAGGAGAATGAGGATGAGATGCGAGAGCGTTTCCCACTTTTGTTCCAGGACACATGAGTGTTGGGAAATTCTGAGGACGGAATTTTTCTTAAGTTGGGGAGGATGTAACGACTGGTTTTTCATGTATTTGGATTATCTATATTATATATATATGTTTTGGTGGATTTTCTCCTTATGTGTGGTTTTCGTATCCGTAGCTTTCGTTTTCGTTCGTTTCGTCGTGATTTTCTAGCTTCTTCCTTAGAATCGTTGATCTTGGAGTAAGTCGCTCATGACGAACTTCAAATCGCTCATATTTTAGAGTTAGAGTGATCTTAGAAGCTATAGAAATCTTCCCGAAGCTTCGCGCTTCAATTCGGCACATTTCGTGCACCTTAGTTGGTTCAAGCAGGGGGACCAACCGATTAGATTGAGATCTAGTCGGTCAGGAACTCTACTGGAACCGACTAGTTCATTGAATCAATTATACAGGAGTTACTGTTTACTCTTAGTCGGTCTAAGAACAACCACCGACCGACTAGATGTGAAACTAGTCGGTCAGAACTTGCTCTCAGACCGACTAGTTCCTTTGATTACTTTTACCTAAGTTACTGTTTATCGTTAGTCGGTCCAAGAACAATCACCGACCGACTAGGTTGCAAACTAGTCGGTCAGCCATTGTTCTTTAACCGACTAATTCATTGACCATTTCGACAACCTGAGTTACTGTTTGATTTTAGTCGGTCACAGTTGGTCTACCGACCGACTAGTTCTCAAACTAGTCGGTCAACAACTCTTCTTTGACCGACTAACCGCTGTCGTAAACCTAGGGTTTGCCCAGCCGCCGCACGAATTCTATTTAAACCCCCCAATCGTTTTTCTTTCTTCTTTCATTTTTATGAGCCTCCTTCTTCCCCAAATCATCATCCATCTTCCCTTAGCCCTCCTCCTTCATCCCCGGAGCTCCCCTCACGCTTTCTGGCGCCGGCCATCTCCTCTAGGCCGCCGGAAAACTCCCAAAAACCCCCAAAATCCCATTTCTCCAGATTTTCTCACCATTTCCAGATCTGAGCCCTAGTTCTCCGGATCGTTCTTCCGTTGCCGTGCTTGCTCGGCATCGTTCTTCCGCTACGATTCGGTAATAACTCGATCCTATAATATACTCATAACCCATTTGTGATTTTGTAAAACCCTAATAAAAATGAATGTTGTTTTGATGATTGTTTTTCCATAACAGCGACTTCCCCGTAGATTAGCGTTCGTGAGACGAACCTTCGTGATCCTCATCCTCGGTGCTAGGCAAGTGAAACTTGCCACTTAGGGTTTTAGGCCATGTTCTAGGCAATTTACTTGTTTTAGCGTAAAAGAGACTAGGCAGTGAAAGGATAGCTGCCTAGACGCCCTTGATCTAGCTTGACAACGAAGCTAGATCTGTCACCTTCATCATGCTTGCATGTCATGTTTAATTTCAATTAACGGTACACGAATATCTGTTCACATCATTGCATACTTGCTTGTTCATCGTGTTTGTGTAGCACACGCTACTTTAAAATGTAAGCTGCGGCGAGTAGGATTTTGACTCCTACATCGTGACTTGAGGCTAGGTGCACCCCTATGCCAAATACACTTCCTGGCTCGTGATCCAGAAGCGAGCATAGTGTGTTGATAATCCCAACGCTCGATACACGTGGAGGGGTAGGGTTAAACGGTCGCTTGAGCTTAGGAGTTGGCCCGATCAGCCACTCTAGCCAAAAGACGGAAACTCTGAGCACAAAGTGAAAATCGTGATAAGTGATTCGTGATAAGTGAAAATCGTGATAAGTGACTCGTGAATTAGTGATTTGGTAGCTTTTGCTACATCGGCCGTGCTTGTCCCTTCTTGTCCTTTTTAACTGTTGCATCATACTTAAATGTCATGTCATTGCGTCCTACTTGAACTGTTAGGTTGTTAGTTTACTTTCAGTTTCCTTGCCCAAGTCTTTTAGACTTGCTGACATGTGTCCCTCTCTTTTGGGTGACACATGTTAGATCCTGAGCCTGAGGTTGCTGCTGAGGACGTGGTGTTCGCTGACGCTAAGTCAGAACCCGCGTTCATCGAGGAGTTTGAGGACACCGGAGACCAGTCTTAGTGCCTTCGCTGAGCTTACCTTTTTGTTAGACTGTTTTTGTTGTCGGTGCGTAGCACCAATACTCTATTTATGTTTGTCCTTGTTGGCCTTGTTCTGGGCCTTTAGACTCTTTCCTTTAGACTGGTGGCTTTTCTGTGATGTTGAATATTGTTGTGGACAAATTCTGAGATTGGTTAACTTTTATCAGTCTCTCTTTCTTGTTATTATTATTGTTGTTCCGTTTGCACTTACAGGGACCTGCATATGTTTTATTGACGCTTATCAGGCGTGTGGCTTCACAACTCCACGTCTGTGCGGACCTTCTCACGTCTCGCCTCCATTGCTTTGGGAAGCGGGGCGTGACAACCGTCATCAATGTTTATGTTGATGATGATTGAGATTCTAACATTGTCCCATGCATTCACAGCCAGTCAGGCTTGGCCAAGTAGGTCACTATTTCTGCAAGCAGGGTGATCCAAAACTTGGACGCAAACGATCCTAGACACCGGGTGAAACCAATGTTAAGAATACCAATTAAAATCTCTGCCTCATCAATTTAGTCATAACTATATAATCAGCTTGGTGTGAGTACGTAGAAAAAGTAACAAGGTTAATTTAAAAGAGCAATAGCAGTTAAACAATTGATAGCAACTTGCAACCTGTATCAGTTTAAATATTTGATAGCAATTGCAACCTGTAGGAATTTAAGCAATTGATAGCAATTTCGCAACCTATAAAGAGAAGACTGTATAATAACTAAGAAGTGGATACTTACTAACATTTGTTCTAGTGTAAAGCCCAATGTCCGAGGAAGGATGTAACTAAGTTGCACCAGAACATCAGGAGCTACCCGTAGTTCTCTACTTACCGACTCCATCCGGACGACGGTTAAGATTTATCAGTAGGGTGGATCTAGTCATTTAGAAACCTCTACTACAATGGACTACCCTATCACACGGGTCATGTCAGCAATGTATATTACAATTAAATTCCATCAGCCGTTCAGTCTTTTCTGTTTCGTTGCATTGTATTAGATGCGTACATTTGTTTCACAATGCCTCAATAGTCCATATAATATATAGTCTCACATAATTTTACGACTCATTTTAACAATTAAACGAAACATGGAAACATGCAATACTATAAAAAATGAGTACAGAAATAATTCCAACTGAGCAAATGATTCTAATTAAACTTAAAATATTTTTCTAAGGCTAGTAGGTAGTTTTCAAGATTTTCAACAATTAATATGCATTTTTAATAATTTAAAAGGGCCAAAAACTAATTTTAAGCCAAGAATTGATTATTACGATATATATTCAACTATTTATTTAGGGCAAATCATACGTCAGGATTCTTCCAACAGAGGGTCAAAGTGACCGTCTCGTTTAGCACTACAACATATATTTTTCTTGTATGTCAGTGTATGTGAAAATTTTACGATATACATCTTTAAGTGAATATACCTTAATTGAGTTTTATCTTTAAAAATTTACTGTTGGAAATATACTTGCCCATTTGGCGATGAAACTAGCGCCAATGTGTTCGTTTCGTCGTTCTGGATTTTCTGGCTCTTTCCGTGTACTTTTCTGAGGTCTACACAATTAATTATGAATTTAATACGATCAACATTTAATAAATAATATATATGCATATTAATATACGTATATACATTTTTTATACAAACCCACGTATACCTCGCTCGCGTTTACTGTTTGTGCGTGGCTCCCTTGCGTTCTCAGAGTCGTCGACGATGACTAAGGCAGCCAGGGAGGCGGCGGATGATGGGGGTGAGCTCGTGTCGCGGCGGGGGACCGGGACGGGCCAGCAGTGGAGGGGCACGATGGCAATGGCAGCGGCTGCGGCAAGGAGAAGGGGTGGCAGGAACAGCTGCTGAGGGAGGAGCTGGGGGCGGCGTTTGCACCAATGGTGAGAAGGAGGCAGACGTCGACGTCGTTTGGGGCTGCGGTGAGCGGCAGAAGGTGGCGGGGTGATGAGAGAGAGGGTGAGGTCTATAGTGGTCGACGAGGTGCTGGGGGTGGTGGGTTCTGCCGGAGAAGACGGCAGCGCTGCCGTTGGGGTGTGGGCAGCGACGGAGGAGCGATCGGGGTGGCTTCGGCGTAGAAGGGGACATGGGGGGTGGCGTTGTTCCTGTCGGAGGCAGTGGGTGTCGCCAAGAGGCTCCCCTAACACATGGACTGCAACAATTAGGGGTTGGTGGGGGTAATTATGGTAAAAAGAAATAGTAATTAGTGATAGTAAAAAGTTATTAGTAAGTGTGATTAGCGAGAAAAATGTAAAAATACCCAAAAATTACATATGACTCTGGAAAATTACGAAAACATATCCATGGGTCTTATCGTCACGAGAATCGTGACTACGAGATCTAATTCGTAGTTTGAGCTACGGAGATACGAGTTTTGGACCAAAACGTTTAGGATGCGGGTTTGCGGGTTCTCTATTGATTTGACTTCAGAAAATTATGAAATTAATATGGGGAGCACTAAATGATCTTTTAGAAGCTTATGGTAGAAGTTTGAAATCATTTCGATAACATTTATATCGAAAATTAATTCTTACGGTTGTATTGTTAATAATTGAGTTTAAATAATTATAAAAATTATTTAGAGGTTTAGGATGGTACTCGTAAACCCTAAAGTAGGCTATAACTATATTGGTTCTACAAAATATTTTTTATAAATGATTTAGAAATCATTTTGATATAAAGCTCCTGATCAACCACTATAAAATACTTTCAATTTAAGAAAATACGTAGAAAATGAGTATTGCTGAATACATGTCATCACACAAATCATGAGTATGCACAGCCAGGTCATACAGTACCTCACAAACACAGTGACGACTGGGTTAGAGACGTGGAGATACCTACCGAGTCTGCAGACCTCTACTCTTCGAAGAGCTCTCTCAGATTTAGTAGATACCATATATGAATGATACTTGTATAGATGATCGATGTCTTGTATTTTATACTTATTCTCGGAATATTGTAAGAGATTGATGTATAGTTGCCTAGGAGATCTGCAAGCCTACAGCTTGTAAAGATCAGAGGGATCCAAATGAGTGTTATACTCTTTTTCCTTGGCTATTGGTTTTTTCCCACTGGGTTTTCTATATCTAAAGGTTTTAACGAGGCGACCTTATTAACTCTAGATCCAGGAGTATCCACCCCTAAATACTTCCATAAATCAGGGGAAGTTATGGAGAACTGTACTCTTTTTCCTTGGCTATTTGTTTTTCCCATTGGGTTTTCCATAGCTAAAGGGTTTAACGAGGCAGTTATCCCTAACTTAGAATCTGGAAGTGTCCACCCCTTATGATACTCATAAGCACTATGGATCCTGCCGTATTCATATGTTGAGTATACAATGATAGTTGGATAAGGGGGAGTGTTATGAATAGGGCCCAATGGGCCTATTGGGTATCCACTCACATTGAATAATATGAGGCTAGGGGTTTCCTAGCACTCAACCATTCACAACACTGACTTCTTTTTTAGATTAATCATCCATTTCCTTTTAATTTTCAGTATCCATAAGTTACCAAAATGCATATAACTTCTTTTATAATAATAACAACAACAATAATAATAATAATAATAAGTTACCAAAATGCATGTAAGTTACCAAAAAAAAGCACGAAACAATTAAGTAAATTCCTTGGAGTATTGAACTTACCATCTCATTATATAAAGTGACAGTTTAGAATATCCATATTAGAATTTTTTTTGCCCAAAATTGAAATTTAATAATAATAATAATAATAATAATAATAATAATAATAATAATAATAATAATATTATTATTAGATCCATCGGAAAGCAGGAACATGAGTCGTGGAACACGGGTACACCCGTCCGATTAGTGGGATTCGAACCCGGGCCTCCACCGAGACAGCCGAGTGATTCAACCACTAGGATGAGCACACGAGCTCATTATTACCCAAAAAAATAATTCCCTAACCCGTATTGATTATTAGGAGGGATTTGGGTTAGGTCATCTTTTAAAGCGGGATTTGGGTTAGGTCCCAGACTTCTTGACCCATGGTAGAAAAAGGCTCGCCTAGTTGCCAAAGGAGTTAGGTGCGCTACGGTACAAAAATTTTGTTAGCAAAAAAGCAAGATGAACGGGGGAGCCCTGGCCGCACTCGACTCTTGGCCCTCGATCATTTGGATCTTTTGCGTCAAGGGCAGTGAGAGAAAGCAAGGAGAAGAAGGCTGAGGAGAGAGAGAGAAAGCCAGGAACACAACAAAAACGAGTTAGGATACATGATGGAATTAGGGGCATGTGGGCGTGAGTGAGATGCGAACAAACACCACCAAAACGAGGGGCCGGCCAAACCTACCCACCACTCAAAACAAAACAAAAATCTTGAACCACAAGGCCCCTTGGCAAGTAGAGATAGATCATCATCGCAACCACACCCACTTCATTCCCTTGCCCGACGATATCTTCTAGACGCGGGTCATGGTCGGGTTAGACCTGGATCCGACGTCTGACCCGACCCCGGGCTCTCTTGTGGTCTTCTGGCGTTGTCACTGCACGTGTGCGCACGCGCACTTGCATGCATGGAGGCCTCGTTGAGGCCCATGTGGGTTGTCTCCCGCGCTCGGGGCGGTGCAAAACTAATTAGTTTGGCTCGAGTCTGATCGGCAGGCCTGTGTCCATCGAATAGAGTCTCGACCAAGGTTCGAGATATTTTTGTTTTTCTTGCATCGCATCCACAGGGTTGGGCAACCACAATGGGCCTAACCCTCTTCTTTTAATCGATGGGACGAGTGCGGCTAAAAGTTGTCACGTGGAAATTAGGTGAGAGGGCCTCACCCTGTCAAATCTTTACATCTCTTGGTTAGGAAAAAAGGAAAGCAAGAGTTTTGGCCGAACCCATCTTCAAATTTTTCCCCCCCCCACCCTCAATCATTGAGATCAATGCCCAACTCTGTAAACTTTGTAAAGAGCCAAAAGTTCTGTTTTACCTATCTAAATATATGCCAACCGCCACGAACCGCCCTAAGCATTTTAAACCAGAGTCATCATGCGGTCAACTTAAGTAATCATCCATGATCGGTTCAGGTGGGAATCAACAAATGCATGATTACGCCGACCCGTTCTTCATGCCCTAATAGCTTAGAGCAATCAGAGGACAAAGGAGTGCATATATATATAATCACTTACTTCTAGATCCCTAGTTTTTTTTAAAAATAATCTTGGCAACAATCCCCAGCCCAATCAACAATCACGAACCAGGCATTTATTGATTGGGAATTGCTTTTTACACCTCAATTGAGGTGCTTGGAAGTGATATGTTACTAAAAATAGAAAGAAAATTAAATTAAAAGATCACATATCACACACTCTCTCTTTCAATTCCTCCCATTTTTAACCAACTGTCACCTCCCTACACCTCTGTTTGCGGTGTATAGAACACTTCTCTATTGATTTTGGCTCAGACTAAATGCACCCTAGGAATACTATGTATGTGATGATTCTTTGTCAAAAATAAATAAAAAATAGAGTAAGAGAGGCGGTGAAAAGACAAATGATTTGATGTTTTTTCCATTTTTGAGATTGAACATGCTATGCTTCTAGTCATTTTTAGTGTTAGAGCCTACACTTCCCGCACAGTTACAATACCTGAGAAATACACAGAAAATACACGTGTAAATACAAAACCACGGTCAATGATTGAGAGAGAAAGAGGACCGCCATGTCCCGAGCCGTGATTAGCCAAAAAGAATTTAAAAGATACAAATATTGAATATCCATTAAAACAAGGGGTTAGACTCGTTAGATGGAGAAAGAAAGCGAGGGCCCACTGGGGAGTAGGCTAGCACCACCCAGTGTAGCTATAGCTTAGCCAACCATCTCTCTCTCTCTCCTCTCTCAGCAGCTGTTTGTTAAGTTGTTGCAACCTTTTTCTCACCAACTCATCCTCTAGAAGAACACTACCTCCTAATCAGCCCCACATCCCACCCCCTTCCCCCCACTTTATTTTTTAATTTCCTTTTTTTTTTCTTTTTGGTATCTTTAGGGGTCAAACTCCTATAAATCCCCCAGCCCTCTCTCCTCCCCTGCCCAGAGAACCCCCAATAGGAAAAAAATCCCCACCGAATTCAATACGCGATTGAGATTGAAATCGAATTACAAATAGAAAAATTCAAGAAAGAAGGCGATAATCAATCATGGGGAGGTCTCCATGCTGCGAGAAAGCCCATACGAACAAGGGGGCGTGGACAAAGGAAGAGGACGACCGCCTCATCGCCCACATCCGCGCGCACGGCGAGGGGTGCTGGCGCTCCCTGCCCAAAGCGGCCGGCCTCCTCCGCTGCGGCAAGAGCTGCCGCCTCCGCTGGATCAACTACCTCCGCCCCGACCTCAAGCGCGGCAACTTCACCGAGGAGGAGGACGACCTCATCATCAAGCTCCACAGCCTCCTCGGCAACAAGTAAGCCCCCCTCCCATCCTTGAAAGATTCCTATTTCTATCTACAGCTGCTGATTTCGATCCCGAAATCTAATCGCAACTTTATCCTAAAATAGATGGTCGTTGATAGCGGGGAGGCTGCCGGGGAGGACGGACAACGAAATCAAGAACTACTGGAACACGCACATCAGGAGGAAGCTGCTGAGCCGAGGGGTGGACCCCGCCACCCACCGCCCGATCGCCGAGCGGGTCTCCTCCAACATAACCACCATCTCTTTCGACAAGCAGCGAGATGTCGACCTTGAGAAGAGCACCACCACCACCACCACCGCCAGCGAAGAATCATCCTCCTCTTGGCGCCCCAATCAGCTGCAGGAGAAGCACTATCGGCTCCCGGATCTCAATCTGGAGCTCCGAATCAGCCCCCCCTTTCAGGCCCATGAACCGGAGCCCTCCCTCCGGCTCTGCTTCGATTGCAGCCTCGGTTTGCGGAAGTCCGCCGACTGCAGCAGGTGCGGTGGCCCTGCTATTACCGGCGCCGCCGCCGGCGGCTTCCTCGGCCTCAGGACAACTGGACTACTGGACTACAGAACTGTTTGAAATTAAAAAAAAAAATTCGAAGAAAGCGGAGAGATTGTGAATTAATTAATCAGCTTCTTCTCTCTTGTAAAATAAGTTAAAACTATTAATTATTTGGAAACTGATAGTAATTACATGTTGCTCCGAATGCTGCCTGTTTTCATCCCTATTAATTGTTCAGTTCTTTAAATATTGTCTTATTTCCAAATTCAATGGCGCTAATAATAATAAGGAGAGAGAAGGGTTGGCAGCCAATCCCATTAAATTAATCAAGAAATAGCAAAGAGAGAATCCATCTGTTGGATCTCTGGGACCAATGAACATCATTCTTATCAACAAAAACACTGTTTTTAGGCTTTTTGTAAATCGAGACAAGACCTTTCATCGATCATAATCAGCGGGCAGCAAGCTGCGTGTGCCACTGTTTGAGCTAAAGTTTTGGTTAGGCGAAAAGAGAACAAAGCGACAAGCAAATCCAGGCGTCAGTGTTTAACTTGATTTATACCTGCTCCAAAGTTTCGCATATGGATTCAAAGTTGTTACTTGCCGACTTGGGCAAACTAGAGATGAAAGCAAGGATAACCGAACCTAATCAAGTTTGGTCAGCTTTTAGGTTTATGAACGTCATCCCCTTTTCATAAAGTGGCAACAGTCTTTAACCCCCAATCTTGTATCATCCCTTTAGGCTTCGTTGGCACAGCCTTTGTTATTAAAACTAGGCCTTGCTTATCCGAGTCCGTTGGCTTAGTGGTATTCGTCTTCCAGCCCTTATCAGCCTAGCCACATGACAAGAGAAACAAAAGTTTATCCACAGTTGTGAGTCCCATCATTCATGTGTCAAGCTCTTATCCTTAGTTTACTTTGGTATTTTAAACAAATCACTGAATATTATCTGTTGTCAGCCAGCAACATGTGCATTTGCCACTGCTGGTGACTCCCACAAGTTGTGATGTCATATCCTTTGGGTAAACCAAAGAACAAAAAAAGCATTGACATAGAGGAAGAAACTTGAAAGTGAGGTTCTCCACTTATCAAAAAAGAACACACTTGCATGTTTCCTTACAGAAACCCCCTTCTGATAATTGCAAAAAAGTAAATATTCGTGTAACATCAGAAACCTACAAGGGGTGTTACAAAAAAAAGGGAGAAGATCAAAGGCAGGCGTGTAGAAGACAAAGAGGGGGACACCACCACAATAATTAAGTGGGGGATAAGGATTAAAAAAAGGCCCTTCGTTAAATTGATGAGGTAGTGGGTAGGCGGGTGGGTGGCTGGGTGGGGGTTGGCTCTTGATGAGTGAGAGAGAGCAAAAGCACACACACAAAGGAAAGATCCAAGTGGGGGAGAGGGGAGGGTCCCTTTCCAACATTCACCTACCTATCCCTTTTCCACAGGGTTTGGTGGACAGGCCGAAAGAAGCTTCCAAACTCCTTTAATTTATCCTCAGATGGAGGGGATATGGGAGCTAGTTCCCATATGCTTCCTCTCCCCCTGATTTTTTTTTGGGTTGAGACTATACACACACCGGATTGTTTTGTGGACACGCCACTTTAAAATTATCCATCTCTCTTTCGCTTTCTAAAAACCACCCGGCACTCCTTCTCTGCTTGTCATCGCATGTCCTTCTCATCCCCATGTTTGTACCTGGTTAATTTTTTTATTGTAAAAGAGACGGAGGCGGTGAGAGGAAGTTCGTCGTCATCTACTCCATCTTGTGAAATTATCCCCCTCCATTTCTTCCAATGCCAAGGGCGGTTCTAGGGTTTTGGGGGAGGTGTGAGGTTGAGGATGGAAGCGTGGTGGTTGTTAGCGCATTAAGAATATTTTCCTTAACACTCGCTACAACTTTGGAGCTGTGGTGCAATGGTAGTGAAGTCGATATGGTCCCATTAGACTAATCCACGCTTAAATCTCATCAGACACATAAAACGATAGATTAAAAAAACATCGTTGCATAAAAAGTCAAGCTTTAGGATGTGTTATAATATTATGAATATTTCCACCGGCCCTCGTTACAACTCTGGAGCGAGCAGCGGCATGTCAGAGTAGTGAATTTTAGTTAAGGGTAGAACAATGATTTTTATGGTAAACCTAAATCACACCTATTTCTAAAGGTTGAGTATCTTATCATTAATCTATCCCACCCTATGATCTAACTAGGATCCAGTTGGTTGCTATTATAATCATTCATCTTTGTTGATTTTAATAAAGGGAGGGCCTTTCACCAGTTCACCCTGTAGCTGCATCATTGCCACCATCGCTGTTGCCAAACAAAGATTAAAAATCAGGGGATGGCCGTAGAGATTAAATAGTCGATGTTGTATTCTATTTCGATGCCCACCCCCACAACCCGAGCATGACGCCGGCGGTGGGCCCCGTATTGTTCCCTTTCCGGTGGCCTAATCGTGTTGCCCCGCCATCCGATCGTGTGCCGGGATTTTCGGATCTGCCCCCCCTCCAAATAGAGACAGAATGAGATGCAGGATGGGACAAGTGCTGAAAGTAGCAATAAATTTGAGGAGTGAGAAACATAAGTTACTCATAAATTGATTTTTTTCTATTTTAAGGTAAATGCCACCTCCCTGCACCTCAAAATGAGGTGCATGTAGTTCATCTCTACAAATAAGCTCTTACACGCATCCGTTGTATGCCTCTGTAATGTGCACGCCAATTGGAGCAATTGTAGGGTGGAATTTGTAAGACGAGCACAATCCCCGTGTGTTTTAAAAAGGAATTTGAGACCCAATCGCCGAAAGGCATATGTAGATACCGATTCTAGCAATCGGGTTCGGCTCATTGGGAACAAAGCCCGGCCCCGTACCACACATAAGGACCGACAGTAGGGACCTTCCGACATGTCGGATGTGACCCATCAGCGAGACCTTTCGACCTGGCTCGAGGGGTCGGCAAGCCCGACCTCAGCACAGTCCATATGTACACCCGATCTCAGGCTCCGCGGAATGCTCCCTCACATCCTCAAGGTAACTTTCCTGCTCGAGGCCAGCCCTCAGCAGCTCAGCCTAGACCACGACGTCCACGTGGCACGATACCAGAAAACCGACCAACATTCTCTCACCAAGTACAATCACATTTAATGCATGTCTTATCCGCCAACACTGTCAGCGGCCCCCTTGCTTACAAAGTTGGTTATGCAGCCCGTAGCTTTACACATGGCCAGCATCCATTGGTTCGTACCAACGGCCATGGGCACAACCATGCTCAACCCGTGCGCCGCCACACAAGCTTAACGCATGTGCTGCCACACAAGGGCTATCTTCTGCCCATTACATCCTTTCCTCCTATAATCTTGCTTGACTTAGGCATCAATAGGGAGACGGGAGGTCCGCCCCCAACTCGGGGTCTGCGTCCCTCGGGACCTCTGATGCTTTTGTTACTTCAGTTTCAGGTACAAAAGAAGGAAGAAGGCCTGGTGAAGCCGGTCCTAACCTGTTGCGGTATTGCTCCCCATCGTGGCCCGATCCGGCCCATCAAGAATCCATGCATCAACAGTTGGCGCCAGAAGGAGGGCCTTGTGACAACATCTGTCACGTAGGCTCTCAAACCAACTTCTCTATGCAGATCTCCTTCAGATCTCATTTTAGATCTATATGACCCCCCCAACTTTGGCTGATGCCATTCCTCTTCTTCAGATCTCATCCCCTTCAACATCCTTCCTATGCTTTAGCAAAAAGTCCCCAGCCCAAGCTGGGGCCCCCTGCTGGTCTAACACCAGTGGTCCAGCAACAACCGACTACTATGACTGCGGATTTACCCCTGCCAACCTTCATCCCCCAGAGTCGCCCGGCAAGTGAGCCAACCCGATCTCGGGGTTCTTAGCAAAACTCTCGGATATAATGGCCGAAAGCATCAGGGCTGTCCTCACTAAAAAGACGAATGGGCCAGTATGTACCCAGTAGCTCGTGCTCGACAAGCGACGTCCTACCGTATGCTACGATTTCAATGGTTAGGCTCTTGAGTAAGGATCCAAGGCTCGTTATTTGATGCGATCAAGAAACCCCGCTATGCTATGTAAGGACCCTGTCTATGGGGAAAACACTAGAAAGGGGGTTGAATAGTGTTTATGCAAATTTAAAAGGAATTTACGACAAATAAAATGCAATCCAACAAATAGTGCGGAATAGAAAAACGACCCAAAGAGAAACACAAGCAAACACAGAAATGTTTCAAGGGTTCGGATTACCTAAGTCAACTCCCGACTTGTTCCCGGTAATCCTACGTCCCAACCAACCGGATACCACCGGATACTCAAGTTAGAACCCTAACTTGAGGTTTCCTTAAAGCCCACTTGTAGCAACCCTACAAGTGTAATCGAATACAATTGATGTCATTGACTCCCACAACCAGGGAGCAAGCAAAAATCACTCTCACAACCGAGAGCACAATTCAAATAAAGAAGTTATGAAATCTGAAAGCAACACTTACAATCACCTATGCCTTGAAGTAGAACTTGAAGGAGAAGTGTGATGTGTGTTGAAGAACTCTCTTGGAATAGAGGAGACAGCCCTTTCTCTTGACTGCACCAATTGCCTAGAAGATCAATCTTTGGTTCTAGGTTGGAGAGCAAGAGAACAAGATTTGGAAATACTTAGGGCTTTGTATTTGAAAGCTTTGATCTTTGGAAATGAAAGCTTGAAGGATTTTGTAATGAATGCGTAACCTTCCAATGAAACAGTAGAAGCTCTATTTATAGCTTTCTCAAATCCACAAAACAGTTTAGGCAAAAACCCAATCGAAATCCGTGAGAAAAATCTCAACGGATATAATCTGAACTCGCGACAGTCGACTGTTGAACAATCCTCAGTCGACTGTTGCACAGTCAGCAAGGGTAGGTGAGAATTCATAACGGCAACTTACCACGTGGACAGTCGACTGATTAAACAAAGACAGTCGTCTGTTAAACTAATAGGCGACTGTAACTTCTTCGACAGGCGACTGGCCGAGAGAAGAGTAAGTTAGACAAATAGTGGAAATCCCACAAGATACAGGACAGACGACTGATGCAAGGAACACAGTCGACTGTTAATCAGAACAGGCGACTGTAAAACCTTAAACAGACGACTGTCAAAATCAAGAGAAATTTTCAGAGAGATGAGTCAAAGAAATGATTTACAGACATGCGACTGTTGCAGCATAGACAGTCGACTGATCTAATAGACAGTCAACTGTATATACAGCATAAGTCGACTGGCCATAGAAATCAGATCAAACAGAGTTTGGGCATGGAGATACAGGCGACTGATTTACAATAAACAGTCGACTGTCACTAGGATAGGCGCCTGTGAATCGTTCAACAGTAGCCTGTGCGAAATAATCAGAGAAGGCCCAAAACTACATTGTAATAGTCTGTGCATAACAGGCGACTGTAGAATAAAACACAGTCGACTGTTTTTGAGACAGGTGACTGTAAACTGTAAAGCAGTCGGTTATTATAAACAATCCTAGCACAAACAAAAGAGAATTGAATTGGAATCAAAGGACAAAGGTCTAAAGATGTCCTATGACAGAATGTAAATGTGTGTGAGTGCTCCATCAAAGTTCTACTTCTAAGCTACATACTAGAAGAGATAAAAGAAAAATTACATTGACGAAAAATCTCTTCTTTCCATCGTATGAGCTTGAAGTCTTTACGGAGCTTCAATCATCAATCTACGATCATCCAATTCATATCATTTGCCTTCAATGACGTTTGTGAGTCATCCATTGCTAGTTGATCTTCATAATAAGCTTAAACAATGGATTACCTGCAAAATAGGGGATTAGTCACAAGTATTTATGTTTGCTCATCATTAACACCAAGTAGGGAGAAGTCCAATACTCAACATTTTCCCCCTTTTTGATGATGACAAACAAACATAAACAAAAAGATAAATAATTGTGCGTAATGAAAACCTACTCCCCCTACATAGATGCCAATCAAGTTAGTCAACAAATATTAGAGCATCTACATAACAATTGAAGCAAGTGAGTGAGATATGAATGAATTCAATTCAAGAAATCTAGGAAATAAAATCCCTATTCATTGTAATCTTACTCCCCCTGAATCTAAGGCATCGAAAATCTTAGATTCAAGAGTTAGAACATACTTAGCACCTCCATTATGAATCTTGTAAGTTTATTTCTCTCCCCCCTATGGCATTATCCAAAAAGGTGGGAACAAATAACAACAACGATAATAGTGCTAAATACGAACTAACAACAATCAAGGATTATAAAGATATATCAAATCAAAAACTCATAAAATCTCATCATATACACATGTGAGTAATGGAATTGAAGTCCAATATCAACATTTTAGATATACGAAATGAAAATAATTTTCACAAATTCATCACATCAAAGAAAGAGCATGAATTAAACAATATCAAATCCATATATTGTCTCAAAAGCACATCAAGGAGAGTGAAGCATACATGGAGACAACATATCATTTCATCACACAAATAAGATATACAATATAGCATAGTGTGACACAAGAGAGGGTGCAACATCATATATATATAGATATATAGAAACTGAGTACATCAGCAGATGGTCATCTACATGACCAACACAAAAAGATACATCATCATGACCAAGACAAAAAAATACATCATCATAACGACATCAAAGTATATCACCATACATATATAAAAAAAGTCGCTGACAACATCATCCATCATACAAAAAAATATATATATATCATCACTCAAAATAACATCACTCAAATATCTATCTAAGAGTGAGCGTCTCCAGGGGCTGCAGAAGCGGAAGCAGGCTCTGTAGCAGCTTGAGTATACTCTGGAGGAGGGTCAGAAGGAGCAACAGAAGCAACATCAACAACATCCTGAGTAGAAACAACACCAGGAGGCTCAACGACACCAGTAGGGTGAGGAGGCACATGAAGCTGGGGAACAAACTGTCTCAAATCCTCAGGGAAGGGAATTCCCTGATGGAGGAATGAGAGAGACAGCAATCTGTAGATACCAGCGACCATCTCCAAAAGAATATCCCGAGTCGGTGGAGCAGATGAAGAAGGCAAATCAGCTGGAGGCACAGTGGATGAGGATGGAGCTGAAGTAGACTTCCTCTTCATCGAGGCAGTCTGCAGAGCCGAAGAAGATTTTGACTTTGCAGAAGCATCGAGGAGAGGACCAAAGGGCATGGGCTCGTAACGAGTCAAGTCAATACCAAAGTGACGGAAGACACGAGTCAAAAGACCACCGTAAGGAATGTGAGACGAGGAGGACGTGAACTCAACCTTGTCCATCCTATCAAGGAGGACACCGGCCCAGTTCACGAGCATGCCAGAGAAAATATCATACATACACTTTAGAATATCCTGAGACGACTGGTCAGACGATCCATATCTCGGCAGGATGTTGGACTTCTCCACTAGGTGAACAGCCCAACCTCGTGCAGAGAACATAGATGATCTGACACTCGAATCAAGAGCTAAAGGTACCTCTCGAAACATATCCCGGAGGACATACTGTTCAAGATCGTCAATCTCAGAGATGCAGATATCAGTGGGAAGGGAACCGACAGAAGGAATCCTAAGAATAGTCCCTAAGAGAGAGGGAGTGATCTGAATGTGGGTTCCCTGAACGATAGTATCGAGGATGCCGGTAGACGAATACTCACCGCGAATGCGGTTCGCATAGAAGAGCTTCACCAGAAATGGATAGGCTCTGGGAGACTCGCTCAGAGAGAAGCGAAAAAGATCGGCCAGGTGAGTAGCAGAAAGAATGCCAGATAGTCTCTCAGCAGTGAAGGTGGGGAAAGCAATGTACCGCTCCCTAAGTAGGTTGATCCCTAGGAGAGAATGAAATTTTGCCAGACAAAGATCGTCTCGACAAACGGGAACTAGCGGATCAGAGGGGGGTATGGCAGGAGTTTCTTCAGAAGAACTGGACACAGAAGGAGACACATGTGGGATCTCAGCAACATGCTCACTGATGTGAACACCAGTAGGCTTGCGCTGACGATGAATCAAAGGCTGAGCATCGCTAGAGGAAGCAGAAGGTGAGTAACCCGTCGAAGACGAACACACGGGTGACTCGGCATGCTTGGTTCGGGCTTTAAGGTTTCTTTTTCTTGGCAATGAGTTTCTTGGGTGCCCTAGGTCGTTTAGGAGCAACGATCTTCTCTTTTCCCTTAGGTTTAGAAGCCATGGAAACAAGAGAAGGAGAAACAAAAGCAAAGAAAAATCGAACGAAGAGCAAGTGAGAGAAGCAAACCAAGTGTGGAAACAAAGACAATCACGGAGAAGGAGATCGACAGCAACAGCAGAACGTGAGCGATGACGACGAATATGAGCAGTTCGACAGTTTTGGAAGCGAAGTCGATCGTTTTTGGAGAGAAAAACGAACGGGAAGTTGAACGGTCGAAGCGGAGGAGAGAGAGTCGACGTGGGGAACTGATCGCGTAAACTCGAATATAAAATTAGGGGAATAAATCTGAGCCGTTGGATCAAGGAATCGACGGCTCGGATCAAATCACATGAACCGACACAGCATAAGACAGTTGACTGAAGCACAAATGTCAGTCGACTGGATGAAGTGATAAAAATAAAGCTCAGAGAGATGGGCAATCGACTGGCAAGTAACATGCAGTCGCCTGTCCATTGGACAGTCGACTGACATATACTCAACAGTCGGCTAGCCGAGAATTAGTACAGTTCACAAAAATAACAGAGAACACTGTAAAAATTCGATAGAGAGTACAGTCGCCTGACGACTAAAATGCAGTCACCTGTTAAATTACAAGTCGACTGTAAACCAGTCATCAGTCGGCTATGCAAAAGATACCAATTCTCAGACTGATGAGATAGAGTAGGGCAGTCGACTGTCGAAGGAAAGACAGTCGTCTGTCCTGGTCCAAAAGAGCACAGTGAGATAGAATTCCAGAGAATAAGAACACTCACCCTAGGACGTATACTCTAATCAAAAATACATCGTAAAATCATTATGAAAACAATAAATCCATTGAAACACAAATTACTCCAATCAAACTCAAAACTCATGAAATCAATTAAGTCACAATTGCCTTTCTTAATCTCATAAAACAATAAAGAACATGAAGAAAGACAATCAAAAAGATATGAGCTCAATAAGGAGTTATAACGTGAAAGATTGAGCTCCTAGATTTCAGATTCACCCATAATTTCCAATTCTCCACGCAACCTCACAAATGAGTCTTCTTTAAGAGGTTTAGTGAAGATATCGACAATTTGTTTTTGGGTTTCAATGTACTCTAAGATGATGTCCTTCTTAGCTACATGATCATTTATGAAATGGTGTCTCACGTCTATGTGTTTGGTACGGGAGTGGTGTACCGGATTCTTGGAAAGACGAATAGCACTTTGATTATCAACCATGATAGGGAAAGTATCATAATTGACACCATAGTCACTAAGAGTGTGTCTCATCCAAAAAACTTGTGCACATGCAAGACCCACGGAAATATATTCCGCTTCAGTCGTGGACAATGACACCGAATTCTGTTTCTTAGAAAACCAAGAAACTAAGGAATTTCCTAAGAAATGACATGTGCCATTAGTACTTTTCCTGTCGGACTTGCATCTGGCAAAGTCAGCATCACTATATGAGATTAACTCATATGTGCTAGACTTAGGGTAAAGTAACCCATAATCTAGAGATTGATTGAGATAACGAAATATTCGTTTAACCGCAATCAAGTGTGACTCCTTAGGTCTTGCTTGATATCTAGCACAAATACATACGGAAAACATGATATCGAGCCTACTAGCGGTTAAGTAAAGTAAGCTACCGATCATACCTCGATATAGACGAACGTCTACATCTTTTCCTCTTTCATCCTTGTGTAGATGAGTAGTAGTACTCATGGGATTCCTTTTGCTCGAAGACAATTCCATCCCGAATCGCTTAATAAGCTCCCCTGTGTACTTTGTCTGATGTATGAAAGTGCCATTCTCCATTTGTCGAATTTGCAATCCAAGGAAGTAGGTGAGCTCTCCCATGTGGCTCATCTCAAACTCACCCTTCATAGACTTGGAAAATTCTTGACAAATAGTAAACTTAGTAGAACCGAAAATAATATCGTCTACATAAACTTGAGTCAAAAGAATGTCATTTTCATAATCTTTAATGAAGAGTGTAAAATCAACTTCTCCCATTTTAAAACCTAAATTCAAAATAAAGGTCTTAAGACGATCATACCAAGATCTAGGAGCTTGTCTCAATCCATATAACGCTTTCGTAAGTTTGAAAACATGGGTTGGAAATTTTTCATGAATAAAACCGGGAGGTTGTGAAACATAGACTTCTTCATTGACAAACCCATTTAAAAATGCACTTTTAACATCCATTTGAAATAATTTAAAATTCTTATGGGATGCAAAAGATAAAAGCTACCTAATAGCTTCTAATCTAGCTACGGGGGCAAAAGATTCTTCGAAATCAATACCCTCCTCTTGCCGCCTTGAGCTACTAACCTTGCTTTGTTCCGTGTGATTACCTCGTTTTCATCCGTCTTGTTCTTGAAGATCCATTTGGTCCCAATAACTTGGTGACCACTTGGAAGAGGTACAAGTTCCCAAACTTCGTTTCTCTTGAATTGCACTAGTTCTTCTTCCATTGCCACTATCCAAGAGCTATCCTCACAAACTTCTTGAATGTTCTTTGGCTCAATGGTAGAGACGAATGCACAATGAGAGAATTCTTCAATTCTTGATCTCGTTCGAAGACCTACACCAATATCTCCAATAATTTGGTTATGGGGATGGTTGCGAACGGTTGGATAAGCTTTGGGTATACCTGGATCACTAGGAACAACTTCAACAACTTCGTTAGAAGTGTTAGTCTCAACAATAGAATCATTAATCTTAACATATTAAGAGAATCACAAAGAATATCTACATAATCATCATCAACATGAGGAAAATAAAAATCTTCATAAAAAGATACGTGAAGTGATTTCTCAATCGTTGAAGAAGTTTTGTTGTATATCCCGTAGGCTTTGCTACGTGTGGAATATCCAACAAAAATTCCTTCATCGGATCTTGGCTCGAATTTGTCTAAATTACCAAAGGTGTTCTTTATAAAACATTTCGAACCAAAAATACGAAAATATTTCACTTGTGGCTTTTTATCATAAAACAACTCAAAACAAGTTTTGTTTGTTCGGGGTCTCACTAGGATCCTATTGAGCACATAACATGTCGTGTGCACCGCTTCTGCCCAAAATTGTAGTCCTAAATGACTATCATGGAGCATAGTGCGAGCACACTTAATAAGAGTCCTATTCTTTCTTTCTACAGCACCATTTTGTGGTGGTGCACGAGGAAAGGAAAAGTTATGAGTTATCCCGGAGTCATCACAAAACTTAGTAAAAGAATCATTCTCAAATTCTCCTCCATGATCACTACGAATAGTGATAATGGTGGATCCTAAAAGATTCTGAATCTTCTTTGCAAATTTGGTAAACTCTTCATGATCTTCATTCTTATTAGTTAAGAATGAAACCCAAGTAAATCTAGAAAAGTCGTCAACGACAACTAGTCCATAATGAGCATTACCTAAAGAAGCGGTTCTAGTTGGCCCAAATAAATCTAGATGTAGAAGTTCTAGGGGCCTCTTAGAAGTAATCCCTTCTTTAAGCTTAAATGAAGATTTACTTAGTTTACCTCTTTGACATGAATCACAAAAGTTTTTCTTATTAAAAGCAATCGTAGGAAAACCTTTGACTAGATCATGCTTAGCTAACTTATATAAGTGCTTGAAGTGAACATGACCAAAACAGCGATGCCATAATAGTTGTTCACTTGTGTTAGCAACTAAGCAATGTTTTACGGTTTTAGTCAAGCTCAAATAATAAATATTTTTACGCCTAATACCGGAAAATAAAACATTTGAATCACAATCAACAATTGTACACAATCCTTCTCCAAAGTTCACCTTGTAACCTTTGTTACAAAGTTGACTAATGGAAATGAGATTGTGAAATAAACCACTAACAAGATAAACATTAGTAATTAGAGGTTTGGAAGGATTACCAATGATACCTACTCCAATGATGGTTCCCTTTTGATTACCTCCAAAAGTGACTGTTGCACCATCCTTGATGCTAATCACTTCGGAGAGTAATGAGGGATCTCCCGTCATGTGTTTGGAGCAACTGCTATCGAGAATCCATCCTTTCCCTTTAGAGCTAATAATACATTTATTGCTCTTCTTCTTTCTCTTAGGTACCTATATAATATACCATAAGCTTATGGTACCCAATGTTTGTTGGGTCCAAGGGATTAGCCCTTTGGAAGCCAAGTCCAAGTGGACTTCCGCTTCCCAACATAGTTACTATTTCTAATTACATCATGAAAGTAGGAATCAACATAAGTATTCCTAACATTTAGACTAGTGTTCTTAGGACCCCAAATAGTGTACATCTTGGGAGTCCTATTCCTAGTTGCATGCATATGTGTTGGATTTCTATGTGGTGCATGCTTCTTAGGAACATTATTTCTAGCATGGAGATTGGGAGTCCTTCCACTTTTCTTTGTTGTTTAGCATTGGGCAATCCATCTTGATGTGCCCTGGCTTATTACATTTATAACAAAGAGAAGTAGCATTAGTAGACTCAAAACGTTTGTTTGAGGAAAATTTACCTTTGCGAAAGAAGCGTTGGAACTTCTTCGCTATTTGGGCCATTTCACCCAAATCCATCTCGTTCTCGGATTCATCACTTTCGGAGGATGATGAATTGGCGTTGAACGCCAAAGCTTTCTTCTTGGCCTCCGAGGGATTCATCATGGCTCGAATCTTCAATCGGTTATACCGTCTTACTTCGTAAGACATAAGAGTCCCGATAAGATTCACCACGGTGTAGTTCTTCAAGTCATTGACCTCCTCAATGGCGATTGCTCTTCTTTTCCATTTGGAGGTCATCCCCATGATGATCTTCCTTACCTTTTCAGGTTCGGTGTAGATTTGGCCAAGAGCTTCCAATTCATTCGTGATGTCGGTAAAGCGTCCATACATCGACGCAATGCTCTCATTTTCCTGCATGTGAAACAAGTCGAAGTTTTGCATGGCAACATATAACTTTGAAAGCTTTACCTTATTCGTTCCCTCATGGGTAACGATGAGATGGTTCCAAATTTGATATGCACTCTTACATGTGCATATCTTGTTGAACTCATTCGGTTCCAACGCACAATGAAGAGCGTTCATTGTTTTAGCGTTGTTGACTTCGGCGGACTTCTCGGAAGTCGTCCATTTCTCGAAGTCCTCTTCAGTGGGCTCGACGCACTCCTTGTGGAGAGTTCTCCAAAGAGAAGCACTCCTAAGGAATGTCTCCATCCTACACTTCTAATAACCAAAATTAGTACCATTGAAACGTGGAGGACGTACCGTAGATTGACCTTCGAAAAGTGTGGATGCTCCATCACGGTCGTGATTGTTGTACGAAGCCGACGGAGGAACGTTGTTGTTATTGGATGCCATAGATGAAACCTTGCGCTCTGATACCAATTGTAAGGACCCTGTCTATGGGAAAAACACTAGAATGGGGGTTTGAATAGTGTTTATGCAAATTTAAAAGGAATTTACGCCAAATAAAATGCAATCCAACAAATAGTGCGGAATAGAAAAATGACCCAAAGAGAAACACAAGCAAACGTAGAAATGTTTCAAGGGTTCGGATTACCTAAGTCAACTCCCGACTTGTTCCCGGTAATCCTACGTCCCAACCACCCGGATACCACCGGATACTCAAGTTAGAACCCTAACTTGAGGTTTCCTTAAAGCCCACTTGTAGCAACCCTACAAGTGCAATCGAATACAATCGATGTCCTTGACTCCCACAACCAGGGAGCAAGCAAAAACCACTCTCACAACCGAGATCACAATTCAAATAAAGAAGTTATGAAATCTGAAAGCAACACTTACAATCACCTATGCCTTGAAGTAGAACTTGAAGGAGAAGTGTGATGTGTGTTGAAAAACTCTCTTGGAATAGAGGAGAAAGCCCTTTCTCTTGACTGCACCAATTGCATAGAAGATCAATCTTTGGTTCTAGGTTGGAGAGCAAGAGAACAAGATTTGGAAATACTTAGGGCTTTGGATTTGAAAGCTTCGATCTTTGGAAATAAAAGCTTGAAGGATTTTGCAATGAATGAGTAACCTTCCAATGAAACAGTAGAAGCTCTATTTATAGCTTTCTCAAATCCACAAAACAGTTTAGGCAAAAACCCAATCGAAATCCGTGAGAAAAATCTCAACGGATATAATTTGAACTCGCGGTAGTCGACTGTTGAACAATCCTCAGTCGACTGTTGCACAGTCAGTAAGGGTAGGTGAGAATTCATAACGGTAACTTACCACGTTGACAGTCGACTGATTAAACAAAGACAGTCGTCTGTTAAACCAACAGGCGACTGTAACTTCTTCGACAGGCGACTGGCCGAGAGAAGAGTAAGTTAGACAAATACTGGAAATCCCACAAGATACAGGACAGACGACTGATGCAAGGAACACAATCGACTGTTAATCAGAACAGGCGACTGTAAAATCTTAAACAGACGACTGTCAAAATCAAGAGAAATTTCCAGAGAGCTGAGTCAAAGAAATGATTTACAGACATGCGACTGTTGCAGCATAGACAATCGACTGATCTAATAGACAGTCAACTGTATATACAGCATAAGTCGACTGGCCGTAGAAATCAGATCAAACAGAGTTTGGGCATGGAGATACAGGCGACTGATTTACAATAAACAGTCGACTGTCACTAGGACAGGCGCCTGTGAATCGTTCAACAGTAGCCCGTGTGAAATAATCAGAGAAGGCCCAAAACTACATTGTAATAGTCTGTGCATAACAGGCGATTGTAGAACAAAACACAGTCGACTGTTTTTGAGACAGACGACTATAAACTGTTAAGCAGTCCGCTGTTATAAACAATCCTAGCACAAACAAAAGAGAATTGAATTGGAATCAAAGGACAAAGGTCTAAAGATGTCCTATGACAGAATGTAGATGTGTGTGAGTGCTCCATCAAAGTTCTACTTCTAAGCTACATACTAGAAGAGATAAAAGAAAAATTACATTGACGAAAAATCTCTTCTTTCCATCGTATGAGCTTGAAGTCTTTACGGAGCTTCAATCATCAATCTACGATCATCCAATTCATATCATTTGCCTTCAATGACGTTTGTGAGTCATCCATTGCTAGTTGATCTTCATAATAAGCTTAAACAATAGATTAACTACAAAATAGGAGATTAGTCACAAGTATTTATATTTGCTCATCATTAACACCAAGTAAGGAGAAGTCCAATACTCAACATGCTACTGTATGCTACGGTATGCCACGTGGCCCCAAGAAACCTCGCTGCCACCCGCTTCTCACTTCAAATACGATTCGCCTTCGGAATATGCTCTGGGCCATTCGATTAAAGATCGACAGTGGTGGTGAGGCCGCGTCGCCTGCCTCCATCTGACGCCTGACGAAGCAGGATGCGCCAGGATGAGGCCAGGTGGTTAAGCAGATTTAGCGGGCGGTGTATTTCTCCGAATATTCTCTGTATTTCCTTCGTATTTTTGATGTATTTTGCCTTCTAAAATTTATAGAAAATAGCAAAGATCTCAGAAAAATATAGAAAAACAGCCGTTGGAATCGTAAACTTAAGATCTACACATAAAAAATATGAGAAGACAAAAATAATCAGTAAAATAGTATTTTATGTATAAATTACGAGATTCTTCTAATAATTATGAACAATCTTAATGCGCTTGTATTAAAGCCAAATACACAATATATTTGCACAAAATAACACTAAATGAGGGATTAAATTTGCAATATTTACTCTGAATCACACCCCCAACTAGCGTTTTGCTAGCTCTAGCAAAAAGAGCGACTAAATCAGATGTTTAGTAAAAATAATAAATTCTATCAATCGTCTATGGCTTGGTTTAATGACACATTTTACATCATGATCTTTACTACTAATATACACAAACACTGAAGGAGATCAAATCCGTGACATTTTCTCTAATCTAGCTTAAATACATAATATACAAGCAGCGTTTTGCATAAGCCAAAGTATAACACGACATCAAGTCATAAATTTCTAATTTCCAAGGAATTGACATCACTTAAAGTTCGTCCGATTCAAGGGTGTTAAGTTTGCTTTATTTATTCATCATATCTTTTTTTCCTCTATGTTTTTAACGACTTAGAATGATCCATGTAACGAGCTTTCAGCTAATGACTCCTACGCCAGACGACCTTCGAGCATTAGGCTTAGAAGAGCCCCTTGAATCAAATAAATCGAATCTTCTAAATATTTATTAGCTCTTTTTTCTAATGCACTCTCTATCATTAATCTTTCAACACGGATCTCCAGTGCTTCTTGAGGCATGAAAACCCTGTTACTTAACAAAACTCAAGGAAACGGTGCATTTTATTCTTTTTCTCATTTTTATTTTCTTTTTTCAATTTTCTATTCTTTTCCAAGCAACTCAACACCCATTCATTAGACTTATACTTTAGCATATGTATGTAGCCAAATTCCTCTTCAATTTGAAAACCAATCAAATAAATCGTGTCTACTTAACTTATGTATCACAATAACTTGCATGAAACAAATTCAACCTATTTCAAGATATTAATCATGTCAATTGAAATTTTTCATAAAACACATATTAATTATTAATTCAATGGAAGAAAAATAATAATTCAAACCATAACCGATTTTTAGAATGCCATCAATGCGTAACCATCCGATGAAGTGATACTTGAAGGGTTATATGATGAGTAATGGTGATTGATTATTTTCTCTCATTTTATTTAAAAAAATTCCTAAGATAAAAAAAATCAGAAAATCCTAAAAAAGTCTAATACACTCCGTCCAACTTAAAGGCAAACATTGTCCTCAATGTTGAAAAGAGAGTACTAGAGATAAAAACCTAGAAAAAAGTGTAAAGTAAAGAACAAAAAAAATCTACGTCCTACTAGGTGTCGCCTGAGGGTGGGTCCGTAAGCTCCATGGTCGTATCCTCCTTAGTTCAAAGCTCTTGAAAGTGTTTCAATCGTTGTCAATTAACTTTGAACTTGTTGCCGTCTTTCTCGTTCACCAAAATCACCGCTCCATATGGAAATATTTGTTTGACATAATAAGGGCCCAATCACTTCGAACGCAGCTTTCTTGGAAATAAGTGTAGCTTTGAGTTGTACACAAGAACTTTGTCCCCTTGTTTGAATTCCTTCCTTAAGATCATTTTGTCATGCGCCGGTTTCATTCTCTCTTTCGCCAGTTTTGCATTTTCATAGGCCTATCTTCTTAGATTTTCAAGCTCCAAGATATGTAATTTACGAGAATCATTTGATGAGTCATTATGAAGATTTAAAGTATTAATTGTCCAATAAGATTTGTGTTCTAATTCAACAGGGAGATGACAATTTTTTCCATAAACTAAACGGTAAGGGGACATTCCTAAAATAGTCTTGTATGTCGTCATGTAGGCCCATAATGCTTCAGGAAAGAAAAGACTCCAATCTTTACGTGTAGGGTTTACCTTTTTCTGAACGATATTCTTTCTCCCTATTTGCAAGTTCAGCTTATCCATTCGTTTGATGGTGGTATGGAGTTGAAACTTTATCCATGACCCCAAATTTCTTCATCAAATTCACGAAGTGCCTATTGCAAAAGTGGGAACCTCCATCACTTATAATGGCCTTTCGCACTCTAAAGCATGCCAATATATTCTCTTTCAAAAATTTAGCACGACGGATGCGTCATTAGACCTGCAAGGAATAGCCTCCACCCATTTAGAAGCATAATCATTTGCAACCAATATGAAAGCATATCCAAATGAAGGTGGAAAAGGTCCCATAAAATCAATCCCCCAACAATCAAATATTTCTATCTCTAGCATGGGATTTAATGGCATCATATTTCTTTTTGTGATTCCTCCTAACTGTTGACTACACACACATGATTTACAATAAGCATATGCATCTTAAACATGGTGGGCCAGAAAAGTCAACGCTGTAAAATTTTTGCAACTGGTTTATGAGCTGAAAAATGTCCCACACATACCATCATCATGGCAAAGTTATAAAACACTATCAATTTCATGATCTGGTATACATCTCCTCACAATTTGGTCTCCACAATATTTAAAAAGATAAGGGTCACCAATTTCATGATTTAGTCTCCGTAAATTTGAAATGTTTAAAATCAAGAGAAGACCAATGTTGGGGAGTTCTATCTGTCACCAAATAATTGACTGTGTCTGAATATCATGGTAGAGTAAAGATGGTGAAAAGTTGCTCATCTGGAAAGGAATCTATCAAAGGTATATGTGATGACTCTGTGCCAACCGTCAATCTTGAAAGATGATCTGCAATATGATTCTTCACTTCTTTCTTGTCTCGGATCGTAATGTTGAACTCCTGCAAAAGAAGAATCCATTGTATAAGTCTGGGCTTTGCATCCTTTTTAGACAAAAGATATTTGAGTGCAAAATGGTCCATATAAACGACTATAGGCGATCCCAATATGTAGCTCCTGAACTTGTCTAGCACAAATCCCAGCGCAAGTAATTCCTTTTCCGTCGTGGTGTAATTCTTTTGAGCTTCGTTCATGGTCTTACTTGTATAGTATATCATATAAGGAACTTTTTCTTTCTTTTATCAAAGTACTGCCCCCACGACATAATCACTCGCATCGCACATAATCTTGAAAGGAAGTATCCAATTTAGAACCTGCAAAATAGGCGATGAAACAAGTAACGATTTTAGTTTTTCAAATGAATCTTGACACTCCTGTATCCAAATAAAATCAGCATATGAAGTTAATAAATTACAAAGAGATCGAGAGATAGCACTGAAATCCTTTATGAAGTGCCTATAAAATCTTGCATGATCAAAGAAGGAACGAATGTCCCTGATGCTTTTTGGTACCTGCAACTTCTCTATAACCTTAACTTTTGCAATGTCCACCTGAATACCTTCTTTAGAAACTAAATGACCAAGTACCAAACTTTTCCCAATTGAGTAGCAAGTTCTTCTCCTGACACCTGCGCAAGACAAGGGCTAAGTTAGATAAACAATTTTTGAAAGAAGTGCCATATACAGAGAAATCATCCATAAATACTTCTATTATCTTTTCAACCATATCATTAAATATACTCAACATGCAACGTTGAAAAGTAGCAGGTGCATTGCATAATCCAAATGACATCCTCCTAAATGCAAAAGTTTCAAAGAGATAAGTGAAGGTGGTCTTCTCTTGGTCCTCTGGAGTTATCTCTATCTGATAATATCCTGAGTAGCCATCTAGAAAATAATAATATTCATTACCGGCCACTCTCTCTAAAATTTGATCTATGAAAGGTAAGGGAAAGTGGTCTTTTCTTGTTTTTGAATTTAGTTTTCTATAGTCAATGCACATTCTCTATCCAGTGGTGGTTCACATAGGTATGAGTTCATTATTTTCATTTTCACCACAATTAAACCTGATTTCTTTAGAACAACTTGGGTTGGACTAACCCACTTACTATCAGAAATTAGATAAATAATCCACGCTTCAAGCAATTTAAGTACTTCTCCCTTTACCACTTCTTTTAACGTCGGGTTCAACCTGTGTTTCTTTTCGCACATAGGATTGGTATCATCCTCAAGATAAATGTGATGTGTACAAGTTAATGGATTTATATCTTTAACGTCCACAATAGACCATCCAATGGCCCCTTTATGTTCCCTATGTACATCAAGCAAGCAATGATTGTTCTTGTTCAAGTGTAAGTTTGGAGGATATTACCACATAAAAGGTCTCATCTCTCCCAAGGAAAGCATATTTCAGAAAGTTTGGCAATGGCTTTAGCTCAAGCTTTGGATGCTCCAGATCAGAGGGTAATTGTGGTGGCAATCCAACTGGCAATGGTTCAAATTTTGGTGCACATGTTTCCCTTAGTCTCTCAGTATTGTCATGCACAAAATAATACTCATTAGTATCATCAAACTTATAATCAATATAATTAGATTCACATTCATTCTTAGCCTCAAAGTAGTCTTCAACCAAATTTTCAATCAAGCATACATCTTCAACACTTTCAACATCTGCGGCAGCATACATGATTTAAATATATTTAGTTCAGGTTTCATGTTACCAAACGTTATTTTCAACTGTCCATCCCAACAATTAATCATTGCGTTTACTACTACAAATCCAACCTTTAGCCACAGACATATCTGTGGTCGAAGGCCAGCAATCCGTGGCTGAAACTTGTCGGCCATGGAAAAAAATTCAATGGCCGAAAATCCGTGGTTGATACCATGGTGGCTGATGGGACTTTTGGCCATAGACTTTTTCGTGGCCGATAATCTGCCACGGATGTTCGTGGCCGACAAGTAAAATAAAAAACTGTATATAAATATCGGACATGGATATATCCATGGCTGTTGTTGATTGTGTGCGACGGATCCGCCTGTGGCTACTACTTATCCGTCACAGATTATGTGCATCAATATGACGTAAACCGTGCCCTCAATCTGTGGTGGAAAACTTTTGGCAACAGACTTTTCCGTCACAGTATTTGCACATCAGCCACAGATATGACCGTGGCCAAAACTTATTTACCACGGTTTCATGTGCACGAAAGTGAACAAATATGTGCACATTATCCATGGCTGCTAACATTCGACCACAGAATATTCCTTGGCAGAATATGACTATTGACCACGGAATTGTCCGTGGCCAATAGATGAAAAAGTTTTTTTTCTAAAAATAGCAGAAATCCATACTTACAATAATATAAATTACTAACAAAAATATCAGAAATACTTGTATACAACAAAATGAATACACATATAAAAATCCAAATACAGAAATCCACAAAACTAATAAAAATTAAATGCACACAAATACTAAAAAAACCCAAATTATATAATATAATACATTCCTCCATGTCTGTGGTTTAAAACAAAAAACAAAAATACTCTCAAACTCCCGTCATATCCCCCGTCATCTCCCGCTACACTCATCAAGACCGCCAATGTCCCCAGGCCCGCTACCATTGCCAAAATCTTCATCACCCGCTACCCTTGCTAGGACCGCCATTGTCTACAAGCCCGCTACCCTCACCAAGACCGCCATCGCCACCAAGCCCTCAATCGCCCCTCGCCTGTTGGATCTGGATCTAAGCCTAGAGGGGGAAATAGGCTAATAAAAAATTCTCGTGTAACCCACGAGAAATCACACACAGTTGTAAATACAGGCAGAGTAAATAATACGCAATCACAGATGCACAAAATATTTATCCTTGTTTGGTCGTCACCACGACCTACGTCCATCCCCCAAAAGTAAATACTATATTAATAGTGTAACATGCACAATCGTAATAGCTAGAGAATCAACGTCTCTACACTCACCAGGCTTAATACCCCACTCACCGTGTTCAACACTATCAATCCTAATATATGCTCTCACTTGACGACACTGGTCAAGTCCTGCTTGTCTAGTACACCACTAGACAAGACCCCAAAAAGTCACACAAAAAGCGGTAAAGTTTCCCCTACAGAGATCAAACAATACTACACAAAAATAATAATAAGAGTTTAGAAATCTCAGTTTGTGTAGCCGTTGTCGTCTACGTCAATCAGCACGTGCCAGCTCTCGTCTGACAGGATGTAGATGCCGCGTCATGTGTCACGTGCAACTCAAGTTGCGGCTTGCTTGGTTATGATGAAGCTCCCATGTTGCGACAATGAACTTCTGAAAGTTGCGGCCCCCCTTAAAACTTGGTTGAAGCTTTTCCTTGCTAGATGATGTTGCGGCTTTGATCTTGATGGCACAATGTTGCGGGGTCGGCAATGGATGTAGCTCACGGCTTCAATGGGTCTGCAATGAAGTAGGTTGTCGACAAGCTTGTTGATGCGCACTTGGTTGATGGCTCGATTGCTGAGCGGGTCGACGACTTGTTTGGCATGCAGATCCTTCGGTCAGCAAGGAGATTGGAGCTTGGATGTGTGACGGTCGGCAGCAAGTAAAGACATGTCGGCAAGCTTAGTCTGCAGCGTCTAGGAGCTCGGTCGGCAAGCAAGTTGGTGTGCGCTACTTGGCTCTCTCCTCCTTGTTGCGGGACTTGAGAACCCCCTTGATGAAGCTATGCGAAGATGATTCCATGTCATTGGATGGTGGAGCTTGCTTTGTACTTGTGCTAATGGAGATGAGGGTTGCAAAGCTTGTGACAATGAAAGCTTAGGGCTTGATGATGGTAATGGGTTTTGGCCTTGGAGAATAAGAACAATCTGGTTTATGGCTAGAGGGAGTTGCGCCAAGAAGGAGATGATGTAGTTTTGTTTGAGCCGCAAATTGCCTTAAGATTTTGCTTGCAGTCGCAAGTTTTTCTCTTGGAGTTGAAAATATGGCCGACACCCTATGATGGCTTGGAGATGTAGTTTATGTAGGGATTTTTAGCTAGGGTTTGACAATGGGTGCGACATGGAGGGATGGAATCAAATTTGCTATGAGAGAATCCTATTAGGCATATGAATTGATTTGGGTTTGGGATTTGATTATGATTTGATTTCAACTCAATTGGAGTTCAAAATATTGCTAGCAGTTGAAATGGGATCTAGTCCAATCTCCAAAAGATTTGATATGAGATCTCTCCTCATCTCTTTCCCATCTTTAACCAAGTCACAATTGCTATATGAATAGCACTTTCTCCATCTTTCAACTTGCTATATGAATAGCAATTTCTCCATCAATTGACTTAGTCACCACTTTGAAGATTTACAAGCGTGCCACTCCTGAAAACACTTAGCACACACAGTAGAATGTTCACACACGTTTGTTATCATCAAACACAAAGTTAACGATCGTTGTATCCATCATACATTGTATCTAACAATCTCCCCCTTTTGATGATGACAAACTATTATAAGATTTGCACTAACGTTCCAAATAATACATCGTGACATGTGTGTGTGAAGTGTGATAATGGGAGGATGTATGCAACATTATTCCACTTGATGTACAAGCATACAAGCTTGTAATGATGTAACAATAATGTGATACAAATAAACATGGTATGCTCCCCCTTGAACATATATTCACATGTCAATTATTCATTAATGCTCCCCTTAAACCCAATATTCATATATGCATATATAAGCGTTAATGCACCAAATCTTCAATCTTCAATATTTTCTCCACTTTTGTTATCATCAAAAGTGTATAAACGAAATCTAATTCATTTCACATGCAAAAATAAATTATTATAAATTACAACTAGCACTTGCATGTCATTTTTATAGGATAAGCATTTCAAATTCAATGAAAAGTGTAACGTAGACTTCTACACCATCATGTGAGTATGATGATTAAATAATTGAAGCACAAAGGGAGAAACTGTCATAAAACTCAACCAAACCAATCCACTTTTCCATTAAACATAAAATCATCTAGGATTGATTTTCCACACCTCATTAAAAATGAGTTCAAGATACCACACCCCAAAAACATAGCCTACAAGGACTCTGAGATGTGGGGTGTCATTACTTGACAAGTATAATACCAACCCTAAAGATTACCCATAAAGCATATATTGGATACTCGTGGGTAGTATACTTGCGATGAATTGTATCCATTTTACATATGGAGCAATATTCATGTAATTTTTTTCATATTCAATTCTTTTGTGCTCAATTTTTATCCATGGCAAATACACATGATATCCCTTAGAATTTTCAGTTATTTACATCCTACATTCACTTACCAATTTTTCATAAAAGAATCTCTAATTGTGCAACAATATCCAATAAAAGTGGAAGTGAGATTGTAGGTATAGAAATATTCAATTCATTAAACATGTCATGGCTACTTAGAAATACTAACATGCGCATGTAGATATAACAATACTACAATGATTTCTATAAGGATATGAGTTTCATTCATTAATACCACTTGAATGATTCAAAGGAAAAGATATATATTAAGCACATTTTTTTGCTTTTAATCCTTTTCAATTTTTTTGATTTTTATATATAATGAATCTAGCAAACTAGAATCTAGCAAACTAGCACACAAATAAAAAATAGTTCAAGCATGCAAAAGAATCAAAAAATGCTATGAAGGCATGCATTAAGTTCAAGGAATAAAAAAAACTATACCTTCGCGTCGTCATTTGGCTAAGGAGCTATATAATGAAAATGTTCAATCCAAAACTTCTCGCCAAATCTCCATCGTACCTACACGGTAGATGCTATGTGTGAACTTGGAATCCAACATGGTCCACTCATGTTAGTCACAAAGATTTAGGAACCCATATTTGTTTGAATTTCATATTCGTGTTCCTAAACTTGCAATAGTAGGATGTAGACCAACACTAGCACAAGTAAAGCACTTTGCATAAATATTTTTCACTTTCAATGGCTCATTGTGAGTTTTCTTATAAATAGGCTTTTTAGCATGTTTTATGTCATATCCAAGACCATGTCTATTATTGCCATAAAGTTGATTCTCTAGAATAGTATCCAACGATTGTTTTCCTATAGAGAATTTCTTTAATGAAAATTCTAGACTTGTGATTTTGGATTTTAATGAAGCATTCTCATTCACAATCAAAGTGCACTTACTTATAAACGCCTTCTTATTGTCCTCTTCATTCTTTTTAGATTCAATTATTTTTCTTTTAAGCTAGTTATTTAGTATGCACAATTTATCATTAAGCTCTCTAATCACAGAATCTTTTCAGTTTCAAGCTTAATTAAATCTTGCTTAAGCATGCTAATATCATTCAATAAAGAAGGACAAGAAAGAAAATTAGCTTTTTCATGTACCCTAGAATTCTCTTTTTCCAACAAAGCAATGGTAGAATCAAAGGAAACAATTTTTCCTTTTAGTTCCTTAATTTCTAATGACATGTGGTAGTTGTCTTGTTGCATTTTCCATTGGAATTTCTATAATCTTCTAGGGTGGATTCTAGCTCTGTAATTTCCTCTTCCATGACTTTACAAATAATAAGAAGTTCAGAATAAATACCAGATTTTACATTATCATCTTTTGCCATGAAGCAAAGGGAAGAGTGAGCATAATCCTCATCCTCATCCTCGCTATCCATATCCCACGTTCCCACCACAACTTTTCCTTTCTTCTCCGCTACATTAGCTGTGTCTTGAGGGCAATCCTTTATAATGTGTCCCTGCTTTTTACATTTAAAACATTTAACCTTATTAATAGCAGTCTGTTCAGATGAATTATAGAAGGATTATAATGGTTAGAACAATTAAATCTTTATTGCATGTCAGCTCTTCTTTGAGGAGTCTTGATGTATTTTCTGAAGCCTCTGACCATTCACGCTATCTCCTCCTCCTCATCGTCATCTTCACTAGCTTGAAGAGCAAGTAGCATTGAAGCTTTTTCCTTCTCCTTTGGTTTCCCTCTAGCCTCTATATTCTACAGATCAAGCTCGTGAGACATTAAGTTGCCTATCAAGTCCTCCACTCTCATCTGCGATAGATCTTTTTCTTCTTGGATGGCAGTGACTTTAGGCCTGAAAGAGCTTGGCATCCCCTTAAGATTTTCCTTACCTGCTCAAGGCTAGAGTATGGCTTACCAAGGGAGCTAGACTTGTTGACGATGTTGGTGAACCTCTCAAACATCTCTGATATGGACTCTGATGGTGGCATGCAAAAGCTCTCGTACTCTATGCGTAGCAGTGCAAGTCTAGACTCCTTCACCTGTGACGTTCCCTTGTGTGTCACTTATAGTGTATGCCATATTTCCTGCGCAGTTTGACAATGTGAGAACGATTAAATTTAGATTTATCAAGAGAGCATAAAAGAGCATTTATAGCTTTTCCGTTTAAAGAATATAATCTCCAATCATTATCATCCCACTTGTCTTCACGTTTAAGCATATCAATATTTTCAACTTTAGTAACATGTGGCTTATAATATTTTTTGACAATATGCCAAACTTTATAATCAACATATATCAATTAAATTTTCATCCTATATTTCCAATACGCATATCTATTCCATTAAATTTAGGGGGTTGTGATATGGACCGACCTTTAGGAAAAGCACAATCAACAGAGTTATTCATGGTCAATCTAGCCTAGATCCTCTAACATGCTCTGATCCACTTGTTGGATCTAGATCTAAGCCTAAAGGGGGGGGGGGGGGTGAATAGGCTAATAAAAATTCTTGTGCAAACCATGAGAAATCACACGTAGTTGTAAATACAAGCAGAGTAAACAATACGCAATCACAGATGCAAAACAGATTTACCCTGGTTCGGTCGTCACCATGACCTACGTCCAGCCCCCGAAAGCAAATACTGTATTAATAGTGTAAGAGGCACAACCGTAATAGCCAGAGAATCAACGTCTCTACAGTCACCAGGCTCAGTACTGACCGGCGCCCCGTTTATGATTAGGGCACGGTGTCATTTTACCGCAAGTGCACGGTTAGTGTATGGTGCGGGTATATCGAACACATGGAGGTGGATGGCTTGAAGGCTACTAGCCTCGCCTAAGTTGTGTGAGAGCAACGAGGATGATACGAGTGGGTAGTGTAGAAATAAAGGAAAGAAATGTAAAAAACAAGAAATGAATCCCCACTAACACGGGCTAGAGCACTCATGACACTTGGTATTTGACTCGACCCAGGGTGAGACATTGCCCCAAAAGGTGGTACCTAGTGCCCCGTGGGCCCGATATTCCGGTCGGTGCCCAGGATGATACACTAGGTCTACGCGGTTTCAGACGGTGGGCATTCCCATGTCCAACACCCTCTGCAACCGAGAGCATTAAGGCCACAATGATAGCTCCCAACATTTCATCCAAGCCGTTTCCATGTGCAAGGACTCAATGTCAACGCTAGGGCATGAGCTACAGCTAAAGAATCAAACTCCCATTTTATTTCCTCTTGGCCCAACGGTCAAAGGCGGTCTTTCTCCCGCCGATGACAATGAAACATCCTAGTGTAACCCTAATGGCCAAATGGGTCGAATGTGATTTCTAGCAATACATCAAATCAGATCTTGACGGGACAAGCATCCGGAGCCCAACCCCCAACTCCATCTAGTGTGTTGCCATACGAGTTGGTCTCAGATTACCAGACATCCCCATTGACACATTCTATCAAACACTTGCCATATTAGGGTTCATCAAATACTACTCAATGTTGAAGAACATGATAGCAAGCAATAAAAGGGACAAACAAATATTCACCATCAAGCTTATTGAAAATAACACAAAGCAATGGAAATAAGAGAAGAAATACTTATCTTGCATTAGAATCCATCAATCCATTACAAGATTTATTGAAAGAGAAACCCTAATCTAAACTAATCTAAAGCTCCCATGAAAGGGGCTGAAAAGCCCTGAAAAATAGAGGGGAACCCCTTACAAGTCGTGCAACATCTCATATTTATAGGCCCCCATAAAACCCTAACAGTTCGGGTACAAATACCCACTAAAACTGCTGAAAAAGTGCCACCCGATCGGGTGGAAGTTCACCCGATCGGGTGGAAACAAACAGAGACACTGAACTAATGATAATGTGCTCACCCGGTTGGTTGGATAGCCTACCCGATTGGTTGAAGTTCAAATTCCAAACAACCCAGAATTTCAGCACCCAGCTGCGCTCAGAAAATTCTAGAAAAATGTAGAAAAATCGGATTTGGACGTGCAACCTATCGTTGGAAAGCTAACGACGATGCTGACAATAGAAAAATAATAGATCACCCAAAATCTCACTGGAATGATAGCAGATCTTCAATGAATGCAGCAGCAGTGCACCGAAGGGGAAGAAAAGGCCGCCCGATCGGTTGAAGTGTCAACCGGTCGGGTGAGTTCTTCCCCAAAATGACCCGAGGAGATGATCCGATCGGTTCAGAAGCTCTCCCATGAATTCCACTCTATCTCCTCACCATCCGGTCATCCACCTGATCGGGTTGCGCACTATGTTGTCTGAGTGGAGCGCAGGACTGATACTATGATACGAACCGATTGGGTGGCTCATCCACACGACCGGGTGAAGCTCCAAAACTTCAACTCCTCATCTTTGGCCATCGGATCTTTGCCGTATAAGCACGCTTTGGTCCCGACATGCAAGGTTGACTCCAAAAGACACCAAAATGCCGACATTTACCTGAAATACAAACAATACACCCAATAGTCAATATGAACCAAAATGTGATATATACAACATGGAATGAGATGAAACGCATATGAAAACACGATGAAGAGTGTGTGCAAAAGGTGAAATATGAACACGCGTCAAGCCCCCAAGCTAAACTCTTCCTCGTCCCGAGGAAGACGAGTTGGAATGAAGATCGGGTATAAGAGCAAGAAAGGAACATGAAGAATCCTTGATCACCCTCTCCAAACCACAAATGTAATCAACAACACAATTAAGCATAAGGGAAAAACAATCACAATCTAAATCAAGAATTCAATCTCATAATATAGCATCATGGGTTCATGTCAATGGAGCACAAAAGAGATAGAAGCTTGACATTGGCAAAGGCATAGCTATCATAGCATGTTATAGTAGATAATACGCCCAAATATGAGGAAGCTCAAAATTCATATCTAATCTTCCAAACGGTGAATTCGAGATACCCATACATGCATGAAGAAGTAAGAAAGAGTAGATATGAATCATGGAAATAACTATCAATCTCTAGGATGTAAGGAATCACCACACACACTTGTCGTTTTTTATTTTTGAAACACTTTCTTGCCTTGCTTGTATTTTCAAAAGGAGATGGAGAAGATGTGGAAAGATCACTTTGTACAAACTCTCGCCTTCCCTATATACATTGGTGCTCTTAAATATAGGAGATGTGGAGAGCGAAGGAAAAGGGGAGAATGTAGCATATATACATATTTTTGGTTTTGGTTTGTTTTTGTTGTTTTTGATTTGATTTTAATATTTTTGTCTTGCAAACTTGCAGAATCGCAATGGAATGTAAGGGCGGCCTACGCATCCCAAGCTAGATGGGTTTAGGGCGTCGGGTTACGAAGAACCCCGAAGGACCATTATACAAAAATATGTACAAAAGTGTTTATTTGGGTAATGTTTTTTTGTGGAAAATGAGAAGTGTGCACTCCCCCAAATGGGAGAACGATGCACGACGAGGGGAATGTACAAAGTAAAACAAAAGAGAATTTTGAGAAATCCAAGCATGGCAAGAAAATCCTCCATGAATTAAAGCACGGAACAAAGGTGTGGATATCCTAATCCCATTGAAAGGTAGCTAACACATGCGATAAGAGTACACATATAGTATTTCATGCAAGAGTTGAAGCACGGGGGTAGGATGGTAAAATAACCGTTTTGTGGAAATAAAGCGTGAAAATCTAGGAACTTCAAAATAGAGGGGCATATTAAAATATGATATATAGCTAGAAGCATGCCTTAAACACAATCACAACCAACAATCTCGAAATATATCAAATAAACCCAAAAAATGGCAAAACACATATATACGCATTGAATAATCAAAGAAATAGTGTGATGGAAAAAGGTGATCAAATGCGAAAAGTGAAGCATGAGTGAAAAAATATCATTGAGGGTTCTTCTCTAGAAAGAGGCAAGAATGAAATGGAGAAAGAAAAATGCATGATGTGAATGATGCATAAAAATGAAAAGAATTTTTTTTTTGATGAATGAAAAAGGTGAAAAATGGAAGAAAATAAGGGAAACATGCATGAAATGCTACTCCCCCAAGCTAAAGCTTGCATTGCCCTCAATGCAATACGATCACACATGAGAGGGAAAAATAAAATGGGAGGGGAAATGCATCAAAAATAACAAAAATGACTATGCGTGATACTCTTCCCCAAGCTAATATAAGCTATGCCCAAAAGATATGAAAATCCGATACATGGGATAAAAGATAAAGGGGAGAGTGAAGAATAGACAAAACAGTCATCACCACCCTTTGGAGGTGGTAGGGGTCTCATGGAGGAAAATGATAACAGGGCCAAGAAAAATGCCAAAAGAACAAGGATAGGGTGATGGGGGTGAAATGATAGAAGGGCACAACATGATGGGTTATTATGATGCAAAATTAAACCCTAAATACGCTCCCCTCGCTAATGAGAGGAGACGAGATTATTCTAATCAAAACTAGAAAGCGGTAAATATTTACACTACTAGATTAGGATACACCTGAGCATAGGCGGATCCAGAATTTGGAGTGGGGCAGGTAGCTGCTCTAATTTCTCCTGATGTGGCTTTGCAAGAAGTGCTGTGCCACGTGTGCTAATGGACCCAAGCAATGCACCTCAAAGCATCCCTCGTAGGTGTCCACCTGTAGCCTGCAAAGAATGAGGTGCATTAGCCCATGGCAAGAAATCATTTCCCAAAATAAATGTATCCCAGAGATAATCGTCAACACAAGATGGAAAAATAATAAATGGGTGACGAATACTCCCTGAGAATGGGTCGCTATCCTCTGTGCTAGTGACGACCATATCCTCGCTCTCCGTGAGAAGTGGCTCTCCAGTTGGTGACGCATCGCAGCATACCTCAAGGGAAGTAGATCCTGTGTCCCGCGAGAGATATGGTGTGTCAAAAATATATGAGTCTAAAGAAATAGGAAGTGAAAAACGAGACTCGAAAGTGGAGTGAGAGTAAGTATGAAAATCTCCCTGAATAGGGGCAATATGATCAAGTAGATGCTCAGCCGCAGAAGAAGTGGAGTGTGACGGTAGAGGTAGATGTGACTCGGGCTCCATGAAGTGGACCATCATATCCAAGCCCTCATGCACATTCTCCTAGACGATGTGCTCATGCTCCACCATCTGCCTGATGTCCTGAATGACATCATCGTGCTTGACCACAGACCAAGGAAGAAGCAGAAACAGAGATGGCTGTGGAGGTGGATGTGGAGCAGACCACTCGTATGTGGTCGTGGTGTCCTCGTCCTCACACACATCCTCCTCGCTGGTATGCATAAGCTCTGTAGTCTCCTCGGTGCTCTAGTAGGACTCATGTGGGATATCCAAATCAAGATGAGAAGTCTCTCCCATATATCCTAGAGAAATCACCCCATCTTCCCTATCATCAACAAATAATGCTTCGTCATCCAAGTGGTAGTGTGGGAAAAATGGGACTTCGGCATGAGATGTGTCTATGGTGGCCGATGGGATGGTGGTCTCAACCATGAAAGTGGGTATATCCTCTCCTCCATCCCTCTCCTCGGTGTAGGCTCGGTGATTGGTACCATAAAGGTTTGTAATATTTGTTCTTGGTTAAAAATGGCTCTTTCAAGGAGAAACTCAAGGCTTGATTTTTCTTGTATTGATTTTTATTGCCTTGGTTTAGAATGAGGCCCTCAAGCATAAATGGGCAATCATTATGCACGTGCCCTGCCATCCAACAAATATCACAAACCACAAATGAATAAGGATCATAGCCTCCCATCTGAGCATCGAAATTTGGTCTCCACATGGTAATAGCAAAGATACGTGGACAACAAAAATAAGAAAACTAGAGAGGAGCGTCAATAGTACAAGAGAATAACAAATAGATAATATGATGGTGGGGGAAAAATTTCTTGGTTATTGCATATGTTTTTTTTGTTTTTTTGTTTTTTTTGTTTTTAAATGTTTTATGCGTAGTCTAACGAACCCAAGCTAAGCTAATATCAAACCGAACGTCTCCTCTGTAACGGTGCCAAAAAATTGACCGGTGCCCCGTTTATGATTAAGGCGCGGTGTCGTTTTACCGTAAGTGCACGGTTAGTATAGGGTGCGGGTATATTGAACATAGGGAGGTGGATGGCTTGAAGGTTACTAGCCTCGCCTAGGTTGTGTGAGAGCTATGCGGATGATACGAGTGGGTAGTGTAGAAATAAAGGAAAGAAATGTTAAAAACAAGAAATGAATCCCCGCTAACACGGGCTAGAGCACTCATGACACTTGGTATTTAACTCGACCCAGGGTGAGACATTGCCCCAAAAGGTGGTACCTAGTGCCCTGCGGGCCCGATATTTCGATCGGTGCCCAGGATGATACGCTAAGTCTACCCGGTTTTGGACGGTGGGCATTCCCATGTCCAACACCCTTCGCAACCGAGAGCATTAAGGCCACAATGATAGCTCCCAATATTTCATCCAAGCCGTTCCCATGTGCAAGGACTCAATGTCAACACTAGGGCGTGAGCTACGGCTAGAGAATCAAACTCCCGTTTTATTTCCTCTTGGCCCAACGGTCAAAGCGGTCTTTCTCCCGCCGATGACAATGAAATGCCCTTGCATAACCCTAATGGCCAAATAGGTCGAATGCGATTTCTAGCAATACATCAAAGCGGATTTTGATGGGACAAGCATCCAGAGCCCAACCCCCAACTCCATCTAGTGTGTTGCCAAACGAGTTGGTCTCAGATTGCTAGACATCCTCATTGACACATTCCATCAAACACTTGCCATGCAATCAAGTCAAATGAAATATCCCAAGCATCAATCCTACTCTAACCCATATTAGGGTTCATCAAACACTACTCAATGGTGAAGACCATGATAGCAAGCAATAAAAGGGACAAACAAACATTCACCATCAAGCTTATTGAAAATAACACAAAGAATGGAAATAAGAGAATAAATACTTATCTTGCATTAGAATCCATCAATCCATTACAAGATTTATTGAAAGAGAAATCCTAATCTAAACTAATCTAAAGCTCCCATGAAAGGGGCTGAAAAGCCCTGAGAAATAGAGGGAAACCCCTTACAAGTCGTGCAACATCTCATATTTATAAGCCCCCACAAAAACCTAACATTTCGGGTACAAATATCCTCTAAAACTGCTGAAAAAGTGCCACCCGATCGGGTGGAAGTTCACCCAATCGGGTGGAAACAAACAGAGACACTGAATTGCTGAAAATGGGCTTACCCGGTCGGTTGGATAGCCCACCTGATCGGTTGAAGTTCAAATTCCAGACAGCCCAGAATTTCAGCACCCAGCTACGCTCAAAAAATTCCAGAAAAATGTAGAAAAATCGGATTTGGGCATGCGACCTATCGTTGGAAATCTAACGACGATGTCGATGCTAAAAAATAAGAGATTACCAAAAATTCCATTGGAATGATAGCAGACCTTCAATGAATGCAATAGCAGTGCACGAAAGGGGAAGAAAAGGCCACCTGATCGGTTGAAGTGTCAACCGGTCGGTTGAGTTCTTTCCCAAAATGACCCAAGGAGATGACCCGATCGGTTGGAAAGCTCTCCCATGAATGACACTCTGTCTCCTCACCATTTGGTCATCCATCTGATCGGGTGGCGCACTGTGTTGTCCTGGTGGAGCGCAGGACTGATACCATGATACGAACCGATCGGGTGGCTCATCCACACGACCGGGTGAAGCTCCAAAACTTTAAATCCTCATCTTTGGCCATCGGATCTTTGCCGTATAAGCGCGGTTTGGCCCGACATGCAAGGTTGACTCCAGAAGACACCGAAATGCCGACATTTACCTGAAATACAAACAATACACCCAATAGTCAATATGAACCAAAATGTGATATATACAACATGGAATGAGATGAAATGCATATGAAAACACGATGAAAAGTGTGTGCAAAAGCTGAAATATGAACACGCGTCAAGTACCCCACTCACCGTGTTCAACACTATCAATCCTAATATATGCTCTCACTTGACGACACTCGACAAGTCCCGCTTGTCTAGTACACCACTAGACAAGACCCCAAAAAGTCACACAAAAAGCGGTAAAGTTTTCCCTACGGAGATCAACTAATACTACAAAAAAATAATAATAAGAGTTTAGAAATCTCAGTTTTGTGTAGCCGTCGTCGTCTACATCAATCAGCACGGGCCAGCTCTCGTCTGGCAGGATGTAGATGTCGCGTCATGTGTCTCGTGCAACTCAAGTTGCGGCTTGCTTGGCTATGATGAAGCTCCCAAGTTGCGACAATGAACTTCTGAAAGTTGCGGTCCCCCTTGCAACTTGGTTGAGGCTTCTCCTTGCTAGATGATGTTGCGGCTTTGATCTTGATGGCACAATGTTATGGGGTCGACAATGGATGTAGCTCACGGTTTCAATGGGTCTGAAATGAAGTAGGCTGTCGGCAAGCTTGTTAATGCACACTTGGTTGATGGCTCGATTGCTGAGCGGGTCGGTGACTTGTTTGGCATGCAGATCCTTCGATCGGCAAGGAGATTGAAGCGTGGATGTGCAGCGGCTGGTAGCAAGTGAAGACAGGTTGGCAAGCTTGGTCTGCAGTGGCTAGGAGCTCGGTCAGCAAGTAAGTTGGCGCACACTGCTTGGCTCTCTCCTCCTTGTTGCGACTCTTGAGAACCCCATTGATGAAGCTATTCGAAGATGATGCTATGGCTTTGGATGGTGGAGCTTGCTTTGTGCTTGTGCCAATGGAGATGAGGGTTGCAAAGCTTGTGGCAACGAAGGCTTAGGGCTTGATGATGGTAAGGGGTTTTGGCCTTGGAGAATAAGAACAATAGGGTTTATGGCTAGAGGGAGTTATGGCAAGAAGGAGATGATGCAGTTTTGTTTGAGCAGCAACTTGCCTTGGGATTTTGCTTCTAGCCACAAGTTTTTCTCTTGCGGTTGAAAATATGGCCGACACCCTATGATGGCTTGGAGATGTAGTTTATGTAGATTTTAAGCTAGGGTTTGACAATGGGTGCGGCATGGAGGGATGGAATCTAATCGGCTATGAAAGAATCCTATTAGGGATAGGAATTGATTTGGATTTGGGATTTGAATTTGATTTGATTTCAACTCAATTGGAGTTCAAATATTGCTAGGAGTTGAAATGGGATCTGCTCCAATCTCCAAAAGATTTGATATGCGATCTCTCCTCATCTCTCTCCTATCTTTGACCAAGTCACAATTGCTATGTGAATAGCACTTTCTCTATATTTCAACTTGCTATATGAATAGCATTTCTCCATCAATTGACTTAGTCACCACTTTGAAGATTTACAAGCGTGCCACTCCCGAAAACACTTAGCACACACATTAGAATGTTCACACACTTTTTTATCATCAAACACGAAATCAACGATCGTTGTATCCAACATACATTGTATCCAACATCGCGCTCCATCTCCCCCGCTGGTAGCCTTTCGTCCTAGAGGGCCGTCCTCGCCACGTTGGCCCTACCAAAAAATAATATTAAGTAAGATGGTAAAATAGAAAATATTAGAAGCGTAAACACATCAAATTAAATAGCAAGAAAAGAAATACTTAACTTTTGGTTTAGCATAAACACATAGCTACAAAAAAGCCAAATCAACCCGTAACATAAGCGCGCATGCACACACAAGCCAATAAAGAACATGCTCAGCTTCTTCTGACCATTTCTAGGCAGAAGCAACTGTGATTCTAGAACTCTGGGCAGAAGCTTTTGCCCAGAGTTCTGGGTAGACTTCTGCCCAGAGTTCTGGGCAAAAGCGCGCACCCTTCTTTTTCTCATTCCCACGTGCAAAGCAACATCATTTGTGGGTGGTGTTCTCAAGGGCATGCTTGACTCGAATCAAGGGGACACTCCCTCTCTGCGACTCATGCTCTCCCCCAAATGGGAATGTCTCTATCTTTCCTTCCTTCTCTCTCCTCTCTATTCTATTGTGCTTCTCAAAAATACCACAATTTTAACTTCACATTGCAATGAGCATTGCGAATTTTGATACTTGATCCTATGAGACATATATGTCATAAATTACCCATATATGACATATATAGGACATATAGGACAAATATGACACATGTCACATATAGGACACATGTCCCAAATATCATATATATATATTAGAAAATAGGGAATATTCAGCATGCTAATGTCCTAGGTGGCATGTTGGTCCCATGTGGCAATGTCACATTGCCACATGGGACAATGGCACAAGGGTAATTCCCTTATGACACCCTTCAAACAAACAACCCACACCATCCAACTTACTTACATTGTTGCCATTGCAATTTCAACATCCCACCACCTTTTCAATTATTCACATACTTGCCATTACTTTTTCATAACACCAAAAAACCATATCTCTTTCTCCAATTTACGACATTGGCCTCGAGATTTTTCCAATTTAGACCCCCGAGTTTTTTTCAATTACGTCCCTGCTTTTACACCTTTAAATCCTAACCCTAACCCTAACCCTAACCCTAGCCCTAAAGCGTAGCCCATAACATCTTGAGATTTATATGATATCCTCATCTTAAGTAGCCGGCTCCTAAATATGATATATCCTATTTATGATATGATATATATACGCAAACCCAAACACATAAGTGTTATAGGTTTGAGAGAGAGAGAGAGAGAGAGAGAGAGAGAGAGAGAGAGAGAGAGAGAGAGAGAGAGAGAGAGAGAGAGAGAGAGAGAGAGAGAGAGAGAGAGAGGTAAGTGAGTTTCTATTCAAACCAAAGAACCAAATCTACAAGAGAAAGAGAAAGGAAAGATAGGAAGGGGAGAGGGCACAAGCGCCGTCACCCTCCACTAACAATCCCTCTCTATCCCAACAGTAGAACTAGATATACAGAGAATTCCTCAGCCTGAAACTCACAAGTGTGCATAATATGCCTCAAATCAACCCCCAATTGGTAAGGGGGCCAACAGATGAAGGGTGGTCACATTCGATGGGGCGAAGAGCAATCCTAACATCCACTGCAATGACATCAAACAGGAGAGTCTTAAGGGTGCTAACCCCCTCAAAGATCATGCGGTTATGTTCCCTCCATATATGCCAGACCATAGCCGCCAAGACAGTCTTTGCCAAAGTACTAATAATGTCCTTCTTTGGGAAGTTGGAGAGAAACAAATCACCCACACCAGCAAGGGAGGAAGGCGGCGAATCCATCTGGCCCAACTTTAAAAAACAATCTGCTCAGGATGTACCTCGAAAAACCACACTCAAAGAAGAGATGACCAATGGTCTCTTGAGCCCCATCATTACATAGAACACAAAGAGGGGAGGTAGAGACCCCCCAGCGAACAAGCATGTCCTGGGTGAGGAGTTTGCCGTGCAAAGCCCGAAGTAGGGTAACAGCCATCTTGGGGATATGACCCCGATACCAAATAAGCCCATAATAAGGAAACCGGGGTGTAGAAATACGAGAACCCTCACAGGCTTCTCTCAAGGAACATCAGTCACTAGGGATCTAGGCCCATGAATCCTTACCATTAGTAAGAGAGACATGACTAAGAAAGGGCTAAAAAACCAAAATAGCCTGATCATTAATCCAACCTGAGGAATCCCAGAAGTCAGTAACAAGCTTCCTCTCTCCACCGGTTGGCACATCATAAGCATCACAAAGGGGGCCGCATAGGAGCCAATTGTCATACCAAAAGAGAGTAGTAGTACCATCTCTGACACTGTGCTTGATAAGTCTCTTCAAAACATCCCTACAAGAAAGGAGAAACTTCCAAGTCCCAGAGTGCATAAGATTCAACTTTGCTAAAGAGAAGCCATCACCCCTCATATAGTGATGTCTCATATAGAAGGCCCAAGCCCCAGGCGAACACCATAGGCCATATTAAGATCAGAAAGCCTTCTGAGGCCAACCCCACCTTCAACCTTGGGCCTACACAACTCATTCCAAGCCTAAACATTCGACTTGCCCTATATAAACCTCCTACATAAGGAAGTAATAGAACGAATAATAGACTTAGGAGTCCGAAACACCTGCATCCAAAAGAAGACCATACCACATATATGTAATGCCCTGCTAAGCTACTGCACAAGTACTAGAGGGGGGGTGAATAGTACTTTAAAATAATTAAGAGGCTAATTCCTAATTACTTGCAAACTCTACCAAACAATGCGGAAAATGCGGAAATGTAAATGTTAGACAACAAAGAAACAATCTTAAACAACGATATTACTGGGTTCGGATCTACCCAAGTCTCCCCAACTTGTTCCCGGTGATCCTACGTCCCAACCACCCGGATCCCCTCCGGATACTTGAGTTAGAAACCCTAACTCAAGATTTCCACTATGAAATACTTGTGAAAAACCTTCACAAGTCAAATCATACACAAAGTAATTTGTGACTCCCACAACCCGGGATCACAACCACACTCTCACAACCGAGAGTGAAACTTACAATATGAAAGTAAATGAAATAGAAACTTCTTACCTACAAAATACCTATGCCTTGAGTAATGCTAACGAATTAGGGCAAGGATGATTTTGAGGAAGAAGAAGTGGCACCAAACCCTAGCTCCAAGATGTAGATCAGCGATGGAGAGCTATGGGGATGTTGGTGACCTAGAATCAAGCACTTGGCTTGGAAGGCTTCACACTCAATGAATCTCTCTTTGGAAGTAAGAGTGAGGAGAGAATATTGAATGGAATGAAAGAGCTTTGAATGAGCTTGGAATGATTTCTCTTGATCTCTAAACTTGCAATAATATCATCCTTGACTGCAATGAATGCAGCCCATCAAGTATATATAGGTTAGAGGAGAGAGAGAAAGAAATTCGAGTCATTAAATGCTCCAACGGCTCTTTTCTGAACCTAACTAGTCGGTCAAAGAACAACCACCGACCGACTAGTTCATCAACTAGTCGGTCGGTCAATTAACGTATACCGACTAATCGAAGAACAACTAAATGGTTGAAGCACAGACAAACAGAACTAGTTGGTCCAAGAAGAGTAGCTGACCGACTAGTTTCACAACTAGTCGGTCGGTTACTCAACTGAGACCGACTAACAGATAAAACTGAAGTCTGAGCACAAATTGACTTAGTCGGTCCAAGAACAAATGTTGACCGACTAGTTCATCAACTAGTCGGTCTACAAATGAGCATAGACTGACTAACGATAAACAGTAAGTTAGGTGAAAATTGGCATGTACAGTAAAACTAAACTAGTCAGTCCAAGAAGGAAAGTTGACCGACTAGTTCATCAACTAGTCGGTCGATCAAAGAACACAGACCGACTAAAGATAAACAGTAGCTCAGGCTCAAAATTACATGTACAGGGAAAGCTCAACTAGTCGGTCACAGAAGCATCACTGACCGACTAGTTCACAAACTTGTCGGTCAGTGAGTCAACTTAGACCGACTAACTGTAAACAGTAAAGAGCTTGGAAATGACTGATTGAAACTAGTCGGTCCAAGAAGCTTTACCGACCGACTAGATCACCATCTAGTCGGTCAGTTCTTCTTCTTGAACCAACTAACATGCACAAGAAGTCCCGAATCGAAGCGCGATGCTTCGGGAAAGATTGTATGGACTTCAACTAAGATCCTAGAGCTAAGATATGAGCGTTATGAAGATTTAAACTGTAAGACCTACTCAAGGCTTAACATTCTACGAAAGAAGCTTAAAGACTATAAATAAAACTTGACGATACCGTCTTCAATAGCTTCAATCGAATCTTCATGACTTCTAAATTGGTCCATAAGCTTCAACGAAGCTTTAGGCATACGATCACGCACTTTGAGAAGTCTTGAGACATCGTAATTGATATTCATATGAATTTGGCGACGATCTCCATAACTGCGCTCACAAAGTGTTAGTTCACCATATATTTATGTTTGTTCATCATCCAAAACCAAATCCGGGGAGTCCAATATCCAACATTCTCTCCCTTTTTGGTGATGACAAACCAACATAAATAATAATCAAAAATAATAATTCAAATGAAATTTACTTACTCCCCCTGTATTGATGACACGTTAATTCCAAATTAAACAATAATAATACGCATCAAGCAGACGAGTAAAGTATATAAAAGAGAATCGATTATCGAAATATCGAATACCAAAAGTTGGTTATTGAAATATCGGATTTGAAAATCCATTTATATATCTTAACTCCCCCTGAATCTAACATATCAAATTAGATTCTTGGAATAATGCTTTAAAATATCATTTAGCACATCGTTATTATTATATCTCTCCCCCTTTGGCATTAGAAAAAAGAGCAGGAGGAGATCAACGACAACAACAATGGCTTCAAATAAAAGCACGTGATTCGTAGAATACGACGACGGTTCAAGTGACACCAAGGGAAAAATACGAAGCAAATCAAGGCGTGTCAATGATACCATAGTCGAAAATCGTAAAACGAAATCATCAAAAACTCAAATCAATTTTACGGATTGAGTTATGGAATATATGCTCCAATGTCAACATTCTTGGTTAATTTAGTGCACGGAAAACAATTCTATGTTACCATAGAAGAAATTTCTATTAAACCAAGTCATTTTCGTCGAGCGACGAAATCAAACATCAGAGACATAAAAACATATATAATGTGCACAATAGAATGAAATGTCAACTGCGATGTATATATATAAAAATATGAACCAGATTACATCAAAAATATACATCACAGATATCCAAACATCGATCCAATGATCGGGGCACAAAATACAACATCATATCACACAGATATCAGAGTGACACAAAACATACAACATCACCAAAATACATCAAGATACAACATCAAAATGATCCAAAAAAATAACCACCGACACTATCCTAACCAATCTCTCTCACAACAATATATGTCATCCAATGTGCATCGGGAGAGGCCTCAAAGAAGCTCAAGAGGCATCGGGAGGATCAGAAGCAACTGCAGGCTCTGCAGGAGCGGAGGTGGTAACTGGATCAGCTGGAATGTCAACGGGAGTGACGGCAGAAGTCTCAGGCACGGCAGAAGAGACGATCTCAGGAGCAGCGACGGTAGTGGCCTCGGGAGCACCAGTCGTAGTATCCACCGCAGGTGTGGTGGCAACAGGAGTACTCTTGGGGTCACCAGCAGAGGAGACAGCAGCAGCACCAGAAGTGCCCTCGGGGGCACGAGTAGAAGCACGACAATGCTCCTCAATATCCTCCTCATCCAACTCATCCTCGTCAGAAAAAGACGGAGGGACCTCAATATCAAGGTGTCGAGCGATATGGCAGAGAATCTCCTCAGAACGAGCCTGACGAGACTCCAAACGACGGATCGAACGAATGACATCGGCAAGAGTGGTAGAGGGAGCAGCTGAGGCAGAAGCAGAGGCTGACGCTGAAGGTGTCGTCCTCTGAACGTGACGGAGCGCTGCAAGAGACTTCTTGACGGCCGTCGCGTTCAGGGGAGGACCAAGTGGACGCTCATCGTCAGGAGGCAATGATACACAGAAGTGACGGAATACCAGAGTCAACAAGCACGGGAAGGGGATATGAGCTGACTTTGTGGACTTGCGAATACACTCGAAAGAGTCCATCTTATCGAGTATAATGCGAGCCCAGTTAATCGAGCTCCCCATAAAAATAGCATAGATCAACTTCAAGAAGGGCTGGGACGGTAGAGATGAGGAGCCGTACTTGGGAAGCAAGCATGACTTCAGAATCAAATTGAGGACCCAGGCGATAGGCTTGAAGGATTTGGAGGGCACGCCAATCATGGCGGGAGGAATCTGGTGGAAGATCTGAGAGAGGACGACCTGATCAAGGGAGGTGATATCATCAACAAAAATGTCTGAGGGGAGGAGGCCAGACGAGGAGATACCCAAAATCTCTCCTAAGATTTCTGCTGTGAGGACTATAGGAGTCCCCAAAACAGTCGTCTCAACAGAGTGGGTCGCATCGTACTGACCCCGGATCCTATTGGCATAGAAAAGTTTTACTAGGCGAGGGTAGGGGTGAGGGTTCGCCTTCGGGTCATATCGAAGGTAATCGAGAAGACCGGAGGACGAAAGAAGATCGGCGAGGCCTAGGAAGTCACTAAACTGGACGAAATGTTCCAGAAGCAGTGGGCATTGTTCGATACGGTTGTAAGCCGCGAGACACAAAGGGTCGTCGCGACACAACAAAATATCGACACCGCCAACCGGCATCGGAGCCTTTCCCTTAGGCTTACGGGTAGACGTACGTGGTCGGGAGCTAGACTCAGGATGGGTAGGAGGAGTGGGTTCCCTATGAGTCTCAGGCTCGGGTCTATACTCGGTATCAGAATTGGTAGGAGTATGGAAAGAAGAGGGAGATGCAAGTTCCTTGGTCTTGGGCTTAGGCTTGGGTTATGTTCTAGATTGAGCACGGGGCTTCGCTTTCGTCGTTGTTACGCCTATTTGACCGAGACCCGTAAAGCACGAGCCCAGGAGCCCGACTACTGGTCAAAAGCCCATCTGCGTCCTCAAAGGCCATTCGACAAAGGCCCTACAAGGGACCTCCTCGAACGTCGATCCGACCCAGCCCCAATAACCCGTTGGTCGCTCGCCCACTCCTGCGAAAACCACTCCCCCGGACGCGCGACCACTAAATAGCGATAATGGGGAGGTGCTGGCATGGCGGAGAGAGCGGCGGCGAGGGGGGACTGATGGGGCACGATCAATGGCGGACGTGGGACGTGGGTCAGAGGCAATCACGCGGGAGCTCTACAAAAGGGCCAGGAAGACGACGAAGAAAGGGACCGCATCTCAGGTAACAAAACCGAAGGTACTCCATCAACGACCTCGTTCCCCCAATTCATCTCCTTCCTCCCCCGCGCCGAGAGACGCCGTTACGATCTCCTCACGAGTCGAACCGTCTCCGCCGGGCCTCCTTTCTCAGATCACTATCTGACTTAGGCATCGGAGGGGATTTGGCCGGAACCAAGGTCCGGCCCCCTGACGAGCATTCTCGTCTACGCAGGTGGACAGCTGATCAACGGGCCGAGGCTACCCCTCGTCCCTCTCCGACCACTCGTCCGACTGGATAGTGAGGCTTCCCCTCACCGTCAACCTGCCGAGGCCGAGCACGCCCCACCGAGGCCGAGCGTCTTAGTCAGGTCCGAGATTCCACTCGCCTCCCGTCGGCCGTGCATCTACCCGGGCACCTGAGGCTACCCCTCGTCCCGCCTTCAGCCGAGGCCGAGCACGACTATCCGAGGCCGAGCATCTCAACAAGGGCCGAGGCTTCCCCTCGCCCCTTCTACGCCAATTCGAAGCCCCCCAAGGGACCCAAAGCGGGCCCCTTGACCACGTTGACCGGGTTTTCCACGGTCAACGCTTTGTAGTGAGAAAACACTCTGAAACATCTGGCGCCGTCTGTGGGAACGAAAGACTGTCCCACGAAGAAGCAAACCACACCAACAATGGCACGAGCCAGCAATGGAAGGAAGCGCATGCCCCCCATCCCGGAGGAAGGGAATGGCACAACAAACGGCAATCCCGAGGACACGCCCGTCAGCGGCCACCCCACCCTCTCCACCGAAGAAACCGGCGGCTCAGAACTGGCCACGCAGGGACAGCTCCGCGCCCTGGCTCAGGAGACCAACGCGAGCCTCCAGACGTTGGTCGCGACGGTGCAGCAGCTCGTCGGCCCTGCGCCACCCAACGGAGGCACGTTGGACGACAACCATCGATGGGCGGGGGGTCCCCCACACTTGCGGTCCGCCGTGGTCAACGACCACGGGACCCGGAAACCGAACACGGAGCGTCGGTTCACGCTGTCTGGCTCTCGTCAGGCGAGGTCACGCGCCTCCTCACCTTATCGTGAAAGGAGCCGAAGAGAGACCGAAGGGACGGACGGCGAATCGAGGACGGCATCGTCTCGTCGATCGCGGTCGTCCCGCCGCGGGAGAAGCGAACGACACCACTCGAGAGACCGATCGCGACGGAGCAGTAGCTCCCGTAGGAGGAGTCGGGAACGTCGGGACAGCCCGGCCCCCAGCGTGGCGAAGGCTGCGGAGCCAGCCCCGCCGACGCCGGTGTTACCTCCACCCCCGGTCGATCCAGAGGCAGGCGAGTACCGCATCCCCGGAGGCATCCACGGAGACCGGTGCCCCTTGTCACGGAGAATAACCGACGCACGGGTCCCCTCCCGATTCCGGATCCCGGTGCTGGGAAAGTACGATGGAATAGGAGACCCGGCACACCACGTGATGGATTACGAGGGGGACATGGCCTTCCAGGGAGCTGACGATGACCTGCTTTACCGGGGCTTCTATTCTACTCTCAGGGGAGCGGCGAGGATCTGGTACCACAGCCTGCCCGGCCGCTCCATCGACAGTTTCGAACAACTCGCCCAGTTGTTCTGCAAACAGTTCATGGCGGGGAGGCTGATCAAACCTGGTGCTGAACATCTGTTCAACATAGTGCAAGGCCCGGCCGAGCCACTCCGACAGTTCATGCGCCGCTTCAATGCGGAAAGGCTGAACGTGAACAACCCACCCGACCTGGTGGTCCAGACGGCCCTTAAGAAAGGACTTCGCCACAGGGGCCTCAAGAAGTCCCTACACAACGACCCCCCAAAGGACATCCCCGGGATCATGGCAAGGGCCGAACGCTTCATGCTGACCGAGGAGGCCTTGGTCGAGGATGCAGGAAAAGCCGCTCGAGGGACCACGCGCGGCGACGGCGGACGAGTTAGCCCCGAAGGGTACCGGACCGAGAAGAGGCAGAGGAACAGGCAGCGGGGAGAAAGCGCGAGGGACATCACCCCGGACGCCATTCTCGCCCAAGTGCAGAAGGAAGAGCGAGCTGATCGCCCCCCACCGAAGGCTAAAAGAGGCGGGAAGAACAGGGAGAAGTACTGCAAGTACCACAAAGACGATGGTCATGACACAGAAGATTGCTGGCATTTGAAAAAGGACATTGAGAAGCTGATGAGCCGAGGGCACGCCAGGAATCAGGCCGACGAGCCGGCCCACAGAGAAGGGACCTCCACACAGCCAGACAAGGGGAAGAAGATCAACACCATCCAAGGCCCCCTCCGCATCATAGAGTGAGCGGGCGACGTCTCTCCCCCCGGAAGCGGCCTAGTATGAGGGAGTTATCTAAGTTTACATCCCTCTGTCTAGCTTCATTTCTTTTTTCTTCCATTTCCTCCGAATGTACCGGTCCGGCAGGACTCTTGAGAGTACAAATGCATCCCTTTTTTCATTTAAAACCCCGATGGAGTTGACATGACACCAATAGCATGAAAGGTTGGGGACCGCCGCCTCACTGGAGGAGGAGGAGGAGCTTTGCCCTCGCCGACCGACTCTAGCGCTCATAAGTCTGGGGGCAATTCCCCCAGCAGACACGGACGCCGACCGGTCCTAAGCCGAGGAGCTTTGCCCTCGCTGACCGACTCCTGCGTCCCTAAGTCTGGGGAGAATCCCCCCAAGACCGGTCCTAAGCCGAGGAGCTTAGCCCTCGCCGACCGACTCCAGCGCCCATAAGACCGGGGGCAATTCCCCCAGCAGGCACGGACGCCGACCGGTCCTAAGCCGAGGAGCTTAGCCCTCGCCGACCGACACCAGCGCTCATAAGTCTGGGGGCAATTCCCCCAGCAGACACGGACGCCGACCGGTCCTAAGCCAAGGAGCTTTGCCCTCGCTGACCGACTCCTGCGCCCCTAAGTCTGGGGAGAATCCCCCCAAGACCGGTCCTAAGCCGAGGAGCTTAGCCCTCGCCGACCGACACCAGCGCTCATAAATCTGGGGGAAATTCCCCCAGCAGACACGGATGCCGACCGGTCCTAGGCCGAGGAGCTTTGCCCTCGCTGACCGACTCCTGTGCCCCTAAGTCTGGGGAGGATCCCCCCAACCAACGCCAGCTTCGTCCATTCCTAAGCCAAGAACAAGGCGACAACGCAAAGTACACAAGAAGTCCAAGTAAGTCGATTTCGTTTATAATGGCTAACCAGAATACAAAAATGCGTCTTATTTACAGGGGAGCAAGGCGAAGGATACACCCTACAAACAATCTACTTGCGACGAATGACATAGTTCTTCGCCTACAGAAGCTAGATCGACACCGACAGAGCAAAATTGGTTGACAAAAGACCCGAAGTAGGTAGCCCAAGCTAGCAGCCATGCAACCAGCAATTGTTGGCCATGGAGCCGATAACGAAGCCGAAGGAGATAGCTGGGGCCAGGGATCCATTTCAAGTAGACTGGCCCAAAGCGAAGCGAATGCTTAAAAATTTGAGGATAAGGCCGGGAGGGACGGCTTAGGGAGATCGAGCTCGGGAGGACACATCCTCGGGCACTTCGCCCTGCTCAGAGCGAGGGGGATCGACCGGTGGTGGGGCTTGCCGAACACGCTCCGCACATTCGCGGAAAGAAGACTGGATGACTTCGACGATCCGAGGGGCGATGAGGTCTTCATACTTACCGAAAGCCCCCCTGAGAACCTCGAAGATCCTCTTCCCCAGGGTCTCGACGACGCCCTTCTCCACCTCCTCTGCAAGCCGCACCACCTGGCGCCGATCCGACAGTTCCTTCCGAAGCTCCTCCCTCTCCAGGCGGAACGATTCCGCCGCTTCCTCAGCCGACTGATGAGCATCCTCCAGCTTTCCCTGGAGGTCACCCACTCGTCCCTCCAACTCGGCCACACGGAGGTTGAGACGCCGAGACTCCATCTGGGCCTCCGTCATAGCCACCTCAGCCGCCCCGGCCCGCTCCTGAGCCCTCATGGAGGACTCCTCCAGCTCCCTCAAGCGGACGGCTCGACACTGCAACTCCACAGCGAGCGCTGAACCCTGAAAAGACGAGACATGGGCTAACAAGAGAATAAAAAGAAAGAGAGGATAACAAGATAACCGAACCTGTTGAAGGATCCAGACCAAGGAATCCGACATCTTATCGGCCGGGATCTTCTTGAGGAGGCTGCGGTCCCGGGGAGGGACGGAGACCTCGGCAACCTGCTGGGCCAGGGCTCGGTCAGCAAACATCGAACTCCCAGGGACGACGATCGAAGCCAAGTCGCTCGCCAACAAGGCCCCGACCCCTGGTGATACGGGCGAAGACGCTGCGAGGGGGGTGGCTGGCAAAGCTATCGAAGGATCCCCGGCGGATGCCACGGGAAACGCGGAACCTTCCGGACCGGAGGGATCCACGTCCTCCTTCCTCTTCTTTCCACCGTGGGGCTCCGAAGGCGCCGGAGGGGAACTCTTCCGCCTCGCACCATCCTCACCCCCCGGAAGGGGATCGCCAGAAGAAGAGGCGGGAGGCGCGGCCACCACCTTACCCACGGAAGGCTCGGCTTGGCGCACTTCCTCCTCAACGGTCCTCCGAGGCGCCCTTCCAGAGGTACTACCTCGGCTCCGAGCGGCTCCACGACGGATCAGCTCATCGACGTCACGGACGAATTCGTGGCCAGCCATCCCTGCAAAGGAGACCGAAATCAGGATGAGTCATAGGGCGATCCGGGGATGAAAAAGCGACCTACCCGGAGACCACAAGACGGCCTTCAGGAGTAGGTCGTCCAACAAAGACCAGATGGACTTCGTTTCCAAAGGAAGAGCCAACAGAAGCGCAGCGGCTGCCCGGTCGGCGTCTGAGAGAACTAACGACGGGCGAGGATGGACAGAACTGCCCCAGCTTGTTAGAGTCTGGGCCTCCCCCAAGAAGACCACGAAAACATAATCCGAGTTCCAATCCCCTGACCAGCGGGGTAACCCGATCATGCATTCCCTCCTCGAACGAGCTCGGAGTAGCAGCCATGACCCCGGACCGACCGTCTGGACCTGGTAAAAGTGGAAGAGAAGGGGGAGAGTCGGCTCCAGACCACGGGAACAACAGAGCATTACGAAGCCCGTCAGTACCGCGATCGAACACGGGGTGAACTGACACAGGGACACTGTGAAATGCTCCATGACCTGGATGAAGAAGGGATGGAGCGGGAAGCGAAGACCCAGGCGGAACATCTCGACGTAGACGCCGACCTAATTGCTCCTCGGAAGGCAAATCCGCTCGTCGACAAATGGAACCCGAACCTCGTATGGGAAGCAGAGATATCTCTCCCGGATCTCCGCGGCCACCGAAGGAGGGGTCCTCGACGGCGTACGGAGGACAACCGGGGGCACATTAAGCCGTACGGCAGCCGACGCCACATCATCACGGGCGTAGTCTGGAAAAAGTTTCTCCTTCCCCTTATCCTGAAGAGAATGACTCCCGGCGGGGGAACCTGATCCCCCTAGCCGGGGCTCACCCCGCCTGGACTCCGAAGGATCCCTTGCCCTTTGACCAGAACCGCCTATCCTAAGGGCAGCCATGAGATGAAAAGCGAGAGAGGAATTACCTTTTTTCGACTGGTCTGGAGAAGGCAAGGAAGCGAAGGCGACGGGAAACTCCGAGTTGTGGAAAGCTTTGAATACCGGGAGGAGCAAAGGAGAAGTGGAGATCAACACAACTGGGGATCTTATATGCCAGGGGAGAATTCGAAGCGCCTGACAAGAACGCGTGGCGAGGCTCGAAGAGTCAGCGGCGTTCCGAAATTGGCGCCAGTCGAAGTCCAATCGATCCGCCTCATCATGACCTGCATTTATGGCCTCGCCTCGATTGGAGCGTCGCTCGGAATCCCAGGAGACATAACGGGTGATCTGAGCGAGCCGAGGCCGATCGACCCCACCAATGGCGGCTCACGAACCCTTCGGCTTCTCGAACTTAAGGCGACCCCGCGAGCGGCGGGGATAAGCTTGCCGCTACACGTGGCAACATCTGAAGGCCGACGGCGCTTCGGAACCCGCGCCTTAAAAACATCGAACGGGCCAACCCATGATGACGACTAATAAATGAGTCGGCATCGACTGGCGAGCTCGTCAAAATCGGCAGAGGTCACATCGGCCGAGCCGAACCGGCCGAGGCCGATCAACCCGACCGATGGGGGCAATTGTTACGCCTATTTGATCGAGACCCGTAAAGCACGAGCCCAGGAGCCCGACTACTGGTCAAAAGCCCATCTGCGTCCTCAAATCCCATTCGACAAAGGCCCTACAAGGGACCTCCTCGAACGTCGATCCGACCCAGCCCCAATAACCCGTTGGTCGCTCGCCCACTCCTGCGAAAACCACTCCCCCGGACGCGCGACCACTAAATAGCGATAATGGGGAGGTGCTGGCATGGCGGAGAGAGCGGCGGCGAGGGGGGACTGATGGGGCACGATCAATGGCGGACGTGGGACGTGGGTCAGAGGCAATCACGCGGGAGCTCTACAAAAGGGCCAGGAAGACGACGAAGAAAGGGACCGCATCTCAGGTAACAAAACCGAAGATACTCCATCAACGACCTCGTTCCCCCAATTCATCTCCTTCCTCCCCCGCGCCGAGAGACGCCGTTACGATCTCCTCACGAGTCGAACCGTCTCCGCCAGGCCTCCTTTCTCAGATCACTATCTGACTTAGGCATCGGAGGGGATTTGGCCGGAACCAAGGTCCGGCCCCCTGACGAGCATTCTCGTCTACGCAGGTGGACAGCTGATCAACGGGCCGAGGCTACCCCTCGCCCCTCTCCGACCACTCGTCCGACTGGATAGTGAGGCTTCCCATCACCGTCAACCTGCCGAGGCCGAGCACGCCCCACCGAGGCCGAGCGTCTTAGTCAGGTCCGAGATTCCCCTCGCCTCCCGTCGGCCGTGCATCTACCCGGGCGCCTGAGGCTACCCCTCGTCCCGCCTTCAGCCGAGGCCGAGCACGACTATCCGAGGCCGAGCATCTCAACAAGGGCCGAGGCTTCCCCTCGCCCCTTCTACGCCAATTCGAAGCCCCCCAAGGGACCCAAAGCGGGCCCCTTGACCACGTTGACCGGGTTCTCCACGGTCAACGCTTTGTAGTGAGAAAACACTCTGAAACAGTCGTCCTCTTACTCTTAAGAGGAGGCGAAGACGAAGAGGGTTCGGTAGGCTTCGAACGGCTTTTCGGAGGAGGGGGGTCCGAGGGTGGCGAATCGACGGTCATGGGCGAAGGGCCAGAGGGAGTGATCGGGATACGTGTACGAGCCATAAGCGCGGCACGACACGACACAAGAGAGCGAATTCGAAGACACCCTAAACACAAACCCTAGAAATCGAAAACAAGTGAAACCCTAACCCTAAGATCTAGAAACTGAACCCTAGAGCTAGGAGAGGGAGGAGAGATCACCTAGGAGGAGAGGGCGACGGTCGGCGACGGCAGGGATGGCCGGAAACAGGCCGGACACGACGGAGAGGGAGGAGGGAAGTCGAAGGGTCGGGGGGTTTTTGCGAGCTGGAGAGAGTGAGAGACCGACTAAAAAGGAATTAAGTCGGATAGATGGGGTTTTAATCGATCGGAAGTCGAAAAGACAATTCAGTCCCCGTCACAATTAGTCGGTCACAGTTCAAGCACTGACCGACTAGATCACGATCTAGTCGGTCGGTCAATGAGCTTGAACCGACTAGTTGTAAACAGTAACTGAAGGCAAATTTCCTGACAAGATTTAGTCGGTCTAAGCTCATTTGCTGACCGACTAGAACTGAATCTAGTCGGTCGGCCAATGAACTTGGACCGACTAAGAGAGTTCAAAAATTGAAAAACTATGAAATTTGATTTCTCTCCTAATCACACTTCGACGAAACATCAAAATACTCTCATTAATCATTATACTACCCCATTAAACATTGAAAATCTGAAATTTGACGATTACACACAAATCGAGCGAAAATTCCGAAAATCCAACAAAAATCCAGAAAATTTCAATACTTCAAGCATGAGCAAATATAACGAATAGAATAGCATGCAAGAATATTGAAAAACATATGAATCCTATATCTCGGATTCACCCATAATCCCCAATTCTCGACGTAACCGCACAAAGGAGTCCTCCTTTAGGGGTTTCGTGAAAATATCGGCGATTTGCTTCTGGGTTTCAACGTACACTAATATGATGTCCTTTTTAGCAACATGATCATCTAAGAAATGGTGTCGGACATCTATGTGTTTCGAACGGGAATGGTGTACCGGGTTCTTGGAAAGACATATTGCACTTTGGTTGTCCACCCTGATAGGGCAAGTATCACAGTTTATACCAAAGTCTTTAAGTGTGTGTCTCATCCAAAGAACTTGAGCACACGCAGCACCGACGGCAAGGTATTCCGCCTCGGTGGTTGAAAGTGATACGGAATTTTGCTTCTTGGAAAACCAAGAGACAAGGGAATTTCCTATAAAATGGCAAGTGCCACTAGTACTTTTCCTGTCGGATTTGCATCCCGCATAATCGGCATCACTATATGAGATTAACTCATATGTGCTAGATTTTGGATAAATTAATCCAAAATCAAGTGTATAACTTAGATAATGGAAAATACGTTTTACCGCTACTAAGTGTGACTCCTTAGGTTGAGACTGATAACGAGCACATACGCATACAGCAAACATAATATCGGGCCTACTTGCGGTAAGATAAAGTAAACTACCTATCATACCTCGATATAGATGAATGTCTATATCCTTACCGCCCGTATCCTTATCAAGATGCGTAGTCGTGCTCATTGGAGTCTTTTTTCCGGAGGCACTCTCCATTCCAAGTCGCTTTAGCAACTCCACCGTATACTTCGCTTGGTGGATGAAGATTGCATCGTCCATTTGGCGAATTTGGAGACCTAAGAAATATTTGAGCTCACCCATGTGGCTCATCTCAAGTTGTTCCTTCATCACATTAGAAAACTCTTCGCAAAGAGCAAAGTTAGTAGCACCGAAAATGATATCATCAACATATATTTGAACTAAAATTATATCATTATTCGAATGCTTAACAAAAAGTGTAGAATCGGCTTCTCCCATTTTAAAATTCAAATCCAAAAGAAAATTCTTTAGGCGATTATACCAAGCTCGAGGAGCTTGTCTCAAACCGTAAAGCGCTTTCTTTAGTATAAAAACATGATTTGGAAATTTTTCATTAATAAAGCCCAGAGGTTGAGAAACATAAACTTCCTCAACGACATCTCCGTTTAAAAACGCACTTTTTACATCCATTTGAAATAGTTTGAAATTTTTATGGCATGCAAAAGACAATAATAATCTAATTGATTCTAATCTAGCTACCGGAGCGAAGGATTCCTTGAAATCAATACCTTCCTCTTGACGGTAGCCTTGAGCAACTAACCGAGCTTTGTTCCGGACGACGACATGGTTTTCGTCGGTTTTGTTCTTGAAGATCCACTTTGTCCCTATGACGGTGTGGTTCTTCGATGGCAATGGAACAAGCTCCCAAACTTCATTCCTCTCGAATTGAATGAGTTCCTCCTCTATGGCTAAGATCCAAGCACCATCTTCGCACGCTTCATTAATATTCTTTGGCTCAATCGAGGAGGCAAAGGCACAATGAGTGAAGTAGTTCACTTGCGATCTCGTCTTGACACTATCATGGATATTGCCAATGACTTGCTCATGAGGATGGTCACGAACGGTATGAAGCCGTTTGGGAATACCTTGATCACTAGGAACATTCTCAACAACTTCATTAGTTGGGTTAGTCTCAATAGAATCAATAGAATCATTAGAGTTAGAATTACTAATTGAATCACATAAGACATCCATAGAGTCATCATCATTAGTAATTCTAGTTGGAACAAATCATTTATTAAATGAAACATGAAGTGATTCCTCGATCGTTGAGGTTCGTTTGTTGTATATCCGGTAGGCTTTGCTACGCGAAGAATATCCAACAAAAATCCCCTCATCGGATCTTGGATCGAATTTGTCCAAACTACCATATGTGTTCTTAATAAAACATTTCGAACCAAAAACATGAAAATGTTTAACTTGAGGCAACCTACCAAACAACAATTCATAATAAGTTTGTTTAGTGCCGGCCTCAAAAGTATTCTATTAAACACATAGCAAGCGGTATGTACCGCTTCCGCCCAAAATTGATGGCCAAGTTGGCTATCATCAAGCATAGTGCGAGCACATTCCACTAGCGTCCTATTCTTTCTCTGAACAACACCATTTTGAGGAGGTGCGCGAGGGATTGAAAAGGTGTGTGTAATACCAACTTCATCACAAAATGTCTCAAAAGACTCATTCTCAAATTCACCTCCATGATCACTACGAATAGTGACAATGGTGGTTCCTAAGAGATTTTGTACTTTCTTAACAAAAATTGTGAAGTTTTGAAAAGCTTCATTTTTATTACATAATGAAAATACCCAAGTAAACCTAGAAAAGTCATCAACGATGACAAGTCCATATCTAGCATTACCTAATGAAGCAACTCTAGTTGGCCCAAATAAATCTAGATGTAATAGCTCTAGAGGCCGCTTAGAGGAAATGCTTTTCTTAGGTTTAAATGAAGATTTTGGAAGCTTTCCTCGTTGACACGAGTCACAAAAGCTTTTCTTTTGAAAGACAAGATTAGGGAAGCCTCTAATAGAATTTAACTTGGAAAGCTTAAAAAGTGTTCCAAAGTTCACATGACCAAAACGTCTATGCCAAAAGTGTTGTTCACTTGTGTTGGCAATAAGACATTGTTCATGTGATCTTGGAAGATCTAGGATATATATATCCTTATGGCGTGTGCCGGAAAACAATAATTCATTATTATCTTTTCTTAAAATATGGCACATTCCTTTCTCAAAGTTAACTTTGTAACCTTTGTCACAAAGTTGACTTATTGAAATGAGATTGTGGTTTAATCCTTTAACAAGGTAACCATCACATATAAGGGGTTTAGAAGGATTACCCACTTTACCAACACCTATGATGGTTCCGCTCTCGTTGCCTCCAAAGACGACGCGGTTCCCATTTGCAATGGGCACCACTCCGGAGAGCAATTGAGCGTCACCCGTCATGTGTTTTGAACACCCGCTATCGAGTATCCAATTCCCCTTGGAGCTAAATTTAAATTTGTTGCTCCTTTTCTTTTTCTTTTCATTGAGTACCTAAAGATAGAAAATTTCATATCATGGTACCCAAGGTCATTGGGTCCAAAAGATTAGACCTTTGGAAGCCAAGTCCAATTGGACTTAGACTTCCCCACATAATTTCTACTATGCACAACATCCGAAAAATAAGCATTCATGTAAACTTTTTTTTCTTCCATGCTTGTGTCCTTTGGGCTCCAAATTGTGAATATTTTGGGAGCCCTCATCCTGTTGGGTGCATGCATGCGACGTTGATTTCTACGTGATGCATGTTGTGGATAGGCATAAGGAACATGATGGAATGGTGCATGTGGAGAATTATTCATACGATGATGTGGGTGAACATATGCATGTGGAGGAACACGTGCATGAGGGTGTCTCACATTGTGTGCACGTGGCCGTGAACGTGTAGCATAGAAATCATCATATGTGTGAGCCGATGGAGTAGGACGTGTGTTCCTACGTGGCATGGTATCGGTGTACATGTAGGCATGACCCTTCTTTGGAGGTCCACCCAAAGTGGGTTTCTTTCCGAAAGAGGGTGTGGACGAGGTGGAAGCACAATTGGTAGATGAACTACCAATAGAGTGTTTGCTACCACTCGTTGAGTCACCGGAAGTTGGCCTAACAAAAGTAGTGGCCGATTTGGATGAACTTCCCATCGTATACCCCAAGCCAATGTGGTGATTGGCCGGAAGTAAGTCACTTAGGATTTTATCCAAATGGTCCTTACCCTTATTGAATTTATTAATTCGGCCTAATGTGTTCTCATATTTCTCGGTGAGAGAACGCATAGAAGCATCCAAAGTGGATACTTGCGATGTGAGCACATAAACACGAGATTTAAGATTCTCATTCTCAATACTCAAAGTCGAGTTTTGAGAAGTCAAATCCGCTATCTTGTGTTCCTCCGGATTCTCAATGCTAACATGTTCAAGTTGAGTCTTGAGATTAACAATCTCATTCTTCAACTCTTCAACAACGGTGTCGTTGTTGGTGATGATAGTTTTAGGCGAGGTTTGAATGCTAGCTAAGTCATCTTTTACTTTAGTATACCTATTTACTAATTTAGTATACTTAGACCACAATTGAGAATTAACATTCCTAAGGTCATCCATGGTTACCTCATCGCCTTCGTTGTCGCTATCGTCGGAAGAGGAGGATCCTTGATCATGCTCCTCTCTCGCCATGACGCACATGTGCGCTTGCTCCACTTGCTCATCGTCCGACTCTCCGCTTGAGGAATCCTCGGAGTCGGTGAATGTTTCTCCGACAAGTCCCTTTTTGTACCCCCTTTTGTACTTCTTGGACTTGTCAAATTTTGGCGCCTTCCACTTCTCCTTTTGCTTATTTAGAGGACACTCCGCTTTCATGTCTCCTGGCTTGTTGCATTTGAAACACAAAGGAGAGGAGGCGTTAGAAGAACCAAATTTAGCTTTGTTCTTGTAGTTACCTTTCCGAAAGAACCGGTTGAACTTCTTTGCCATGAGTGCCATGGACTCCAAGTCCAACTCGTCTTCCAAGTTTTCATCATCGGTTGATGTGGATGTGGATGGAGCGGCCTTGAAAGCAATAGCCTTCTTCTTTGGCTCGTCTTGCTTTAGGTAGGAGTTCATCTTTTGTTGTAACTTCACCTTGCTATCCTTGCGTACCTCGTATGAAATTAAAGTACCCATTAATTGAACTACAGTATACTTGTTCATATCGTTACCTTCCTCGATGGCGAAGGTGCGCTTTTCCCAACTAGAAGGAAGTCCTTCTATAAGCTTCGAACATTTCTCCTTTTGGGTGTAGGATTTGCCGAGAGCCTCTAACTCGTTTATGATGTCGACGAAGCGAACATAATACTCCTTCATCTTCTCACCCTGTAGCATATGAAACATCTCGTAATCTTTATTAACTACAACGAGTTTAGAGTCTCTTACCCTACTCGTCCCTTCATGTAAGATGAGGAGGGAGTTCTAAATTTGATATGCACTCTTACATGTGCATATCTTGTTGAAATCCTCGGGTTCCAAAGCACATTGCAAGGTGTTCATTGCCTTGGTATTGCTTACCTCCGCGGCGACCTCCGCGGGAGTCCACTTCTCAAAGTCTTCTTCGGCGGGCTCGACGTATTCCTTCATCGTGGTCCTCCATAGTGAAGCACTCCGGAGGAAAGTTTTCATCCGGCATTTCTAGTACCCGTAGTTGGTACCGTTAAAGAATGGAGGCCTCGTTGAGGAATGTCCTTCCATTACCGAAGACGCTCCTTCACGGTTCTTGAAGGTGCTATAGTCGGAAGGTGGACGAACGGCTTTGTTGTCGTTGGCAGACATAGCTATAGACTTGGCTTTGATACCAAATGTAATGCCCTGCTAAGCTACTGCACAAGTACTAGAGGGGGGTGAATAGTACTTTAAAATAATTAAGAGGCTAATTCCTAATTACTTGCAAACTCTACCAAACAATGCGGAAAATGCGGAAATATAAATGTTAGACAACAAAGAAACAATCGCAAACAACGATATTACTGGGTTCGGATCCACCCAAGTCTCCCCGACTTGTTCCCGGTGATCCTACGTCCCAACCACCCGGATCCCCTCCGGATACTTGAGTTAGAAACCCTAACTCAAGATTTCCACTATGAAATACTTGTGAAAAACCTTCACAAGTCAAATCATACACAAAGTAATTTGTGACTCCCACAACCCGGGATCACAACCACACTCTCACAACCGAGAGTGAAACTTACAATATGAAAGTAAATGAAATAGAAACTTCTTACCTACAAAATACCTATGCCTTGAGTAATGCTAACGAATTAGGGCAAGGATGATTTTGAGGAAGAAGAAGTGGCACCAAACCCTAGCTCCAAGATGTAGATCAACGATGGAGAGCTATGAGGATGTTGGTGACCTAGAATCAAGCACTTGGCTTGGAAGGATTCACACTCAATGAATCTCTCTTTGGAAGTAAGAGTGAGGAGAGATTATTGAATGGAATGAAAGAGCTTTGAATGAGCTTGGAATGATTTCTCTTAATCTCTAAACTTGCAATAATATCAGCCTTGACTGCAATGAATGCAGCCCATCAAGTATATATAGGTTAGAGGAGAGAGAGAAAGAAATTCGAGTCATTAAATGCTCCAACGGCTCTTTTCTGAACCTAACTAGTCGGTCAAAGAACAACCACCGACCGACTAGTTCATCAACTAGTCGGTCGGTCAATTAACGTATACCGACTAATCGAAGAACAGCTAAAAGGTTGAAGCACAGACAAACGGAACTAGTCGGTCCAAGAAGAGTAGCTGACCGACTAGTTTCACAACTAGTCGGTCGGTTACTCAACTGAGACCGACTAACAGATAAAACTGAAGTCTGAGCACAAATTGACTTAGTAGGTCCAAGAACAAATGTTGACCGACTAGTTCATCAACTAGTCGGTCTCCAAACGAGCATAGACCGACTAACGATAAACAGTAAGTTAGGTGAAAATTGGCATGTACAGTAAAACTAAACTAGTCAGTCCAAGAAGGAAAGTTGACCGACTAGTTCATCAACTAGTCGGTCGATCAAAGAACACAGACCGACTAAAGATAAACAGTAGCTCAGGCTCAAAATTGCATGTACAGGGAAAGCTCAACTAGTCGGTCACAGAAGCATCACTGACCGACTAGTTCACAAACTAGTCGGTCGGTGAGTCAACTTAGACCGACTAACTGTAAACAGTAAAGAGCTTGGAAATGACTGATTGAAACTAGTCGGTCCAAGAAGCTTTGCCGACCGACTAGATCACCATCTAGTCGGTCAGTTCTTCTTCTTGAACCAACTAACATGCACAAGAAGTCCCGAATCGAAGCGCGATTCTTTGGGAAAGATTGTATGGACTTCAACTAAGATCCTAGAGCTAAGATATGAGCGTTATGAAGATTTAAACCGTAAGACCTACTCAAGGCTTAACATTCTACGAAAGAAGCTTAAAGACTATAAATAAAACTTGGCGATACTGTCTTTAATAGCTTCAATCGAATCTTCATGACTTCTAAATTGGTCCATAAGCTTCAACGAAGCTTTAGGCATACGATCACGCGCTTTGAGAAGTCTTGAGATGTCGTAATTGATATTCATATGAATTTGGCGACGATCTCCATAACTGTGCTCATAAAGTGTTAGTTCACGATATATTTATGTTTGTTCATCATCCAAAACCAAATCCGGAGAGTCCAATATCCAACAATATATGTCCATCTTTACTAACTCATCACGTCCAGAAATAGAGATGAGGGAGGAGGACCAGCCCTAAAGTCTGCTTTTGCACTTATCAACAAGACGGGCATACATGGAAGCTTTAGGATACCTTGCAGAAAGAGGAAGCCCAAATACATGGAAAGAGAGGACACAATGCAGATACCCAACAATCCAGCTATGTGGCGAGGCTCATTGACCCCCTTTCTAAACATAACCGCACTTTTGCCCCAATTTACCTCCAACCTAGAGAGTTGTTTGAAAGAGTGCAGGAGATCCTTTAAGACAGCAAAGGATCTATTGTCAGCCTGGAAAAAAACCAATAGGTCATCAACAAATAGAAGATGGGTAATGGACCCAAGCCGCTTCATAGGGAGTATGCTTCTAGAGGCGTTAGCCTTATCCATTAACAAGGAAAAAGCTTCGATAACCACAACAAAAAGATAAGGGGAAATGGGATTACCCTACCTCAGCCCCTTATTAGAATTGAACCTAGCATAAGGGGAACCATTAACAAGCACCGAGAATGAGGGAGTGGTAATGCACTCATAAATCCAGCCAACAAAGCTGCTCCTGAATCTCATCTAGCTAAGCAAAAAACTTACAAATTCAATGTTCACACAATCAAAAGCTTTTTGAAGGTCTAGCTTGATACAAGCCCTAGCATCCATAGGATTACTAAAATCCTCAATGTGCTCATGGACAAGCAAAGAAGAATTTGCCAACAACCGGCCTTAAGAAAAGCAGCAGGATTAGGAGAAATAAGCTCCATAACCAACCCTTTGAGTCTGTTACATAAGGCATTGCTAATAATTTTGTATAAGACATTGCAGCAAGCAATATGCATATAGTCCCCGAGTTCAGAAGCATTAGACCCCTTGGGCACCCGAGTCGACAATGTGTGATTGATTTGTCTCAGAATTTTACCAGAACGAAAAAAAGATAGCACAGTCTTGGAAACATCACCACCAATAACATCCCAAGCTTCCTGATAAAGAACCCATTAAACCCATTAGGCCCGGGAGCCTTATCCACCCCAATATGAAAAACAACTGATTTAACCTCCTCCTCCAATATGGGCCTCGGAACCCAGATTGCAGCCTCATTAGTTAGAATTCTTTTAGTTGTATAAAGCTCCTCATAGAACTTAGGAGCTTCATTTCGAATTTTATTAATGGCATCATCACAGGTACCATCAGAACCAACAAGATGCCCCAAGATTATTATGACTCTGACAAGATCTCATGGATGTATAGAAAAACCTGGTTTTACAATCCCCATGTGCAACCAATCTTGTCTACTTTTTTGCCTCACGTTGGCCTCCTCAATATCAAAAGCTTCAGCCAAATGATAAGTCAACTCCCGCTCCCTTTCCTGGATCTCAACATTAGAGTGCAAATCAGGGTTACTTTGAACAGAAGCTAATTCATCATGGCAGCGGATCACGTTATTAGCACTCCTGAGCTCATTCCCCCACTGCTTAAGATCTAACTTGAGGGACTTAAGTTTGGAAACCCGACTCAACATAGTAGAGCCCACAAAATAGGTATTCCAATTCTTCTTCAAGATATCCAATTATCCAATACAATGAGCCCAAGTATTAAATCTTTTGAAGGGATTGGGATCAGACCCAACCCTATGATGAAAATGAATACGAAGTAAAGCATGATCGCTAGTACCACCATCTACATACTCACAAAAGGAAGTAGAGAGAAGGTTAATCCAGGATTGATTGCATAATGATCGATCAAGGGTGGTCGAGATACGCTGAGCCCCTATGCTACGATTAGTCTAGCTAAGCGAATTGCCCGCAGACTTAAGCTCAAGGAGAGCACAGGAACTAATGCAATCATTAAACTCCTCAACCACATGTTGGTCCAACGCTCTACCACCAATCTTCTCCTTAGTATAACACGCGCAATTAAAGTCCCCACAAACAAGCCAAGGGACTTGAGCATGCTTAGAGTGGCAAGCCATAATAGCTGTCCATAAGGCACGACGATCACATGCAAGATTTCATGCATAAACTATAGTCAGAGTCATAATGAAGCCTGCCAAATTGGTACAGATGACTATGATGTGCTGAGCGGAAGCATCATCCACCACACAACTCCAGAAAGCCGGATCATAGACAGCAACAATACGTATATATATATATATATATTGAAAGGTAAGTTAAAACTATATTAAGAAATATTTACAAATACAATACGGTAGAAAAGTAGGCAACTAAACACAATGGAGAGAGGAGCGGACACATGCGTCGTCACTCTCAACCATCAGCCAGTCCCTAAGTAATACCGTTTCTAACATACATCATACTTGAAATCTGGGAAAAAAACTCCAAAGAGCCAATCAAAACACAGCCGAGAGGGTACAAGCCCAGCCTTGATAGATGCTGACCAATACACTTTCAATACACTGGTAATCAAGCACAGATTCTGTAGTAAAAAGCTCCTGTGTCAACCCTGAAACACAGGCCGTGAGGTCCGGCCAAAAAACACAGTCGTGAGGGCCAATAACGAATAGACAGAATTGTGCCTTCTAGCCGTGAGGGCCAAAGCAAAACCTAGGCCGTGGGGTTCTGTGTGCCTTCCAGACCATGCTTGAAAGTGACAGAGAAACCCCACAAGCCTATCAACCATGATCTAAAATATCCCAATTTTTGAGGGCCAAAGCAGTGTCGCAATCTGCAGCTGAATTTTCTTCATTACGGAGTACTAGCCTGACATCAGATGAGATATCTTCAAAGAGTAATGTCTTGGGTCGTTTAGTCTTGTCAAAAACTCGCCTGTTACGTTCACCCCAGAGATGCCACACCATTGCAGCGAGAACAGTCTTAGAAAGAAGACTCATAATTCCACAATTGCCGTACTTTGTGACTAGTAATTTACCAATTTCTTCCAACTGCAAATTCAGAGTGCTTGTGCAACCGAGCTTAAGGAGAGCCCGACGCAATATATAAAAGGAGTAGGGGCAGCTGAAAAATATATGGCTATGGCTCTCCAAATCGCCTTCCTCACATAGGCAACAGTCAGTCGGCATCGATAAACCCCATTTGGCCAATATGTCTCGTGTAAGGAGCTTACCTTTAAAGGCTCGTAGGAGGGTCAGAGACATCTTGGGGATATTGTTGCGGTACCATATCAGTTTATAGAACGGGAAGACGGCGCCTTTGATACGAATATTGTCCCATGCTTCTTTGTACTTGAAATTTGGACTAGGCTTCCAATCCCAGGAATCAGGTACATCATTTAGTTGTATGTGTCGCAAGGTGGGTAATATTTGCTGGATAGAGGGGTCATCCTTCCATCAAAAACCTTCCCAATACTCACACACACGCCTGCCACTTGCTCCAGTAGGTATATCATAGTGGTTTTTTAGGGGTCCGCACGGCAACCAATTATCGTGCCAGAAAAGAGTTTCACGGCCATCTCCAACCCTTCTTATAATAAGCTTCTGAGATAAGGTTCTGCAACTGAGGAGAAATTTCCAGGTTCCAGAGTGCAATACCGATCCCTTAGTTTCATAGAATGATTCCATATCCCTGTATTTGCTTCTCATATAACTTGCCCAAAGGCCATCAGACTTCAGTAATCTCCAGGTAAGCTTAACACCCGAAGCCAAATTGATGTCCTTTAAGAGCCTTAGTCCCACACCACCCTCCTTTTTTGGTTTACAAGAATCAATCCAAGCCCAAGATTTAGTAGCGCCCCAAATAAATTTCCTGCATAAGGAATTAAGAGATCGTAGGATAGTAGAAGGCAATCTGTATACTTGTGTACAGAAAGCAGCCATACCGTAAATCACCGATCTCACCAGTTCAATTCTACCTGCTATAGACAGGGCAGAGGAAGTCCAACCTCCCAATCTCTTTTTACATTTATCAATCAGCCAGCTATACATGTGAGATTTAGGATATTTTGAAGAAAGTGGCAACCCCAAATATGTGGTGATGGAAGTCCCCCGCCTGACACCAAGGTAATCCGTAAGATATTCTTGATTTTTAACCCCTTTGCTAAACATGGCCTGGGTATGTATATAAATATAAATATAAACCCCTTTGCTAAACCCGCCTGACACCAATGTAATCCGCAAGAGAGAGAGAGAGAGAGAGAGAGAGAGAGAGAGAGAGAGAGAGAGAGAGAGAGAGAGAGAGAGAGAGAGAGAGAGAGAGAGAGAGAGAGAGATATATATATATATATATATATATATATATATATATAGAAGTGTGTATGTATATAAATATAAACAAGAACTACATCAAGGCAAGTACATCCAAGTAGAGCAGGTGAGGGAGAGGCTGGAAGGCAGTCTCACCTTACATTAGAACTACCATGCACAAACCAAGAAGGGTATCTAAAAAGAAGAAAGCTTATACTCGGAAGGCAAACAAAAATAAGGCCTAAGAAAGCCCACAGTTCCCAAAAATGGGGAGATCTACATAATCAACACCCTCACGATCACCACAACCCATGGCATCCGAGACATCAGAGGAGATCCTAGCGAGGAGAGCAGTCGTGGGGCTCTCCAGGGAACGGAAGGTGCAGTTGTTCCTATCCCTCTAAAAATGCCAAACCGTCGAAGAAAAAAACAACATGGAGAGCTTGCCTTTACGGGTGGTCTTCTCTATGGCTCCAAACCGTCGCCTCAGTATATGAGCATCAATAAGAATGGATTTGGAGCCGGAGGGAAGGCCAAGTATAACTACCCACTTTCTAGGATACCCGGGAAGTATGAATCTGTCCTAAGTATTTCCAGATCAACGAATGTTACGTAGAAAGAGGAAAAGGAACAGAGTAAAAAGAAAAACTGCAGGTCACTGGGTACGTGCTGGGAAGTACAAGTAAGATCCATTACAGATATAACAATGAGAATTAAACAAAAGTATAAACATTTCATTTTTATTAATACAATGATACATCTTTGAATGCATCATCTCTGAACTGAGTACAAAAGAAGTAAACATGAAAATCTCCCAAAGAACCAAAAATGGAAAACACTCACACCCTACAAGGTACAACTCATTTCCTTCCTACCCCAGGTAGAACAACTGGACCAAACTATCTTCTGAGGCTCCATCTCTGAGTAGACTCCTGAGTCTAGCTCTGCTCCAACACCTGGAAAAATAAATAGGACACGTCAACACGTGACCCAATAGGATTCCTAACTAAGCTAGGTAGGAACCAATTTAGAACCGGACTAGCTATCTAGGAACGGTGGTCTAACAAGTAAGGGTCACAATGCAAAAAAAGTATTCACAACATGACATGCAAGCATTAAAGAAGAACTTGTGAACATGCATAAGTAACCATATAATAACATGCAAGTGCTGGAGGTAAGCCAGAGAACATATTAACATGAGATAGTAACATTGAATTAAACATAGGAATAATTAAACATGAGATAACAACATCTATAATTTAAAAGACAATTAATTTAAGTTATCACTTTACACTTTTGGGAACCCATGTAAATAATAGGACACTTAAGGAGCTGGACTTCACCCAGGTTAGGTGAAAAGTTGTACCTCAAACAGCGACACGAGCACTGGAGGGCCTCTCGTAACTCCTAAGAAGGGAGTGAGAAATCTCGGGGTTTCAGTGGAAAATAGAGCAAACCATCATTTATCGTCATGGTGCATCACGAGTATACCATCGGCCTCTCTAACTCTGCCCACTCCCCTGCCTACTCACGGGAGTGCGAGTGAGAATAAAGCTATATCCACACCTAGCCAATTCCTGCGCTCAGGAGTGCTAGTGGGAGTCTCAGCTGTGTCTACTCCTTAAGACCTATTCTTTACACGTGTCCCCTCCAAAACCCACATCTAAAGTCTTACCCATTTCTTAATTGATCTTGGACTTTAGACTATTACTCTCATTCTCACAATTATTTCCATTGTTTCACATCATCATTGCTTTGTAGTGTTCTTCATACCACTTTCATATTTTCAGATGGATATCCTTGCAAATCCATTCATCGTCATCATATATTGCTTTTCAGTTTCCAATCTCTTATGCAGATCAAATAATAAACATCATATATTGATAACAATATGAACCATGGATTTCATACCCACAGCATGGATTACTAAATTATAAACTGAACAACATTCATGACATGATAACAACATCATGGAGTTAGTTTTCGTCTTCTTAAAAACACGAAGTTCAACTAAGTGAAAGTGAAGTTCTTGGCATACTTATATCTTGAAGCACAACTTAATTGATGCATAACATAATATGAGCCATAACATGAATAACATGGTAATTGTACACCAGTAAAATGAATTAAGAAAACTGACAGAACTGGGAAGATTATAGCCACACGGCTGTATGGAAATTTTCCATATGGCCTTGTGGATTTTATAAGAGAGGCTGGAAGATCCGCACGATCGTATGGTGAAATCCATATGGCCGTATGGATTTCAGTTGGATGTGAAGGAATACACACTACAATATGGTTTAGGCCATACAGCTGTATGATTTTATATTAACACGGCTGTATGATTATGAGTGATACGGTCGTATAGATTTCGACTACAACTGCAAGTGTGACACGGCCGTATGGTTTTGGCTATACAGCTGTATGGAGTTAACTTCCTCTACGCGGTCGTTCTTATGACCGTATGATGTTGTCGACCACCAGGTTGTATGGAAAGAACCATATGGCTGTGTAGTTTCGTCTACTGTCAAATTCGACAGCGACGAACTCTAAAATCTTACGCATTTATAATTTGATCCTATCTAACCAAGTTAGGATCCTACCTCATCAAGGCCTTCATTAATTTTAGGGCTCTTCTTCTCCTAGAAGCCCATCTGAAAAGCTAACTCCCCCTCAAGCTTCCTCAAGTTTCAATGGTGTTTCACTAGGGTTTGATGGAGGAGACGATGGTCGCGTCGATGGAAAGGGTGGTGGAACTGCTGCTTTGTTGTTAGGGAATTCATGGGTTTGGACAGAGGAGGAAGGAGAAGGAGCTTGGGGTTTTGGCTTTTTTGCTGGCTTCTCTCCTTTCACTTTTTCCCTTCTATTTCTTTTCTTATTCTGTTTTCTTTTTCTTTCTTCTCCAATAATCCTCATCATCCTCTTCTTAGTCCTAAGCATGCCATGTGTACATGGGGGTTGGTGAGGGTTAAGGAGGTGTCAACACATCACAAGTAGGAGGTGTCTTTTTAGGGTATTATTAGGATTTTTTTGGAAAAATAATTATACCCACACAATACCATATACATTTTAGCATACAAGTATTTCCTTCATATACTTTATTTACTTAAATCCTGTGCACATAAAATTTTGTAACAATAATTTGTAGCTAAACAAAATTAGAAAAAATACACTAAGACTCCCAAAAATTTATACGCACACATATACATCCAAGAGTACGTATTAATAAGCGTATATGAATTTTGGGGTCATTACATTCTACCCACATTAAAAACAATGTCCGCCTTCGAACTTTCTAAAATCAGGGTTTACGGGGTTTATTTGAAATACAAATAGACTTAAGGGTTACCCAACCAGGGATTCAAATATATACACTTTTAGGTTGTACACATATCACATTGCATGTACATTACTTAAAGGGGGTATGTATATGTCAGAGTGTATATTACGCTCAAGAATATATACACATAGTTTAGTGTTCATATACCATATTCCATTCAAGTACAAATCTGTATATAGTTTGCACATACAATAACCCAACACATTACATTCAAGTAGCATTACTTATACATTCATATACACAAATACCTCATGTCTATACTATATATAGTCATACATCGTACACATTTTACCGTCCACCCACATCCCTGTATTAATCATACATACTTAAGTAAAAAGTGAATCACATAATACCAATACAGATGCCCCTTCATTCCTAGAGGCTTCTGAAATAAGACATGCCTTCATTCCATACTATGTATATATCATTATAATGGAAACCCAACACAATATAAGTATAAATGTCTTAGCTATATTTAATACATAACATTAACCGTATACACTAATTCACACACATGCCTTCATTCATATTAGTTCACTCATCCATTTAGATTATACTCATATAATAACCTTATTTAAAACACTATATGTATGTATGTATGTATGTATGTATGTATGCATGCATGCATGTATATGTGTGTATATATATGTATGTGTGTGTGTGTGTGTGTGTGTGTGTGTGTGTGTGTGTGTGTGTGTGTGTGTGTGTGGCACATGCAGAGGCATAACAATACAGATGTAGACAATCAATCATACACTCACGTATATGTATATAAGTACTAATTCACTACTACATACCTATACATCTACCTTAATCCAAGATACATTCAACATGGCAAGCATACAGACATATATATAACTATACATATACATATCTCACCATATCAATTCACATACTTACATAATATGTACATATATACATGTTTCGTTATGTATACCATCATACACTCTTATACATCCAAATATACCTCTACCCAGACGTACAAGTAAACATCCATATACCAACACATATATCCTGAGTTTACTTATGCACTAATATTTATACACACAGATACTTCGTGTATACACACACACACACACATACACACATACATCCATTAGATATATATTTACTAATACATTTACACCCATCACATATCCATACATATACACATTTACAGATATACCTAGATACATTCATATATAATCCCAAGTATATGGTCAGGAATGCATAAATACTCGTATCACCAATAATGTTTACTTAATATCAACTATAAGTATACTCACTACCACATACATCATATTCAATCCACACAATACTTCACTAGTATACATATGTAAATTTCAAATTTATTCAAATACTAATACACATATAGTAAGCATATACACCCTTACTTATACACTCGGATATGCTCCACCATACATGTAGTAAATATTAATACACAATTATATCACTCCTGCATATATGTAAAACACTTACAATCAGACATACAATCATTTAGTCATTCGTTTGCGTAGTATATATCATCATATTCCTATCACTATATATCTATATATAACATTCATTACACTAGTACACCCATAATATGTATACTACCACGTAAGTGGTACATATAATTTCCATTTATGAACCTATACATAATGTTCATCCTATATATATATATCAACCTGTGTAAATAGTCAAACGTACCTCATAGTTCATCCACATACTAACTTTGTATACATAAAGAAAAATAGTCACATATATACACCAATTACTAGTCTTATCTACCTCCTAGGAATTCTGTATCTCAAACTTCCTAAAGCCAGGGCTCTATCTAAAGTTGGATACCTACCCACCTTAGAACTCAACTACCTCTATGGAACATTACTTGTACAACTTTATACACGTTACAGTGTGGAGACCTGCATAGAACACCAACTGTAACGACCCACTTTCCAGGATACAGGAGAGTATGAATCCGTCCCAAGTATTCCCATATCAACGAGTGTTACGTAGAAAGAGGGAAAGGAAGAGAGTAAAAATAAAAATTGCAGGTTACTATGCACGTGCTGGTTAGTACAAGTAAGATCCATTACAGATATAACAATGAGAACTAAACAAAAATATAAACATTTAATTTTATTAATACAATGATACATCTTTACATACATCATCTTTGAACTGAGTACAAAAGAAGTAAACATGAAAATCTCCCAAAGAACCCAAAATGGAAAACACTCACACCATGTACAAGGTACAACTCATTTCCTAATTACCCCCGGCAGATCAACTGGACCAAACTATCCTCTGAGGCTCCATCTCTGAGTAGACTCCTGAGTATAGCTCTCTCCTAAACCTGGAAAAATAATTGGGACACGTCAACGCGTGACCCAGTAAGATTCCTAACTAAGCTAGGTAGGACCCAGTTTAGAACCGGATTACCTATCTAGGAAGGGTGTCTAACAAGTAAGGGTCGCAGTGCATAAAAAGTATTCACAACATGACATGCAAGCATTAAAGAAGAACTTGTGAACATGCATAAGTAACCATATTATAACATGCATGAGATGGAAGTAAGCAGGAGAACATATTAACATGATATAACAACATTGAATTAAACAGAGGAATACGTAAACATGAGATAACAACACCTATAATTTAAAAGACAATTAATTTAAGTTATCACTTTACATGTTTAGCAACCCGTGTAAATAATAGGACACTTAAGGAGCTGGACTTTGATCGCGCCCCAGATACACGTCCCGGAGCGGCGACACTGTAGTCTTACCGCAAGCGCACGGTGTAGCAGCGAGCGGGTATCGAACCCAGGGAGGCCTAATAACAGTGTCTTCTTCAATCACCTGGCTATAAGAAAAGTCGAGAAACGTTCGCAGTAATGCGGTCACAGTCGTTCAACCGTATAAAAGAAATAACAAATTAATAAAGACGCCTAGGGGTAGGGAATTGTCACGACCCGCTTCCCTAAAATGGAGGCGAGACGTGAAAAGGTCCGCATGAGAGTGGAGCTGTGAAGCCCCAAACCCGATAAGCGTCAATAAAACATAAGCAGGTCCCTGTAACCACAAGCGGAACAACAATAATAACACAAGGAGAGACTGAAATAAAATTCTCACATCTCATAATTTGTCCAACACGACAATAAGTTCAACATCCAGAAAAGCCACCAGGCTAAAAGAAAGAGTCTAGAGGCCCAGAACAAGGCCAACAAAAGCAACAACGAGCAAAGTATAGGTGCTACGCACGGACAACAAAACAACAGTCTAAAACAAAAGGAAAACACAACGAAGACACTAGGACTGGTCCCCAGCGTCCACGTACTCCCCGTCAAACACAAGCTCGGGCTCGGCGTCAGCAAACACCTCGTCCTCAACAAGGTACTCAGGCTCAGGATCTAACATGTGTCACCCAAAAGAGTAAAGGGGCACATGTCAGCAAGTCTAAAAGACTTGGGCAAGGAAACTGAAAGTAAGGCAACTAGAAACCTAGCAGTTATAGTATGCATGACATGGCAGTTATAACATGAGTGCACAAGCAAGACATGGCGAGACAATAAGTACAAGAGAACAATTATCAGGACAAGACAAGAGTAGCCAAGCTACTAACAATCTTAATCAATTCACTATTCACGTTTCAATGTTGTTTGTAGATGTTTACGCCTTACAGCTGAATGGTATAACATTCACGCTGATTGGCCGCTTAACACTACCCCAAACCCAGAGTTTACGCCTTACAACTGCAGTTGCTGATCAGGCAGACCCCCAGTTGAATGACCGCTTAACTCTTACCCCATCCCACACGCAAACAAGCCAGGGTCCCTGTACATGAGCCCAGTAAATGAGCCAGGGTTGCCCCACACGGGAGCTTGTTTTCCTAGTTCACAATTCGATATCGAGCGTTGGGGTTAGCAACTTATTATGCTCGCTTCTGGTCACGAGCCAGGAAACACATGTATTGTAGCGATGCTACGCAATCACGGGATCACTTAAAGAATGCAATGACATGACAATTAATTTGCGTACCGTTAATGGAATTTAAACATGACATGGTAATTGTGCAACATGATAAATGTCGGATCTAGCTTCGTTGTCAAGCTAGTTCCTAAATTTGCGCCTAGGCGAGTATCATTTCGTCGCCTAGCCTCTTTTACGCCTACAACAAGCAAATGGCCTAAAACATGGCCTAAACCCTAAGTGGCAAGTTTCACTTGCCTAGCACCGAGGATGACGATCACGAAGGTTCGTCTCGCGGATGCTAATCTACGGGGAAGTCGCTGTTATGGGGAAACAATCATCAAAACAACAATAAATTTCATTAGGGTTCCACAAAACACAACGGGTTATGAAAACATCAAGAGATCGATTTATTACCGTGAAGAAGCGGAAGAAACACTCCGGGGAACCTAGGGACCAGATCTGGAAACGAATGGAGAAGTTTGGAGAACTAGGGGTTTTGGTGGATTTTGGGGGTTTGATGGAGATTTGAGGGAGATGAGAGGTAGAATGTGTTGAGGGAGGGTTTAGCTGATGGAGGATGAGCTTGGGATGGAGGAATAAGGGTTAGAGGTAGAAGGGGGCTCAATGGGGGAGAAACTAGGGTTTTGGGTCGAGTGGAGGAAGAAGAAAACGTTTGGGATTGGTTTAAATAGGATGGGCTGGCGGCTGCCCAGAAATTAGGGTTTTAACACAGATTAGTCGGTCAAAGAGCAACCACTGACCGACTAGTTTGGTAACTAGTCGGGCGGTCGACCAACGCAGACCGACTAAGTGTAAACAGTAACTTCTGAACAAAAATAGGATTTGGATTTAGTCGGTCGATGAACAACTACTGACCGACTAGTTTAACATCTAGTCGGTCGAAATATGAACTTAGACCGACTAAGAATGAACAGTACTGATACTAATATTTAGATGATGTGTTAGTCGGTTAAAGAAGCATTGCCGACCGACTAGTTTGCAACCTAGTCGGTCAACCAACGTTCTTAGACCGACTAACGATAAACAGTAACTCCTGAGAAATTTAGAAAGCCAACTAGTTGGTTCAAGAAGGATTGCCGACCGACTGGATCGTCATCTAGTCGGTCGGTGCCCCTTCTTACACCGGCTAATTAGCACCAAAAGTTCCGATACGGAGCGCGGAGCTCCGGGATCGATTCCTAAGACTCTTAGGCTTGATCTAACAGTAAGATACGACCGTTATGAAGCCCGTCACGAATGACTTACTCCGAAATCGATGATCCTAAGGAAGAAACGAGAAAACACGACGAAACGATCGAAAATGAAAGTTACAGAGACGAAAACCACACATGAGGAGAAAATCCACCAAAACATATATTATAATATAATAAATCCAGATACAAGAAAACCAGTCGTTACAGGAATCCCCGCTACTCGCCGTATCTCATCATTGTGATTCGTAGGTTTCACAATTGCTAGACTTGAAATTCGGGTGAACTAGTTGCAACTAAATGTAGAACCAAGCTCACGCTCTCGTGCTATTGCCGGTCTATAGCCAACCTAGGGTAGGGTCCAATCTCTTGCAAACCCTAACCTAGGCAAACTAGCGTGAAGAACAACATCATCGTTCAATCGTATCTCGAGCCCACTCTCGTGCAAACTCGAGCTACGACCTAGGTTGGGATAGTTCCTACCCGTCCAATCTCTTGCAAACAGGTATTGGTATAGAATTACAATCGAAAACCCTAGTTTCGGTCCAATCTCTTGCAAACCGATTTCGGAGGAATCCAATTGTAACCCAATTCGAATATCTAGGGCTTCCTATCAAGCTGGGATCCAATCTCTTGCAAATCCCAATCGGTATGAATCCCTAGCTATTCGTATTAAATCAATCCCAAACTAACCCTAATCAATCCTAGCAATAATTTCACCAATTCATCACAAATTTGAAATTGGGCTCGTAGGGTTCATCCCTACGCCCTAAGACGATGGAACTACTCACAATTCATAATAAAATGCAATAGAAATTCACAATCAAAATCAATAGAATTCACAGAAATATTCAAAATATCAATAAAAATGGAGTTTTTGAGGGAGAGAGAGACAAACCAATGAAGAACAAGATAGCATCCAAAAAATAACCCTTTTCTCTCCTCCCTAAAAGCTAAATCTAATCCCTAAAAAGTTAATCTAAAAAGGCTGCAAAAAGTTCTGAAAAAGCTCTCCAAACTAGGTTAAAAATTGGGGTTAAATACCCCCCCAAAATCGCCCAAAAAATCCTGACGAAAATGCCCCTGCACAGCCTCAAAATCACAGTTTACGCTACAGGCAGCGCGGCCCTGACGGATTCCAGAGAGTTGGGGGTCTTGGGGGTCGTCTCCTTGGAGGTCACTCGGCCGAGTGACTTTTCTTCACTCGGCCGATGGGCGTTCTTCACTCGGGCGGACGGTCTTTCGTCACTCGGCCGAGTCGGTCTTTGGGGCTGACTGACGGATTCCAGAGAGTTGGACGTTTTTGGTTGCCGTCGTCTTGGCTCCACTTGGGCGAGGGGTGACTCGGTGCTCGGCTGAGTGGTATGGCGATGCTCGGCCGAGTGCACGCTGATATTGGCTCTGTTGCGTGTCCGATCTGGCCGGCCGAGCGGGCTTTCTATGCTCGGCCGAGTGACTCCTTCACTCGGTCGAGTGGCATGCTGAAAATGCCCATTCTTCATGTTTTTGCCTCCTCGTCGCTCCTACGACGTTCTTTCATCTTCCACTCCTCTCCAATCGCAAAATACCCCTCAAGAGAGTCGTCGGTGACACTCCGGAGTGGGTGCATCTCAGAATCACTCCAAATCGCTCCAAATCTCCTGAAATACGACAAAAACAACAAATCGTGAAAAGCATCGCAATATCGTCGAATAAACGTGAAGAACACGATTTGAGCGATCTAAATGGCATGCAATCATGCAGAAAAAAGGTGTAAAATACGGAGTGATCAGACTTTACCCAGGTTGGATGAAAAGTGGTACCTCAAACAACGACGTGAGCACTGGAGGGGCCTCTCGTAACTCCTCAGAAGGGAGTGAGAAATCTTGGGGTTTCAGTGGAAAACAGAGCAAACCATCAATTACTGCCAAGGTGCATCACGAGTACACCACCGGCCTCTCTAACTTTGCCCACTTCCCTTGCCTACTCACGCGAATGCGAGTGAGAATCAAGCTATGTCCACACCTAGCCAAATCCTTCGCTCAGAAGTGCTAGTGGGAGTCTCAGCAGTGTCCGCGCCTTAAGACCTAATCTTTACACGTGTCCCCCCCAAAACCCACATCTAAAGTCTCACCCATTTCTGAATGGCTCGAGGACGTTAGACTATTACTCTCATTCTCACACTTATTTTCATTGTTTCACATCATCATTACTTTGTATTGGGTTTCACACCACTTTCATGTTTTCAGATGGATATCCTTACATATCCATTCATCGTCATCATATATTGCTTTTCAGTTTCCAATCTCTTATGCAGATCAAATAATAAACATCATATATTGATAACAATATGAACCATGGATTTCATACCCACAGCATGGATTACTAAATTATAAACTGAACAACATTCATGACATGATAACAACATCATGGAGTTAGTTTTCGTCTTCTTAAAAACACGAAGTTCAACTAAGTGAAAGTGAAGTTCTTGGCATACTTATATCTTGAAGCATAACTTAATTGATGCACAATATAATATGAGACATAACATGAATAACATGGTAATTGTATAGCAGCAAAATGAATTAAGAAAACTGACAGAACTGGGAAGATTATAGCCCCATGGCCGTATGGAAATTTTCGATACGACCGTGTGGATTTTATAAGAGAGGCTGGAAGATCCACACGGTCGTATGGTGAAATCCATACGGATGTATGGATTTAAGCTGGCTATGAAGGAATGCACACTATCGTGTGGTTTAGGCTATATGGCCGTATGATTTTATAATAACTCGGCCGTATGATTATGAGTGATATAGTCGTATAGATTTCAACTACAGCTGCATGTGTGACACGACCATATGGTTTTGCCTATACGACAGTGTGGAATTAACTTTCTTTATGCGGTCGTTCTTACGACTGTATGATGCTGTCGACCACCATACGGTCGTATGGAAATAACCATATGGCTGTATGGTTTCGTTTACTGCCAAATTCGATAGCGACGAACTCTAAAATATTACGTGGTTATAATTAGATCCTATCTAACCAAGTTAGGATCCTACCTCATCAAGTCCTTCATCAATTCTGGAGCCCTTCTTCTCCTTGAAGCCCATCTGAAAAGCTAACTACCCCTCAAGCTTCCTCAAGTTTCAATGGTGTTTCACTAGGGTTTGATGGAGGAGACAATGATCGCGTCGATGGAAAGGGTGGTGGAATTGCTGATTTGTTGTTGGGGAATTTATGAGTTCAGACAGAGGAGGAAGGAGAAGGAGCTTGGAGTTTTGGCTTATTTGCTGGTTTCTTTCCTTTCTCTTTTTTCCTTCTATTTCTTTTCTTGTTCTGTTTTCTTTTTATTTTTCTTTCTTCCCCACTAATCCTCATCATCCTTTTCTTAGCCCAAAGCAGGCCATGTGTACAGGGGGGTTGGTAAGGGGAATCAACATGATGGAATCCATACCCCTTACCAACCCCTAGTCACAAGCACTATGAGAGAGGATACTCTTAGGGACCATCTCAGGGAAGGAGGTACAATATGATGGAAGAGTGAGGTAAAGAACTCAACCGCCTCAATATGGAGAGACTCAAGCTTGGTGGTGATATGCCCTGCAGGGCTAATGAAATGCAAAAGATTGTAACTGGTCGCACGATCCTTAGATGCTGCATAGAAGAATTTGGTGTTCCAATCCCCCTAGGAAAGCCAAGTTTGACGGCTCTTCTGTCTCGCTTGGCTCTCCTCACAGTCAAGGCTATAGACCAGTAACTAACTGAGGGCACGATCCCGATGCGGTAGGTCTGGACAAGTATAGAAGTTAGGCTTGTCCATCAGAGTAGAAATGTCACTCCTAGTGATCTCCGAAGGGGTAAAAGATGACAAGCCAAGGGCCAGTCACGAATGGCAACCTTGAGGGCTTTGAGTTTAGAGCCTAGCCTGAACATAGGGGAACTTGAGTAATGACCATGCCAGATGGAGAGAAGTAAGGCATAAAATCCTGTAATCTAGAGATAATGACTATGCTTAGGCCCTGAGTTAGGGGATGGATAACTTGAATCAGAAGTGACGAATGATCACTAATGTCAGGGGTGATAAGATGCATAGGCATCAGGAAGGGCAGCCGTCCAGGCAGAACTAACGAGAGCCCTATCAAATCTGCAAAAGATGCAGGGACCCACAGAGAAATTATTGCTCCAGCTCAGATGATCTCCCATACAACGGCTATCATCCAACCCAAAATCATCAATGCACATATTGAATTCCTCCAACAGATCAGTCAAAAGAATGCAACCCCAACCTTCTCCCCAACAAAGCGAGTAACATTGAAGTCACCAAGAACCACCCAAGCCCCCCCACCAATCAGAGAGCCATCACTACGATTGGAATCCCATAGACGAACTCGATCAGATGCCAGATTTGAGGCATAGACAAAAGAGATAGACGTCGAAAACCCACCCTGATTAGTGCATGCAAGAGTAATTTGTTGTGCGAACGAAGAGATGACGTCACAATCCCAACCCGATGGATCCGATAAGACCCAAACCATGCCCTTATGCACTTGGGTGTAGTTGTGAAAGGTCATCCACCCCTTGGGTGTAACAAGAAGACATAATACCCCCATTGGGGTCCCGGACCTTGGTCTCAAAAAGACCCACAAGCGAAGCTATACACTTTGTAATATGATGACGAACGTCCCTCTGACGAGCATTAGTATTCAACCCCCTCACATTCCAAGATAATATCAACAGAAATCAACCAATGTGGGGGTTTTTTCTTTTAGTCTTCACACGAGAGGGTGCTAGGCCTCCGGGGTAGAGGATTTTGAGGTTTTGGTGGAAGCGACATATGCCAGATTTGGGATAATAGCCGGATGCAGACATCCAAAAGGAGATGGGAGAAGAAAGTTTGTAGCCTTGGGACGTTGGGGGGATTATGATTGGGGCTTAAGGCATGAAACTCCAGATCGTACACAACAAGCACACCACGACCCCGATTATCGTAGCCCTACGGGTCAACAACCAAAGCAGAGGCAAAAGAGGTACCAATCTGTGCCGACACACCATCAACACCCAAAGCCCCCAAGGCATCAACCAAAATGCCAGAGGCAAAAGAGACATCAGAGGAACTTACCACATGATCATCTGCACTCACCAAAGATTCAGCAATACAATCGCCGCCCTAGTGAGGAGAAGAACCCACACGATTGCTTCTCGTCAGCTCATCCTCCTCAAAAACGACCACAAGCTCGTCCTCATCATCAAAATCCGAGAGCACAGAAGAGACATGCACGACATCAACATCAACCTCGTAATTAGGCCAATAATAGAATCAACTACTGCATCAACAATAGAGGAAATGACATCAGCTGGAGCATCAGGTAGGGGGAGAGATCCAACCAGCATAGACGAAGTCACAGTGGGCCCATCGACATAGGTGAGGGGGAAGGAACAACTGGCTCAGCTCTCTGTGGCACGACATACTGCTGGCAGGCAGTCTCATCATACGGCGGTGAAGTAGGAGTAATGCACGTCGGGGTGTTGCATTGCAACATGTCATGCCCAAAATAGAGGCAGTGCGAACAAAGGGGAGGGATTCTCTCATATTCCATAGCCACGAGGACAATGGAGCCGTCGGTAAGGCGGGCCTGGATAGAAGAGGGAAATGACGATTTGGAGTCCACTTCGACAAAACAGCGAGCATAGGACAGTTTCGTGGCGTTCGCCGTTGAAACATCAGTGACAACGGCCAACCAATGGCACTCACCAATTTTCCCAGGATAATAGAAGACCAGAATTGAATAGATAATTAAGGAAAGTGGATCCAAAGGGACACAGACGGGAGAAAGTCACAATCTAGGCTGATGTGAGGGGAACATTGCCAGAGAACAAGGAGACACCCTCCATTAACCATGGTCCATCGTGAAGGACCTCATCAAAATCAAATTCCAAGTCAAAATTGAAGGAAAAAACCCATTTTCCCTTGTGTGCAAATGGACAGCGCCTGTTGAGTATTGAACTTCTCTATACTTTGTGTTAATGATGAGCAAACATAAATACTTGTGACTACTCCCCTGTTTGCAGTTAATCCATTGCCTAAGCCTATTATGAAGATCTATTTACAATGGATGATACTCAAAGATCATTGAAAGTACAGGAAGTGGTTTGGATGATCGTAGATGGTGATTGAAGCTCCTATAAGACTTCAAGCTCTTGCGTTGGATAGAAGAAAGAGTTCGTCAAATGTAACTTTCTTGTTTCTCTTCTAGTATGTAGCTTAGAAGTAGAACTTTGTTGGAGCACACACACATCTTCATTTCAGTCTTAGGATATCATTAGATCAACCTTCCTTAGACTCCAATTCATTTCTATCTAGATTGTGGATGTCATGTTTTATCAATCGACTGTTGAACGATTTACAGTCGCCTGTCTCAATACAGTCGCCTGTGTTTTGTTCTACAGTCGCCTGTTATGCACAAACTTTTTCAGTCTAGTTTTAGGCTTCTTAGCTTTAACTCTCACATGCGACTTATGAACGGTTCACAGGCGCCTGTCCAAGATACTGTCGATTGTGTTTTGTTAATCAGTCAACTGTCTATCTTTAGCCCAAATTCTATTTCTCTGTTTAATCTGGCCAGTCGACTATTGTTGATTTTACAGTCGACCGTCCAATGGAACAGTCGACTGTCAATGCTACAACAGTCGTCTGTCTTTGAGCCTATTTGATGACTCAACTCTCTAGAAAATCTCAGGGTCTTGACAGTCGCCTGTAGAAGGAATTACAGTCGACTGTTTAGTTTACCAGTCGACTGTCTTTTCTTTATCAGTCGTCTGTCCTGTTCTCCCAGACCTTTCTCAGATTTCCTCAACTTACCCAGCTTACAGCCAGTCACCTGTAGTAGGATTTACAGTCGCCTGTGGGTTCAACATTCGACTGTCTATGCCTCATCAGTCGACTGTCCACGTGGTAAATTTCCATTATGAATTCTCACCTACCCTATGTCACTGTGCAGTAGTCGACTGTGAGTTCTTCAACAGTTGACCGTCGCAGGCGCAGATTCTATCCGTTGAGTTTTTCAACACGGATTTCAAAGGGGGTTTTGGTGATTCAGTTTAAAGGGTTTGAGAGACCTATAAAAGAAGCCTCTACTGTTCCATTGAGAGGCTAGACACTTTGATTATCTCTTGCTCAAACATTCAAGCTTTCATTTTAAAAGATCAAAGCTCTCTAAATCCAAAAGCTCTAGAATTCCTATATCTCATCTCTTGCTCTCCAACCTAGAACCAAAGAGAAATCTTCTAGGCATTTGGTGCAATCAAGAGAAAGGGGCTTTCCTCTCTTCCAAGAGAGTCTTTCAACACACAATACACTTCTTCTTCAAGTTCTACTTCAAGGCAATGGTGATTGTAAGTGTTGCTTAATTTCATATTTCATAACTTTAGTTATTTGATTTACTCTCGGTTTGTGAGAGTGGTTTGCTTGCTCCCAAGTTGTGGGAGTCAAGGTCAATCGATTGTATTTCGATTTCACTTGTAGGGTTGCTACAAGTGGATTTTAAGAAAATCTCAAGTTAGGGTTCTAAATTGAGTATCCGGTTGTTAACCGGGTGGAAGGGACGTATGATTACCGGGAACAAGTCGGGAAGTGACTTGGTTAATCCGAACCCTTGAAACATCCTTGTGTTTGCATTTGTTTCATTTTGGGTTTACTTCTATTCTGCACTATTTGTTGGTTAGGAATTTAATTTGGTGTAACTATCTTTTTAAATTACATAAACACTATTCAACCCTCCTTCTAGTGGTTTTCTCATAGCCAGGGACCTTAGCTATGGCATCCAACAACAATGTTCCTCCACCGTCTTCGTACAACAATCACAATCATGATGGAGTGTCCACAATTTTCGAAGGACAATCAACGGTGCGTCCTCCGTGTTTCAATGGCACGAACTTCGGCTATTGGAAATGCCGGATGGAGACGTTTCTAAGGAGTGCTTCCCTTTGGAGAACCCTCCACAAGGAATACATCGAGCCCATCGAAGAGGATTTCGAAAAATGGACGGCTTCTGAGAAATCCGTCGAAGTCAACAACGCAAAGGCAATGCACGCTCTTCATTGTGCGTTGGACCCAGATGAGTTCAACAAGATATGCACATGTAAGAGTGCATATCAAATTTGGAACCATCTCGTCGTTACCCATGAGGGAACGAACAAGGTAAAAATTTCTAAACTCTATGTTGCAGTGCAAAATTTCGATATGTTTCATATGCAGGAAAATGAAAGCATATCATCGATGTACGGACGTTTTACCGACATCACGAATGAACTGGAAGCTCTCGGACAAGTCTATTTCCAATAAGAAATGGTAAGGAAGATCATAATGGGAATGACCTCCAAGTGGGAAAGAAGAGATATCGCCATCGAGGAGGTCAACGACTTGAAGACTTACAAAGTTGTGAACCTTATTGGCTATCTCATTTCTTACAAAGTAAGACATAAGAACCGATTAAAGATTCAAGCTATGATGAACCCTTCAGATGCCAAGAAGAAAGCTTTGACATTCAAAGCCAATTCCTCATCCTCCGATAATGAAGAATCAGAAAATGAGATGGACTTAGATGAAATGGCTCAAATGGCGAAGAAGTTCCAACACTTCTTTCGCAAAGGTAAATTTTCTTCTAAGAATAGATTTGATTCTACTAATAACACTTCTTCTCTTTGCTTTAAGTGTAATAAGTCAGGGCACATCAAGGAGGATTGCCCAATGCTACGAAAAAAAGAGAAGTGGAAGGCTCTGAAGTACCATAAGTCTGAAAAGAATAAGAAAGATAAGAAGAAAGGACTAGTCGGTACATTCGATGACTCAAATGGAGACTCATCAAGCGAATCCAATGATGAGAAGGGTGAAAGTGCCAACATGTGTTTCATGGCCCGGGAAGTGACGCATCCGAAACATACACCTAGGTTCCACCTAGCGGTGTCACGATCGCCAGGCGCGGTATGGCCCCTAGGTTTCAATTCTGGGCTCAATCCGCAAGCGGACGGTGTCAAGTTATAGTGTAAATGATATCGAATCCGACAGGAATGGTGATAGTGTATATGGGTTCTCAGTTTACTTCTAAATCTCGAAGTGAGATAGCTATCAGGTTGAGAGAGTTGTTTGGGATATTATTGTTGTTTTACTAATAAAAAGGGCTAAGGCATTAGGGATCACCGCTAAGATCGTCGGAGGTCGACGTTGGAATAGAATCCTTACGTTGCATTAGGGTTAGGGGATTAATCTCCCAATTTGTAGCACTCTCGTGGGTTAGAATTGTGAGGTATTTCGGTAGCTCTCGTTGACACAATGGCGGTAGCCGTCAACGTAGCGGTATAGTTCGTCGATGGATCCCCTCAAGGCACGAGCCAGGCATGGTCACAAGCCTTGGTTGGATCCATCGATTTCTCTATTCGGATCCCAGAGTTACCCCTTAAGCACATCAATTCCACAGACCGTGGGCATGATCTCAGTACAGGTTATCTAGGGATTCGGTAGGATCGACCGAAATACTTCCATAAATACCTAATTCAATGTAGAGATTTAGATCTACATCTTCCCCCTAGGATCTTAGGGCTAACCCATCAACCCTAGAAAGATCTACTCATACATGGCAATATTAGCGGATAAAAACATCATTTTTATGGAAGAGAACATCATAGCAATTGGTAGAACAAAGATCAAAAACTTACAGAGAGATGGAGAAAATAAAGGAGCAATAGATACAAGAAAATTCCAGATTTCAATACGCAATCACAATAGAAAACCAAATTAACAATCCAAGAGTTTCGATCCAGTATTCTCTAACAAAAATTAATCTAATAATAATAATTCTCCTTAGCTCCGCTATCTAAAACCTATTCAAAATTCTAAAATGAATCGCCTCTTTCTAACGATGCAAGCTGCTAGCCTTCACTCCCCAAATCATGTGACAATCGCTCAGAAAATATTTCCAAAAATGTCCTCAGCATCATCGACCGAGTAGGCTGCTCGGTCGAGCAGTGCGTTGCTCGTTCAGTTGCTCGGACCGAGCAGCTGTGCTGCTCGACCGAGCTTGACAGGGAATCGAAAATCTCCAAAATCCTCACTCTGCCTGCATGGGCCGAGTCAGCTCAGCTCGGTCCGAGCAGAGGCTGACTTGGTCGCTGAATAGTTGCTCGTGCCGTGCACTGAATTGCTTCAGCTTTTGGGACGAAGGGCTGCTCGACCGACAAGATGAACTGCTCGGTCCGAGCGATCCATGTATCTGCCATATCTTCTCATTTGTATCTGCTCGGTCCGAGCATCTGTACTGCTCGACCGAGCAGCCTGGGAAATCATCTCCTGAGGCTGCTGAGCTGCTCTCTCCTCCTGCTCTCTCTCCTCCACTTCTCACGAGGATCCCAGAACATGACAAACTCCTGTTGGGCTTTACCAATGAGCTCACGGGCGTGTCAGATATGTCCATACCCAAGTCAGGTCCCAAAATCGCTCCAAAATCCCTGAAAACTCATAAAACACTACGAAACTCGAAATAACGTCAGAAATGCAATATCGTAGGAAAATATGGGATTTTGGATGCAAAAATAGCATGGAATGCAATGTAACGATGATATGAAAATAATGAAAAATATGGACACATCAAAATCCCCTAAGCTTACCTCTTACTCGTCCTCGAGGAAGACGAATACTAGGTACGCCGGGAGGAAAATAAAAGAAAATAAGAGATAAAAACAGGAAGAGGGGAGAATGGAAGTGGATGGAGGATGCTAAGGACGTTCGGTCAGATCTCAGGCCTACATAGTACATCACGATGCTATGAGACGTAAACATACATGCTACTGGCAATTTCTAATTTTACATGTCATACGTCATCACAGATACTGAAATAACGCCATCAATTCATTTCAATCTCATGCAATCCATAGAGTCTATTATAGAAAAATTAGCAATGCCCTTTTCAATCACAGATACACAAGGAGCATTTAGAAATCATACAACATGCAATAGAGAATTGAAAAAGTCATGCCATTCAGTTATTCATTTCGATTCATGAAAAACCTCCAAAAACTAAAGCATTTAGTAAAGTTTAAGTATTATTAAATCTCCTCGTTATGCTCTGTCTTCACTCTAATGTCATGCTCACTCATGTGATCAGTTGGTTTACCCCCAAGCTTAGCTTGAGGCGTCGCATCTAAAAATAGGATTTGGAATTTTTTTCTTCCCAGTATAAATGATAGCTTCTAATGAAATGAGACACAACAATCTTTATTCATTTTCTTTCCTTTTCTTTTCTTTTTCACATATGAATATATACATTCTTTCTCTTTTTTTATTTAGAAGATATACTTTTTCTTTTTAGGTTTGGAAAGTGAGATGCGGTAAAGATAGCTGTGGGGGTGTAACCAACTGATATATAGAGAAATAAATAGATATGTTGAGAAGAAAAATAATATATCTCTCGGTTCACCCATTAGAGGTGCACAGCGGTTTGATAAAATAATACCCTAACTAAACTCATAGATATCATGGATATTTTCATTCCTCTAGCTGAATACTTAAAAGGCATGCGGTAATAAGCACAATAACAGCAGACATGCAAACATAAGTGAATGAGATAAAAACAGATGCTCTAAGTGTTCTAGTGATGCGTGAACCTAGGTGCATTACCCAACATAGTGCATACTAGATACTAATTCATGCATTTGATTTTCAATTCGTTTCAAGCATTAAATTAGATAGATCAGTAAAAGAAATGCATGCATATAGATAGTAAAACGGAAATTTACCCTAATATCATGTTAACAGATAGCAAGCATCACGAATAACTACTAAGGCTACGAGAGATATCATTATGTGGAACATCCTTAGCATAAGAGGAGAAAAAGGCAGAGAAAATAAGAAAATGAAGAAAAAGGGATGCATGCATGGTAAAAAGAGGAAGATATGATGCAGAATGAGAAAAAATAAAAAGGCGTGGAAAAGTGGTGAAAAAGTAAAATAAAAACTGAGATAAGGAAGAAAATGTAAAAAGAAAAATGGAAAAAAATAAAGCGATAGCGCTTATCCCCCAAGCTAAACCTAGCAGTGTCCTCACTGCTAAGAAGACGCTAGTAGGCAGGAGATGATGCTAAATAGGGTGGGATGGGTGGGGGAATGCAAAATAAAAACTGTGCAAAAAGAAAATAAAAATATGACATGATGCAATGCTAAATGAAAATGATGCATGAGTGGGTCCTCCCCCAAGCTATGTAAGTGCAGGGCCCCAAACAGACAGATGAGCACAATAATAAGTGAGGGAGGCAGAAACCGGTAAGGACGACATCAAGCAGAGGCTTCACCCTCTGGGGATGGTGATGGGTCCCTCTACTGTGGACCAGGCAGTGTGGGTGGAGCAGTGGTGGAAGTGTGAGGCTCAGCTGAATATAGCACAAGGGCGAACACGGGATCTACTGCGAAGTCCAACTCAGAAGAGGAAGAAACTGGCTCTGCAGAAGTTTGGGAAAGTGCAGCACTGAGTGGTGAGGTCACTACAAGGAAACTGTGTGTTTTTAGCGGTTCACGATTGTGTTTTTGGCGGTTCGTAACCCCCGCTAGCATTGTTTCAAGCGGTTCAAACAACCGCTAGCATTTGAGGCGTGAGAAACAACGTTTGTAGCGGTTCCGAACCGGTAGAAATGAACCGCCTGAAACTGTGTGTAGTAGCGGTTTTGAACTGCCTCTAATGACATTACTAACAGCTGATTTATTGCGAAAATAAAATTTCGTACAATTAGTAGTGGCGGTTCTTAACCGCCACTAACTCAAATAATTTTTTTTAAAAAAATATATCACCCTATCGCCCCCCGTCACCAGAAACCTCACAACTAATCAATTGAGCAGTGAGATGGGGACGCCGCGAGTGAGGTTGTTCAAGAGGCTTCCCGCAACCTCTTGGTATTCTGCAAATACAAATTCCAGCCGATCACGTTCGCAGGGGAAGTAGACGGAGACGGAGGTGCGAAAGGTCTTGATCCATGTCACGATCTCTTCTTATAATGATTCCTATGGCATCTTCTGCACATCATCAACGCTGATCTTGCGGAATCCAAGATTGGATACGTCTGCATCGAATGCATTACCGCGTGGGATGCTAAACGTCTAGAAGCATTCGGATTGATAACCTGCAGAGATCATGAAGCTCAAGATCCTTCAGATCTTGTCAATGGTTTCCGGTGGGTACGTGGGAGTGATATCGACGACCTCATCAGAATTTTTGGGAGCCAGGGATGAGGTGCTGCCGAGATCGGAATCCCGACGGTGTGAGGATGGCTTGCACGATCTCGAAACTGGGGCTGCCTGGGTGTTCAAATGTTCTAAGATGAGCCTGAATTCCTCTTCAAAGAAGGACATGGCACGATGAAGGGCTGTAGTTCACAGCCTGCTTGTAATCGGGGTTTGGTGAGAATGCAGAGAGGGATGTTGACAGCCTAGCGATGCGATCAATGGCGGCGAGCAATTCGTCGGGCCATTTGTCGTTGTCGGCAGATTCACATTTGGAGATGTCATCGTTGACAGTGGACAACAATTTGTCGATGACGGAGGCATGTAGTTGAGGGTGTGCTTACGGTTCGTAGCAGCTGCACACATTTTACATGATTAGTTTTCGTTGGATATAAATCAGAAGAGATGTGCATAATTTGGCTACAAATACTTTAATCAGCGTTCTTCAAAGTTGACTTGAAAATAACTGATAAACTAATTAGAATATTTATGAACTATAGCAAGCTCCGCAAGATTGAGAGGTTACAATGAATGAACTACTGTATGAAGGAGAGTTGAGTCACTGAATCTAGACTCAACAAAACTTATTAAATTAGCCATTTCTTCACTATTCTGGAGTTGATCAACATATGCATTTGTGAATAATCTTGTAGTGTTGTACCTTAATCTGTAGTTGCAAGAACTTCACATACTGGACAGCTTCTTATAGCATTGTGCTTATATCAACCTGTCAGGTGAATCCCATGAAGTTTTATCCAAAATAATTTGTAGAAAAATGAAATATTTTCATTGAATCGAGTAATTACTTTGGTTCCATTTGGTACCAACTTCGGCAGCATTCTCTGTCTCTCATTGATCCTCTCACTTCTCTTCTGTTAAAAGGTATCAGGGTGGCAACATAATCAGAATTCTGACACAAGAATAGTCTAAAGATTAATATTGCAGGCAATCTTGAATCAAATGCATACCCTTGCATACAGGTTTTGAGGATCAGTGGCAGACCCACGACAGGCCCCCGTCTTCCCTTTAACGCTACGCTAGAGCTCGAATGTCGTTCAGTTCAGTTCCTGTGAAATATTTGATTTGCATTCTTCGAGCTTTTTGAACCAGCATGCAAATGATATTGATCAACATCTGCTTAATAACTATAAAGTTCTGCAATGCAACGTATTCTCACCTGTATGGAGGCTTGGGCCTTTTTCTTAGGGCATTCAGACGGAGCTCCATTTTCGGGCTCAAGAACACTGATTTGGGGAAAAGAAGAATCATGTCTTGTGAATCATACAGACAAGTCACAGATGGCCAAATGGTCCGGCAAAGGCTCAATTTGGTGATCGAAGATTGGACTTTGGTCAGCTTTATCATCGACATTATGCAGCCAGCTCGTGTTGGTGGAGTCCTCTTTCAGGATCATTGCGTCATAGCGGGAGCTCCCATATAGCTCAAAATCGGCTTCCCTTGGGATAAGGGGATTCAACTGTGGAGATTTACCAGTTGCCAGGTTACCGTCGTCAGAGACAGATCTGTTGCAATTTGGAGAAGCAATTCCATTACAGCTACCATTCTCTGCAAGTACTTCATCAGTTGTGACCGGAACTACAGGGTCTGACAGCCGTGTAGGTCTGCCCTTGGGGACATTCGAGCGAATGCTATGAGGGAAGATGGATGTGCTCCTGATGCCACCAATGCAAATGATATTGATCAACATGAAAATGATATTGATCAACATCTGCTTAATAACTATAAAGTTCTACAATGCAACGTATTCTCACCTGTGTGGAGGCTTGGTCCTTTTTCTTAGGACGTTCAGACAGAGCTCCATTTTCGGGCTCAAGGAGGCGCCCCCAATCGTGTCCGGCGCCCCCAATCGTGTCCATTTTCTATGGAGCTGGATCGGAGGAAGCAATGAGGCGCCCCCAATTGTGTCTGGCAAGGGCAGCGTAGTAGTCGACGTAGTAATCGGCGTAGTAGTCTGGCATGAACACTGGGTGAATCTTAGCCCCGACATCGCTGGTGATCTTGAGCTCGACGCGATCATTGACCGCCGCGTGCCTGACCAAATCAACCGTGTCGGCCAGCATCACATCGAACTTGCTGATGCTGACCTGAGTTTTGACATCGGCATACTTCCTGTTGGCTGCTCGAAGACCGGGATGGTGGTGATGCCGAGGGGGACATACCAGATCTTAACCGGATCTCAACCTTGTTAGGGTTTTGGGCGGTGAATAGGAGGGTGAGGTTGAGGTCGGGGAGACGATGAGCTAGGTGACAGCAACCTGGTTGAGATCGAGGGCTGATCCTCGATGCTGAGCCCTAATTTGCAGGGGCCAGGCTACCTGGTTGAGATCAAGGGCGGATCCCCTGTGATGAGCCCCAATTTGCAGGGGCCAAAGCCAAGCTAATGGAGAGGGGTTCAAGGAGTCTCGAGGTGGAGAAGTCTAACCTTTTTTAGCAGGGGTTTCGAACCGCTACAAATGGTCCGACCATAAATTTAGTAGCGGTTTCGAACCGCTACTAATGCACTGGAAATAAACTTAGAAGCGGTTACAAACCACTACAAACTGCTAAATATTTTTTTAATAAATAAAAATTGGTTTCTGTGGTTACGAACCGCTGCTACAAAAATACAACCGCTACAAACAAAAATTAATTTAGCCGCCCCCTGGAGGATTTTTCTTGCCACTTTTTTGATATGTTTTAGCGTTTCCGAACCGCTAAAAACATGTTATTTTAGTAGCGGTTTCGAACCGCTACTAAAATAACCGCCAGAAACGACCCTGCCTTTTGTAGTGGGTGGAGTTCACAATGGCTTGCCTGGATGGGGGGCAGGAGCAAGGATCACTGGAGGTGGACCGCGTGTCCTCAGAAGGTCAATGATAGAGGCCAAGTCCGCCTTGACTCTCGAGTGATGTGTCACCGTCGAGCGTACAAAGTCGTCGAAATCTCTCTGTAGGAGAGAAGTCGACTCCTCTAATGCTGTCAGGCGACCATCTGTAGTACGGGAGCGGGTGGAAGGCGGGGGTTGTGATGGTGGGTCACCACTCTCGTAAAACACTCACGTGTAGCTGAGGCACGGTGCCTAGGGTGGAAAGTAGGAGAGGGTGAGCTCGAAGGTAACTCAGAAATGGTTGAAGAAAGAGTGGTCGTCGACATAGAAGTTTGAACAGAAGTCGAGACGCTCTCCGTGAAGATGGCCGCGGATGATGAGGAAGTGGTACCAGAAAGGGGAACGTGGTGACCTAAAGAGAGCGGAAGTGAAGCTATGAGGTCACTGAGAGGAGGAAGCGTGTGGGCAGGGTCGTGCTCTGGAAAGTCAAGATCTGTGAGGTCAGGAGCAGACGGGGTATCATGCCCTCTGGCACGGAAACGGTGGAGACAGAGGTCTGAGTCTCGGGGCAAGATGTGGAGACAGTCCCCGAAGACTCGAAAGCGGTGGAAGTAGCGGATACATGGTGGAAGTTGAAACTGCTCCCGAGGGTGGTGGGTGTGAGGGTGGTACAGGAAGGCCGGCTACCAGGGCTGCAATGTCATGCAACTCATAAACATCGGAGCGTGGGACCGCGTCATCGGCTACTGCCTCGATGGGTGCTCCTGGCGGCTCGAATACGTGGCGGGCTGGAAATGGGTCGACCCTAGGGATCATCCAGTCAAGCTGGATAGTTAGGATGTGTGTGATGTGAAGGGTGGGGAGCACCATGTGAGGGTGTGGTGGGTGCCTACGAGATATAGCCAGTGACGATCCCCGTAAGGTCGGATAATATGCATATGCTTCAGCACGTCGAGGGTCAAGCGTGTCGGGCCAATGGGGGTGTGTAGGTCATCTGGAATATGGATATCAAGCATGCGGGCAAAAATGATAAAGAAACCACCGCAGCAGATGTCCATGGAGAAGTAGGTGTTGGCAGTCTGGATGATGCGATGACATAACCAGTGTGCTGCGTCAGAAAGCATGAAAGAGCGTAGGGAGCCATCAGGGTGGAACCTCAGAGGTCGGGTCATACACATAAGATGGGTAAGCTCTGGTAGGGACATGGTCCCGATCTCAGGCCTGCAAAAGATAGTGGTGGCTAAGTGCCTCTGAGCGTAACGAAGGCATATGTGCACTATGCACGATGCCTTCGCCCGGCTAGGGCGATACTGATCAATGCCTGAAATATGCTCCCAAAAGGATCGAGCATCAAATGTGTCCACATCATAGTGTGGAGAAAAGGCTGCTCTGGGCTCAGGGATGGCAGGGAAGTGAAAGTACTCATGGATCATGGCATGTGTAATAGTGCAGTCGTGATCCATGAGCTGAAAAGTGATGCCATCACCCGTCAGGGTGCGTGCGAGGGAGCTGAGAGCCTCGGGTGCAATGTGGGTGTAGGTGGGGGCGTGGACACCGAGGAGTCGATCGAAACCGATCGCCCGATAAAGGTGATGGATCCCCTGAAGGAGTCCGAGGGATCTGAGGGTATGCACGTCTATGAACAAAGTAGGTACGAGACGACGCTGCGAGAGCCTCACGAAGCGCTCGCAGTGTGCATCGTCTCGAAAATTGATGCCATAGGTCCGTAGATGTGAAGGCAAGGCATCCTTGGTGGGGGCGGGGAGCAGGGGTGATGATGAGGAGGCGGTGGGTGCGGTGGTGGGGATGGGGGCTGTGGTGGTAGGGATAGTGGCGGCCGTGATAGGTGTGGTAGTAGTCATGGGGATGGTAGTGGTAGTGGTGGGAGATGAAGTAGAGGGGGTGGTAGTGGTGGTGGTGGAGGTACGGGCACGACGCTGGGGTCTGTAGGAGGAGGTGCCAGGAGTGGGCCTCTTCCCACGAATGGGGGGTGTGGCTGGTCCTCTCGTGCGAACCTCATGACGATGGTAATATGAAGCTACGATATAAAAAGATATAAAGGGAAGAGTATACCGAATGTGCGAGCGATGCGAGGGCCAAAATATCCCCCAAGCTAGTCCTGGCAGCAGCTGCTAACGTAAGCAAGGAATACCTGCAAATAGAAACAATCAAAACGTCAAAATAAGGCTTTAAAAATGGGGACATGCTGATTTTTAGTTGCTCGACCGAGCAGTGCTACTGCTTGGTCCGAGCTGTGCTACTTGGGGGGAATTGCTGACCGAGCACTAGTGTGCTCGGTCAGTGGGCCGAGCAGCCATAGCCGTGCCTAGGGTAGCGGCGATCGGGATTGGGGAGGGCTTGTTGTGGCCGGGCAATGAGGGAGGGGGCGGGGAAGGAAGGGAAGAGGGGGGTTTTAATGGCGGCGGGGGGGGGGGGGGGTTTGATTTGGGCGGCGCCGTCGGCGACGGTGGCACCGTCGGCGGTGCCGTCGATTAGAAGAGGGGGGAAGAGAGAGGGGCGGAGAGATAGAGAGAGAAAGAGAAGGGGGCGAGGTGTCTGATCGGAGGTGGGAGGCGTGACAGGTGACGCAACGGCGGCGCAGGCGGAGGACGACAATGAAGAGGAGGGGGTCTGAGTAGAGAGTGAGGGAGAGCTCGAGGGGGAGTTTTAGGGGTAAATTTTTTAGGCTGGGTAATTTTAGAGTTAGGGTGAAAAACGAAAACGATTTGGGTTAAAAACCCAACTCATTCGACAGTGGGGCCTACGAAAGTAGTATAAATCGACTCAGTTCGAGCAGTGAGACTGCTCGGTCGAGTCGATCATGATGAGAAACACTTTAAAATTGAGTTATAGATACTCCCTCGTATGCTCGAGCGAGCAGTATGCTGCTCGGTCCGGTAACCTTCTACTCGGACCGAGCCATTACCACTCGGGCCGTGTAGGTAGAGTGATGATTTCTCCACATTTCCAAAAGCCTGTGCAATCCGATTGAGCAGCTGACTGCTCGGTCGAGCACATGTCTGCTCGGACCGAGCAGGAGGCTGCTCGGGCCATGTATATGAAGCGATAATTTGCTCTCGTTCTTGTTGCTGAGCTGCTCGACTGAGCAGTGTAGTTGCTTGGTCGAGTAAGCTGTGTATCCTTTTTCCGCCTTTTTCTTTCATTTCCTTCCCAAATTTGGTTCTCTCCTCCTGCTTCCTTCTGTTTAGAATGTCGATTCGCATGCCCCCCTCATGTCCAGCCTGTACAAAGGAAGAATTCATCAAATTTTTGTGGTTTTATAATTTTATCTCTAAAATATGAAATAAAAATTAGAAATTGAAAAAGAAAATCCAAAATATAAGAAATTGGGTTGCCTCCCAATAAGCGCTCGTTTTTAGTCGTGAGCCCGACCCCCTTTGATTTATCGATGGTCGTTTGGTGCGCATGGCAGTCGCGCGTCGTTCCTTCCAATGGTGCAATCCAGTGGTACTTGGTATCCACCTACTTCAAGTCTCTCCCTCGAGTTGCCTGGGGCCTCCGGTTCTTTATGACTCGGGGAATGATTGAGAAGTTCCTCATCCAATACTCGGATGTATGCAGCGATCGCTTTGTGGTAGGTTGGGTCGCTGTCATCATCAATTCCTATTTTCATTGGATCCTTCAGTACCCCCTCAGAAGTGAAATCTTCAATGGCTTCATCTTCCAGAAGCTCCAAATAGTTGGCCCCTTCCTCGTGAGCATGCTCTCTCATCGGCTTCTGTAGCCGGAATTCATCTTCGATGTTCCCCACATACAGAGAGAGGGTCCCTTCTCGGACATCGATCAGAAAACCTACCGTCGCCATGAAGGGGCGGCCGAGTATAAGTTGGGAGCTCCCTCCCTCGGGCATGTCCATGATAAAAAAATCAACGGGAACACATAACCCAGGGGGTATCTGAAGAATGACATCTCTGGCTATACCCACTGGGTAGGTGATCGAGTGGTCTGCAAGCTGGATGGACATATTCGTCTGCTCTAGTTCGCTTCCAGTCTACAATCTCTTGAAAATAGAAAGGGGCATCAAACTGATGCTAGCCCCTAAATCAATCAGAGCCCGGCTGGTGGGCATCCCTCCAATGGAGCACGACACGGTGAAGCTCCCCGGATCCGGTAGCTTTCGGGGGAGATGATTTTTGATAATGGAGGTGGAGTCCTCCATGAGCTTAATTTCTTCAGGCTTTCTCTTCCCCATGGTTAGATCCTTCAAAAATTGGCATAAATTGGGATCTCCGTGATAGCGTCCATGAACCGGATGGTCAACTGGATTCCCTTCAATAACTCCGTGAATTTGGAGTATTTCTTCTCCATCTTGGCCAAGGCTAGCCTCTGTGGGTATGAAGGGGGAGGTCGGGTAGCTTTACTCTTCGTAACATCAACAGGAGGCGGTGTTGTATTAGGCATGATGGGTAGTGTATCCGCCTTCTCCTCAATAATTATAGGCTCTCCAACAGCCTTCTCTATCATTGTCATCGACAGCTTCTTCAACAATAACTTTCTCCTTATTCAACACCAGGATCATGACGTGGTCAGTCACCCGTCCACCACGTGTGGTAACAGAAACCACAACATTAGCTTGGGCCCTTGGATTTGTCTCGGCTGTGAGAGCAATCTTCCTTGGTTCTTCAGAAGTTGGGACATCTAACCCCTCAGTTCATCAAGTGAAGAATTTATGCTCTTGAACTGGGTTGATGTGTCCTGATTAAAATGGGCTTGACCACTCATAAAGGTCTCCAATGTAGCCTTTAGATTTGACCGAGGCAGATTTGGCGCATAGCCCTGCTGAGGCGACCGATTGAATTGATATCCAGGCGGTCGATAGGGCCCAGCTGGCCTAAATCCGCCACGCTGCTAGTTTTGTTGCTGCCCATGCTGCTGCTGAGGAGGGGGTGGCGATCTTTGAAATTGTAGAGGTTGTAGCCCTCCCCTTGGATTTCCATAAGAGAATCCGGGATGATTCCTAGCAGCTGGATGCTGCCATTGATTCCGTCCCTCTCCCTTGACATATTGCACAGATTTTGACAACTCGGCGCCATCATAGTGTGCCTCACTAGGAATATAGCTCTGATCAGCATACTACTCTGTAGGGTGATAAGATGTGCTGGGTGATGCCAGGATGGAATCCAAGCACTGCTGAATCCTAGCCACTTGTTTGCATAAGGTACTTATGTGAGAGTCTAAGTGGCTAGCAGCTTTGACCTCAGGAGTCCAGGTCACAATAGTTCTTTCTTCGCTCCATTGTTGATTGTTGGCGGCCATATGCTCCAACAAGTCTATAGCCTCTTCAGGAGACTTATCAAGTAAGGCGCCTTGCGCCGCAACATCTATGATCATCTTGGTGCTGGACTGGAGCCTGCTATAAAAGCTCTGCACCAAATCCCAGGGCTGGATCCCGTGGTGAGGACACTGATGTTGGAGGTCCTTGAACCTCTCCCATGCCTCATAGAGTGATTCCTGTGGGAGTTGCTTGAAATTTGAGATCGCTCCCCGTATCCGTACTGTCTTCGGTGGATAGAACTTATCCACGAAGGCAAGTGCCAGCTTCTCCCAGGTAGTGAAATGGTTGGGAGGATGGGCCCGGAGACAGTACAAGGCTTTATCCCTCAGAGTGAACGGGAAAAGCCGCAGCTTCACAGCGTCATCGCTCACGTCCTTGGCCTTGAACGTGTCACGCTTCGCCAGGAAGGTGTCAATATGGTGATTGGGGTTTTCATGCGGATGCCCGTGAAAGGGATCCTGCGGCATCAAATTGATTAGCCCCGTTTTCAACTCGAAGCTCGCCATCGCCAGGTGCGGTCTAAGGATGGAGGAGTTATTTTCAAACGTCGGCTTCATGTGGTCCCTGATGGACCCGGTCCGAGGAGGAGGAGGATTGTTGTTGTCTGCAATCTGGGCAGAGGGAGAAGGATTTCTGCTGGAGGCCCTCAAAGCCCGTGCTGTTTTCTCGATCTCGTGGTCGAATAATAATTCTCTAGTATGTGTCCCGAAGCGAGTGTTCATGCACCAATAAAACTCAAATAAACACCATCAATAGCACGGTAATAAACAAAAGAATAAAAATGGTGGAAAGGTGAGAAATGATTAGAGTGCCAGAAAACTTCTAAAAATAAAAATAAACTGAGATAAACACTATTGCCGTCCCCGACAACGGCACCAAAAACTTGACGCACCCGAAACCTACACCTAGATTCCACCTGGCGGTGTCACGATTGCCAGGTGTGGTATGGCCCCTAGGTTTCAATTCCGGGGTTCCGCAAGCGGACGGTGTCAAGTTGTAGTATAAATGATATCGAATCCCACATGGACGGTGACAGTGTATATGGGTTCTCAGTTTACTTCTAAATCTCGAAGTGAGATAGCTATCGGGTTGAGAGAGTTGTTTGGGGTGTTGTTGTTGTTGTACTAATAAAAAGGGCTAAGGCATTAGGGATCACCGTTAAGATCGTTGGGGGTCGATGTTGGAATAGAATCCTTACGTTGCATTAGGGTTAGGCGATTAATCTCCCAATTTGTAGCACTCTCATGGGTTAGAATTGTGAGGTATTTCGGTAGCTCTCGTTGACGCAATGGCGGTAGCCGTCAACGTAGCGGTATAGTTCGTCGATGGATCCCCTCAAGGCACGATCCGGGCATGGTGACGAGCCTTGGTTGGATCCATCGATTTCTCTATTCGGATCCCAGAGATACCCCTTAAGCACATCAATTCCACAGACCGTGGGCATGATCTTAGTACGGGTTCTCTAGGCATTCGGTAGGATCGACCGAAATACTTCCCTAAATCTCTAATTCAATGTAGAGATTCAGATCTACATCTTCCCCCTAGGATCTTAGGGCTAACCCATCAACCCTAGAAAGATTCACTCAAACATGGCAATATTAGTGGAGAAAAACATCATTTTTATGGAAGAGAACATCATAGCAATTGGTAGAACAAAGATCAAAACTTACGGAGAGATGTAGAAAATAAACGAGCAATAGATCCAAGAAAATTCTAGATTCCAATATGCAATCGCAATAGAGAACCAAATTAACAATCCAGGAGTTTCCATCCAGTATTCTCTACCAAAAATTAATCTAAAGACTAATAATAATTCTCCTCAACTCCGCTCTCTAAAACCTATACAAAATTCTAAAATGAATCGCCTCTTTCGAACGACGCAAGCTACCAGCCTTCACTCCCCAAATCGTGCGATAATCGCTCAGAAAATATTTCAAAAAATGTCCTTAGCATCGTCGATCGAGTAGACTGCTCGGTTGAGCAGTGAGTTCAGTTGCTCGGACCGAGCAGCTGTGATGCTCGACCGAGCTTGACAGGGAATCGAAAATCTCCAAAATTCTCACTCTGCCTGCACGGCCCGAGTTAGCTCAGCTTGGTCCGAGCAGAGGCTGACTCGGTCGTTGAATAGTTGCTCGGGCCGTGCACTGGATTGCTTCAGCTTTTGGGACGCTGGGTTGCTCGACCGAGATGATGAACTGCTCGGTCCGAGCGATCCACGTATCTGCCTCCTCTTCTCATTTGTATCTGCTCGGTCCGAGCATCTGTACTGCTCGACCGAGCAGCCTGGGAAATCATCTACTGAGGCTGCTGAGCTACTCTCTCATCCTGCTCTCTCTCCTCCACTCCACCTGAGGATCCCAGAACATGGCAAACTCCTGTAGGGCTTCACCAATGAGCTCACGGATGTGTCGGATGTGTCCATACCTAATTCGGGTCCCAAATCGCTCCAAAATCCCTGAAAACTCATAAAACACTACGAAACTCGAAATAACGTCAGAAATGCGATATCGTAGGAAAATATGGGATTTTGGATGTGAAAATGGTATGGAATGCAATGTAACGATGATATGAAAATAGTGGAAACTATGGACACATCAGGAAGATTCACTCTCCAATGAAAGTAATTCCGACATGAATGAAACCGAGGTAGCTATGGATGAATTGTGCATTGCTAATGAAGAATTATTTGTTAAGTATCAATCTTTAATGCTGAGATATCTTTGTTTAAAGAAATTGAATGTTAGCAATCCATCCATTCCATGCATTATCAATGATGACACCATTGTTGATACATTAACCCTTGAGAAAGCGAATTTAGCTTCTCAAAATGTCACTTTGAGAAATGAGGTGAATACCCTCAAATCTCAACTAGATCAAACACATCCTAAGGATAATAGTGATCTAGTTTCACGACACGCATAATTGGGTTTAGAGAATGATTCTCTTAAAACACAAGTGCACGAGCTCAAAGCACGGGTGTCCATCTTGGATACTAATATTTCTTCTCTTAAGGAGAAATATGAGCTCATGTCCTCCGGTATTGTGAGATTTAATAAGGGGAAAGGACAACTGGACGATTTGCTAGCAAACCAATTTCCGGCCACACATCGTGTTGGTCTTGGTTTTATGGAAGCAAATACATCCAATGCTCGCATCTCTTATAATGATGTTGTAGGAGGATATATGCCCTTAAGGTGATTCATCCTTAGTGTACGTCTTGTTAATAGAATATATGATGTTCATTATCCTAAGTATGAATTCGGATGAATAATATACTTAGATAATGTCCATAGACTTATAGTTAGGTCCTTACTATCCAGATAAGATCTGATTATGAGTAGTAAGCGACCGTATAGAAACTTAAGTCTTAAACGGTTCGTGGTCAAAGATGTGTCGAGAACTGGATATCGGCACATCAGACAGACCACTGTGTCTTTGTCTTACCATAGGGTAATGATGATCTCATAGTCATTCGACTTGGTGAAGTCGAAGACGAGACATAGGTGCTCATTAGAGAATGGGTTCACAAAATGACCAATTTAGAGTTATTAAATGGTTAACTTTAACTGAATTGTCCATATTAACTCTAGGGTGATGATAGGTAAGCTGTTTCTTAAGACCTGAAGTCATCTGTACTAACTTGCGAGTGAACAGTGTCGCTTAGACCTACGATCTAGCTTCGAGGCTAGGCCTGCTGAAAGGTCTTAGGTTGGGTTACACCTGAAGCTCTCGAGGCGAGTAGATGACTAAGATGGGATTCGTTTCTTCCGTTAAAGGGAAGTTAGTGTCACAGGTTCAGTACGGTCTTTGTGTTAATCCTCGGCCGGCATACATTGTAAGATGTACAACGTGAATACAACAAAGACTGTCATATACTGACCAATGTTGTCTGATGGGTTGACAGTAAACCATACCCTTGGCCAACAGAGACACAGTCTTGACGAAGGGACTATAGCTAACGGTATTCATCACTGACACAGCCAAGGTAAACCCAACGATACTTTTGTCAATGGGTTGATCACGTTATGATGATTCTGAAACAGGGACGACAACTACTGCTTGTGGTGACCGTCGTCTAGGGGTTTCGAGCCCCAACCTGTAGTAAGGTTAGGCTGTAGGGTCTCACACCGAGTAGAGTTCGTGTCTTAGTAATAGGAAGATTAATAAGAGAAATTCATTTGATGAAATGGAATAGTTAATGTTCACAAGCCAGTTATGAGACTAAGTCGTAGATGCAACCAGGACATTGTTGCATTTGATGCAAACAAAGATTAAATGTGTCGTAAATTGGTTACGGAAATATTTGTAGGAACAAAAGGATTGGAAAGGGTTCCTGGTTGACGGGATCATCCTGGTCTAAACGCAGGTTCAAACCGTGTCCAAATCGGAGCTCAAACGAGTCTAGAAACGCAAAAATAGTCAAAGGCAAAGTGGGTTAGACCCACTTGGGCTAACGGGTCCATCCGTCAGGGGCTAAGGGGCGCAGCCCACTGGAAACAGCCGGCACGCGCCCGCTGCTGCAGCGGGCGTGCGCCCGCTGGCAACAGCAGGCGTGCCCGCTGTCCAGCGGGCCAGCGCGCCCGCTCGCCTTTGCCTTCGGCGGGCTCGCCCACTAAGCCTAGCGGGCGCGGCCGCAACTTAAGTGAAAATAGGGTTTTTGAAACCCCTTTTGACGGCTACAAAAATTGACTTTTTGCCCATCTTTGGGCAATTTTTTGAAGGGTCAAACGAAGTCGAAATTCCTTGCCGTTCATTCCTACGCGTTCACCATTCGAAGCCTTTCGAATTGATAGCTTGTTTGGTGTCCAAAGTTTAATGGATAAAGAGAATTAATTCGTTGAGGTTGGCCTTTATGAAAGGCTTACTAAAACTTCGATTAAGCTAAATTAGCTTAATTAATTTTGTCTTCTATTTCGTTTTGTCCCACATTGCTCGCAACGAAAAGAGAAGTGCCGAATCCCTATATAAATTGGGGTGCACTCTCTTCGTTGAAAAACACACCAAGTCCTCGATCGAGTAGCTCTGAATTTTAGAGCAAGCTCGATCTACGACTAAACTGTTCTCTCTCTCTCTCTCTCTTCTTCTTCCTATTCTCCCGACTAGTCCTAGCAAGACTATGAAGGGGGTTTGGATTTGGACCAGACGTCTAAGACGCGGGTCTACTCAAGTGAAATCTTCTACCGCGTGTGATCGGCTTGGAGGCAGGGGTCGGCTTGGGCAGATCAGTTCGAAGGTGCGAGGCGGCTCGGGTGGATCGAGTCAAGGCGGTTCAGATACGAGGAGCGTCAGAAGACGGTGCGGTACATCTTGTCCACCCCAGGGTCGAGATTCCGGGTATGTTCTCTAAGTAATTTTTAGTGTAGATTAATTTCGTCGTAGTAGGATAGATCCCTCTTGGGGTGCTCAGATCCACCCTAAGTTGGCATATATTTGGCTTGGTTTTGGCTCCCTCAGGGCCTAACTAAATTGTTTCGCTAGCTAGTTTTAATTTTCTGCTACGCTTTATGCCTCTGTGGTCCGTCTGACTTAGGATGGACACAGATCCGAGCTCTGAGTGTCCGTCAAAACCCCTACAGTGGTATCGGAGCTTCGTTATGCTTCTGGATCTATTTTAGCGACGATTTTAAATTCTTTAAATTCCTTGTTTTGAACATACGCACATTTTAACTTTATTTTAAAATTTGTTTTTGTGTTTTAAAATTGTTTTGCAACATGAAAAACTTTTGGTTTAAATTTTTTGCGATAAATTTAATAAGTCTTCTATGTTCAAATGCCTTTTAAAATCTTATTTTATAAGATAAAATAATTTTAATAAGGATTTAAAAGTTTTAAAGTTTATGTAACATTAAGGAAATTTTTTGTTTCACGAGATGATATTTAATTTCTTTTAGTTACATAAAGGTTGAAAGTTTTAAAATTTTTTTCGAAAGATTTTAAGAATGTTTTAAAATTGTTTTAAAGTATAGTAATATAAAGAAAAATTTTATTTCCATGAGATGGAATTATAAATTTATTTCTTTTAATTGCATATAGGTTTCAAGATTATTTTATGGGATATTTTAATCTTAGAAATGTTTCGTTATATTTTAAATTTTAGGTTTGAATTTAAAATTATTTGATAATTTTATGAAACCTAATTTTATGTGACAAAAGTGCTTTAAGCTTTAAAATTTTAGATCTTTAAATTTAAATGTTAAATTTTTAGATTTGCAAGTTATTTAATTATGTTGTAGATGTGTTTAACTTGCATGTTCTCATTGTATGTAATTAATTGAACATTTAATTTATGTGATTAAATTAGTTGGTTTATGTTTTAATGGACATGATGAATAAAGTATTCATGAACCCTTTAGGTTAGCCATTAATTGATTAAAACTTTATACGATAAAATTTTAATGACTAGTGACATGCTAATTTTAATATAAACATATACAACATCAAAACCTAATACCAGATTAGGGTAGTCCCTTTGATTGGCAATCATTATCATAAATTGTTTAAATGATGATTATCATTAAATGACTAATTTTGTAAAATGTTGTAATTGTTTTATTTAAATCCTAATAAGATTGGGGTAGCACGATGAACATAAGAACCTTATAATTGATAATGATCTAATAAATTTTTTTCAACAAATCCATAAAAATTTCGAATTTTAGGATCCACTAGTTGATAAGGATTAACTAGTATTAATTAAAAGCCATTTAGTTGATGGATAAACATAGAATTGATGAACCTCCTTCAATAGATTATGATGTCGGTCAATGTGCTTGGCTAAGTTTGCTGGACCACCCTAGCTAGTCTAGGGGCCAAGTAGTCATGGCTTAGTCAATTCCATGGCCGCATCCGCTGGACCGCAAGGAGTCGAATCATGACTGTGTAAGTCCATTGACTATACCTAAGTCAAATACGATAATAATCTTGTTCAAGATAAATCGTAGCCCTCCTTGTTTTAGGAGTTGGCAACTGTAAGACCCGTGTCACGGTTGTTGAGCTACACTCAAGTTGTGACATGGTAGCCTTATAGAAACCGATTCCTTGATAACATCTTGACCTGACCCAAACCGTCGTCTTGTGCATACACCGAGCGCTGGCGTAAGTCTAACCAATGATGTAGTCTAAGACCTAACCCAAACCGACGTGTCGTGCATACACCGCACGCTAGGGGTGAGTCAGGCTAGACACGAAAACAAGGGTCCGACTAGGCTAGCCATTGTGATTTGGATGAGCACACTCATGATCACAAATGACTAGTGGTAAAAATCGAAAGGGAATCATATTTAATATGATTGATGATGAGTTCATCTACCGACTGTAGAGTCGGATGACTTGTTGAGATACACTCATGGTTGTCAGACTCAGGGTAGTCGGATCCCTCTCCCACAAATGTTATTATATAATAAACTGTTTATTGTTATGGCTTTAATAAATTTAGTGGGAGAATATAGTTTTATTAAAAACAATTGAAACTATACAGCGGACATATACTGACTAAATGTCTACTAAATTGCAGAATGCATTCGGGTCTTAAGTATATGATAGAGAAGAATGTACTTGATGGAACAAACTATGAGGATTGGCTTAGAAACATTAAGTTAGCCCTCTCTCTAGTCGGGATTGGATACGTGCTGTTCGGGGACCCTCTAGAAAATACGGACGAAGATGCAATGTATGAAGAAAAGGAAGCCTACAAGCTGTACAAGAGGGATGCAGAGAAGGCCAGGTGCCTTACTCTGGCTTCTATGACCAACGATATGCAACGGAAGCATGAACATATGGATGTTTAGAGCATGCTTCTGAATGTAGAGGAGTTGTATGGCAAGCGGTCCAGAGCTGCCAAATTTGAAGCCACGAGCAACCTCTGGGGCACAAAGATGAAGACATGGCCCGTACAAGATCATGTCATTAAGATGATCGGGTACGTGGAAGACGCCGCCCAGTTGGATTTTGTCCTGGACTATGAGATGTCCGTGGACATCATCCTTAAGTCTTTAAACCCCGCCTTTCATTACTGGTTTCATTATGAACAGTATTGAAATGGATCTTCCTGGTCTCCTCAACATACTTAGGTAGTTTGAGGAAATTGAGAAGAAACCGACTGCATTGGTTGTTGGCTCTGCTTCTTCAGACCAGCTGAAAGGCAAGGGTAAGAATTGGCAGGTCCCATAACCTGCCAAGGTAAAGAAGGGGAAGAAAAAGACGAAAGGGACCCCGTTGAAATCTGAGTGCTTACACTGCCATAAGATGGGCCATTGGAAGAGGAACTGCAAGGTTTACCTTGCAGAAAAGAAGAAAGGGCATACTGATGCCTCTACCTCAGGTACAACAAATTAAATTCAATAAAGCATAATTAATTCCGTAAATGCTTTATCACATAGTATGAGATACTAAGACATCTGTGTAATGTATACATGTGGCTGATATGAAGCAGAGGTTGGAAGAAGTTCCGAGGACGGTCGGCATCTGAGCAGTCGTTGCTGCTAGGGCCGTGCGAGGACTTCAAGAGACATGAAGATGAAGGATACGATACTTATTTCCTTTTATGAATAAAATGTATCGTTCCTTAAATTTAAAACAATGATTGAGTGATTTACACTCAAGGTTTATTTGATAAACAAATTATGATTCATTTTTATGAATTCGTTGTTTGAATAAATGTCTCGGGAAATGTGCTTTCTTTTGAAATTATGATTTGTTGAGAATGGCTTAAAGTCCTGTGGATGTGGCTATCTAAGTTGGTTGTATAAATTCTGGAACTATGATGCAGAGCTCCAGAAAATTTTGATTGTTTGGAGCTAAATTAATGTTATAGTTAGTCGATAGTTAAGTATAAGTTCCTGGAGCGTATAAATTGTGTTTGATCACAATTAAACGCAGTTTAAGATTAATTCTTAATAAACTACATTTTATTCTTAAAAAGTTATTATTAAATATAGTTAAAGAAAAATGTACAGTATAGGACGTTTGACTGAGAAAGTCAATGTCAAGATTCCTTAAACCGATCTTGATATGACTCATTCATCAAACCCAACCTGACACTAGTACATTCCATCTAATCATATATCAAATGGTTATGCTCTATAATCTAAATATGATTTAGATATATAATTAAAGTACTTAACCAGATAATTCTTAAAGTCAGTGGGAGCTTGCTCATATACTTAGTTCCGGTTTCTCGGACTAAGTAAAAATGTTTCCAAACTTATTTGAATCATCTATATAAAACATTGAATCAGAATAGTTTCGATTCAATCGAATATATAGAGACTTAGGGTGTTATGTATGTGCTTGACATATTGACACAGAAAGTTGGAATGAGCTAAGATTGACTTATAGAAATGTTAGACCTTACATCTAGATTGTATGAGCTAATTGTTAGCTATACAAAGAAAGGAAAATTAATCCAAATCATTTTTCCAAAGGATCAACCTTGTCTGATCAAGAGATGTGTAATAATAAATCCATTAAAATGCATTATAGATACTTGTTAGTAAATCCACTCTTAGGTTTTTCATATGAATGTCCAATGTGACTGATATGCTATAACGGTATGAGATACCGAGATAAATAGCCTAAGTGCAAGTGGGAGATATAGGAGGATATATGCCCTTAAGGCGATTCATCCTTAGTGTACGTCTTGTTAATAGAATATATGGTGTCCTTTATCCTAAGTATGAATTCGGATGAGTAGTAAGCGACCGTATAGAAACTTAAGTCTTAAACGGTTCGTGGTCAAAGATGTGTCGAGAACTGGATATCGGCACATCGGACAGACCACTGTGTCTTTGTCTTACTATAGGGTAATGATGGTCTCATAGTCATTCGACTTGGTGAAGTCGAAGACGAGACACAGGTGCTCATTGGAGAATGAGTTCACTGAATGACCAATTTAGAGTTATTAAATGGTTAACTTTAACTGAACTGTCCATATTAACTCTAGGGTGATGATAGGTAAGCTGTTTCTTAAGACCTGAATTCATTTGTACTAACCTGCGAGTGAACAGTGTCGCTTAGACCTACGATCTAGCTTCGAGGCTAGGCCTGCTGAAAGGTCTTAGGTTGGGTTACACCTGAAGCTCTCGAGGCGAGTAGATGACTAAGATGGGATTCGTCTCCTCCGTTAAAGGGAAGTTAGTGTCACAGGTTCAGTACGGTCTTTGTGTTAATCCTCGGCCGGGGTTCGTTGTAAGATGTACAACGTGAATATAACAAAGACCGTCGTATACTGACCAATGTTGTCTGATGGGGTTGCAGTAAACCATACCATAGGCCAACAGAGACACCGTCTTGACGAAGGGACTATAGCTAACGGTATTCATCACTGACACAGTCAAGGTAAACCCAATGATACTTTTGTCAATGGGCCAATCACGTTATGATGATTCTAAAACAGGGACGACAACTACTGCTCGTGGTGACCGTCATCTAGGGGTTTCGAGCCCCAACCTGTAGTAAGGTCAGGCTGTAGGGTCTCACACCGAGTAAAGTTCGTGTCTTAGTAATAGGAATATTAATAAGAGAAATTCATTTGATGAAATGGAATAGTTAATGTTCACAAGCCAGTTGTGAGACTAAGTCGTAGATGCAACAGGGACATTGTTGTATTTGATGCAAACAAAGATTAAACGTGTCGTAAATTGGTTACGATAATATTTGTAGGAATAAAAGGATTGGAAAGGGTTCCTGGTTGACGGGATCGTCCCGGTCTAAACGCAGGTTCAAACCGTGTCCAAATCGGAGCTCAAACGAGTCTAGAAACGCAAAAATAGTCAAAGGCAAAGTGGGTTAGACCCACTTGGGCTAACGGGTCCATCCGTTAGGGGCTAAGGGGCGCAGACAGCTAGAAACAACGGGCGCACACCTGCTGCTCAGCGGGCGTGGCCCGCTGGTCGCCGCGGGCGCAGCCCGCTGGTAACAGCGGGCGCGCCTGCTATCCAGCAGGCCGGCGTGCCAGCCCGCCTTTGCCTTGGGCGGGCTCGCCCGCTAAGCCTAACGGGCGCGCCCGCAACTTAAGTGAAAATAGGGTTTTTGAAACTCCTTTTGACGACTACGAAAATTGACTTTTTGCCCATCTTTGGACAATTGTTTGAAGGGCTGAATGAAATCGAAATTCGTCGTCGTTCGTTCCTACGCATTCACCATTTGAAGCCCTTCGAATTGATAGCTTGTTTGGCGTCCAAAGTTTAATGGATAAAGAGAATTAATTCGTTGAAGTTGGCCTCTATGAAAGGCTTACTAAAACTTCAATTAATATTAAATTAGCTTAATTAACTTTCTCTTCTATTTCGTTTTGTCCCACATTGCTCGCAACGAAAAGAGAAGTGCCAACTCCCTATATAAATAGGGATGTACTCTCTTCGTTGAAAAACACTCCAAGTCCTCGATCGAGTAGCTCCGGATTTTAGAGCAAGCTCTATCTACGACTAGACTGTTCTCTCTCTCTCTCTCTCTCTATATATATATATCTCTTCTTCCTATTCTCCCGACTAGTCCTAGCAAGACTACGAAGGGGGTTTGGATTTGGATCCAGACGTCTAAGACGCGGGTATACTCAAGTGAAACATTCTACCGCATGTGATCGGCTTGGAGGCAGGTGTCGGCTCGGGCAGATCGGTTCGAAGGTGCAAGACGGCTTGGGTGGATCGAGTCAAGGCGGTTCGGCTACGAGGAGCATCAGAAGACGGTGCGACGCATCTTGCCCATCCCAGGGTCGAGATTCCGGGTATGTTCTCTAAGTAATTTTTAGTGTAGTTTAATTTCATCGCAGTAAGATAGATCCCTCTTGGGGTGGTCAGATCCACCCCAAGTTGGCATAGATTTGGCTAGGTTCTAACAACCTCAGGGCCTAGCTAAATTGTTTAGCTAGCTAGTTTTAATTTTCCGCTGCGCTTTATGCCTCTGTAGTCCGTCCGACTTAGGATGGACACAGATCCGAGCTCTGAGGGTCCGTCAAAACCCCTACAGGTGTCACTATAGACTTTGTGAGGCCATCCTTTGGTGCATCCACAAGTGGTGTCAAAGACACTATAGGTAGCAAATTTACCAAGAAAGTCACCACTTCACCGTCACTTTTTTTGGCAAGAAACCCACTAAGGGTGGAAACCAAAAGAGAAGACATGCCTACATGTACACCAACCTTCATCCACGTAGGAAATCTCCTACTTCACTAGTGGATACTCATGACACTTTCTATACTCCACACCCACGGACACGTACAAATCCACACATGAGAAATACTCATGTACATGCTCTTATACACCCATAAGCTCATGCGCATCATTCTTACATGTATGCACACCCTCTATATGTCATGCATGACCCATATGTTTCATACAACATGCATGTTCCCAAGCATGCACACAACCCTCATATGTCCAATGCATATCCACCACCTCATTTTTATGCTAGAACCCATGTTTCTAAGAAGCATGCACCATATAGAAATCTAACAACTATGCATGCAAGTAGGAAAAGAACTCCCAAAACATACATCATTTGGGGTCCAAAGAACACTAGCTTAAATGATAGGGATGCCTATGTTGATTCCTATTTTCATGATGTTATTAATAATGGTAATTATGTTGGGAAACGGAAGTCCACTTGGACTTGGCTTCCAACGGGCTAATCCACTTGGACCCAACAAAAATTGGGTACCATGAGCTTATGGTATACTATGTAGGTACCCAAGAGAAAGAAAGAGCGCAATAAAGGTCAATTAGCTCTAAAAGGAAAGGATGGATTCTCGACAGTAGTTGCTCCAAACACATGACTGGAGATCTCTCATTGCTCTCCAAAGTGATTAGCATCAAGGATGGTGCAACGGTCACTTTTGGAGGTAACCAAAAGGGAACAATCATTAGAGTAGGTATAGTCGGAAACTCCTCCAAACCTTTAATTACTAATGTATTTATAGTTAGTGGTTTGTGTCACAACCTCATCTCCATTAGTCAACTTTGTGACAAAGATTACAAGGTTAACTTTGGAGAAGGATTGTGTAAAATTGTTGATTCTAATTCACATGTTTTATTTACCGGTATTAGGCGTAAAAATATTTATTATTTGAGCTTGCCTAAAACAGTAGAACATTGCTTAGTTGCTAATACAAATAAATAACTATTATGGCATCACCGTTTTGGTCATATTCATTTCAAGCACTTATATAAGTTAGCTAAGCATGATCTAGTCAAAGGTTTTCCAAAAATTGCTTTTAGTAAGAAAAACTTTTGTGATTCATGTCAAAGAGGCAAACTTAGTAAATCATCTTTCAAGCTTATAGAAGGCATTACTTCTAAGTGGCATGTAGAACTACTTCATCTAGATTTGTTTAGGCCAACTAGAACCGCTTCTTTAGGCAATGCTCATTATGGATTAGTTGTCGTTGACGATTTCTCTAGATTTACTTGGGTGTCATTCTTAACTAATAAGAATGAAGCTTTTGAAGAGTTTACCATATTTGCAAAGAAGATTCAGAATCTCTTAGGATCCACCATTATCATTATCCATAGTGATCATAGAGGAGAATTTGAGAATGAGTCTTTTACAAAGTTTTGTGATAACACCAGGATAACTCACAATTTCTCTTTTCCTCATGCACCACCACAAAATGGTGTTGTAGAGAGAAAGAATAGGACTCTTATTGAGTGTGCTCGTACCATGCTCCATGATAGTCATCTTGGACTATAATTTTGGGCAGAAGTGGTGCACACGGCATGTTATGTGCTCAATAGGATCCTAGTGAGACCCCAAACGAACAAAACTTGTTTTGAGTTATTTTATGACAAAAGGCCTCAAGTTAAATATTTTCGAGTTTTTGGTTCAAAATGCTTTATCAAGAACACCTTTGGTAACTTAGATAAATTTGAGCCAAGATCTGATGAAAGGAATTTTTATTGGATATTCCACACGTAGCAAACCCTACCGGATATACAAAAAACCTCTTCAACGATCGAGGAATCATTACACGTATCATTTTATGAAGATTTTGATTCCCCTCATGTTATTGATGATAGTGTAGATGCTATATGTGATTTTCTTAGTAACGTTAAGATTAATGATTCTTTTATTGAGACTAACACTACTAATGAGATTGTTGAAGATGTTCCAAGTGATGTAGGAATTCCCAAAGCTTACCCAACCGTTCGCAAGATACTGGTGTGGGTGTTCGAACAAGGTCTAGAATTGAAGAATTCTCTCATTGCCCATTTGTCTCTACCATTGAGCCAAAGAACATCGAAGAAGCATGTGAGGATAGCTCTTGGATAGTGGCAATGGAAGAAGAGCTTATGTAATTTGAGAGAAATGAAGTTTGGGAGCTCGTTCCTCTTCCAAATGGTCACCAAGTTATTGGGACCAAGTGGATCTTCAAGAACAAAACCGATGAGAACGAAGTCATCTCAAGGAACAAAGCAAGGTTAGTAGCTCAAGGCTAATGACAAGAAGAAGATATCGATTTCGAAGAATCCTTTGCCCCCGTAGCTAGATTAGAAGCTATTAGATTGCTTTTATCTTTTGCATCTCATAAGAATGTCAAATTATTTCAAATAGATGTTAAAATTGCATTTTTAAATGGTATTGTTAATGAAGAAGTGTATGTTTCTCAACCACCCGGTTTCATACATGAAAAATTTCCAAACTATGTTTTCAAACTCAAGAAAGCGTTGTATGGGTTGAGACAAGCTCCTAGAGCTTGGAATGATCGACTCAAGACCTTTCTTTTGAATTTAGGTTTTATAATGGGTGAAGTTGATTCAACAATTTTCATTAAGGAGTATGAAAATGACATCGTATTGATTCAAGTTCATGTAGACGATATAATATTTGGTTCTACTAACTTTAATCTTTGACTAGAATTTTCTAAGTCTATGAAGGATGAATTCAAGATGAGCCACATGGGTGAGCTAAACTACTTTCTTGGACTACTTATTCGACAAATAAAGGATGAGACTTTCATACATCAAACCAAGTACACAGGGGAGCTAATTAAGCGATTCGGGATGGAATCGTCTTCAAGAAAAAGGACTCCCATGAGTACGACAACTCATCTACACAAGGATGAGAACGGAAAAGATGTAGACGTTTGTCTGTATCGAGGTATGATTGGTAGCTTACTCTATTTACCTGCTAGTAGGCCCGATATCATGTTTTTCATATGCTTGTGTGGTAGATATCAAGCTAGACCAAAGGAGCCACACTTGATTGCGGTTAAACGAATCTTCCGTTATCTCAATCATTCACTAGATTATGGGTTACTTTACCCTAAATCTAGTACATATGAGTTAATCTCATATAGTGATGCAGACTTTGCCAGATGCAAATCCGATAGGAAGAGTACTAGTGGCACTTGCCATTTTCTAGGAAATTCCATAGTTTCTTGGTTCTCCAAGAAACAGAATCGGGTATCATTGTCCATGACTGAAGCGGAATATATTGCCGCAGGTCTTGCATGTGCACAAGTTCTTTGGATGAGACACACTTTTAAGGACTATGGTGTCAATTGTGATACTTGCCCTATCATGGTTGATAACCAAAGTGCTATATATCTTTCCAAGAATCCAGTACATCACTCCCGTACCAAACACATAGATGTGAGACACCACTTTATCAATGATCATGTAGCTAAGAAGGACATCATCTTAGAGTACATTGAAACCCAAAAACAAATCGTCGACATTTTCATAAAACCTCTTAAAGAAGAAGATTCATTTGTGCGGTTGTGTGGAGAATTAAGGATTATGGGTGAATCTGAGATTTAGGAGGTCAACTTACATGTTATATCATCTTTTGAACTCATATCATCATGTTGCCTCTCTTCATTTGATATATCATATATTGGTTTTAAGAAAGGCTAATGAGATTTCGTTGTTTTCATGAGTTTTCGTATTGTCTTAAGAGATTTGTGTAATAAATGATTTATCTTTTGATATTGATTTTGTGATGAGTTTGTGTTAGAGTATAGGTCCTAGTGTGAGTTTGTGCATATCCTATGGATTTTAACCTCACTGTTAATTTTTGGACCAGGACAGACGACTGTCTTTCCTTTGACAGTCGACTGCCCTACTCTATCTTCTCTTTCTGTAGGCTGTATCTTTCGCCAGGCGGCTGATGACGACTTTACAGTCGACTGTTGGATCAACAGGCGACTGCATTTTAGTCATCAGGTGCCTGTCTATTTCGTCAGTAGTTTCTGTTTATATCATCGATTTTATTGATTCTCAGTCAGTCGACTGATGAGTATAATACAGTCAACTGTCTCATGGACAGGCGACTGTATGTTACCCAACAGTCGACTGTCAGTCAACCTAAGCTCATCTCTTATTATTTCAACCAGTCGACTGACAATTGTTCATCAGTCGACTGTCTCCTACTGTGGCGGTTTGTTCTTTTGATCTGAGCCGTCAATTTTTCGATCAAACGGCTCAGATTCATTTGCCCCTTCGATATATGATCGAGATCCTTCGTTTCGACCAATCAGTTTCACTCTCATCCGATTGAAAAATCGTTTCGTCTTCCCAGTTCGAACTCTCAGTCGATCACTCTGCCGACGGTTTTCCATCATCTCCTCTCATAGATCTGTCGATTGTGTCTCTTAGAACTTCGTCGAGTGTCTCTTCCTTGTCTCTCGGATTAGGTTTGCTTCCTATCGTTGTTTCTTTCGTACGGTTCCTTCAAATTCATCGGTTGATTGTGCAATGGCTCCCAAAACCAAGAACAAGGGAAAAATTGTTAATCCTAAGCGTGCTAGGGTTTCTAAGCCAACTATTGCTAAAAACAAACAACTTTACAAGGCCCGCACCAAGAAACCCGATTCTCCCTCTCAATCCTCTTTGCAGGGATATTCTCCTTCTTTTGTGTCTTCCTCATCTGATGCTGAGCCCCTCTTAAAGCGTCCGCGCAAGCCTGTTGGTGTTCACATCAATGAGCCTTGCACCGAGGCTTCTCCTTCACACTCTGTGTCGAGCTCTGATGAAGAAACCCCTACTATGCCTCCTTTTGATCCCCTCATTCCTATTTACTGTGAAGATCTTTGGTTGGGAAAATTCCATTCTCTCCTCGGGATCAAGCTTCTTTGAGAGCGTTTCATTGTTTATCCTGCTTTCACCGCTGAGAGATTATCAGAGATCCTCTCCTCGACTCGATTGGCTGACCTCTTTCGCTTCTCTCACAGTGAATCCCCTCGTGCTTACTCTTTTTTGGTTAAGCTTTTCTATGCTAACCGCATTCGCAGTGAGAGTGCGTCCACTGGCGTTATTGACATTGTCATCCAGGGGACCCCCATTCGCATTGATCCTTCTCTTTTAGGGACCATTCTTAAGATTCCCTCCTCTGGATCCCTTCCTGATGACATTTCAATTTCAGATGTTAGTGAGCTTGATCAGGACTCTTTTTTTCGGCTTTTGAGTCAGGAAATCGTTCGACTTTCAGGCAAGTCAAGTTAGGGACGCTCGTCAGTAGAGCTTTCCGTTTGCTTTTCTTCTGGCTAGTGGGCTCGTTCCTCTAGGGCTATCGGTTCATAAGGTCTTGCAGAGCCTTCTCTTCTTTCCCTTCGTCGGGCAGTTTATAGGGCAACTCGTTGAAACTACTCGTAGATTCCTTTACGTTCCAGGCGCTTTTTCGGTAAAGTGAGGAGTATAGTAGATAATCTTCTTTTTGACGTACTTTTGAATTGTGAAGGGTTATTCGGTGACTTGATGCTCGCCACCCTACTTAGCACTGTGCTACTAGGGAAGTGAAATTGGTTTCTACTTGATGCTTGAGTATATTTGGAGGCGTCGGTAGGCATAATAGGAGTTATATTGCCTTGAGGGGCTGCGTGGAGGCAGTTATGGTGATGTCAGCTAATGTATGGAGGCACGTGTTGGCCATAGTACTAGTCCTTGGTTTTTAATAGAAATGGATGGACGACCTGATGCCCCGTTTTACTAGTTAGTTGGCAAAGGGAGATTCTAACTACATAGTGGGCAAAGGTCGAATGAGGGGTTGGCTCTCCGGATTTGATACCCTCTGCTCTTTCTTCTGGTGTTCGGTCATCCATGTTCTCGGCAAGGGGTTGGGCTGTTCACCTTGTGGTGAAGTCCAACATCCTGCCGAAGTATGGATCTTCAGACCAGCCCTCCCAGGAGATCCTTAGGTGTATGTACACGATCTTTTTTGGAATGTCAGTAAACTGGGCCGGCGTCCTCCTTTATAGGATGGACATGGTCGATTTTGCTACTGCTTCCTCCCACATTCCTTATGGTAGTCTTCTTACGCTTGTATTTAGCCATTTTGGGATTGAGTTGACTCCGTACAAGCCTTTGCCTTTTGGTCCTCTTCTCGATGTTTCTGCTAAGTCGAAGTCCTCTTCGGCTCTGCATCTAAGAAGAGGCTATCCACATATGCTCCGTCTTCTTCCACTGTTCCTCCTGCTGACCAGCTATCTACCTCTGCTCTTTCCTCTCATGACATTCTGTTTGAGATGGTTTCTGGTCTTTATGAGTTGGCCTTCTTGTCGTTCCAACATCAGGTTATGTCCTTCCCTGAGCACCTCAGATGTTTTGTTCCACCCCAGCCTCGTCAGCCTCCACCGCCTATCATCACTGAGATTATTTTGCATCCTGGTGTATCTGCTACTCAGGGTGTTGCTGCTGCTGCTCCTCCTCCAGAGGATGTCCCCGTTGACCAAGAGACAGCTTCCTCCTCTGCTGCACCTTGAGACACTCACTCTTAGATTTTTTTGAGAGTTTTTGAGTGTTGTATGTATGATGATTATTTTGTGTAGTGATGGTATATGGATGAATGATGTATTTTGTTCGTTTTGATGCACATGGTGTTGTTCATGTATTTTGAACCCATGTGATCTTTATATATATATATATATATATATATATATATATATATATATATATATATATATATATGAACTTGCAGTTTCTTCGTTTAGTTTTCCACATTGTATAAATTGTTGATCATATCTGTGTGAATTTTGTGATATTGTCTCCACGTATGCTATATTCTATATGTAATATGATTTGAGACGATATTTTTCCTTTGTGTATCTCAATGTTGATATTGGACTCTCATTCCTCTAATCACCTAAGTTTACAATGTGGTTTTATGAGTTTTTGATTTATATATCTTTAGACTCTTGTAATTGTTGCTAGTTCTTATTCAGCACGATTGTTGTTGTTATTTTACTCCCGCCTTTTGGATAATGCCATAGGGGGAGAGAAATAAACAGAAAGATTCATAATGAATGTGCTAAGTATAGTCTAATAACACTTGAATCTAAGATTGAAGTTGCCTTAGATTCAGGGGGAGTAAGATATAACGAACATGGATTTTAAGTCCTAGATTTCATGGATTCATTTCATTCGTGCATATCTTACTCATTTGCTTCATTTGATATATAGATGCCCTAATATTTATTGACTAACTTGATTGGCATTTATGTAGGGGGAGTAAGTTTTCTTTAAGCACAATTATTTATCTCTTTGTTTATGTTTATTTGTCATCATCAAAAAGGGGGAGAATGTTGGGTATTGGACTTCTCCCTACTTGGTGTTAATGATGAAAAAATATAAATACTTGTGACTAACCCATGTTTGCAGTTAATCCATTGCCTAAGCTTATTATGAAGATCTATTTGCAATGGATGACACTCAAAGATCATTGAAAGCAAAGGAAGTGGTTTGGATGATCGTAGATGATGATTGAAGCTCCTAAAAGACTTCAAGCTGATGCGTTGGATAGAAGAGAGAGTTCATCAAATGTAACTTTCTTGTTTCTCTTCTAGTGTGTAGCTTAGAAGTAGAACTTTGTTGGAGCACACACACACATCTTCATTTCAGTCTTAGGATATCATTAGATCAACCATCCTTAGACTCCAATTCATTTCTATTTAGATTGTGCATGTCATGTTTTTATCAGTCGACTGCTGAACGATTTACAGTCGCCTGTCTAAAAACAGTCGACTGTGTTTTGTTCTACAATCGCCTGTTATGCACAAACTTTTTCAGTCTAGTTTTAGGCTTCTTAGCTTTAACTCTCACAGGCGACTTATGAACGATTTACATGCACCTGTCCAAGTGACTGTCGACTGTGTTTTGTTAATCAGTCGCCTGTCTATCTTTAGCCCAAATTATATTTCTCTGTTTAATCTGGCCAGTCGACTATTGTTGGTTTTACAGTCGACTGTCCAATGGAACAGTCGATTGTCAATGCTACAACAGTCGTCTGTCTTTGAGCCTATTTGATGACTCAACTCTCTGGAAAATCTCAGGGTCTTGATAGTCGCCTGTAGAAGGAATTACAATCGCCTGTTTAGTTTAACAGTCAACTGTCTTATCTTCATCAGTCGCCTGTCCTGTATTCCCAGACTTTTCTCAGATTTCCTCAACTTACCCAGCTTACGGCCAGTCGCTTGTAGTAAGATTTACAGTCGCCTGTTGGTTCAACAGTCGACTATCCATGTGGTAAGTTACCGTTATGAATTCTCACCTATCCTCTGTCACTGTGCAGTAGTCGACTGTGAGTTCTTCAACAGTCGACTGTCGCGGGTGCAGATTCTATCCGTTGAGTTTTTCCTCATGGATTTCAAAGGGTGTTTTGGTGATTCAGTTTAAAGGGTTTGAGACACCTATAAAAGAAGCATATACTGTTCCATTGAGAGGCTAGACACTTTGATTATCTCTTGCTCAAACATTCAAGCTTTCATTTTAAAAGATCAAAGCTCTCAAAATCTAAAAGCCCTAGAATTCCTATATCTCATCTCTTGCTCTCCAACCTAGAACCAAAGAGAAATCTTCTAGGCATTTGGTGCAATCAAGAGAAAGGGGCTTTCCTCTCTTCCAAGAGAGTCTTTCAACACACAATACACTTCTCCTTCAAGTTCTACTTCAAGGCATGGGTGATTGTAAGTGTTGCTTAATTTCATATTTAACAACTTTAGTTATTTGATTTACTCTCGGTTTATGAGAGTGGTTTGCTTGCTCCCAAGTTGTGGGAGTCAAGGTCAATCGATTGTATTTCAATTTCACTTGTAGGGTTGCTACAAGGGGGTTTTAAGGAAACCTCAAGTTAGGTTTTTAACTTGAGTATCCGATTGTTAACCGGGTGGAAGGGACGTAGGATTACCGGGAACAAGTCGGGAAGTGACTTGGGTAATCCGAACCCTTGAAACATCCTTGCGTTTGCATTTGTTTCATTTTGGGTTTACTTCTATTCCACACTATTTGTTGGTTAGAAATTTAATTTGGTGTAACTATCTTTTTAAATTACATAAATACTATTCAACCCCCCTTCTAGTGTTTTCCTCACTGCGTTGAAATTCGGTCTATTGTCATGATCAAGAAAAAGGTTGGGTAGTAATAAGAACTTTTGCAGAGATATTGCGAAGATGGGATGGAGCAGAAGAAAACAATGTGGAGTAGGATTGTGGCTGTAGGTGCAGTAGCAATAACTTTGGGGTCAAAAACAGCTAGTAGTTGGAGGAGGTGGACTGGGTTTGACATGGTAGCAATGCAGTGGTTGCTGAACTACTAATAGATCCTCCCCTAGATGATCGGATGAGGAAGAGGGAGCCTTAGAGTTAAGATTAGTGGAAGCCATGGATACTTTGTCAGCATAAGAATGAGTTCTTTATGGGTTTTCATGGAAGATGTGGATTGAGGAAGAACCAGGAAGAATGTATGTAGTCTCAGGTCTCGCATCCTTACATCTGGTACCATGATTTAGGTTCTCTTCCATCAGCACATCAACACTCACGTCCTCAGCCATTCAGCAGAGTGGCGTCATGGAACTATCTTGAGTAATATAACAATATCGTTGATGCTTTATCTAAGAATGACAAAACAATATCGACTTTTGTATATATGTGTTTTCTTACTGAGGAGGCATCTGCAGCCATTGATATGTGCAGTATGTTACGTAAAACTTGAAGAAGAGAAACAGTCCTTCCCGCTATAAATGGGAAGGCTTCTATCCCATTAGATACACAAAGCATTGTGAAATCTTGTATCATGCTTTATGCGTTTGTGCGTGCTTTTATTTCGTGAGAATTTCGGCAGCACCTACTCACTTTTCTCCTAGTACACTTTAGCGGAAAGAAAATGTATTCACATCTTCTACCCGCATTTGTACTCGGATAACAATGTATAGATGCTGCCGAAATTCTCACGAAATGAAAGAACAAACATTTGCATAAAACATGATAGAAGATTAATACGCGACACATTTGCTTATCTAACCCATCCACATTGTACATATCCAATAAATATTTATATGTTCATTACCAATCACATGCGGCCACGAACTAGCTGACTGATCCGAACACGAAGGTTTCAATAACGTCAACTGAACAGTGCATGCTTGTGATTCACGAATACTATATATAACATTTATTGGACAGGAAAATCTATGGCTCGACTTAATCTACGTGCGTGCGTGCGTGCGTGCGTGCGTATATATATTTATCTAGTTTTTAAATTCAGAATAATATAATTTCATTTTAAAGTTAACTCAAAACACAAATTATATGTACACTACTGTACACATAAAAAATAAACAAGTCAAACTTATAACAATTTAAATTACAAGGGTGTACGTACTTTGTCTCAACGAGGAAAAAAATGAATAAATACCAGAGTTGCCCTTCTGAGCGTCGAATCCTACGAGATTTGTATTAACATTAGAAACACATTAAATATTATACAAAATTAATTTTGGGGAAGGGAAGGGGTTGGGAATGAGTTTGGGGGCTGTTTGTGTGTGTTAAGTACATGGGGATGCGATGGGTGGAATGCGATGGAGGGTGTGGGCTTGGTGGGAGGGGGATGGAGTGGGGAGGACCATAGTGAGTTTGGGGGGCCGGGTCTTCCTACTGCGATGTTTTGGGGGGTTAATGGTGGATGAGAGGGAGGGTGTGGGTTTTGGGAGCTTTGAGTAGGTAATGAGAGGGATGGTGCGGGCTGAGTGGGTGAATAGAGGGATACGATGGGGGTTTGGGGGGGGTTTATTTTTGAGGGGGTGGAAGGCTATTCCCTACGGGCCGATCGGTTTAGCCGGCCATAAAGGCCTACACCCGAGGGATGGTGAGAAACACATACGAGGTGCCACCCCTTTGCTGTCTGGGAGCGGTCGGTGGTCGAGACCATGGGCGTCTTTGGTTTTCCATCGGGTCGCGTTTCATGCAAATGCAACAGTACGGGGTACCGAGATGCCGGGTCAACAGGACAAACGAATGAGGGGACAACTTCCTGGCGGTTGGGTGCACATGGGCAGGGCGCCCACTGGGGCAGTGATCCCGCCTAGGGGGATGATCACTGGGGGGATGGGGGAGGCGGGGGGGGGGGGGGGGGGGAGTGAGCCTGCCGGGGGGAGTAGTGAGCTCGCCAGGGGGGCCTCTATGGGGGGAATGGGGGAGGATGAGAGGGGGGATTGGGGGAGCAAGAAGAGGGGTCGGAGGAGATGGAAGGGTCGGAGGGGGTATCGGCAACCGTCGTCGCCCCAGCTTCTGCTGTCCTCCTTCAGATCGGACCCATCAGATCAATCCCAAGCTCCCTCTATGATTTATCGGATGTTGTTTTTCAAGCAAACTGTGGAATGAATCCCTAGCACTAACAAAGCTTTGAGCTTACGAGATATCTCTTCACACTTCAACAAAAGTGGTTGATTGCAAGATTCTAAGATAATGTTTTGAACTTACAATTTGTCATTTAATTGGTTCAATTCCTTAACTTGAGAGAGTAGTGTGTCTCTCTCACTAGTGTCACATAATGCATGGCAATATCATTTACACTATTAGACTCAAGATCATGCAATTTAATAACTATATCATCGTATTTAGATTGCAATGAAGAGTAAATAAGCATGATTTTACTTATACCTTTAGCTAACGTGTCATTGCGAAAATTATGCTCATCCTTTGATAGCTCAGGCTCTTCCTCTTCTTCTTCCTCACTTGAGCTTGAGCTTGATGATGCTTCATCGTCCTCGAATGCCATGAAAGTCACATACTCGGTGGATGCTTCGGAGTTGTCCCATACCTTCACACCACCATCGTCGATCGTAGAAGGGATGACATTCTTCGCGTTGACCCATTCTTCTACTTCCTCATCAGTTTAGCAAGACAAATTACTTCTTCCATCACCTAAAGCACATGTGAACCTCCTCATTCTTGGTTCCATGCTCATCTTCATTATCACTTGAGGAATCAGATGATGATGAATCATCCCAGGTTCCAACCAACGTCGGGTTCTTCTTCTTCTTGTATTTGGACTAGTAATATTTCTTACACTTCCCCTTATATTTGGTTTCTCTTTTGTTGGGGAAATCAAAAGAAATGTGTCCTATTCACTGACATTTAAAACAAGTAACATACTTGTTAGAATTTTTTGTAAACTTTGACAAATCTTTACTTTGATATTTCTTCATGTATTTCATGAGTTGTTGTGTAAGCTCTGCTATATCTCCATTGACCTTGCTCTTCTCATCGTCTCCTTCATCTTCACTTGAGACGCGTTTGAACTTCTTCCTCCATTCGATCTTATCCTCCATGGCCTTGAATGCCATCCCATTTGATTTAGTCTTCTCATTGACCATAGGGATTTGAGGTTGCGCACATTCCTTCTTATGTTGAAGTCGCACTTCATATGCCATAAGATTCCCGATGCAATACTCAGCGGTGTACTTTCTCAAATAATTTGATTCCTTGATACTGTTGTCCTTGGAATCCCATTCTGGTGTAAGAGATGACAAAATTTTTGTCACTTTATCCTCCTTTGAAATAACTTTACAAAGAACCTCAAGCGCGTTCACAATCTCCGTGAACCGGGTGAACATTTCTTTGATGTATTCTTCTTCCTACATCTTAAAGAGCTCATATTTAGGAAAACACTAACTTTTGATTGTTTTACCTTTGACGTTCCTTTGTGGGTGACTTGGAGCATATGCCAATTTCATTCGTTGATTTACATGTTGATATGCGATTGAACTCGTTGGCATCCACGACGCAATAGAAAGCCATCATTGCCTTGGCATTGAACTTGATGGCCGCTTTCTCCTCCTTCGTTCTTTTCTTTGCGGGCTTTATGATCTCCACATATTCTTTCTCGGTGACATCCTAAAGATCTTGGCCTCTAAACCAAATCATCACCTTTTGCTTCCAACATGGATAATTCATGCCGTTAAAGAAAGGAGGTTTAGCTATTGACTGTTCTTCTTCATGAAAGCTAGATAAGAGACAGATGCCATTGTTGGTAGAGTGCTTCAACCAGGCTCTGTGTTAAGTGTATATTTTTTGCATATTTACATTTCATTATCCGTGCATTTTTCATAATTCTTCCACATCTTCCATGCATATTTTACATGTTTTTGTTTGTTTTACTCGTGATATGCTTTGTGTGTTTCAGGCAGAAAGGCACACAAAATGATGCAAGGAGATGATGAGAGAATAAACTGAAAAGAAATAGTAGAGATAGAGGAAGAAATGAAGAAAAAGGGGTTAAACTGCAGGGCTCACGGTCGTGCGTGTCAACGGACGGTCATGCCACCATATCAGCCCGACAAGAAGAAATGGAGTCCTAGCAGCATAGCCATGCAACTAAACACATGCCCGTGTCACTTAAGAAGACAGAAAGCCCTTTTGTCTGCATGCAGTCACACGGTCGTATGATACACACACACACACACACATGACTGCGTCAACTATGCAGAAGCTGGTGTTTTGAGTTGAAGGCAACGACATGGTCGTGCAGCTTCACCGCACGGCTATGCACAATTTGCGGAGCGAAGGAACCTTAGGCTGCTTGGCAGTGACACGGCCGTGCCGATTAGCGACATAGTCATGTGCCCGTCATTTTTGCTGGGTTCGAACCCGAAATCTGCTTGTTTTGGGGATAGTATTTAAGGGATTTGCGAGTGATTGAGAGGACACTTCTTCTAGGTTTTATTTTCCCCTTTGGGGGATGCTGCTCCAAGGGATTTGTAAGACTTTTATTGTTTATGTTTTGTATTCTAGATTATGTTTTTAACTCTTCTTCATTACTATTGTTCGTAGTTCTCTCCTTGCTATTTTGTGATGTGTTTTCCTTTTATTTATTTGTTGTTTATTCTTATGCGTAGCGAGTAGATTTTCTTGCCTAGAGCAAAGTTGAACCCTAGTGTAGATCATTCATATGGGTTGATCGCCCCAAATATCGCCTATTAGATTTTTTTCTAGGGCATAGCTTTGGATGTGTGCTTATTTCAATTCACCATTAGGATGCTGCACAACCCTAGCCACCGATGGGAAATTGAGATTTTGGTTTGACGCCCTTAGTGGTGGACTGATTTTCTAATAGTGAGGTCATGATGAAACATCGGCCCTAGGTTATTAGAGATACTAGAATTGGAGCTATCAACGAGACATCGGAGTCCTAATAAATATTCAATCTATGCTCCAAGTTCTCTCTTACTTCTAGATGGGGAGAGAAAGAGGATTGACACTAAACCCTCATCGACAGCTTTATTTCTATAGAGTGAGAAGCTAGATTAATACCATGTTTAATCTACACTAGTGGGGATACTTAGCCCTAGTATTTTCCCTTTATATATATATATATATATATATATATATATAGGAAAATTTTCAAATGCAAACATTTCGCACCGTGCGAAAATGTTTTTAGTTTTTTTTTGAAATTTTTTTTTTCAAAAATTTCTTTTTTCCACCCTCATTATATGTTGTTATACCCCCCTCAAAAAATAATGGTTGAGAAATAATGCCATTTGGCCTTCGATCAAGGCATTTCATCAAATTCGCACGTTTTGAGACCGTTAAATTTGTAACGGGTGGATGAGTGCTCTAATGCCCAACGGGTTCACCCATTATTTTCCCTGGGGTATATAATTGTATGGATTAAACATCAAAAAAAGAATTTTTGAAAAAAAAAATTTCAAAAAAATAAAAAAATTGTTTTCGCACGGTGCGAAAAGCCCTTTATATATATATATATTCCCATGGGAGCCAGAACATGTATCAAATTGGATCTCCGTAAGGCTTTCGACAGCGTCAACAGAGAATTCATCTATTTCCAAATGCATCAGATGGGCTTCAATTCCAAATTCATCAGCTGTATTAAAGAATGTATATCTACGCCATTGTTCTCAGTCTTAATTGATGGTTCCCTAGAAGGGTACTTTAATTCCAACAGAGGTCTTCACCAAGGTGACCCCTTATCACCTTTCCTCTTTGTCTTGGTTATGGAGGCTTTCTCACATCTGATGGCCAGGGCGGAAACAACTCAATCTATCCAACCATTGAAGAGAGTAGGTTCTATCTCTCACCAGTTATTCGCTGATGGCCTCCTTGTTTTTTGCCGAGCCTGCCCCCGTTCTGTTGAGGGGTTGAAGGACGTCCTATACAACTTCCATATTTTTACGGGGTTTCAGGTGAACTGGGATAAAAGCTCCTCCATCTTTAGCAAGGGTGTTCGGGACCCTAGAGGCCTAGCGTCTTCTCTTGGCATCAAGTTGGTAACCTCTTTCTCCATCTACCTCGGATTACCCCTGTCTTCTAAATACCCCAAAGCCTCTATGTACGGGAGGTTAGTAGATAAATGTAAGAAGAAAAATCTTGGGTGGTCTTCCTCCCTACTCTCTACCACAGGCAAAATTGAATTGGTCCGTAGCGTTATTCATGGCATGGTGGTATTCTGGATGCAAGCATTCCACATTCCTCCTTCTGTCATCAGATCCATCAATGCGACATGCAGGAAATTTATATGGGGGAAACTTAATATTTGGGCATGGAAAGATTCTTGTGTTCCGAAGAAGGGAGGGGGAGTGGGGCTAAGGCAACTAAAGGATTTGAACGCCGCATCGGGGGTGCGTCTTACATGGAGATTTCTCAATTCCCATGGGTTATGGGCAGTGCATATGCGGAGACATCATGCTCCTGCTACTAGCGAGTTTTTCAGTTTTCGGCCTAGAGCCACCCATTCAGGCACTCTCAAATACATGCTTCGAAACAGGAAATATTCCCAGCACTTGATCAAGCGTACTATTGGAGATGGATCTTCCACTTTGTTCTGGTTTGACAATTGGCACCCCAAAGGCCCCCTCCATCTCCTCCACCCTCCTCCACCTGGGGCTGATTCCATTCGAGTCTGTGACTACTGGCACTCGGGGGTATGGTGCAACGAACCTGAAATCCTTCCTCTGCTGCCGGATTTGCAAAATATTACACTAGGCCGGATTGGTGATTGCTGGCAATGGGCGGGCGACCCAGTCTTCAGCTACCGCACAGCCTGGGAGGGTTTGCGCAGTTCGAGGCCGGCTTACGTCTACTATGGTATCTTATGGTACAACAAGCACGTGCCAAAAATGGCCCTTACCCTTCTACGTGCTCTTCAAGACAAGCTACCAACTAAAGATGTTCTCTCCAAGTGGGGGATTATACCTGACCAGAACTATGTCTTTTGTGAAGTTGATGTCCAGGAAAGTGTGTCTCACCTATTCTTTGAATGTGATTACTCCCGTTATATCCTTGCCAGATGCCTTCTCAAACTCGGATATACCGGAACTATCCCTTCCAGTCTTTCTGGCGTATGTGACTTGATCTTATCAAGGTATACAAAATCAGACCCGGTTGGAGTTCTTGCCAGAGCGGCTCTGGCATATTTGGAAGCAACGAAATAAGCAGATCTTTGAGTCCAAACCGTTGGGGAAGACTTTGCTGTTTGATGACATTGTTGCTGATGTCACTATCTCGCTCCGTGACCTGAACCTGGAAAATGCTTCAGATATCAGGCCTTTCTCCAACTGGGGTTTCTTAGATGCGGGCTAACGTGTATTGTCATGTATTTTGTGATTAATTATGACTTTATTTTTGCATTGGAACACCACATAGACATGTTGATATTAGGTTGTAATGGGTGACGGCGCTTGTGCCCTCTCCCCTCTCTCTCTTCTATTGGCTGGCGCTATGTAGTGTTCCCTCCATTCATTTGTACATTACTTTAGATATGAATAAAGTATGCCATTTAATCATCAATATATATATATATATATATATATATATATATATATATATATATATAGTTTAATTACCCCCATCTTCGATATCATTTGCGTAGCTAACTAAACCCACAATTAGTCGATATTCAACCACTGCCTCCCTGTGTTCGACCAGTAGGCTACTACGACACCATACGCTTACGGTACTTATAAAACTCCCAAAAAATTAATGACGTCATTTTCGGGGAGGCAATCAGCTTGAAATTGAGTTAAGTGTAGATTTGTTAGACTACATATAAAAAAGTGTTTTTATAAATAAATAGGAGAAATTCACCCTAACACCCCTTTATTACTTATTTGTTATACTGACGATCTCTTTCTTCTTCTTTTATTTTGTGTAGCTAGGTGAACTTGGAGTTGCGATGTGGATGCCAGATGAGATATACACTGTTTTGATATCTCGGCATACAGGGTGCTCAGATGGGAGTAGGCGACCATTTTCCATTGATTGTAGAGAGCTACGAGATTTGTGGTTTACAGGGACATGCCGTCGATATTTGTCAATACAATACCATCCCTTATAACCCAGATCTATACACCTACAATCACTACCCAGACCACTCCCATCATTATCCTCCAACATATATGCCACCACCACCAGAAGAATCAATCCTTTAAACTATACTGCTAATTTCAATGCAAACCAAGCCATGCCGACTGCTCCTTTCCTCACCACTACGATCGACACAGACATAAAATAGATTGTCCAAAATTTGAGCCAGATTTCCCAATCACAAGGGCATCCTGAACTGAATTCATGGGGTCAGATCTTTGAGATTAAACCAAAGGAGGAAGAGCATCTTGAAGGACCATTCAGCCTGGTACATACTTCTACCGTCCGTCCATAGTATGGCGAAGGAGAATTTGCATCTACAATGTAAGATGCTGCTAAGTCTAACGCATCACTGGCCACTTGCATCACAGGAGGTAATTTATCTGAACAATATTCTATCAACTATGATATATATTCCTCCTCTTATGCTGGGGATACCATTGATGCACATCACATCGATGAAATCATCCAAGACTACACCTCGAATGACGATGAAATGGATGATGAGACGTTTGTTAGACTTGGGGAGCACCTGATCCGATACTACTCAGATCTCTTTGACGGTTGCGTGGACCAGTACAGAATCTCCAAAATAGAAGAGCTCACGTTACCCTCTTCTTTTAATCAGGTCCCCCATTTTGAGCCATGCAAGGACTCCGAGAGGGCTACGACACACGTACCTACTTGTGAGGAGGGCGTGCACATGGGTATAGATACGACGATTGATTTCAGCAAGCCCGAACCATGTCCATTTCCACCATCGCCACTGTAGTCACACTCCATTCCACCAGAGTATGAGTATTACCATGACACCATTTATGGAGATTCCTTTGACTCCACGCGCTCCTTTACTGAATCTCAAACTTTACCTCATTATTCTTTAGATTCAGATATTTATAACACAACGTATCTTCCACGGGACATAGGTATACAATCACCGAATAAATGCTTGGTTGCACCAGCCCCTGACCATTTAGAAAATGAGAAGAACGAGGATCAGATTGTACCTATCCCTTAGAGCAGTGAAACTTCCCTAGGGAGTATTCATCAACTTATTCAAATTTTTCCTACAATTTTTGACGATTATCTCTGTCCTAGTTTTATTAGGGGGAATGAATTTTCTCGTTGGACCGACACAGCTCGTCCCTTGTTGGCTACATGTGGACACCTTCAGGGGATGCTGAGAGCTATATTACTGGGGCTCAATGATGTTCGTAGACTGAAGCAGCTGGCTAAACCATGAAAGCAGTCGACGGAGCTGTTGGGTATTGGCTAATTATCCCACTTCCATATTGTTTTGTTTTGACAGTGATCGCCTAATTATGTTGATTACTATTGACTCTCATTGTTTTAGTCTCATATTTATATTTATGTTTATCTTGATGAGGAGACAAAGAAATAGGTATGGGATGATGGATCAAGGCCCTAGAGCAAAGGGATTCATGAAGATATTTGACTTCATTGTATTTTATGTTTCATCTTCATGTAATCTTAACTTTCTTTCATAGATTACTTGTAGCCTTAATTAGATGCACACACATACTCACATATGCATCTTATTTCATCATAGGGTTCCTTAGAATCATGTTGAACCCATCCCATTTGGTCCATTGATCTATACACACATGGGTGTGCATTTTAGAGTTGCACAGGCGCTTGGTGTAGGGGCACCAGACGCCTGGTGTGTCAGCTTTCTGATATGTTGAAAATAGCCTTAGTCAGTGGCCTAATGGTCATTGACCAGGCGTCTGCTATAGAGGTCCAGACGTCTGATCAAGTAGAGCAAAAGTTTCATTGCTCTCTATTTTTTACAATCTGTTTTCTACAGTCTCTTTGTCTTCAAATGGCTGTCAGGTTTTTTTTGGTTGTAGTTTTTAATTCATTTCAAGCCCATTAGATTGAAAATTGTGTTAGCTTTCCAATGCATCTTGAATCACCTCAATCAGAGTCCAATTGGGGAAGCTATGACTGTTTTGGTGATCGAGGATTTTTCTGGACAGATTCTGTCAGTAGTCTAAAGCAGTCTTGCCAGACACTGACCAGTTAATCATACGTCTGGTAACTGTACTCCAGGTGCCTGGACATTGTAAAATCTTCCCGTTTATAGCCGTTGGGAGATATTTTTGAGGATCCGTTTTCTTGTCTTTTATGCAAGATTGTAGGCTTGTTTAAGATCGATTGATCGCCAGTTGGCACCAATTCTCACTGAAATTGAACTCATTTTAGAGCCAAACTTAGAGCATTTTTCTCTCTCTCATTTCTATTTCACTTTGGTTAAAAGTGTTCATGAATTGAGATTGCATTAGAGAGAGTTTTTCCAAGTGCATCATCCTCTACATCAAGCACTTGGTGTTTCAATCTTCATGCCTTTATACACATTGGTAAGATCTATCAAGGAATAGGTAAGATTGTTTCTTTTTTGTTTCTTTTGTTTATGAAACCTAGTACTTGGGTTATGAGTACATAGTGGAAGTTTACTCCACTTGGAGACTTTCTCTCCATGTCCCAGCTTAGGGATTATCATGGTTTAGGGATTGTTGCTCGTGAAGAGTGTCCTTGTGTGTCCCGATTTAGGGAGCACTAGTGGATAAGCCATCGCTCTGGTTTAGGATGATGGGACTGGAGTATGATCACCGGTGTAGGGATCCAAACCATGATAAATCCTTGTGTTTGCGTTTGCATTATCTCTTTGATTTGTGATTGTGTGCAATTATATTCCGTATTGCTTAATTAATTTTAATTAGCATTTTAATTGCATATACCTATTCACCCACTCTAGTGTTTCTTAGCGTGCATGAGATCCTACAATTGGTATCAGAGCAGGTTGATTTTGCATAAGTAACGATGATGACGTTTAGAGCTATATCTCAATCTCATGAGGAGGAAATGTCTACAGCTCGACCACTGCTTTTCAACGGGACCAATTACCCATCTTGGAAGGTCAAGGTGATGATTTGGCTTGAAGGGCTATGTGACATCACCGAGGTTCCATTTAAGAAGCCCACAAAGACCGCGGCGGAAAGGACTAAGGCAGAGAAGGACTCGATAAAGTTCAACGCTACAGCCATGAATGCATTTCTTTATGCACTCGATGCAAACGAGTTCAACCGTATATCTATATGCAAGACGGCAAACGAGATTTGGCATCTCTTGGAGGTCACATATAAGAGGACCTCAAAGGTAAAGAAATCGAAATGAAGTGTTTTTATTTATAAATATGAAATGTTTAAGATATAGGAAGGAGAAAGTATTTTGGAGATGTTTACAAGGTTCACTAAGATCGTAAATGCTTTGGAAGGACTTGGGAAGAAAATTTCTCAAGATGATCGTGCGACGAAGATCCATGCTCGCTTACACATCAAGGGGAGTCCAAAGCCAATGGAATTAAGGAATCCAATGTATTAAGCAAGTACACCATGGAAGAGTGCATTTGTCATGCCCCGCTTCCCAAGTATGCAAGGCGAGACGTGAAGATGTCCGCTCAGACTTGGAGCTGTGAAGCTATAGTCTAATAAGCGTCTGGTGAATTAATCCATTATCAGGTTCTTTGCATTACGACGAAACAACAACAATAATAACGATGGATATAGAAATAAAATTTATCCAACGACATCCACAGATTTTATTCCAAACATTACAGAGATAGTCATAAAGTAAAGTACAGAGTCTGAAAAAGAAGGCTTAAACATGGTCGGAACTAATACAAGGGACGGGTGCAACACACCGAACAACGTAACAATAATTACTAAGAAAGTAAACACAACTAAGAAAAGTCACCAGCTGAGACCTAGGGAAGAACTCCAGTGTCCTCGAATTGGACGTCAGCAAATTGTCGACCCCATCAACTAAATCTGGCTCAAAACCTGACATGTGACACCCAAAGAGAAAAGGGCACATGTCAGCAAAATCTCCAAAGACGGAAAGGAGACGTTGTGCAAGGAAACGTAAAGCACAGCAGTTATACGATAAATGCAGTCTAGCAATTCTAAAATAATGATGACATGGCATGATTTTTTTAATGAATGCCACAGTTTAAACATGAACATGATACTTTCAATGCATGACACATCGTAGCGAGAGCTACTAAACAATATTCACGATTTCACGATTAACTTGTATTGACGATGTGCACAGGGTTTACGCCTTTTGGCTGAAGTGGCTGTACGGGCACACTTCTACGCTCAAGTGATCACTTAACCCTACCCCTTCACGTGTATCGAGTGTTGGTTTTCCAACTATGCTGTGCTTGCTTCTGGATCACGAGCCAGAAAGTGTTTTTGGTTTGGCATAGGGTTGTGCCCGCAAAGGAGGTGCCTAGCCTCAATAGTTACAATTATTGTAGCGTGTGCTACACAATCACGATGGAACAATTTGATGCATGACATGACATGGCAAGATGCAGATAAGAGTGCGTACAGTTAATTGAAAGTAAACGTAACAGACATCATGAAATGATAGCATAACAATGGTGTCGGATCTAGCTTCGTTGTCAAGCTAGATCAAAATAAAGGGTGTCTAGGCAATTATCATTTCATCGCCTAGTCTCTTTTACGCTACTACACAAATTGGCCTAAAACATGGCCTAAACAATTACTGGCAAGTATCACTTGCCTGAAAGATACGTGTTGCAATCACAGATCAGAGCGGTCCAGAACTTCCTATGTGCTCAATCAACGCTCAGCCTACAGTCCCATATTATTAATCTTTGATTAGTGAGTTACAAAAGAAATGAAAACACGGTTTTTATCTTGTTAACATGCGTGTATGGGTTCCTATGGTTCAGGTATACCTTAACACGATGCGAGAGCTACACTGACGTCGGGTAGTGACGTCAGGGGTTGGACTCCGGTAGCGCGAACGGTATGGCGGATAGCGGCGACGAACGAAAATCAACCGGGTAGCGGTACGATATCCGATCAGCGACACGAAGGGGATGGACAGTGGCACAGCATCCTACGGTGTCGGGAAGGTACAAACAGCGACACGAGAAGCACGGAAGATGGCAGACAGATCTGTCTATGGGTTCGGGTAGCGCAGATCTGAAGTTGCACGTGAATCTGAAGTTTGCACGTACGTGGGAGGAGCTCTGGGGGTTATAACAGCTAAGGAAGGACTTGGATGATTAGATGGGGACTTAAGGGGGCGGTCAGCGATAGCGGGACGGTCGGCAGCGACAGAAATAGCCTAGGCCGAAAATTACAAGAGGAGGGTATTGACAGTTTTTCTGGCGTATATGGGCGTTTGCACGCTATTTGCGGAAGGAGGAGGAAGAGTTGACGCGAGGGAAGATTGGAGGTGATAAGGGAAGTCGAGGGGAGTTCATCGACGGAGGGGGACGGCCGACGGTGGCCTGGAAGGTGCTGGCCAAATTTTTGAAGGGGAGGTGGCTGACAGCAGTTTTTGTAATGGGTTGGTGTTTGCATGGAGTTTAAAGAAAAGAGGAGGGGGTGGTTGATGAGGGGAAGGTAGCCGGAGGTGGAGGAAGTCATGGGGAGGCTAGGGCGGAAGTTTGGTGGTCGCCGGAGGTGGGGAGAGGGCTGGCCGAAATTTCTTATGGGGTGGCGCCGCACAGGTTTTTTTTGATGGAGGAAGTCCTAGATCGGTTTTCATAAGAAGAAGAAATGGGCTATTTACCTATAGGATTTTGGTATTTTGTGTATTATAGGAGAAGAGAGGGTGAGATAGAGGGGGTGTAGATTAGTCGAAACAGTGGGTTGAATAGCCCATTTAGGTGAGTATAAGAAACTTGTTTTGATAAAGCGTTTGGAAGGAGGTTCGATTAGGTGATTGTAGAGAGAAGTTGTGAAAGGGTCGGGCTAGACTTAGGTTAATAGGGGGATGGCGAATAGCAATGGAATATTTTCATGAAACGTATTAGGCCTAGTTTAATTAGGTTAGTTAATTAATCAAGTTAATTAAGCTATGTGTATTAGAAAATGATTAGGGAAAAAAGTGGGTCAAACGGTGTCCGATAATTATGAGAAAAATACCGAGACGGCAGTGTCGAAGAGAGAATCGAGACTAAGAAGATCGGCCACGGGCTAGGGCAGCGGAAAATGGAACTAAAAAAAAAAATGTCTAACGACGAAGGTGGAGGCTACGACACCTCTTCGAACAAAGTTATTTTGTGGAAGAACGACCCGTGAAATGACGTTCAAAAATAATTCCACAAATAAGTACTCTTCCAGAGGGTCACAACGGCATATCACATCATTGGGTACGGATACAAGAAGAGATCGAAATAAATACGCGTACGAAAAAAAGTACGCGCACGAAAAACGTACGTTCGAAAGGCGACCGTGACATCCTACCCACCTTAGAATAAAGTCCGTCCTCAGACTTTCTAACTAAGAATAACATATATACTAGCCAATATAGTAATTACCCCAATCACATCACACTATAATTCAACCAGGTATAGTCACTACAAGTGCTTATATATGCACTAGATAGTCAAACATTAATGCTACATACATGTATACATATGCACACTTTATACTTATACCTATCATAGACAATCAAAATCATACACATACTTCAATCATTCATATAGTCACGTACATCCTTATATAACTATCACTCATTATCACAACCAATGTACACATACATACACAAAATAATTTCACATTAGCAAATACGATCATAGTACTCACGTATAAGTAACTACCTATGTACAAACAAACATGGATATACTACTCCCTATATCTCCTAGTATATATCCAACACAAAATATATCAACACATGTAATCATACCACACAATATTAAATCAGGTGTACTATACCTAATATACATTCACCACTACTATAATTTCACAAATATATAGTTATTCAAATGCATGCAGATATTTCACCATATATTCACATCACATACAGTCCTATAACTATATTCAAGACACACCACACAAACCATAGTCACAAATATCTATAACTAAGCACATACTTACCCATGTATATTGCACGCCCACACACGCAAACATACCATTCATACATACCACTCATACCACTATATACTTAGCACAACTACACACCTGACTTAGCTAGCACTTATACATTCAAACATGTAAGTCCTTAGTAAATAACGATACTACAAAACCAACACCTATAACTATATAATGGTGTAGCCACCCACAGTCATGTGCGTAACATAACTAGACACAACCAATCCTATCACTATACATACATCATCCATTACTATGCTCATTTGCACTATACGCAAACAATAGACATATGTAACGATATGCTTAGAGTATACCCACTCAAGCTTGAGTGAGACTCAAGACCCATATCAGAATACTTTATGTACATAACACGATACTTATACCTATACCAGCACCGCTTCAATATACATATCTACCAACGTAACCACATACGTACCATAATATCAATCACACTTTATATTTAGTTAAGTAACACTCTCATAATGCAATCACTTTACATGCTATAATAATATTACAAACATCAGTACACGTATACAATCAAAATACACTATCTCATATATACCCACATCGTATAGTCACATACATATAATGCATTCACACATTAGCCATTTACATATAACTAGTATACTACCACATATACCTATCCATACATAGTTAAGACATACAATAATCGTGTATACCTCATGGTATACACGCACACACACAATCATCCCGTAAAGGCATGCAACATTATACAAAATTATAATCCTATTACCATACGTATATCACACATATTCATCCCGCAAGTACATATCTACCTACGACCTAGCACGATACATATCTACGTTCGAGCACACGCTCACACGTACTAACATATAGATCATATAATAGTCATGCACACATAACTATAAGTACACCTATTATCATTTCACCTAACAAGCACATGACTTACTAGTATTTTATTTCAAGCATTTACAAATATCTTCAAACCACATACTCCACTACTAGAAATTCCAACACTAAATCTAATATACGCAGGCATCCCTATAGTGGTATAGCTATCCACACATATACAAATACCATCATTCATACAACTTCATACATATATCACGAATAACACTGAGTATACATACATAACACAAGAGACAATCATTACTATCCTATGGGTAACACACTCATACGGGTCCACACACTCTACCCATATACATGCACCACGACGACAAAAAAACAATGGGTCCGCTACTAAACTAGAGTTGACACAGGCAACGACAAGCACTAATGTCTAAACAATAGGAAGGAAACCGAAACCAAAAGCGTAACGAAACAAGATCGGAAAGAACGAGTTCAGATAAGGCGAGTATAAGGAGATAACTGGTTGGGTGAAACAGAAATATAATTGAATATTTAGGTAGAGAATGAGAGATATAATAATATCCTTATAAGGTATAGAAGAATAGCATGTAAGTTAAAATACAAAATATGGATTCGACGAAAAACAATGTGTATAGTGTTGGAGGAATTGTTTCCCAATTGCAGATAGGTCTCTTATATATATATATATATATATATATATATATATATATATATATATATATATATATATATATATATATATATATATATGGGTAAAATGCGCCTGAGCTCGTGCTCAGATGGGATTCCTGCGCTCGACCCCTCCTGACCGTCCGATCCGATCAGCGATCATGGTAATATCTGAACTTTTTGTGCAATTACCAAAACGCCCTTTAAGCTCTTTTTAACGCGCCTCTGTACTAAATTACCTTTAACCCCTTTTGTACTAAAATACAATCGCCACCAATTCTTTTGCTCACTCCCGCGCAAAACGCAGAAGCTGGAGCAATCGCCACCAATTCTTTTGCTCACTCCCGCGCAAAACGCAGAAGCTGGAGCAATCGCCACCAATTCTTTTGCTCACTCCCGCGCAAAACGCAGAAGCTGGAGTAGATCCCCAGTTTTGCACAAGGTCTTCGATTTCAACAGCCCACGCCTAAGATCGCCCCCAAATCCAGGCCATCACACTCTCGTTGATTCCCCTGTTACTCTCCTCCATCGAGGTAAGGATCGTCATCCCTAATTTGTTGGACATCTCATATTGCTCAACGCAAACAACGTGATAAATTTTTGAAGGGTTTTGCGCGGGGAGTAATTTCCAACCGTTGGACGATTAGCCTGGAAATTCCTCTCCGCGCACAACGGGCTAAATTTTTGTCCCGTTTTGCGCGGTGAGTAATTTCCAAACTAGCGAAGTGTTGCGATGGAAATTACTATCCGCGCACAACCCTTCAAACATCGCACCCGTTGTGCGCGTTGAGCAATATGAGATGTCCATCAAAACTTGCCGAAGCAGCTCATATAGCACAACAACATGGAGCGAATGGCATACATAATATTGCCCACCGCGCAAAACGGTTGATATGTTTGATTTTTTGATGGATTTGATCATGTCATCAAATATGATGGTAACATTTAGATCAGATTGAAAAAGAATAGATATAATACGTAAGGTTTTAACATGATTAGTAATAGTAGTGTGGTTTCAACTAACAGGCTGATGATGATCGACTGATACTTGGATAGACATGTATAGCAGTCATGATGCGGCAATATTACTGATATTTTTACTTGTTTCTAAGTAGAAAATGAAAATCGAAGAGAGTGAACCCTATGTGCATGATCAGGAGATGCCAAATGAGATTGAAGCTGAAAATGACAGTGCAAACAGCGTATATCAAGAGGATAGGCATAGTGATAGTGAAAAAGGCAGCCCACATGTTGGAATGACATTTCAAACAGAAGAAGATGCGTATCAATTTTATATTACATATGCAGCAATGAAAGGTTTTGCAAGCCGAAAGGGATCTACGGGAAAGGGAAAAGATGGCAATACCACGTGGAGGAAGTATACGTGCAACAAAGAAGGGTATAAAAGCTTAAAAGATAAGAGGGAGATAGGGAGGGACGTTAATCGAAGGAAAAACGAGAGAGAAGGCTGTATGGCTCGAATGACAGTTCATAAAATCACCGGAGGAGTATGGCGGATAAACTCCTTTACTGATGATCATAATCATGAGTTGATAAAAAGCCCAGCGAAGATCCAGATGCTACAGTCACATAAAAGATCGCAGATGGACGGAACATGTAGGAATTTAGTTGATCAGATGCGTGGCTGTGGAGTAGGACCTGCAAAGAGTGCAAGGATTCTAAATGCCACGAGTAGTAGTAATGTCAATATTACTACGCAACAATGCATTGATCATGGGAGAGTAGAAAGAAAGAACAACATTGGGAAGGAATGCATTAGAGTAATAGAACAATTTATTAAAAGGCAAGCTACAGACTCTCAGTTCTATTATGCTATTGAGCATGATGAAGAGAATGTATGCAGGAGTATATTTTGGGCTGATGGAAGGGCGAGGACATCATACAGCCAGTTTGGAGATGTTGTTGTATTTGATGTCACTTATAAGACAAATAGATTCATGTTGCCTTTTGCACCTTTTACAGGTGTCAATCATCATAAACAGTCTATTTTATTTGGATGTGCTCTTCTTGCTGATGAGAAGGAAGAAACCTTTGTTTGGTTATTCGGACAGTGGTTAACATGTATGTGGGATAAAGCACCAGGAGCTATCATCACCGATCAAGACCCGGCAATATGCAATGCAATCAAAAGAGTTTTTCCAAATACAAAACACAGGTATTGCATATGGCATATCAGTCTGCACGAAGATGAGCATCTACGTTCATTGCGGTCTTCTTATAACCCTGAATTTGAAGAAGACTATGCAAACTGGTGTAAGAACAGTCAAAATGTTGAAGAAGCTGAGAATTGTTGGTGCATCTTAATGGAGAAGTACCAAACGGAATTTCAGGAGCCATTGACAGAAAAACAAAAAAATGAAATGAAAGCCTGGAAGTGGTTGCATACGATGCATGAGAAAGCACATCATTGGATTAAGGCGTACCTACTGGATACTTTCTTTGCGGGTATGAATGTTAATACGATAGAGATTGGTTTAAAAATATATGATCAAAATAAACTCAGCACATGGTATTCATTTCTTGTTTTGTGTGTAGGCATGGCGTCCAGCCAAAGGAGTGAAAGCATGAACGCGTATTTTGATGGATACGTAAACTGTATGACTCCATTATACGAGTTCATTGATCAATATGATAAAGCCGTAAAATTTCAGCGAGACAAAGAGGAGAGAGAAGATACTTTTTGTATGTGGAACAAACCAGAATTTAGCGGCATGCATGAGTTAGAGGTTCATGCCGCAAAGGTATATACTAGAAACATATTTTCCATTTTTCAAAATCGTTTCAAAAATACTTTATACTGTTGGCACGAAAGGGTGAGCACGGATGGGGACACAAGCACGTATAGAGTAACTATGCGGATTGATGGAAAGAGCTACGTGCATAATGTTCAATGCAATATATCTAAGGGAATGTTCAGGTGTACGTGTGCAAGGGCGGTGGCTGAAGGTTTGCTATGCACGCAAATTTTATATATGATGAAGCAAAAGTATGATATGCAAGCCATCCCTGAGAGATATATTTTACCCAGGTGGACTCTAAATGCAAGACATAGCATCATGAGTCTTGGGGCCTCGTCGACTAGCAAAGTACACGGAGTGCGTCTAACTCAAATTACTCCACTTCAAGCCTGGAGACTTCGTTCATCATTCGATAAAGTCGTGGAGGCGGTAACAAGAGATCCCCTTCTGTTTGATGTCGTCTTTGGGTGGGCAAACAGTTTTTTGGACCAGCATAATATGACTAATAAAGCGCAAACTGCTTCTGGAGAGCCAAGATCACAGGTGGGGTCCAGTGCACCTATCAAACAAGAAGTGAGAGTAAATGATGTCATTATGCATGATCCTGCAAAAGCTAGAACTAAAGGCCGACCACGAGTGGCGTCAAGGATTCCGTCTGGAATACAAGTCTCACAAGAACAAAGTCAAATAAGAACAAGGACATGCAGTGTTTGTGCAGAAAAGGGTCATGACATGAGAACTTGTCGTATGAGCACAGCTGGTAGAAATAAGGTATATATGAGCACAGCTGGTTACTATTTTATATACTAGTATAAATTATTGTAACATCATTGCTCCATAATCTCTGTAGGAAAAATCTTCGCCCGATGACTTAACAAGGCTGTGATATGAAGGATGACATTTTTATATCCTAAAGGTAACAATTTTGTATCAGCTTGGAAGAAATATACTACATGCATCTGTCACGGACATATCAGTGTAAATGGGTTGTAAGTAAACTGGTTCTCTTTAAAAATGGTCATATGAAAACGGCAGCCTCCTATATTTTTAGTCCAAAATGCAGCCATCGTGGAGTTGAATTAAGAGGGCTGGGGTCCAAATTGAACATTAAAACAGTAAGTCTTGGTTATAAGCCTATGAGGATGATGCCTATCATTCGAGACCTATATCTGATGCTGCAGATCTCATATCTTATAATTTCTCTGTTGCTGCAGAACCTGACAAATGTCAAGAAAATTAATGGGATTAAGGAGTAAGAAGCAGAAGCAGTAGAGCTGAAGAGAATGAAGATTCAAGAGAATGAGGCATGTAGCTGTCCGCGATGAGTAATGGTGGGTAATTGTATACAGTTTAGCTCCGCGCGCACAACGTTTACAACTTTTACCAGTTGTGCGCGCTGAGCAAAACTTGGTAATTTTACAGGCTTCCTAATAACCGCACACAACGTTCAATAATGTTATGGATGTGCGCGCTGAGTAATATGGGTAATTGTAAGCAGTTAAGCCCCACGCGCACAACGGTTCATAACTTTGACGGTTATGATCGATGAGTAAATGTTGGTAATCGTAGACAGTTGTGCTTAGCTCGCACAACGTTCAATGCTGTTGCCGTTGGTGCGAGCTGAGTAATTGTGGGTACTTCAAGTTAGCATCACGCAATTTTGTAATGTGATGCAATTGTACCAAATTTAATGACATTGTATTAAGATCTGTATTCTAACATGCTACAACATTTATGCATTCAAATGTACATAACACAACAAAGTAGAAACTACATCTAAACATTTTGCAACATCACAGTTTTTGCCCGACTAAGCAATTAAAGCACTAGACTATACTAGGGATACATGGATTCCCACCATGAAAAAAATTTAAAGTTTGTTGCCATTTATGAGCTGCTCCAGCAGCTGCATCAGCGTCACTTGCTTCTTTGTATCTTGGCCATCCGTCCCCCTGTCTGCGTTGAAGAAGAATCAGTGATGAACACATAACAAAGCATAATTAAGTAAAAATATTGTACGGGTAGACTTAGAATAAGATAGAACATTTATTATCATCGAGCAGTGATGTCTGCAACGAAGTATCAAAGAGCATATACAAGCAGTGAAGAAACGGGTGTGCATGGAAGGTGATAGCTTCAATGACGACAAACAGAACATATGAAGGAGCAAAGAACATCTTCGAATCAATATATATGTGATGTATTCAATTTCTGCATCACGTCACTAGACGCTAGTATATTGTCCATCTTTGAGTGTTGAGGACGCAGCAGTGATGAAGGAAAAAATAGAATGTCGTAGAGAAAATATCATATAACTAGAATAAGATACAATAAGATAGAATAATATCATCAAGAAGTGTAGTGGTTGACGAGGGCTTGTGGGAAGGGAAGCCATTTATAGACGACTTTGGATGCCATTGGATGAGGATGAGACTACAGTAGAGTTACTGGGAGGCAACACAAGAGACCCCGTGAGTCTACAGCAAATTGCTTGTGATTATACAGAAGAATGCCCGTGAATCTACAGCAGATTGAGTTCCCAATAATGTATGACCGTGGTGGTGCACGTTGAGCAAACAAAATAGCTCAACGCGCACAACCGGCAAGAATATGGCCGTTTTGCGCGGAGAGCAAATAATTTTGGAAGATGTGCGCGATGAATAAAATCTTATGTACATTCACGATCACTGCTTTGTAGACTCACAGGGTCTCTTCTGTAGACTCATCCTCATCCAAGGGCAGTCTAATTCGTCTATAAAATGGCTTTCCTACGCACAAGCCCTCTTCAACCTCTACACTTCGAGTGATGGTTATCAGTCATGAGGAAGGAGTAATGCTACACTCGACTGTAGGCTCATCCTCATCCAAGGGCAGTCCAATTCGTCTATAAATGGCTTCCATACCCACAAATTATATTCAACCACAACACTTCGAGTGCTGTGAAAGGCATGAGAAAGAAGTAACCTTGCTCAAATATTACTCTGACCATATCAAGCTAACCCTTCCCAAACAACCAGAGACCATAGCTTAAAAAAACCATCACCGGTTTGATGCAGCAGTGAAGATGGCCACCCAAACGAGGTTGAAGCTTTTCATAGACAAGGGGATGAAGAGAGTGTTGTTTGCGGAAGCGGGCAAAGAGTTTGTCAATTTCCTCTTCAGCCTTTTGGCCATGCGTGTGGGCTCAGTCATCAAGCTCATCACCAAAGAAAAAGTGGCAGTGGTATGAAAAGCATTTATGTAATGAAGCCCATCATTAAATGTGCTGAAAACTGAATCTCTGGAAAGCTGTATCTATGAAAAATGATTTATATGGTATTTTAGTTCAAAATGCAGCTAGTGTGGCTTTGAATTCCTAGGTCTGCGGGTACAAACTAAAACTTAATACCCAAAGTTTTAATTATGAGAGTATGAGGATGATGCCTATCATTCGAGAAATCTATATGCTGCTGTCGATCTCATATCTTATAATTTATCTATTACAGCAGGTCACGCCAATTGTCAAGAAATCATTCTAGAAATTGTTTCCATTGATCAAAAATATCTCCAAGTACAACGAACAAAAAGGAGAAACAAAAAAGGGTTCGATCCACCTATGATGCAGGAGCTCGAGAAGAGGCGTCCCCAGGCGATTCGTCTTCTCCCGAACCAGTAGGGTGACCAGGGACAACCGGAGGTCGGGGAAGCATTCTTCGGCCCCGCGCCTCGAACGCTGCCAAACCATCCCGGAAGGACCTCTCGATCTGAGCAGCAAAAATGGCCGAGAACTCCCGGAATCCCTCACGGATAGACTCCACGATCTTCGGAGCCAGGACATCCCCATAGTCCCTCTGGACCTCAGCTACGATCCGACCATGGGCCACTTCCCGCAGGTCGCCTATATCGGCCCAAAGAGCGCCTTTCGCCTTTCTATGCTCCTCCCAGGCGAGGGACAGTGCATCCTCAGCATACTTGGCCGAACTCATGGAGACAGCCAGAGCCTCTGTCAAACATCCCACCTCCGAGGTGAGCTCTGCAACTCTCAGTTTGAACTGGTGGGCCTCCTTGGCTGATTGCTCAGCCGCCTCAGCCCTCAGGCGCTCCTACGCCAAGGCCGCCTCAAGACCATCTACAGCAACCGGGTAAACCTGCAAGACCGCAGGGATGAATGTCGCCATCAACAAAACAGTCGTTGAAGAAAAAAGGGTCCGACATGCTGGATATGCCATACCAGAGAGTCTGCCAGTTTCTCCCTGAAGGAGCGGTCACTCGGAAGGACAGCTGGACTACTCTCACTCCTCTTCTTCTTCCTCTCGGGACCTTCAGACCAGGAGTGAGAGCGTCTCTTCTTCTCCTCATTCCCGGTTAACACACAGGAACCCTGCTCGACGGCCGCCACGTCCCCCTCTCCGAGGTCGAGACCGGAGGGCGAATCAATCTGATTCGCCACGAAGGGCGAAGGTTCGGCCGTGCCCAAGGGCGGATGGTGAGGAACGTTAGGAGCGTCTTCACTGAAATCCCGACCCACCATCTGAGCAAAAAAGATGAAAATCAGGGTAACGAGCAACGGGTAAAGCAGAATTTAAAAGGAGAAAGGCTTTATACTGAAGGTCCCTTCGAATCCAAGCCGTCAGCAAGGAACACGTGTCAAAGTCTCACAGAGGCGGCACTTCGAATACCACTCCCCATGGGCGGGAGAATTCGTTCGACTGGCCTTCATTCAATGCGACCCGGTCCCCGGGATATCCGATAAGTACGAACCCTTATCATGTATTCCCGAAAAGACGAGTGTTTTTACGTAGAAAGAAATAAAAGAAGAGAGCAGAAAGAACACTGCAGGTAGTTCGCACTTGCAGGGAAGTACAAGTAAAACTCCATCACAGATAAAAAGACTGAGAAAATAACACAATATTCCATTTTAATGATACATTGATACATCTTATACATACACCAACATCTTCATATTCACAACTCACTCGAAAAAAGAAGGGCAAAAGTACAAGACTCTCATCATACATCAAATCATAACACTAACACCCTTAGATGAGGACTACATGCATAAGATGTATTATTTGACACTTTGAATTGATTGTTTTTGTATCTCAATGATTGAATGCACGTCAGTCTTGCATTACACTCTGCCTGTTGCATGTGTCGATCCATTGTTGTACACCTTGCCTGTTGCACGTGCACGCTTTCACATGTTCATAAGTATAGTTGTTACTGCCTTTACTACAGTAGATGTATATGCCATGACATACACTCTGCCTGCTGACATGCACCATTTCCAAACTTTATGTAAGGACTAGTTGTGACATGGAATTTCTTAACAATTATGCAACGGTGATACGAATAATAAATTTACCCTTTCACATGTAAACGTGGATGGGAAAAAAAAATGGTTGTGTGCTGTGTGCAATTGTGAGTTTTGAGTGGGCGTGTGCGGAGAGCAATTATAGGGTTTGAGTCGTTTTGTGCGATGAGCAATAACCCCATGCCTTTTCGGCGCCGTACACGGGTTCAACATTGGCCCCCGTGATTCGTTCTCGATTATAAACGCGGATCGAGGCCACCTGATAGGTAATTTCTTTTAATAGGGCACGGCATTCGAAGCATCGAATTTGGATTAAGGCCGCCAAAACCTTTCGCCTATCTCAACCGTTGTTTTTGCCAAAATTCCGACACGTGTCGATCATCTTGTCCATTCGTTCGCGTAATAAAAGAAATTGGAGGTGAGGCCAATGGCTTTTGCGCTCCGAGGAAATCTCATCATCTTATTATTTCTTCCAGAAACAAAAATGGCGGGAGGAGCATACAGAGAGGTTACTTCAGCGATGGAGCGGGCCAATGAAGAAGGCCGTACGAGGAAGAGGGCAGAGGAGGAAGAGGAGGAATGGGAGGAATGGGAGGAATCGGAGGAATCGGGGAACCTCATGCTGGAGTTGGGGGAGGCTGGATGCTCCTCAAGTCAAGCTACGCGGTCTTTGAAGGCGGCTCCTTCTGATCCTCGAGTTGGGGGCGCATCGTCCTCCAGTACGCCACACGACGGGTGGCCACACGAGGACATTGATCCTCCGGTCCCTTCCGTCGGCCCCATACCTCCAGAGTTCGGCCACCTTCTGCAGTCGAACCGCATTGGGTCTGGTCATCATGCGGAGATTCACGGGGAGACCTATCGGCCACCGTACATCGTGGGGACGGCCGAGTCGGCCATCCTGGACTTTGGGACGGGGGATCGTCTGGCGGAGAATATCACTCTGCCAAGGGATGTCGATTTCCTGAATGGGGTTGACCTTGAGACGATGGCCAACTGCTTCGTTCGCAGTGGCCTTCAGGTTCGTTGCCAATGTGCATTCCGAATTTTGATTCCCCTTCTGGATTTGCTGATTGTCGCCATCTGCAGGTGACCATTTTCGGGGCAGGTCTGCGCCGCAGGGCCCGCGAACTGATCGATGGGCAGCGCCGGGTGGCGGATGCCGAGAACGAGGCTTCTGAGTTCAGAGCTCAGGTGAAGAAGCTGGAGGAAGATTTGGGGAAGATAATGGCCGCCAAGGGCAAGTCGGATTGGGCGGCCTCAGACGCGAAATCCAGCCTCGCTGCCTTGTCAAGCGCCAAGAAGCAGTTGGAAGATCAGTGGGGTAGAGAGCGTTCTCAACTCCGAGCTGATCTTGAGGCATCGAGGAAGGAGGTTGCTGACCTTCAGGCCAAGCTTCTCGAGAAGGAGCAAGAGGTCGACGCTTTCAAATCTCGGGCCACCGCCAAGATGGAAAGGGTGGCGAGAGCGATAAAGGACCTCTTTACAGCCGACGGTGCGTCGTCTTCCTAAATTTTGGGAATCGTTACTTTTGTAAGACTGCTGCTCGCGAGCGAGTCATATGTAATTTTTTCAGAATTCAATGAAGGGAATTTTTGCAACAGATGCCGAGTGAGAGCGTATACTTCCTCCCCCTGATTCCAGGTCGACACCCGGGAACCCTGTTGGACGGCCGACACGGCCCCGTCACCGAGGACGAGACTGGCGGGAGAATGACCTTCCGTATATGATCGCGATGAGTAATTGTGTGTACTGTGTAATTGTATACAGTTTAGCTCCGAGCGCACAACGGATTGTTAAATAACACCGTTGTGCGCGACGAGCAAAACTCGGTAATTGTAGAAAGTGTTGCTTAGCGCGAACAACTTTCATTTCTGTTGCAAGTTATGCACGCTGAGCAATTATGTGGGATGATTAATTAGTGTCCAGGGGTAAATGGAAGCTGGTATAAACAAAAGTAGCACTTCTACTAAATAAAGGTCAACAGACGATTTCTCGTGAATATACAGAATAATCTTGTATGTATTACACAGATGCTGTTCCCAAATAAAGATCCACTGACGTGCTGAGCGATGTGAGCATAATCGTTGGCCTCGATCAAAATTTCTAAACGCGCACAACGTTCACGCCGTTTGCCAGTTGTGCGCGCTGTGTAAATCTTAGTATATTACTTTTCACTAATTTTTCCCATTAAATTTCATTGTTGGAATTTGATTTAAGCAATCATCAATGTATATATCACCAATCACAAGTTTGTAATGGGCTGCAAATGTATCACATTAAATGACATTGTATTAAGGTCTGTGTAATGGGCTGCAAATGTATCACATTAAATGACATTATATTGAGGTCTGAATTCCAACATACTACAACATTTATGCATGAATTCCAACATACTACAACATTTATGCATTCCAATGAACATAACACTCCATCTCCGCCGTTCTCTTGTTCGCTGCATCTTCTGCTTTATACTTCTTTGATTCAAGGAACATCCTTTCAATCTCCTCCTGGGTCTACGTGGCACTTATCGTTAGTGATAGTGATCTTATTTTTCTGCACATATACTTTCCTCTGCAGAGGCATTCAAGATACCGTCGGCATCTATCTCAAGGCAAACCATGACACTTCGAACACCCTTGGTAGCAGGAGGGATACCAGCAAGTACAAACTCCCCTAGGAAAAGAGAGAATAAAAAAGTAAATATAATTAGACTTAGGTAGAACAGTTGTTATCATCAAGCAGTTATGTATGCAATGATTCTGAACGGAACTTACGAAGGGTCAAAGAATTTTTGCAAGTTGGCATGGACGAGAATGAAGCTGTAATGATTGCAAGAACATCTTTGCCTTCATTTGAGCTTTGCAATGAAGAAGAACAGATCATGCGAAGAGGAGCAAAAGAACATCTTCACCGCCATATAAAGGTGATGAATTCAATTTCTGCATCACGGCACTTGCCGCTAGTATATTGGCCATCTTTGTGTGCTGTAGAAGACGCACTCATGAACAACAACAAAATTACAAATTTGAAGAAAAAACATTGTATTAGAAGAATCAGAGAGAATCAGATAAAGGAACTATAATCACCTGGGGTAGTGGTTGATGAGGTCTGGTGGGTACGGAAACCATATACAGACGAGTTGGACTGACCAAGTACGAGGATGGAAACACCGTAGAGTAACAGTTCGTGCTCGTGAATATATGGCAGATGGATACCAGCCAGACGTTGTTCCAACTAGTATCCGAGTGCGGTGGTGCGCGAAGAGAAAAATTGCTTGAAGGTAGACCTTTTTATACTCAACGCGCACAACGTCAAAAAAAACATCTGGTTTCGATTACCAAAAGAGAAAAATCTAAATACACCGATACTCTTGCGGTGCATGTCCAAGTTTTTCCAAAAAAAACATACAGCATCATATCAGAAGACAGTAACTGTGACAAATCACAGTATAGTTAATATTTTTGCTTAGTGGACACAAAGGTCACTACTTTTGGACGCAGGGCGGGCTGATTAACTTTGAGCAATGGAATACAGTTTTGCTCATACGACAAGTTCTCAAGCCGTGACCGTGTCTCCTGGGGATATTGCAGTTATGAGCAGCTCCAATAGAGATTCTTCACATTTTTGCAGTTATGGCACGCGTAAGAAATTCTTTTGAGCATGGAAACAAATGAGGATGCAAAGTTTCAGAGAAGATTGCGCAGTTTGAGAGCCGATACCTTGGTGGCACCTTCAGGCTGATGGCAATGTGAAGCATTCGAAAACATCGTGTGCTTCTTCTGAAGGAGCCAACACCATCGTTGATGATATCTGAAGTAGCAGACTCCATCTTTGATGCCCATATAAATGTGACGAATTCAATTTCAGCAACACGGCAATTGCCGCAAGTTTATTGGCTATCTTTGTGTGTCGGAGACGAAGCATTCAGTAGTAAGAACAAAAATTTAGCATGTAAAAGAAAATATAGTGTATAGGTATAACCATATAGAACACTATCATCGAGAGGCGTAGTGGTTGACGATGTCTAGAGGGAAGTGAATCACTTTATATAGACGAATTGGACTGGGTATGGTCCGCATGGATGAGGCTGAGACTACAGTTGGGTTACTGTGGGCTACAGAAATTGACGCTAACAAAATTGATTGCCTCTAAGAAAATTGCTCAAAGCGCAAAACGGGTAAAAATATGGCAGTTGTGCGAGTTGAGCAAATTATTTATGTTTATACAATATTACTCATAAATCCATTTATAGCGATGTGAACACCTCAAATCAAACAGCGTGACCCATGAGTATCAACACATAGGTATAAGTTGTCTTATTCTGGAAACAGTAAGATATGTGTTTCTTATCACTTAATAAATGTCTGTTCACCCATCAGTCTGAATATTATTTAATTCTCCCCCAATTTTGTGTTTTCTTTATTATTGGGATTTTTATTGAACGTGGTGTGCGCTGAGGTAATTAATTATGGGAATTTTAGAAGAACGTTGTGCGCGCAGAGTAATTATTCGTACGACTGTTTTGCTCAACGCGCACAGCTGGGTGTATTTTGATCCGATGTGCGCGCTGTATTATATATGCAAACTGTATACTTTTTTAAATACCCCGCACAATCCGCACTAAAACGCAAATTTAAACAAATCAAAGAAATGTGAATATTTTTGCTATCTTATTCTGTAAATTGTCGGATATGTGTTGTCTTATCACGTAAATGTCTATATACCCATCAATCAACTGCTCCGCATTATATTTGCATCAATTTTGATTTTTTTATCTGGCATGTCAGTCTGAACATTAATTAATTCTCCACCCAATTATGTGTTTTCTTTATTATTGGGATTTTTTATTCAACGTTGTGCGCGCTGAAGATATTAATTATGGGAATTTAGTATTGAACGTTGTACGCGCATGGTAATTATTCGTTACGACCGTTTTTCTCAACGCGCACAGCCGGTTGTATTTTGATCCGTTGTGCGCGCTGTATTATATGTCCAAAATGTATACAATTTTAAAAACCCCGCACGGTGAGCACTAAAAATCAAATTTTAACAAATCAAAGAAATGGGAATATTTTTGCAGTCTTATTCTGTAAACTATCAGATATGTGTTGTCAAATCACTTAAATTTCCTTACACCCATCAATCAACTGCTGCCATTATATTTGCATCAATTTTGATTTTTTTTTCTTGAATGTCAGTATGAACAGTAATTAATCTACAAAAATTTTGTGTTTCTTCTTTATTATTGGGATTTTTTATTGAACGTTGTGCGCGCTGAAGTTATTAAATATGGGGATTTTGTAATGAATGTTGTGCGCGCAGAGTAAGTATTCATTACGACCATTATACTGAACGCGGACAGCTGTGTATATTTTGTTCCGTTGTGCCCGCTGTATTATATATTCTAAATGTATACCTTTTTATATACCTCGCACTAAGGGACAAATTTAAACAAATCAAAGAAATGTATATCTTTTTGCTGTCTTATTCTGCAAACAGTCGGATATGTGTTGTCTTATCAATTAAATGTATTGAACGTTGTGCGCGCTGATGTAATAAATTATGGGAAATATGGGAATTAAATGTATTGAACATTGTGCGCGCAGAGGAATTATTCGTTACGACCTTTTTGCTTAACGCGCACAGCTGGGTGTATTTTGATCCGTTGTTCGCGCTTTATTATATTTTATAAATGTATACCTTTTTATATACCCCGCACAAAGGATCAAATTTTAACAAATCAAAGAAATGTAGATATTTTTGCTGTCTTATTCTGAATACGGTCTGATATGTGTTGTCTTATCACTTAAATGTCTTTACACCATCAATCAACTGTTGCGCATCACATTTGCTTCAATGGTAATTTTTTTAACTGGCATGTCATTCTGAAGTGACTCTGAACATTAATTAATTCTCCCCCAATTTTGTTTTCTTCTTTATTATTGGGATTTTATATTGAACGGTGTGCGCGCTGAAGTTATTAATTATGGGGATTTTGTATTGAACGTTGTGGGCGCAGAGTAATTATTCGTAACGTCCACTTTGCTCAACGCGCACAGCTGGGTGTATTTTGATCCGTTGTGCGCGCTGTATTATATATCCAAAATGTATTTTTTTAAACAAATCAAAGAAATGTAGCTATTTTTGATGTCCTATTATGTAAACAGTAGGATATGTGTTGTCTTATCACTTAAATGTCTTTACACCCATCATTCAACTGCTGCGCATCAAATTTGCTTAAATTTTGATTTTTTAAATAATGTCAGACTGAACATTATTTAATTCTCGCCCGATTTTGTGTTTCTTTTATATTTTGGGATTTTTTATTAACGTTTTGCGCGCAGAGCAATTATTCGTTACGACCGTTTTGCTCAATGCGCCCAGGTGGGGGTAATTTGATCAGTGCTCGCAACCTTACCTTATGTTGCCCATATGACGGGATGATTAAATGTGGGTAATGGAGCATGTAATACAGTTTTGCTCAGCACGCACAACGGTCATGGCATCTGACTGTTGTGTGCGATGGTCTATTGTGTTTAATTGCATACAGTTTGGCTCTGCGAGCAAAAGGGTCACATCTACGTCCAGTTGTGTGTTTTGAGTAATGGTTGATAACAAGATACTGTTTTGCTCATCGCGCACAGCGGTCAAACATATCGATACGAACGTTGTGCATGCTAGTAACTGTGTGCACACGTAAATAGTTTATCACAACATATAGTATGAGCCTGTTGAGCGCCCTGGGGAATTTATAGTTCGGTGAACAGTGTTTGATCAGAATATCTATGTCGGACATTGATTCAAGTAAGCATCAATGTATATATCACCTTATATCAATTTTGTATTGTCCTGTAATTGTATCAAATTAAATGACATAGTATTAAGGTCTGAATTCTAACAAACTACAGCATTATGCATTATAATGTACATAATGCATAAATGTTATTTATAGTTCGGTAAACAATTTTGCTCAATAATATCAACGTCGGACATATATATCACCTATATCATTTTTGTATTAGGGTCTGAATTCCAAAATACTACAACATTTATGCATTATTTTGTACATTACACAACAAAGTTGAAACTACAGCTAAACATTTTGCAACTTCACAGTTTGGAACTGGTATGAAATTCAATCACGGGAATATCCTAATGGTACATTGAATCCCACTACGCAAAACTGTTCACAGTGACAGAGTCATGCTGAACAGCTCAAGCAAGATGGCATTTATGATCAGCTCCAATAGCACGCACCATCATCACTAGCATCCAGATCGTCCATAACGGTATAAGTAGCCACTCCTTTAACGAAGTTGGCTGATCTGGATTCTTCAGCGCATGCCACTGTATGCGTTGAAGAAGCATCAATTATGAACGATAAAAAGCATATTTAAGTAAAAAATAGGGTATAAAGACATGCAACTTTACGTTTAGGGAATGATATAAAAATATATCACGGTTGCTTCTTCTCGGAAGAATCCGCTGCTGTAGTAGAACATATGAAGGAGCAAATAACATCTTCCAGTACACGTCAATTGCCGGTAGTTTATTGTTCATCTTTGTGTGTTGAAGACGAAGCAGTGATGAACAACGGGAAATATTTAGTATTGTGAAGAAAAAATAGTGTATGAAGTAGAAACAGATAGAATCAGTTAGAATACTATCATTAAGAAGTGGAGTGGTTGACAAGGTCTAGTGGGAAGAGAGGCTATTTATAGACGAATTGGACTGGCCCATTGATGAGGACGATAGACTACAGTAGAGTCACTGTGCGTGATATTGTATTGGACATAAAGACGAGTGAATCTACAACATACTGTTTCAGCCAGATGATGTTCCCAAGAAGGTTTGGACTTTACGGTGCGCGTTGAGCAAACTTGAAGGCCAATAACAAAATTGCTCAACGCACACAACGGGGAAAATAATGGCTGTTGTGAAAGATGAGCAAATTATTTATGTTTGTACAATATTACTCAAGGCACTTTTAATTATTTAATTTGTTGTTCCGCTAAATTGTTTTACACTAAATTTTTTATTTTGTTTAATTTAATGGATCATGCTTCTACATAATCTTTCCCAAAGCACTTTTTATTTCAAAGTTTAGGTTTCCAAGGCATTTCCCCCCTAAATTTAATCTTCACAATCTTTCCCAAGGCACTTCTAATTTCAAAGTTTAGGTTCCCAAGGCACGTCCCCCCCAAATTTAATCTCCACAATCTTTCCAAAGACACTTCTAATTTCAAAGTTTTGGTTTCCAAGACACTTTTCCCACTAAAATTTAAGTTTTCCAACATAAAATTTCCATAAAATCCAATCTCAGCAATTGATTTCCCAGGATCAAATCCTAGCCACTCTTTATCTTGTCCTAGTCAGCCCTAGAATTCAAAAAACGAGTTTGGCTCCGCGCGCAAAAAGGTCACAAATACGTGCAGTTGTGTGAACTGAGTAATTGTGGATAATCAGATACGGGTATGCTCACAGCCCGCACATCGATCAAACACATTATGTGACCGTTGTGCGCGCTGAGTAATTGTGTGCAAACGTAAATGTTTTATCACAACGTATATAAGGACGGTCACAATTTATGCCCGTTGTGCTCGCTGGGTAAATCATATAACAGTAAAAATTTTTTACATAGGTAATTTCAATTTCGGACATTGATTCAAGTAAGCATCGATGTATATATCACATATATCAATTTCGTAATGTCATGCAATTGTATCAAATTAAATGACAGTGTATTAAGGTCTGAATTCTATCATACTACAACATTTATACGTTACACTGTACATACCACAACAAATTTGAAACTACATTTCGTACATAATGACATAAAACACCATATAATATCTACCCACAAACACTCTTCTCCATCGATGATCAAAAATACAATTTAAGACAAGAGAAAGGCTTGTGCGCCAAAGGCCCGGCCAACTCAAAAACCTGGAGCGAAGGCGGAGGCGGAGGTGGTGATGGTGGGGCAACAGTACGGATGTCTCTAGGAGAGGGCACCAGAGTCTCCATCTTCTCTTGTATGTTCGACATTATGAGCATCATAGTGTCGAAGTCGCTACGCAGAAGTGAGATCGCCAGATTGGTGTTGGAGAGATGGGTTTCAATTTCTCCTAATCTACGAGTAAAGTTCACCGGCTGATGGGAGGATGATGAAGCAGCAGATGAGGGGCTTACATTGCCTATGAGTATATCCTTACGCTGACGTTGTTCATCTGTAAGTACAGAGACAGACATAGTAAGCTCCTCGAGTTTGCTACGGAGGTTGTGCAGAACAGAGTCCTGACGGCGAGACATCCCATCCATAAAGAGGAGGCTGTTACTGTTGTCCTCGAGTGGGGCTTTTTCAGCCGGAGATGGAACTGATGAACCTGCATGTAAAGGAGGAAACCCAGTAGGAGGCAACAGCACATTGTGTTCACCTTGAGTTGGACCAAGCGAAAGCGAATCACGCAGAATGGGTCTATAGGCCGGGAGCGATGAGGGAAGGGGATCATCGTGTTCAGGTGACGGTGAATCATCATCACTAACTCCCCAAGGGTCAGAAAAAGTCGACTCACGAGATCGTTTTGGCGGCATGAAGAAACCCGAGTACGAAATGCGAGAGTGTTGAGATGAAGAAGAAAACGGAATGACAGACCAAAGGAAAGAGGAATGAAATTTTCCGCGAAACCCCTCGTCTACTGACTCCACATATATATAATGATTGGTTATTTTAATCTCAGCCGCTGGATTACATATGGAAGTGGAACTGACTAAAACGATCTCATCAGACGGATGGGGTAAAGCATCCGTTCGGATGCGCAAAAAAAATCGTATTGAAGGGCTTACACGGAAACCGAGGTTCTACTTGACTCATTCTCCAGTTACCACACATGAACATTGTTGAGAAGAAAGCAGAATCATTTACTGTCATCATTACGTACATCCGAAATAAGATTGTACGAGATGGCGGTTGTACTTTCATCATTACGTGGCATACCGATTGCGTCTCGCAACCGATCTATAAATATCTATTGTTTAGTAGCCACTGCACGTTCAGGAGCGATGTGTATTCAAACGGAACGTGAATGCCCATGAGGTGCACGTATATCGTTCCAGCCTAGAGCCACCGTTTGGCACCCGATCTATTACCTCGGCCTCCACCTTTACGGCAGTAGTCCTCTCTATTGACAGGGATTCATGAGTAATAGGCAGGAACTGATATAATGGAGCCGGTGCAAAGGCAGGAGCGATGTGCATTCAAACGGAACGTGAATGCCCATGAGGTGCACGTATATCGTTCCAGCCTAGAGCCGCCGTTTGGCACCCGATCTATTACCTCGGCCTCCACCTTTACGATAGTAGTCCTCTCTATTGACAGGGATTCCTGAGTAACAGGCGGGAACTGATATAATGGAGCCGGTGCAAAGGCAGGAACGATGTGCATTCAAACGGAACGTGAATGCCCATGAGGTGCATGTATATCGGTCGAGCCTATAGCCGCCGTTTGGCACCCGATCTATTACCTCGGCCTCCACCTTTACGGCAGTAGTCCTCTCTATTGACAGGGATTCCTGAGTAACAGGCGGGAACTGATATAATGGAGCCGGTGCAAAGGCAGGAGCGATGTGCATTCAAACGGAACGTGAATGCCCATGAGGTGCACGTATATCGGTCGAGCCTAGAGCCGCCGTTTGACACCCGATCTATTACCTCGGCCTCCACCTTTACAGCAGTAGTCCTCTCTATTGACAGGGATTCCTGAGTAAAAGGTGGGAACTGATATAATGGAGCCGGTGCAAAGGCAGGAGCGATGTGCATTCAAACGGAACGTGAATGCCCATGAGGTGCACGTATATCGGTCGAGCCTAGAGCCGCCGTTTGGCACCCGATCTATTACCACGGCCTCCACCTTTACGGCAGTATTCCTCTCTATTGACAGGGATTCCTGAGTAATAGGCGGGAACTGATATAATGGAGCCAGTGCAACGGCAGGAGCGATGTGCATTCAAATGGAACGTGAATGCCCATGAGGTGCACGTATATCGGTCGAGCCTAGAGCCGCCGTTTGGCACCAGATCTATTAACTCGGCCTCCACCTTTACGGCAGTAGTCCTCTCTATTGACAGGGATTCCTGAGTAACAGGCGGGAACTGATATAATGGAGCCGGTGCAAAGGCAGGAGCGATGTGCATTCAAACGGAACGTGTATGCCCATGAGGTGCACGTATATCGGTCGAGCCTAGAGCCGCCGTTTGGCACCCGATCTATTACCTCGGCCTCCACCTTTACGGCAGTATTCCTCTCGATTGACAGGGAATCCTGAGTAACAGGCGGGAACTGATATAATGGAGCCGGTGCAAAGGCAGGAGCGATGTGTATTCAAACGGAACGTGAATGCCCATGAGGTGCATGTATATCGGTCGAGCCTAGAGCCGCCGTTTGGCACCCGATCTATTACCTCGGCCTCCACCTTTACGGCAGTAGTCCTCTCTATTGACAGGGATTCATGAGTAACAGGCGGGAACTGATATAATGGAGCCGGTGCAAAGGCAGGAGCGATGTGTATTCAAACGGAACGTGAATGCCCATGAGGTGCACGTATATCGGTCGAGCCTAGAGCCGCCGTTTGGCACCCGATCTATTACCTCGGCCTCCACCTTTACGGCAGTAGTCCTCTCTATTGACAGGGATTCATGAGTAACATGCGGGAACTGATATAATGGAGCCGGTGCAAAGGCAGGAGCGATGTGCATTCAAACGGAACGTGAATGCCCATGAGGTGCACGTATATCGGTCGAGCCTAGAGCCGCCGTTTGGCACCCGATCTATTACCTCGGCCTCCACCTTTACGGGAGTAGTCCTCTCTATTGATAGGGATTCCTGAGTAACAAGCGGGAACTGATATAATGGAGCCGGTGCAAAGGCAGGAGCGATGTGCATTCAAACGGAACATGAATGCCCATGAGGTGCATGTATATCGTTCCAGCCTAGAGCCGCCGTTTGGCACCCGATCTATTACCTCGGCCTCCACCTTTACGGCAGTAGTCCTCTCTATTGACAGGGATTCCTGAGTAACAGGCGGGAACTGATATAATGGAGCCGGTGCAAAGGCATGAGTGATGTGCATTCAAACAGAACGTGAATGCCCAAGAGGTGCACATATATCGGTCCAGCCTAGAGCCACCGTTTGGCACCCGATCTATTACCTCGGCCTCCACCTTTACGGCAGTAGTCCACTCTATTGACAGGGATTCCTGAGTAACAGGCGGGAACTGATATAATGGAGCCGGTGCAAAGGCAGGAGCGATGTGTATTCAAACGGAACGTGAATGCCCATGGGGTGCACGTATATCGTTCCAGCCTAGAGCTGCCGTTTGGCACCCGATCTATTACCTCGGCCTCCACCTTTACGGCAGTAGTCCTCTCTATTGACATGGATTCCTGAGTAACAGGCGGGAACTAATATAATGGAGCCGGTGCAAAGGCAGGAGCGATGTGCATTCAAACGGAACGTGAATGCCCAAGAGGTGCACGTATATCGTTCCAGCCTAGAGCCGCCGTTTGGCACCCGATCTATTACCTCGGCCTCCACCTTTACGGCAGTAGTCCTCTCTATTGACAGTGATTCCTGAGTAACAGGCGGGAACTGATATAATGGAGCCGGTGCAAAGGCAGGAGCGATGTGCATTCAAACGGAACGTGAATGCCCATGAGGTGCACGTTTATCGGTCGAGCCTAGAGCCGCCGTTTGGCACCCGATCTATTACCTCGGCCTCCACCTTTACGGTAGTAGTCCTCTCTATTGACAGGGATTCCTGAGTAACATGCGGGAACTGATATAATGGAGCCGGTGTAAAGGCAGGAGCGATGTGCATTCAAACGGAACGTGAATGCCCATGAGGTGCACGTATATCGGTCGAGCCTAGAGCTGCCGTTTGGCACCCGATCTATTACCTCGGCCTCCACCTTTACGGCAGTAGTCCTCTCTATTGACAGGGATTCCTGAGTAACATGCGGGAACTGATATAATGGAGCCGGTGCAAAGGCAGGAGCGATGTGTATTCAAACGGAACGTGAATGCCCATGAGGTGCACGTATATCGGTCCAGCCTAGAGCCACCGTTTGGCACCCGATCTATTACCTCGGCCTCCACCTTTACGGCAGTAGTCCTCTCTATTGACAGGGATTCCTGAGTAACAGGTGGGAACTGATATAAGGGAGCCGGTGCAAAGGCAGGAGCGATGTGCATTCAAACGGAACGTGAATGCCCATGAGGTGCACGTATATCGGTCCAGCCTAGAGCCGCCGTTTGGCACCCGATCTATTTCCTGGGCCTCCACCTTTACGGCAGTAGTCCTCTCTATTGACAGGGATTCCTGAGTAACAGGCGGGAACTGATATAATGGAGCCGGTGCAAAGGCAGGAGAGATGTGCATTCAAACAGAACGTGAATGCCCATGAGGTGCACGTATATCGTTCCAGCCTAGAGCCTCCGTTTGGCACCCGATCTATTATCTCGGCCTCCACCTTTACGGCAGTAGTCCTCTCTATTGACAGGGATTCCTGAGTAACAGGCGTGAACTGATATAATGGAGCCGGTCCAAAGGCATGAGCGATGTGCATTCAAACGGAACTTGAATGCCCATGAGGTGCACGTATATCGTTCCAGCCTAGAGCCGCCGTTTGGCACCCGATCTATTACCTCGGTCTCCACCTTTACGGCAGTAGTCCTCTCTATTGATAGGGATTCCTGAGTAACAGGCGGGAACTGATATAATGGAGCCGGTGCAAAGGCAGGAGCGATGTGCATTCAAACGGAACGTGAATGCCCATGAGGTGCACGTATATCGGTCCAGCCTAGAGCCGCCGTTTGGCACCCGATCTATCTCGGCCTCCACCTTTACGACAGTAGTCCTCTCTATTGACAGGGATTCCTGAGTAACAGGCGGGAACTGATATAATGGAGCCGGTGCAAAGGCAGGAGCGATGTGCATTCAAACGGAACGTGAATGCCCATGAGGTGCACGTATATCGGTCCAGCCTAGAGCCGCCGTTTGGCACCTGATCTATTACCTCGGCCTCCACCTTTACGGCAGTAGTCCTCTCTATTGACAGGGATTCCTGAGTAACATGCGGGAACTTATATAATGGAGCCGGTGCAAAGGCAGGAGTGATGTGCATTCAAACGGAACGTGAATGCCCATGAGGTGCACGTATATCGGTCCAGCCTAGAGCCGCCGTTTGGCACCCGATCTATTACCTCGGCCTCCACCTTTACGGCAGTAGTCCTCTCTATTGACAGGGATTCAGAGTAACAGGCGGGAACTGATATAATGGAGCCGGTGCAATGGCAGGAGCGATGTGCATTCAAACGGAACGTGAATGCCCATGAGGTGCACGTATATCGGTCCAGCCTAGAGCCGTCGATTGGCACCCGATCTATTACCTCGGCCTCCACCTTTACGGCAGTAGTCCTCTCTATTGACAGGGATTCCTGAGTAACAGGCGGGAATTGATATAATGGAGCCGGTGCAAAGGCAGGAGTGATGTGTATTCAAACGGAATGTGAATGCCCATGAGGTGCATGTATATCGGTCGAGCCTAGAGCCACCGATTGGCACCCGATCTATTACCTCGGCCTCCACCTTTACGGCAGTAGTCCTCTCTATTGACAGGGATTCCTGAGTAACAGGCGGGAACTGATATAATGGAGCCGGTGCAAAGGCAGGAGCGATGTGTATTCAAATGGAACGTGAATGCCCATGAGGTGCACGTATATTGGTCCAGCCTAGAGCCGCCGTTTGGCACCCGATCTATTACCTCGGCCTCCACCTTTACGGCAGTAGTCCTCTCTATTGACAGGGATTCCTGAGTAACAGGCGGGAACTGATATAATGGTGCCGGTGCAAAGGTAGGAGCGATGTGCATTCAAACGGAACGTGAATGCCCATGAGGTGCACGTATATCATTCCAGCCTAGAGCCGCCGTTTGGCACCCGATCTATTACCTCGGCCTCCACCTTTACGGCAGTAGTCCTCTCTATTGACAGGGATTCCTGAGTAACAGGCGGGAACTGATATAATGGAGCCGGTGCAAAGGCAGGAGCGATGTGTACTCAAACGGAACGTGATCGTCAAGGTAATAGGTGCAGTCAAGAGAAAGGGCTTTCTCCTCTCTTCCAAGAGAGTCTTCAACACACAACACACTTCTCCTTCAAGTTCTACTTCAAGGCATATGGGATTGTAAGTGTTGCTTTCATAATTTCATAACTTTCATTATTTTGTTTTTGTGCTAGGTTTGCGAGAGCGGTTTGCTTACTCCCAAGTTGTAGGAGTGAATGACATCGATTGTATTCGATTTCACTTGTAGGGTTGCTACAAGTGGGTTTAAAGGCAACCTCAAGTTAGTGTTCTAACTTGAGTATCCGGAGGTATCCGGGTGGAAGGGACGTAGGATAACCGGGAACAAGGCGGGAAGTTACTTGGGTAATCCGAACACTTGAAACATAATTGCGTTTGCATTTGTTTATTATTTGGGTTTAATTTTAATTCCGCACTATATTTGTTGATCATATATCATATATATGTGTGAATTTTGTGGTATGGTCTCCATGTATGCTATATCTATATGTGTTGTGATTTGAGACGTTAAGTTTCCTTCGTGTATCTCAATGTTGATATTGGACTTTCGTTCCTCTTATCACCTAAGTTTATAATGTGGTTTTATGATTTTTTGGATTTTATATATATTTAGATTCTTATTTGGCACGATTGTTGTTATTTTACTACCGCCTTTTGGATAATGCCATAGGGGGATCGAAATAAACAAACAGAATCGTAATGAATGTTCTAGGTATGGTCTAATAAACAGACATACAAAAACTGGATGTAGGTTGCTACACTGTTTTTTTATACACCGGAAGTTGCTACATTGACTCTCCAAATTTGGATGGCCCTGTAGCAAACCGGCAAAATGATTCCAGTTTTGCAGGGCGGTTGATGGAGGGAAAACGCCATATTTGGCGTGTTGTTGCAGTGTGGTTTGGAGATGATATAACCGGCCAACTTCCGCTTAGACTTGCATGAAGTCGTCGAATATAGCTTAATTCACGTAAACTAAATATGGGAAAAAATACCTAATTAAATGTCACATCATCTACCAACTAGATTCAATGGGGTTGGATAGTGGGGTGTCGAGACTCGAGAATATATTGTGGGGCCCGCTAAACAATATGTGGACCTTCGCGTTCGAATGTTGTTAACTGGGCAATTTGCAGTAGGTTTCGCGTCGTTCCGCTGTGCTACGTTGAAAAATTCTATCTTTTTCCCTCTGTGGGCTCCACTTTAATGTGTTACTATTAATAAGACGAAAAGCGATGGTACGTAGAGATGGAAATTGCGGATGAGGTGAGAGGTTGGTGGGACCACAAACAAGAATTCGACCGGTCATCTACTCATCCAACTGCTGAATTTGCTGGTACTTTGTTTGAGAAAAGTTTTTCACGTAAGCGCCATATCAGCGAATATTTGTATCCATTCTGACAAGTAAAACATTTTAGTCGTTTAATATATCTCCGCACACAACTGTATACAGTAATGCCATATGTGCGCGATGAGGAAATTCGTATAATAAATCCAAATATTCGACCGCGCACAACTATCCCTCATTTACGCATATACTGCGCGTGACTAAATTATGTTTGCTCACCGCGCACAACGGTTCAAATTTTGCCCCGTTTTGCGCGCTCAGTAATTAATCCGCCGTTTGTTTATACTTGTAATAACAAACGGAAGAGCGAGAGAGTCAAGAAGCAAGATGGCCACCCATAATGCAGGACCCGGCAAAAAATTTGAGTTGCCGCCAAACTCGGAGTATTAATGTAGCAGACCGCAAAAAAACGCCCGCGAAGACCCCAGAAAACCCCGCCATGCGTCCGGTCAAGTGGAGGATATGTATCCCTCCAAATTTGGGGATATATCACCATTCGCCATGATTTGTGCCTTCACTGCAGATATGGCTGAGAAATCGTGTCAGTGGGACGAAGAAACTTTGCAAGGCCAGTCTTCAGAGGGAAGAAGAGACGGTGACGTAGATGATAACCGTTCCCTTCATGACAGGGGGGATGTGCGGTCGCAGTTGCCTGAGACTCCCTTAAGGGATACATGGCCATGGGGAGGTCTCGTTCCGGCAGGCTATGTCCGCCCGGCGTACGAGGGGGCATTGCTGTTGAATCCTCCCACTGACGTTCCATCGGAAGGTACTAGGGGGAACCGTCACCGACCCTTCTTCCCCGTCTGGGACGACGAGTCTGCATTGGTGGATAGGGGGGTGGCCAGTCGGCTGGTGGAGAACTCCATCCTTCCCATTGACCAAAGTGTCCTGGGTCAAATTGACATTGAAAGGCTCGCTAACTCAGTCGTTTATGGCAGTTACCAGGTTAAGTACTAATGTCGTCTCGTTGTGCTGTTGCCTTACTCTTACAGTCTTACTTATCCATGATTCCCTGCAGACATCATTGGTCGGGGCGGAACTGCGTCGCCGAGTGGTGCAATTGTTGATTGCCGAGCGGAAAAAGGCGGTTTCCTTCGAATATCAACTTAAGGATTTGAAGGAGCAGCTGATGAAAGAGAGAGACCGCAGATCTCAGGCGGAGTGGGAGGTTACGAAAGCTAAAGATCGGGCGGCCTCTATGTCAGCGGTTCGGAAGAGCTCCGAAGAGCGATGGTACATAGAGAAGAGCAGTCTCCTGGCTCGTATAGCCGAGTTGGAGAGAAACTCGCTTCCTCCAAACTCGATTGCAGACGTGAGGCATGAGGCTGAGGCGAGGAAGCGTCAGCGATCTGGTCGGGAGTCCGGTGGAGGATCGGCCCAAACGTAGGACGGTTTGGCTACCAACGCCCCCTCCAGCGAGGCGTCTGTGTGAATCGTGGCCATCTTAGTACCCCAAATGGTTTTCATATTTTGAGAGGTAAACATGTGATGGTTTACGCGTTAGTAATGAACCCCAAACATTATATTGGCAATGAACACCGTCTGGTGCAGTCTTTTACCGCTTGTTAGTTTAAATATCTGTTTGCCAACCATTAGCGATCTTCGTACACCGATTGCTTAATTTCTTGTGGATATTAAAACTATTAGCATACATCCATCACAGAAATGGTCAAGGATAGTGTGAAATATCGAAGTTTCCCGGGAATATACATAGTGCACGTGAACTGCGTTGGAATTGAGCTTAGCATCACAGTGAACCAGATATACAATTTTTTTCTCATTGCTCACACCGGTCCCACCTTTTTGCCTGATGTGTATGGATGAATCTGATTTGTCAGTGTGTTTCATTGGAGTCATTTTCTCCAGCATTCACATAGCCTCTACATGCATCGAGATTGTTACGTATAGAGTTTTCCTTTAAACGAACTTGGGATATTGGACTTATGCCATAGATTCAAGTAGACCATCGTCAAGGAGAGAAAGATTCAAGAATACGCAGAGGTGGAAATCACTTCATGCAACATAAATAACACATTTACTGCAGTATACGGTCTTCAACATCAATAACATACCAAAGCACACAATTATGAGTCCAACTCTTAGCATTCTCCTTTATGTCCGTTGTGCGCGGTGAGCAAATTTTTAATGCTGTAACATAAATTGCTCAAAGCTCACAACAGGCAAAATTATGCCAGTCGTGCGAATTTAGCTACTGTATCCCATAACATAAATGTTTAAAGCGCACAACAAGCAAATACATGATGGCGTGTTGAGTTCCCGTTTTGCAGAAATCCCATAGATTTTGTACAAAAATCCCAAAAAATTCAGTATATTCTTTCATTATAAACTCAGTCACTACATTTGCACAAAATTATAAATTCAATGCTCTGATGATACGGTAATTACAGTGGGAGATTTGTCTACATCTTTACAGAATAATGTCTCGAATTGTCGCATCCTCTCTTCGAGGCCTTCCACCCATCCTTCGGCTGCAGGCAGGCGGTTAGCCTTCCATTGCCTTATTACCGGTGGGACCGGGCTTCTATCTTTAAGTTGAATATTTACAAAGTGATTATTATTTACAAAACCTATGGTGAAGGGACCACATTTCGTACCTTGGTGTGGTCCTGATCTTAACGGAAAAAATGAAAGACATTGTTGCATTGACAGCAGATGTATTACACAGTTATAACGACTTGAGATAATATGTCCAACTTCAGGGAAGGTCATCCAATATTGCATCGGGGGGTGGTCACCCATATAGTTAATTGACACTACCTGTTCTTGTGCACTTTCCTCACCCATCACCTTTGAGTACACATCATAGTGGTCACGCAGCTCTTGAAGCAACTCTCTTCTGACCACCTTCCACTGGTCCTCTCCCATCCCTAGATGTGAAGATATAGCCCTGTAACCACAGTTCCCATCTGCCGTCACATCTGTGACGTTCGATATATATTTGGCGATTGCAGCGGGGAATTGATCAAGATAATGTATGCCTCCTTGAACGGCTCTAGCGTCCTTTGCTTCATAATTTGCTGCTGCAAATGAAGCTGTAGCAGAAACCCCAGTCACACTGCCAGATGTCGCGGCTTTGCCAGTTGGTTTCTTTCTAGCAAGTTGAGGAGGAATGGGTGGGGCAGACGTATTTTTGATCCTTTGGGACCGTCTCGGCTGGACACGGTCGACGCTTTCTTGTTTCGATGAGACTTCAAGTGGAATTTGAGCAGAGCAACTAGCCGCATCGGTGAAGTCATGATCAAAATGAGCAGGATGAATGGGGGTGGCTGTATCTTCATTTGTCAAATTATTATCCCTTTTTCTTCTTCCATTGAACACGACATTAACTTACGGCTCTGTAATCAGATTTGTCGCCGGGGTAGCTAGCTCCTTCAACTTAATTAACAACTCCTGCTTCATCGGCCCATCAAGTTGAGCATAGAGCATGTGTATGCGCTCTAATTCAGTATGTATAAGCCCATCTTCTTCAGACATCAATTCCGGCTTAGCCTCCATGTCTAGCTGCTTCCAATGAGAATTTACGGCATCTAATGGAATGGGGCGATTTTCCCTTGTGTATTTGCCAATCTCATTGGCACTTGGTACACCATAAATCATTCTAGCTAGACAATCACCTGTGCATTGGTCCGTTCCCATAGGGTCAGATTTATCAGCTTCCACAGACATTATCTTCAACGCCGCAGCGGCTGTAAATCCTATCAGCTCCTTGAACAAGAACCCATGCACATTATGTTGCAACATGATCTTAGATTTCTCGAATGATGCCTTGATCTCGATATGCTGCCCCTCTAATGATTCATGTATGGTTGGCCAAGAAGCGGATAAACTGAAGGCCGATGAACCCAATGCCCTTTTAAGCTTAGAATGTTCAGTCTGGGCTCTTTTGGTCTGCCCTCTGTTGGTACTGACATTTCCAAAGTGGAGATTGCCATCTGTCCATACAGAAATAAACTTCTCCTTGTACTTGTCCAACCAAGATGTCTTCACATAGCTCACGACCCTTGTGTAATCTTTGTACTCGGTCTCCAATGCCTTCAGTTTAGCAACATACTCCTCCTCCTTGCGTGCCCCCACCAATAAATTCCAGCTAGAGATGAAACCTAACCATTTTTCTTGATCTTCAAAAGAGGGCTGGCAATTTTTGGCAATATTTTTGGATATGTGCATTCTACATATTTGGTGCACCGCAAGGGGAAATTCATGGCCAATGGCATTCATAAGTGCTGGCTCCAGTGCTGACAAAATTACACGTGGCATCTTGTATCCCTACAGCAAAGAGCTCAACTTCCCCAAGGCCCACAAGTAGTTCTCCTCACGTACGGCCTCCGTGTAACAAAATGCCGCTGCGAACTGAATATCTGTGGACGTCACCCCATACATCTCCATCAATGGTGGCCTGTTGCGGTTGGTCTTCAACGCGCAGTCCATAACCAGAATCTCTGGAAATTTTCGTAATAACTCAACCGACTGCGGATGTGCCCAAAATATAGTCCTCAATGCAGTTGTCACTTCGTCCACTTCATGATACACAATGTAATTACGCTGTGTCAGTAGATTAAGGAATAGCTGCATTTCTGCTCTCCAGGCCATTTCCCCTGCCTTCATCCTCTGTCTGGCTTTATAAATAGTGTTGATTGTGGTAGATGTTGCATTATCCTTTTCCTTCAGGTATTTCAAGATTTCCCTTGGCCTAAGCAGTCTATGTGACAAGTCTCTCACCGTGGCCATCTCCCCACCTCCGAACCTCCTCTCATCTGGATGTCGCTCGATGTACATTGCGGGTTTATGGTTGTGATTGCCACGTACAACTGTCAAAATCCACTTATCTGTTGCCACACCATTAGCCCTCAAGTAGAAGGGACATGAACACTTCTTGCTTCGAGTTGATTTTTTGGCCGATATATCCGGCCTGTGTGGCCGATATGTCCCACTTCTTTCACAACAAAAATAATAAGTTGGGACCCTATTGCCCTTTGTACTCATATTTGATGATTTTGTAACAACCAAATTCCCGGTTTTCACACCGACCCCTTTTACCCATTTACCAAGCTCTTCTATACTGGGGAAAATTTTATTTGTTGTGAACTGATTTGTATAATCTTCATTAACCTCTGAGCCTTCAACAATACGCTGAATTAAGTACCAGATACCAATATAGTCACTAAATGTTAAGCTTTATTTTCTAGTAAATTACTCAGTTAACAAAGCAAAATAATTTCAAACCTTTGCTTCTTTGTCGGCTTCATCCCAGATCCCCTCAATGTGTACCGAGCCCATCTCAATCTTCGTAATTTCTACGCAATCATGTTCCAAATGTACATTGCAGCAATAAATTTCTAAAATTATTAAAAAATACCAAATTAATTAGCATCAATTAATGGCTTACCAACTTTACGATGCAATGCGGCCGCAGTCGACTATTTTAGGGCACCCCAACCCAATGACACAAATCTTTTGCACTGCCTTAAGGACCTTCGTTTGATATAAGCAGGAACTCTTATAGTCTATATACCTCAGCGAATTAGAATAATTTCTGTTGATCAAACCCTATCTCGTTAGCTTTTCCCGCCTTAGGTCACAAAACTGATCGCATATGGAAGCTGTTACGATGCATTTGTATATACGGATGCGTAGAAATAGTGGTTCATAGTGTAAATTACTCATCGCGAACAGTGGGAGGGCAAAAATGTAAATTGCTCTCCTCTGTAAACTGTCTAGCAGTTTGCCCACCGCACACAACCGCGCAAAACACGGACTTGCTCAGCGCACACAACCACGCAAAATTGGGAATTGCTCACCGCTCACAGCCAATCAAAACACGGAATTGCTCAGCGCACACAACCACGCAAAACTCGGAATTGCTCAGCGCACACAACCACTCAAAACCCGTAATTTCTCACCGCCCACAACCGTTTTGGTCAAGTCCACGTGCACATGTGGACGGGTTATTTGCTAGTAATATTTCAAACTAGACTTGTTTACTCAACCAGCACAACAGGTAAATTATTGTAGACCCGATATGACCCGGTAGGACCCGAAATTGTCCCGTGATACTTTCTGCTCGCAGCGAATTGACAGACAATTACACAGATTGCTCACGGCGGAATTTCAAACGGCAAGTATTTTCAAAGATCGCTCCAGTCGCCCAGACCGAAATCCAAAATCTTTGATTTTTATTTAATTGCTCGAAGGATACATCACTTAGTCAACTGGTGAGATCAAACAAAGAGCTGAATCGAGAGAAATCGATTTATGGGGTTTTGACCTAAATTTATCAACATCGACTCTTTGGTACGTCTATACTTTTAAGTACAGTTTATCTGCCTTTCTTATTTTGATTTTACATGCATTCATCCACGGTTGAGGTTGATGAAGTCGGTACAAAAATCCAAGGTAATATTGATTTATCTTCTCGGCAATAATGCATTAAATCTTTGAGGATCAGGTTATGAATTGTTTGATACAGGATACTATGGATTTTACAACCGACTTTACCACCAATCAACTGTTCAAGGATAGAAAAGAGCTGTTTCAGTGGATACAAAACGTCGGGTTAAGTCATGGGCATGTGATTGTTACACGTTCGGGGAGATTAAGTAAAACGGCCAAAGGGCATCATGCTGTGTACTTTGCGTGTGAAAGAAGCGGTGATTATCGGGGACACCGAAAGCTAAAAAAGACCAACCAGCCTGTTAAAACCAAGAAGTGTTCATGTCCTTTCTCATTGCGTGGTTATATGGTGGGCGTGGGCGTTGAGGAGTGGAAGGTAACAGTCGTTTGTGGCAGACACAACCATGAAGCAGCTAAATATGTCGATGGCCATTCCGATGACAGGACGTTGCAGGGAATGGAGATGGAAACAGTGCGTGACTTGGCGAATAGCAAGGTTCGGCCAGCTGAAATTTTGAAAGTACTGAAGGCAAATAAAAACTTCAGTGCTACCTCAATCAAAGCAATTTATAAAGCACGAAACCGGTTACAACGGGGGAAGAAGGTTGGTATTGTAAAACAGTTGAAGGAGTTAGCATCAGCTGATAAAATTGTGGGTGCTGAGAATGTGAAGGTTGTGAATAATGAGGGGGAGGATCAGATGGTGGGGGATGCGTTTTGGGAGAATGCAGTGCCTGCTGAGTTGTAGGAGGAGGATCATACTGGGAAGATGGGTGGGGAGGATGATAAGGTGGATCGTAATGAGGCGGAGCAGACTGCTTGGGAGGAGGAGGATGATGATGAGAATGCAGTGGCTAAGGCCTTTGAGAAGGAGCATGAGGTTCTACGTCTTCAAATTTCTACCCTGGTAGCGGAGATTGCTAAGCAGCATGCTGAGATAACGGATACGTCTACATTGACGTGTAAGCCGGGTAAGGGAAGAAGTAGACCGTTGTGGAAACGTACAATAAAGAAGCCGAAACAATCAATTTCACATGATGATAGTGACGAGGACTTGGCTGCCGACATAATAATACCATATTGGAACGCTTTTCCTGAGTGTCTACGACCCCTTATAGTGCATGTCGTAGATGTGAAAGCAGACGGAAACTGTGGGTATAGGGCTGTGGCAGCTCAGTTGGGACTGGGTGAGGACGAATGGAGGCAGGTGAAATATGACTTGCGAGAAGAGATGCAGAACCACGACGGCTTGTACCGGCAACTTATGGGTGCCGTGGAATTTAAAAAGAATGTAGTGGCACTGGGCCATTTGTTAGACCGTCCAAAAGCTAAATGGTGGATGCAGATGCCAGAAATGGCACATGTCATTGCCTCATGCTACGAATGTGTAGTACATATTCTTGCACCTCATCAGTGTGTGACATATTTTCCTTTAAGAACTCCTCCAGTACCCCTATCATCCAGACGCCACATAACGTTGGGTCATGTGAACAATAATCACTTCGTTATTGTTAAACTTGCCCCATATGGTCCTATCCCTCCGACTTCAAGTATGTGGCTAAGATACCGTTCCGATGTGTCAGCCGGATGGCCGGCTGCTTATGAGGATATGATGCATCAATTCCAGTCAATAGTATTTGGGCACGATATTGCAACCGTTGACGTTATTGAAATATTGTAGGATAAAACGTTGTATCATTTTACTGTGGATTGTTTATTTCATATTGACAGATTGGTAGCATGAAATTTTATCATGTCTGCCTAAATGTGCAAATGTTATCATCTGTATGCCGTGCTTTGGTGTATGGTATCTATAAGTTATGCTCAACGATAGACCTACTAATCAAGTTTGCCTCTTACTAACTTTTTGGTGAACGGGTACAAACTGATATATACTGGATTTTGAATGCTTAATAACACACGCAATCTATCCAGATTTTCTTAAGGGTGTTAATTAATACAACTAATGATAGTTATCACGTTGGTATTATATTATTTTATACGTATCAATAATGTTGTTAACATCGGCATAAGAATATGAGTAATCCAATAGAATAAATATTAAAAACAAAATTTAGAACTCCTCAGCACGCACCACGGTCAAAATCGTTCTCAGCGTCGCGATTAATAACGATTACCATTACTAATGTCAAGCCTGACAATCCATGTAATATTACTCAGCGCGCAAAACGGTTTGAATCGTGCTAAAATATAACCGTTGTGCGCGCTGAGTAAAATTAGCCAACTAAACCACCGAATTTACTCGAAGCGCGCAACGGGTTAAAATGTTTACCCGTTTTGACCCGTTTGGACCATCTTTCATCCCTTGATAAATTCTGCTCACCGCTCACAGCCATAACCTTCCACAGATTGCTCAAGGCGGAATATCAAACGGCCAGTTTTTCGTAGATTGCTCAAGTCGCACAGACGGAAATTCCAAAGATTTGATTTTTATTACTGGGCTCGACATTTACATCACAGTGGCAACTACTGCGTTCAAACAAATCGGTGAAGCGAGAGCAATCGATTTAGGGGTTTTCGACCTAAATTTGTCGAAATCGTGATTTGGTAAGTATAAAATGTTAAGTACATTTTATTTGATATCCTTATTACAATTACAATGTGTAGAAAGAGGAGGCGAAATTTTTGGTTTTTAATTGCCTGCAGATACAGTTGAGATTGATGGAGATGCCAAAAAATTCAGAGGTAATATTGATTTTTCTTTACGTCAATAATGTAACTAATGTTTGGTTCCCGGTCCAATTAGTTGTATGAATTGTTTGATATAGATGTATATGGATTATACAGCCGAATTTACAACGCTTCAACGTTTTAAAAGTAGAGACGAACTCTTTCAGTGGATAAAGAGCGTCGGACGACAACAGGGGCATGTGATTGTTACCAGTGCGTCGAGTATGAATAAATCGTCCAATAGGACTCCCGCTGCCTACTATGCATGTGCAAGAAGCGGGAACTACAGGGGACACCGACCAGTACGAAAGAGCAACCGGCCAGTTAGAACCAACAAGTGTGGATGCCCGTTCAAATTGCGTGGTAATGAGGTGGGCGATGGCGGTGAGTGGAGTTTAACGGTCGTTGATGGCAGGCACAACCATCAAGCTGCTAATTATGTCGCGGGCCATTCCGACGACGGGATGTTGCAGGGAAAAGAGGTGGAAGCATTGCGAGACTTGGCAAATAGAAAGGTGCCGCCGTCAGCAATTTTGAAAGGCCTGAAGGAAACTAAATCCTTCAATGAAACACCAATCAAATCAATTTATAATGCACGTTCCCGATTACTAAGGGGGTAGAGTGTGGGTATGGTAAACAAGTTGAAGGAGTTAGCATCACCGTGTAGAATTGTGGGTGATGAGCTTGTGGTGCATGTGGATAATGTTGAGGAGGAGCAGAAGGGAGATGAGGAGAAGGTGGATGAGGCTGAGGAGGCGACTGCATTGGCTGCTTATTGGCATGATGATGTGGTGGATCGTAATGCGATGGAGCAAGCTGCTGAGAAGTTGGCTCTTAGTGGGCAGGAGCATAATGCTGCGGAGGAGGATGAGGTTAATGCAGCGGATGAGAATGTGGAGCCGAGGGTGCATGATGTTTATGGGGATGATGAGGCTGAGAATGCAGTGGCTGCTGAGTTGACTGTAGATGATTATGTTATTGGGGAGATGGTGGAGACGGAGGAGACGGTTGCCCTTAACGTGGAGGTGCAGAATGCTGAGGAGGTACTGGTGGAGGATAATGCAGCGGCTGAGACTGTGAAGCCGAAGGTGTATGAGGAGAAGGCGAACGAGGAGGATGATGATAAGGAAGTGGCTACTGATTTGATTACTGAGGAGCATACTGGGAAGTTGGTGGATACGGCGGGGACGGTGGAACGTAATGTGGCTGACCAGACTGCTGAGATGGATGATGGGGAGAATGCAGCTGGGGAGAATGAGGAGCCGCAGGAGGATGAGGCGAATGTGGAGGATGTGGAGGATGAGAAGATAGAGGATGCTGGGTTGATGCAAGCTGAGCTTACATTGGAGTTGGGGGCGACGGTGGAGACGGGGGATCATAATGTGGATGCTCAGACTGCTGGGAGGGAGGAGGAGACGGCTGTGGCCTCGTATTTTGATGAGCACGAGGAGATGGATGGCATGCTTAAACAACTTTCTCCCCTGGTTGATGAGATTTCTGATCATTTTTCGGATGTGACGGAGAAGCCTACAGTTAGGAGGAAGCCTGTTAAGGCTCCACGGTTGCATTCAATTGCGGAGCATACGGCGGCGGCGAAGGAGAAGCCTAAATGGAAGAGGCGGCCTTCGAAGGAAAGTAGTAGGCGTCTGAAACTTCAAATAAAGAAGCCGAAACCTTCGTTTCCCCCTGATGATTATGTTGATGATTTGCCTGCCGACTTCCTCATACCATATTATTTGGATTTTCATCACACGCTACAACCCCTCATGGCGGGCGGCGTAGACGTGGATGCAGATGGCAACTGTGGGTACAGGGCTGTGGCAGTTCAGTTGGGCTTGAAAGATTCCGATTGGCGGACTGTCAGAGCTGATTTGCTCCGTGAGATGCGGACATACAGCGGCTTGTACAGGCGTGTTCTGAGTGAGGTTTCATATAATAATAATTTGAAGGCAGTGAACTATTTTATTACTGATAAAGTGGCAGGACGGGAAAATTGGATGCAGATGCCAGACATGGGACATGTCATTGCCTCATGCTACAACTGTGTAGTACATTTGATTTCAAATGATATGTGTGTGACATTTTTTCCATTGAGAAGTCCTCCAGTAAACTGAGCCTCCAGACTCCACATAACGTTGGGTTATGTGAACAGAAATCACTTTTTTATCCTTCAACTTCAACCAACAGGTGACGTCCCTCCGACTTCAGTTGTGTGGACAAGATCGCATGACCCTGTGGCCGATGGATGGCCGGCTGGTTACGAGCAGAGGATGCAGTCATTCGTTGATAGGGTAAAAGGTACGAATATTGCTACCGCTGATGCTTTTTAGTATCTGTAAGATAAAACGTTTATCAATGTAATAAGTTTTTTTGGTATAAAAATGGACCACTTTGGCGGATGAAATTTTATCATGGCTTCCGAAATGTGCAAATGTCATCATCGGTATGGATTGATGTTGTGTATCATACCAATTACACCGAGCGCAACACTGCAGTAATATTGCCCGTTTTGCGCTTTGAGTAATTATGTCTTTACCTACCAAATTGCTCAACGCGCAGAACTGGCAATATTAGTGCCGGTTTTGCGCTCTGGGTATTTTTAATAACATCAACATGTGTTCCAAATTGTTATGCGATGAGAATGTGTCATTGTTAGTGTGTCCAATACTCCAAGTGAGAGTAGGGTTATTGTATCATATATGTTATTGTCTGACAAAATTGCTTACCACAAACTCCCATTGATAAGTTTTGCCCGTTGAGCGCCTTTATTAGCCAATTTGTTAGTGGTTACTACAATTGCTCACCATTCACCACGATCAGAACAAATAATTTTGGCCGGTTGTGCGCGGTGAGCAATTTTGTTAGTGCGAAAAAAAACTCCTCCTCGTCCACTCAATAAAATTTGCTGATATATCCACATTTATTGCTGCTCGCACCGTGCAAATTTTTAATGGTTAACAGAAATGCTCACAGCGCACAACGGCGATATATTGGAACCTTTGGTCTTACTAATAGTCTAAGAGACTCCTCGAGTCTGCAGATCAGTGTTGGTGAACATACAGAGCAGGGATCGTTAATATACAGCAGATTGCTACCAGCCGGATGTTCTGCTCTATAATGATTAATGCCTGCCTAAGTTTTGCGCGTTGGGATAAACTGTAGCCACTAAAAAATAGCCCAACGCGCACAACGGGCAAAATAATGCCCTTAGGCTCGGGCAAAATTACGAGCACAACGGGAAAACAACGCGCACAACGGGCAAAAATTACGCGCACAATGGGCAAAACAACGCGCACAACGGGAAAAAAGGAAAGCCGGTGGTTCGCTTTTTGAGCATATAAAAGGTAGTTTATCAACAATTGTTAAACGCGCACACACCTAGTAGCCTTATGCCCGGTGTGCACGTTGAGCAAAGTTGCGACGATAGCCCATTTGCTCAACGCGCCCCGCACGGACTAATTTTGCCCGTTGTGCGCTTTGAGCATATTTGTTGGATGCTGTAATTTTTGTTCCCACGGTCAATCATTCACACTCCTATTTTCATCATACTAAAATTGTGATTCCGTAATATGCCAACAGTCAAACTTCGCTTAGAAACTTTACCTAGTCAATCTGATTCAGAAACTGCATGCAAACCTTTAGATTAACGCTGATACATATTCAAACGGTGACCATTCCAAAAAGGCCAACCCATTCTAACATACTGAAGTACGTACAGATACAGATCCAAACAGATACATATCCCTTTACTCTTACAAACTGATACATTTGAGTGTCTTCACAGATGTTTTCAATGAAGTGGCACGTGATCTGCGTGTTTCCCCCTTCAACTTCCGCGAATTCATCGGGCGCACATCTTCGTTGCGTTTATTAACGTCCTTGGATAGTTGGATATGAGAGTCGCGTCGTTGTAACCTGCAGTCAAGTATGTAGCCGTGTCAAACACCACACCTGGAACCCCGATTCCCCTGTGGCGATGTACGACACGGGCAATGCGCTCCACATCTACGTTGCACTTGCCGAATTTCTGCCCTGATCTCCTCAAGATGATTGTCATACCAGATGTTTGCAATGACGTGGAACTTTGTCCTTTGTAGGAGATGCCGTGAATTGGAAAGTCGGCAGACCGTTTCGCATATTACCGTCATTGCTGTCGTCGTTGTAACATGAAGTCAGGACAAAAGACACCGATTGGAACTCCGTTACCGGAGAAGATGTAAAATAACACAGGGTTGCATAAGAAGTTATGTTTGGGAGTGTAAGAGATCAGAAAGGATAGGATGGAGTGTCTGTGCGTGAAAGATGATGTATAGTGAAACGATGAAGGGTTTGATGGAGGAGATGGAGTGTATAAAGAGGAGATGGAGATGGATATGGAGTGTATAGCAAGACACGCAAAACAAATACATAGCCACAATTCATAATAGGAGGGAATAACAATCTATCATGGTACAACCCCCAGCAGCTTTCCTGAAACATGAGAGACAGCATAGCCAATATCACCCCAAAAGAATATGGTATGATCATCGTACACATTTTTCATAGTGTTGTTTGGGAAAAATTTTCTCAACGCAGTTGCAACACCCCCCAGCATTGTCGGGGATGCTTGATTATAAATGGACGATAGCCCTTCGTTGCATAAGTTTCCAACATGAACCATTTACCTTTACGTGAAAAGATTACTGGATGAATGCTATCGTCCATATCTATATCAAGCATGCACGAACAGCTGAAGGACTTATTGTTTCCATACGGAGGTTGTGTGGGCAAATAAAGAAGATGATGATAGAAGAAAGTAGACGAAGTTTAGAGAAGATGAGTGCTCGTTGTCCGCCATTTATAGGGGAAATTGGACCAATCATAATGAAGCGTATAAAAAGTCCATGATCCTACAGTAATGCAATGGATCTCGGGAATCAACATTTAGAGCATCTCCAAAGGGGCTCCCTAAATTATTTTAGAATGTGGAAAAAAATAGGTTAATTACTCTCCGCGCAAAACCATGAAACCCTACGGTTTTTCGCCTTGATCACATAATAGGAAAATTACACTCAACAATACTACTCTCCACTAAGATTTTTTATTACATTATATTCGCCGTGCACACCGGGCTAAATAATACAAAGGCGAGTAACTATCATAATTGCTCACCGCGCAGAACGTTTAGAAAACGAGAATTGCTCAATGCGCAAAATGCAGAACGCATGAAAGAGAATTGTATTGATGAGAAGAAGTAGAGTTAATGTGTGGCTACATCGAAGACCCCGTCATGCTACAGAGGGGTTCTCGTGAATATACAAATGACTGCTCATCTACAGCGGATTGATGTCAGAGAGATGAAGAGACGTTAATTGCGATGGGAGAGAATTGATGTAGCTGGAGCGATTTGAAAGCTCTCAGGGAGACCTTTGACCCGAAAAATGACACAAATGTCCTCAAAAGCAAGAGCAATTGTGACCCAGTGGAGAACTTTGTGGCAGTTCACCCTCACTACGACAAAATTGGTTGTGTGTGGTGAGCAATTCTGAGGTTTGAGTGGTTTTGTGCGCTGAGCAATTCTGATTTTTGAGAGGTTGTGTGCGGTGAGCACTTCTGAGTTTGAGTGGTTCTGTGCGATAAGCAATTTTGAGTTTTGAGTGGATTTGTGCGCTGATCAATTCTGAGTTTTGAGTGGGTTTTGTGCGGTGAGCTTATTCTGAGATTGAGTGGTTGTGTGCGGTGAGTAATTCTGAGGTATGAGTGGTTTTGTAGCCGCTTACTTAATTGCTCAACGCTGAGACATAATTGATCAAAGCAAAGAAAGAAAAGCCCCCGTATTCGATCTCTCCTCACAATCCCAGGGTGTTGGGACGATTTGCCTCTAGACACTCCTCCCCTCTCAAAAGAAACCTCCCGTTGGCCCGATCGTTGGATAGGCCCTCCTTTGATACCGGACCTCTCCTTCCTGACGAATTCTTCCTCTTACAGGCGGATCGCCAACGAGTTATTACTCTTACACATGGAGCGGCCCGTCTTCCACTCCCCGACTTCCCTTGTAGAACTTACACCAGGGGACTTAGGGCGGACCGCTCCTCCCCTCCAACGCCTACTCCGTGACGACCTCCACCTCCGGGGGCGGGCGTCGTCGAAACCTCCCGTTGGCCCGATCGTTGGATAGGCCCTCCGTTGATACCGGACCTCTCCTTCCCGACGAATTCTTCCTTTCTCAGGCGGATCGCCGACGAGTTATTCGTCTTACACATGGAGCGGCCAGCCTTCCACTCCCCGAATTCCCTTGGAGAACTAACGCCAGGGGACTTAGGGCGGACCGCTCCTCCCCTCCAGCGCCTACTCCGTGACAACCTCCACCTCCGGTGGAGGCATCGCCGCCCGCGGGGTGTCGGTCCAAATCACTGGTGAAGGCATCGCCATGCCAATCACCCCACTGGGCACCATCGTTCCCAGACAACGGGTCCCTCCACCATCCAACGGTCTGCCTTCCACTCATCGACCTCCCGTCGCACATCCTGAAGTTGAACGAAACCCCAGCCCGCCATCCAACGGCATGCCTTCCACTCCTTGACGCCCCTTCGCACATCCTGGTGCAGGTTATAGTAAATTGGAACGAAACCCCCGACCGCCATCCAAAGGCCTGCCTTCCACTCCTCGACCTCCCGTCGCACATCCTGATGCAGTTTATAGTAAAGTGGAACGGCCCGCCATCCAACGGCCTGCATTCAACCACTGGCGTCTTTATCGACGTATTGTAAAGAACGCGAAAATGTCCCTCCAAGCAAGTTGTTAAATTCCGTCTATGATAAAATTAACTTGTTTACATGCAAAATTTTAGATTATCTCTGATACATAATCAATCTGAAGACATTTTAGATTAAATCGGCTACATATTCAATCGACTTCGTATACTGATTGAAAATTTTTAGATTATATCTCAGACATATTCCAATTGATGACATTTTCAAAATGACCCCGCCATTCAACTATATGGATGTACATACTGATACAGAACAAAACATATTCATTACCCCATGCTCTTTACAAACTGATACATATGATTGTCTTCGTAAGATGTTTGCAATGAAGGTGCTTTTTACCGGATCTATTGTCGGCGTGATCTGCGTGCTTCACCCTACAACGACGCCTGCAATGACGACACTCCTATCCTACCTACGGTTGCCGTAAGTAGGCAACGATGTTAACTATCGCAACGAAGCGACCATCTTCGTTGAGTTTATGGACGTGTTTGCCAACTATCTGCCACCGTAGCCCTTATAGGAGTGTCGTCATTGCAGGCGTCCTTGTACCCGGCTGTCAAGTATGACGACGGTTCAAAGACACCGAAAAGAACTCCGATTGCCAAGAGGCGGTGAACACCGACACATGGTTCGTTATAAATAGAGGATCTATAGTACAAATATGAAGGGGATGGAGGAGAAGATAGTGTAAAAGAGGAGATGGCCGTTCCACGTGAATGCGTGAAAAAAGTACTGGTTGAATTCTATCGTCCATTTTTATCTCAAGCATCAGGCCCGAACAGTAGAAAACCATCTCATCTTTACACCCCATATCCATCTCCATCTCGTCCATTTCTACCTCATGCATCATGCTCGAACAAAAGAAGACCTTATTGTTTCCAGACGGAGGTTGTGTGGGCAAAAAGAAGAAGATGATATAAGAAATTAGAGAAAGTTGTGAGAAGATGAGGGCTCCTTGTCCGCCAATTTATAGGGGAATTGGACCAATCAAAATGAAACTAAACGGTTTTTCGCCTTGATCAACAATGATGCCAATTGGAAAATTACTCCCAACAATACTAATCTCCACTAATCCTTTTAAAAACATTTTATTCGACGCGCACACCGTGCTAAATAATACAGGATCGAGTAACAAACTAACAATCAGAATTGCTCACCGCGCAAAACGCATGGAAAAATGGAATTGCTCAAGGCGCACAACGCACAACGCATGGCAGTGATTTGTATTGGTTTATGAGGATGCGACCGAAGTAGAGTTAATGTGTGGCTCCATCAAAGACCCCGTCATGCTACAGGAGGGGTTCTCGTGAATATACAAAAGACTGCACGTCAATCTACAGCTGATTGATACCAGACATGTGCAGTTCTCAAGAATGTTTGACCGGCCGGTGGGAGGTGAGCTGGAAAAATTAATAGCCGCTAACATAATTGCACAAAGCTAGGAACAAACAAATTTATGGCCGTTGTGCGCGATGAGCAAATTTTTAATGGTTTAAATAATTGCTCATAGCGAACAACAAGAAACGACAGGTGTAGACGCTTTGAGTCGTTGTGCGCTTTAACATGTGTTCGCTTTGAGCATCTAAGGTATTTTATAGACAATGGTTTAACGCGCACAACCAATCTGAAGACATATTCAATCGAATTCAACTATATTGATGTACATACTGATACAGACCCAAACTGATTCATTAGCCTATGCTCTTACAAACTGATACATATGATTAAGCCTGGATGGCGGCCCTTGGTCACATAGGTTGGCGGTGGATGGCTACTGTCCCTCTGGCTCTGAGGCACAAGCACTCATTCATGTTGTTTTCGATCGCTTGTCTCGCATCCAAATTGAAGAATAAAATGAAGAAGAATCGCGTCGGAATACGGAAAAAGGCGAAATTCGTGTAAGCATCGATCCAGAGGTTCTCGAATGCTTCATTGGCTGCGAGCCCTTGCAGTGTACATCGACCACGTTTACAGTTACTGTGCTCAGCGTATTTGTCATGCAATCCGAAGGCATCTGCTGATCCCAGTATTCTAGCGCTGAAGCTTCCGGGTCTGGAAAATCAAACATTTCATCCTGGTAACAAAACAGAATGCTTAATGCCATCATACATACATACGTAGTTTTGAATTATTCAGAGGAAATAATTAGAAAATTTGTACTTACTCCAATGACTAGATCCTCCAGGTTCGGGCAGCTATTCAGCAAGCATGACAGGATTGAAAACGTCGTTGTTGTGCAGGGTATCCGTCTGAGGGTGAGTTCTTTCATCTTCGGCAAGAGACACCACAGAGTAACGGGCATGATATAGATATCTGAAATGGACGATAGCATTCATTTAGCTGTTCGTCCATTTATAATCAGGCATGCCCGAAAAAGGGTTTCCAGATGTGAGGATTTCGCCTTCCACGAACAGCTGAAGGACTTACTGTTTCAATAGGAAGGTTGTGGGGGCAAATAAAGAAGATGATGGAAGAAAGTAGATGAAGTTGTGAGAAGATGAGTGCTCCTTGTCCGCCAATTTTATATGGGAATTGGAGCAATCAAAATGAAGCGTATAATAAGTCCTTGATCCTACAGTAATGCAATGGATCTCGGGAATCAACAATTATTTACTCAACGCGCAAACCGCGGAATACCAACGCGAAAATCGCGTAATCCCAATTATTTTAGCATCTGGATCAAAATTGGTTAATTACTCTCCGCGCATAACAAGGAAACTCATCGATTTTTCGCCTTGATCAACATTGATGCTAATAGGAAAATTACTCACGACAATACTACTCTCCACTAAGATTTTTTTAATACATTTTATTCGACACACACCCCGGGCTAAATAATACAGAAGAGAGAAACTATTATAATTGATTCTCGTGCAAAACGCATGGAAAATGGGAATTGCTCAATGCGCACAACACAGATGGGTCAATGAGGATGTGACTACTGCAGTACCATATTAACTGTGTGGCTACATCGAAGACCCCGTCAAGCTACAGAAGGGTGCTCGTGAATAAGAAAATACTGCTCCTGAATCTACTGCTGATTGATACCAGACATATGATTTTCCCAAGAATGTATGACCAGTGGCAAGTGAGCTGGCAAAATTTATATTTTTGCCGTTGTGCGCGGTGAGCAAATTTTTAATGGTTTAAAAATTTGCTCAAAGCGCACAACAAGTATCGCCAGATGTTCACTTTGACCCGGTGTGCGCGTTCAGCAAATTTGTTATGGCTAACATAATTGCGCAAAGCGCACAACATGCAGAATTATGACCGTTGTGCGCGTTAAGCTCTATAGTTGCGTCGATGACAAATTTGCTCAACGCTCCCACGAGAATAAATTTGACAGTTTTGCGCTTTGAGCATATTTGTGAATTGCAATAATTTTAATTCCACCGCGCACCAGTGCATTGAATCAATCACATTCCAAATTTCATCATACTTAAACACGCACAACCAGCAGAATTATGCCCGTTGTGCGCGTTTAGCTAAAGTGTAGATTAAATCTCATACATATTCTAGTTGATGTTATTTTGAAAATGACCCAGCCATTCAAATATATTGATGTACATACTGATACAGATCGAAACTGATTCATTAGCCTATGCTCTTACAAACTGAAACATGTGATTGTCGGTGTGATCTGCGTGCTTCCCCGTCAACTTCCGCGAGTTCACCGGGCGACCATCTTCGTTCCATTTATTACCGTCGTTGCAGATTTTCTGCCATCATCGGCTGGATATGAGTGTAGTCATAGCATGCGTCGGTGTAACCTACAGTCGGGTATGTAGCCGTTTCAAAGACACCTAGAGAAACTCCGATTCACATGAGGCGTCGAACAACACCAGCATATCAAAATACTAAACACCGCTGGTCTTTGAACAACTTACAAGCTCAGATGCAGAACTGCATGCGACGATGTGTTCCAGTAAGAGAATACTAAACCCTGCATGCGGCCCCAACCTCGTCGCATCTCTTTGTTACAACCTCCTCAAGATATGCTAAGGCGCACGTAGGTGGAGGATCTTCGTTGTAGACAATGAAGGCGGATCCTACAGAGAACACACTGGCATTTGATGCGTCCATCACCTGGTCAACATTCATCTGGACGGTTCGACCGGTAGCTAGATCCACCTTTTCGAGGAAGCCCCTTTAAGGAGGCTCGAACTGATCGGTGAAGTAAAAGCTTAATCCAGAGAAGATCTTCACCGCCTGTAAGAGACCAATATAAGAGACAAATATGATATGTGCACTACTGGACATGGGCCTCCGCACACGCATACACAAGGAAAAGTGTTCATAAGATGGCTCCCTCCGATAATTATCCAAAGACTCAAATAGTTCAAAACATTTTCCAATTCAAATAGTTCAAAGGCGCGACATGCCGTCATTGGCGTGTCATTACAGTCACTTCCCTGCTCGTTTTGTAATTTCTGTCGCTTTACTTGAGCATCATGACCATCATCTGTTCGGACGAGGAAATGGATGTGTGACTCTTCACATCATTTGATTTTCTGGAAATCTGAGACAACCATGCCTTTTGTGTTTCCGCACAGGTTCCAGGCTTCCAGCTTCTGCATTATGAGACAATTATGATCTGCTTTATCCACAGTCAGATTTGGCCAATTTTCCTGCGAGCCAAGAGATCGAAAAGAAAGGAGGGAGTGCTTGTGCCTCAGAGAGACGGTACCCATGCACCGCCAACCTAATTGACCCAGAGCAGCCAATCAGGGCGCAAAGGCCCGGGGGGCCATTCTTCTCTTCGCAGACCAGGGAGAGAAGCATATTAGGGAGGTGACTGCATCAGCCTGTAGTCCTCCGATTTCATACATTTCTCCAGGGCATTCACGGCATTCACGATCCATTTATCCTACAGTAATGCTAGGGATCTCGGGAATGAACATCTTATTTACTCAACGCGTAATCCCACCGAGAAAAACGAGTAATCCTAAGTATTTTAGGCTCAGTTGAAAAAGAGGCAATTTACTCTCCCCACACGACAAGGAAACTGAACCATTTTGCGCCTTGAATTACTCTCCGTCAAAGACTCGAAAAATTATTTATTTTCTAGCGCAACAAAAACAATCAAATTGTTTCTGTTGTGCGTGCGGGTTAATTGGTTCCACTATAAGCCCTTGTGTGTAATGTGGAGTCCTCAGATGTGAGACCGTGTGTGTACAGCGGTTGGATATTGATTAACACTATGACTTTTAACCACCTCGCACGACACGCACGACGGCTAATTGATATCAGCCCTTTGTTGCGTTTATTAACGTCATGGATTGGTAACGGCTATTTATTACAAATTTATTTTACAAATAACGTGACCAAATTTAATAATTTTAGTACCGATGGAAATATCTCAATTATACCTACTACATGAGACCAATATTGGATATTTTTCGAGCAAATTTAAAATATTTACAATATTACAAGAAATACTAAATACTTAAAAATTAAAAAAAAATTAACATTGAAGAATAATATTATTTATAGTTTTCTTTCATGCAGGAACAATGTATTAGATTAACCCATTATAACGATAAATATTTTTCATTAGTAAAGCTTAAACAAAGAAAAAATAGGATTTGAAGATGGTGGGTTGGAGTTGCCGATCCTCAAAAATAGCATCTTTTAGAGATATTCCATTTTGAAAGGGGGTTTTTAGAGATTTGTGGTGGAGTTGCTATATGGAATTGGAGCAATCAAAATGAAGCGTATAATAAGTCCTTGATCCTACAGTAATGCAACGGATCTCGGGAATCAAAAATTATTTACTCAACGCGCAAACCGCGGAATACCAACGCGAAAATCGCGTAATCCCAATTATTTTAGCATCTGGATCAAAATAGGTTAATTACTCTCCGCGCATAACAATGAAACTCAACGATTTTTCGCCTTGATCAACATTGATGCTAATAGGGAACTTACTCCCAACAATACTACTCTCCACTAAGATTTTTTAATACATTTTATTCGACACGCACCCCGGGCTAAATAATACAGAAGAGAGAAACTATTATAATTGATCACCGCGCAAAACGCATGGAAAACGGGAATTGCTCAATGCGTGCAAAGCAGATGGGTCAATGAGGATGTGACTGCTGTAGTACCATATTAACTGTATGGCTACATCGAAGACCCCGTCAAGCTACAGAAGGGTGCTCGTGAATAAGAAAATACTGCTCCTGAATCTACAGCTGATTGATACCACACATATGATTTTCCCAAGAATTTATGACCGATGGCAAGTAAGGTGGAAAAATTTATAGCCGTTACATAAGGGCTCAACGTTCAGTACCAAAAAATTGCTCACAGCGCACAACAAGTAACGCCAGGTGTTCATTTTGAGCCGGTGTGCGCGTTCAGCAAAATTTGTAATGGTTAACATAATGGCGCAAAGCGCACAACATGCAGAATTATGCCGGTTGTGCGCGTGACGCAAAAGTTGCGTCGAAGACAAATTTGCTCAATGCCCCCACGGGAATAAATTTGCCCGTTTTGCGCTTTGAGCATATTTGTGAGATGCTATAAGTTTACTCCCACTGCGCGCCACCGCAGTGAATCAATCAAATTCCAAATTTCATCATACTTAGTCTAAATTCCAACCAACCCTACATCCAAACTTTTAGATTTAAGTCTTATTATACTTGTTCAATCTGAAAACATTATAGATTAAACCGGATACTTATTCGCTCTGACTCAGAAACTACATACAAACTTTAAAAATAAATCTGATACCTTTTCAATCTGAAGGCATATTCAATAGAATTTAGAAACTGCTTGCAAAATTTTAGATTAAATCTCATACATATTCAAATTGATGACATTTTGAAAATTAACCAGCCATTCAAATATATTGCTGTACATACAGACTGATACAGATCCAAACTGATTCATTAGCCTATGCTCTTACAAACTGATACATATGATTAAGCCTGGATGGCGGCCCTTGGTCACATAGGTTGGCGGTGCATGGCTACCGTCCCTCTGAGGCAACAGCAATCCCTCCTTTTGTTTTTGATCTCTTCGTTCGAATCCAAATTGAATAAAAAAATGAAGAACAATCGAGTGGGAATATGGTGAAATTACTGTAACCATTGATCCAGACGTTCTAGAATGCTTCGTTGGATGCGAGCCCTTGCGCCCGCCTATGTTGGAGGTTCAAAAATCCATGTTTTTGAACCTGGAACATTGGCGGTCGCAACGGCTCGCATCCAACGAAGCATTCTAGAACGTCTGGATCAATGGTTACAGTAATTTCGATACTTCCTGGGCCCGAGGACATTGTTTGTGCTTCAATCTTGAAGGGTATTCCGAAGGAGCGGACAAAGTTCGATGATCTTAAGAAGGATGAGATGATCCTCGATCGCTAAAAGCAAAAAAATGAACTGTTAAAAGCTTGGGGGAGGCGTCCATAACAATCTATAACCATCTAGTTACCTCGGTCGACCATCGTCGTTACGTTTATTATCGTCGTTGCCGACTGTCGGCAACAGTGAAACATGATAGGAGTGTCGTCATTGCACGCGTCGTTGTAACCGGCTGTCAAGTATGTATCATACTTGACACAATGTGCTGGTTATGTCCCCCTGACCAGTACTTCTTGGGCGGTTGACCTGGGTGCCCAGTTTCGGGGACGGTCATATGGAAACCCTTTTTCGGGAATGCCTGATTATAAATGGACGAACAGCTGAATGAATGCTATCGTGCATGCTTGATAGCAATATCTGATATCTATATCAAGCATGCACGAACAGCTGAAGGACTTAATGTTTCAATAGGAAGGTTATGGGGGCAAATAAAGAAGAAGATGATGGAAGAAAGTAGATGAAGTTGTGAGAAGATGAGTGCTCCTTGTCCGCCAATTTTATAGGGGAATTGGAGCAATCAAAATGAAGCGTATAATAAGTCCTTGATCCTACAGTAATGCAATGGATCTCGGGAATCAACAATTATTTACTCAACGCGCAAACCGCGGAATACCAACGTGAAAATCACGTAATCCCAATTATTTTAGCATCTAGATCAAAATAGGTTAATTACTCTCCGCGCATAACAAGGAAACTCATCGATTTTTCGCCTTGATCAACATTGATGCTAATAGGAAAATTACTCCCGACAATACTACTCTCCACTAAGATTTTTTAATACATTTTATTCGACACGCACCCCGGGCTAAATAATACAGAAGAGAGAAACTATTATAATTGATCCTCGCGCAAAACGCATGGAAAATGGGAATTGCTCAATGCGCACAACGCAGATGGGTCAATGAGGATGTGACTGCTGCAGTACCATATTAACTGTGTGGCTACATCGAAGACCCTGTCAAGCTACAGAAGGGTGCTCGTGAATAAGAAAATACTGCTCCTGAATCTACTGCTGATTGATACCAGACATATGATTTTCCTAAGAATGTATGACCAGTGGCAAGTGAGCTGGCAAAATTTATATTTTGGCCGTTGTGCGCGGTGAGCAAATTTTTAATGGTTTAAAAATTTGCTCAAAGCGCACAACAAGTATCGCCAGATGTTCACTTTGACCCGGTGTGCGCGTTCAGTAAATTTGTTATAGCTAACATAATTGCGCAAAGCGCACAACATGCAGAATTATGACCGTTGTGCGCGTTAAGCTCTATAGTTGCGTCGATGACAAATTTGCTCAACGCCCCCACGGGAATAAATTTGACCATTTTGCGCTTTGAGCATATTTGTGAATTGCAATAATTTTAATTCCAGCGCGCACCAGCGCATTGAATCAATCACATTCCAAATTTCATCATACTTAAACACGCACAACCAGCAGAATTATGCCCGTTGTGCGCATTTAGCTAAAGTCATGACAAATTTGCTCAACGCCCCCACGGGAATAAATTTGACCGTTTTGCGCTTTGAGCATATTTGTCAATTGCAATAATTTTAATTCCACCACCCACCAGTGCATTGACTCAATCACATTCCAAATTTCATCATACTTAAACACGCACAACAAGCAGAATTATGCCCGTTGTGCACATTTAGCTAAAGTCATGACAAATTTGCTCAACGCCCCCACGGGAATAAATTTGACCGTTTTGCGCTTTGAGCATATTTGTGAGATGCTATAATTTTAATTCCACCTCGCACCAGCGCAGTGAATCAATCACATTCCAAATTTCATCATACTTAAACGCGCACACCAGCAGAATTATGCCCATTGTGCGCGTTTAGCTAAAGTGTAGATTAAGTCTCATACATATTCTAGTTGATGTTATTTTGAAAATGACCCAGCCATTCAAATATATTGATGTACATACTGATACAGATCCAAACTGATTCATTAGCCTATGCTCTTACAAACTGAAACATGTGATTGTCGGTGTGATCTGCGTGCTTCCCCGTCAACTTTCGCAAGTTCACCGGGCGACCATCTTCGTTCCGTTTATTACCGTCGTTGCCGATTTTCTGCCATCATCGGCTGGATATGAGTGTAGTCATAGCATGCGTCGGTGTAACCTGCAGTCGGGTATGTAGCCGTTTCAAAGACACCGAGGAACTCCGATTCACATGAGGCATCGAACAACACAAAATGGTTGCATAACAAATAGAATGAGCTTTTTATCTTCGTGATCGGAAAGAACAGGAGGGAGTGTTTGTGTGTCATAGACGAGGTATAGTGAAATGATGAAGGATTTAATGGTTTGGATGGAGTTTATAAAGAGGATATGGATATGGAGCGTATAGTCGAGGAGTGGAAGGCGAAATGCTCACATATGGAAGGCATTCATCGGGCATGCATGTTTATAAATGGACGATAGCCCTTCGTTGCGTTTATTACCACCATTGCGTAAGTTTCCAACAGCAACCATTTAGCTTTACGTGAAAAGATAACTGGTTGAATTCCATCGTCCATTTCTACCGTAAGCGTCAGGCATTAGGGCTCGCTGTAGGATAACGGAGTATACTCATCAATTTGAATGGTCAATTTCACACTAAATGGACCGTGAATGCCCTGGAGAAGCGTATGAAATCGGAGGACTACAAGCTGATGCTGTCGCCTCCCGAATATGCTCCTATCCCTGGTCTGCGAAGTGCGAAGAGATGAATGGCCCCCCTGGCCTTCCCTGGATGTCTGCACTGGGTCACATAGGTTGGCGGTGCATGGCTACCGGCCCTCTGAGGCACAAGCACTCCCTCCTGTTCTTTTCGATCTCTTGTCTCGCAGCCAAAATTGGAAATCCCCAGGAGGAAAGGGACAATTATGATCTGCTTCATCCACAGTCAGATTTGCCCAATTTGGCTGCGAGCCAAGAGATCGAAAAGAACAGAAGGGAGTGCTTGTGCCTCAGAGAGACGATAGCCATGCACCGCCAACCTAATTGACCCAGAGCAGCCAACCAGGGCGCAAAGGCCCGGGGGGCCATTCTTCTCTTCGTAGACCAGGGAGAGAAGCATATTCGGGAGGCGACTGCATCAGCCTGTAGGCCTCCGATTTCATACGCTTCTCCAGGGCATTCACGGCATTCACGGTCCATTTATAGCGAAAAACGACCGATCAAATTGATGAGTATTAAGTCCGTTATCCTACAATAATGCTAAGGATCTCGGGAATGAACATCTTATTTACTCAACGCGTAATCCCACCAAGAAAAACGCGTAATCCTAAGTATTTTAGGCTCAGCTGAAAAAGAGGCAATTTACTCTCCCCACACGACAAGGATACCGAACCGTTTTGCGCCTTGAATTACTCTCCGTCGAACACTCGAAAAATTATTTATTTTCCAGCGCAACAAAAACAATCAAATTGTTTCTGTTGTGAGTGCGGTTTAATTGGTTCCACTATAAGCCCTTGTGTGTAATGTGGATTGTGGAGTCCTCAGATGTGAGACCGTGTGTGTACAGCGGATGAATATTGATTCACACTAGTACTTTTAACCACCGCGCACGACACGCACAACGGATAATTGATATCAGCCCTTCATTGCGTTTATTACCGTCATAGCTTGGTAACGGCTATTTATTACAAATGTATTTTACAAGGCACATGACCAAATTTAATAAGTTTAGTACCGATGGAAATATCTCAATTATACATACTACCTGAGACCAATATTGGTTATTTTTCGAGCAAATTTTAAAATATTTACAACATTACAAGAAATACTAAATACTTAAAAATTAAAAAAATTAACATTGAAGAATAATATTATTTATAGTTTTCTTTCATGCAGAAACAATGTATTAGATTAACAATGTATGCAGAAACAAGTATCGCCAGGTGTTCACTTTGAGCCGGTGTGCGGGTTCAGCAAATTTGTTATGGCTAACATAATTGCGCAAAGCGCACAACATGCAAGATTATGCCCGTTGTGCGCGTTAAGCTCTATAGTTGCGTCGATGACAAATTTGCTCAACGCCCCCACTGGAATAAATTTGACCGTTTTGCTCTTTGATCATATTTGTGAGATGCTATAAGTTTACTCCCACTGCGCGCCACCGTAGTGAATCAATCAAATTCCAAATTTCATCATACTTAATCTGAATCCCAACCACGCCTACATCCAAACTTTTAGATTTAAGTCTTATTATACTTGTTCAATCTGAAAACATTGTAGATTAAACCGGATACTTATTCACTCTGACTCAGAAACTACATACAAACTTTAAAAATAAATCTGATACCTTTTCAATCTGAAGGCATATTCAATCGACTTCATAAACTGCATGCAAAATTTTAGATTAAATCTCATACATATTCAAATTGATGACATTTTGAAAATTACCCAGCCATTCAAATATATTGATATACATACTGAATTACTGATACAGATCCAAACTGATTCATTAGCCTATGCTCTTACAAACTGAGGGGTTCTCTTGAATATACAAAAGACTGTTCGTAAATCTACAGCTGATTGATACCAGATATGTGCATTTCTCAAGAATGTTTGACCGGTCGGTGGGACGTGAGCTGGAAAAATTAATAGCCGCTTACATAATTGCTCAACGCCCAGTACCAACTAATTTATGGCCGTTGTGCGCGTTGATGATATTTATAATGGTTTTTTTAATTGCGCAAAGTGCACAACAAGCACAGCCAGAGCCAGCTGTTCGCTTTGAGCATCTAAGGTATTTTATGAACAATTGTTTAACGCGCACAACCAGCAGAATTTACTCGTTGTGCGCGTTAAGCTGATGTTTCATCGATGAAAAATTTTCTCAACACGACCACGGGAATAAATTTAATCATACTTATTCTGAATCCCAATCAAGCCTACATGCAAGCTTTTAGATTTAAGTCTTATTATACTTGTTCAATCTGGAAACATTGTAGATTAAACCGGATACTTATTCACTCTGACTCAGAAACTACATGCAAACTTTAAAATTAAATCTGATACTTATTCAAGCTGAAGGCATATTCAATCGAATTCAACTATATTGATGTACATACTGATACAGACCCAAACTGATTCATTAGCCTATGCTCTTACAAACTGATACATATGATTGTCTACGTAGATGTTTGCAATGAAGGGCTTGCTGTAGGATAACGGACTTATACTCATCAATTTGAATGGTCAATTTCACTATAAATTGACCGTGAACGCCCTCAAAAATTTCGCTTTGTGTTTGACATTACCCTCAAAAATTACTCACACCGCAACATCTGTATATACTGTATATTCACGAGCTCAACAACTGTAGACTCACGGGTTCTTTCCATGACTCACAGTAAATCAACGGTAGTATCATCCTCATCCATGGGCAGTCCAAATCGTCTATAATAAATGGCATCTCATTCTAAAATGTTGGTAACTGCTAATTTGATTGCAGCATTCAAAACCTCTCAATAAATACGCAGTTAAAGCCTCGCTTTAATACGCAGCATTCAAAGCCTATTTTAATACTCGTTTAATATTTGACTGTTTGAATTCATAACAGCTATTTTTTGAATTCTATTTATATCCCACTGCTTTCCTCAAGAAAATACACGGAAAAATTGCTTCCTCCAAAAATTCTTCTGTGCTTCATCCCGTTCTCCTGGGTAGCTATACTGTGCAAAATCCAAAGTCTCTGGCCAAGTGTGGACGCGGCCAGAGGCTGCTGTGTTAACCTTTGGGAGCAACCGACAACAGCGATTACCACCGAGGTCGCGCCACAGCGGTTTCAATTACATCTGCCAAGTATTCTGCTTCTCGGATCTTCCTCGTATAGCCACGGTACATAGCCAAGTGTGGACGCGGCCAGGGGCTGCTGTGTTAACCTTCGGGAGCAACCGGCAACAGCGATTACCACCGAGGACGCGCCACAGCGGTTTCAATTACATCTGCCAAGTATTCTGCTTCTCGGATCTTCCTCGTATAGCCACGGTATTCTACATATTTTTCTTACAATATATTTGTTTCTCAGTTTAACCAGACAAATTCTAACCATTGCTTCGTTCTACTTGAGGTAGAAATATACCATGGTAAATGGAAGATAAAATTGAAAGTTACTCATGTTATTTCAATGTGGACCATTTCCTTCATGATGTAGATGCCTGTAAAGAGAATGGGATGGCGGTAGAAGATGACTCCAATGAAATCAGTTTAACTTCGCAACCAAAATGCACCTTCAAATCTTCCCAGAAGATCTCAGCGGTCAGCGTAGTAGCATTTGCAACCAAAATGCACCTTCAAATCTTCCCAGAAGATCTCAGCGGTCAGCGGACCTTCTAGGATACATGAGCATTTTCTTCCTTTCTTGGGTGTGATAGTAGGGATTTTTCGAGGTTTTCCATTTGGTAAGTATATACTTTTAAATACACTATAGGTGTAATTCTTATTCAATTGGGTGGAAAATGATGTAGAAATTTGGTGATTTTACATGCATGCAGATACGGTTGAGATTGCTCGAGAAGGTACAAAAATCCAAGGTACTATTTATGTCGTAAAAAAATCCAGCGTTCAGTGGAGGTTAACAGTCATTGAGGGCAGCTGGGCAGGCACAACCATCAAGCTGCTAATTATGTCGAGGGCCATTCCGATGAAGGGCAGTTGCAGGGATTGGAGATGGAATCATTGAGAGATTTGGCAAATAGCACGCTGAGGCCGGCTGAAATTTTGACAGTCCTGAAGGAGAATCCTACCTTCCATGCAAATAAATTAATAATGCACGTCACCGTGTAAAAAGGGACAACAAGAATGTTGTCGCTTTGCATGTAAAACTTCCAATAGGATTCCTGCTGCCCTTCATCGGAATGGCCCTCGACATATTTAGCAGCTTGTTGGTTGTGCCTGCCCTCAACGACTGTTAACCTTCACTCCTCACCGCCAACGTCGACGCCCACCATTACCACGCAATGAGAACCGACATTGACACTTCTTGGTTTTAACTGGCCTGTCGGTCATTTTTTCCTTTCGGTGTCACCTGTAAACCCCGCTTCTTTCACATGCAAAGTTGTTTAATTTGCATGTGAAAGAAGCGGGGTTTACAGGTGACACCGAAAGGAAAAAACGACCAACAAGCCAGTTAAAACCAAGAAGTGTCACTGTCTATTCTCATTGCTGGTAATGGTGGGCGTCGGTGTTGGCGGTGAGGAGTGAAGGTTAACAGTCGTTGAAGGCAGGCACAACCATCAAGCTGCTAATTATTTCGAGGGCCATTCTGATGAAGGGCAGTAGCAGGGAATGGAGATGGATCATTGAGAGATTTGGCAAATAGCACGCTGATGCCGGCTGAGATTTTGAAAGTCCAACCTTCCACGCAAATCAATTTATAATGCACGTCACCGAGTAAAAAGGGACAACAAGAATGTTGATATTGAAAAAAAATTCGGTATAAAATTGATGTTAGGTTTTGTGCAAAATAATCACTTGTTGTAAGAAATTAAAAGATATGTTTACCCATATTGCTACCTTCGTATGGAAATTTCACCACACTTGTCACTTGTGCTTTTTAAGCCCCGCGGACGACGCGCACGACGGGGATAATTTTGCCCGTCGTGCGCGTGAATGGAAAATGCTCCACACTTGTACGTTTTAGCCCCGCGCACGACGCGCACGACGGGGGAAAATTTTGCCTGTCGTACGCGCAGATGGAAATTGCTTCACACTAGGCGTTTTAACCCGCGTGCACGACGGGGCGTATTTTTTCCCTTCGTGCGAGCGGCTGGAAAATGCTCTACACTTATGCATTTTAAGCCACGCAGAAAAGGCGCACGACGGGGGTTATTTTGCCCGTCGTCCGCGCGGATGGAAATTGCTTCACACTTGTGCGTTTTAACCCCCGCGGACGACGTGGTTAATTTTGCCCGTCGTGCGCCCGGATGGAAATTGCTCAACACTTGTCCGTTTTAAGCCCCGCGCACGACGGGGGAATTTTACCCGTCGTGCGCGTGGATGGAAATTGGTTTACCCGTTGCGTTTTACCCCTCCCGCACTATAGGGGTAATTTTTGCCTGTCATGCGCATGTTTGGTAAATGATCCACACTTGTGTGTTTCCCGCGCACGAGCCAACGACGGGGGTAATTGCTTCACACTAGGCGTTTTAACCCCCGCGCACGACGGGGTTAATTTTGCCCGTAGTGCGCTAGGATGGAAATTACTGCACAATAGGCGTTTTAACCGACGCGCCCGACGGGGTAAGTTTGCCCGTCGTGCACTCGGATGGAAATTACTGCACACTAGGGGTTTTAACCAACGCGCACGACGGGGGTAATTTTGCCCGTCGTGCGCGCGGATATAAATTGCTGCACACTTGTTCGTTTTAACCCCCGCCGACGACGCGCACGACGGGGGTTATTTTGCCCGTCGTGCGCGCGGATATAAATTGCTGCACACTTGTTCGTTTTAACCCACGCAGATGACGGGGTTAATTATGTCCGTCGTGCGCTCGGATGGAAATTGCTCCACACTAGGCGTCTTAACCCACGCGCACGACGGGGTAAGTTTGCCCGTCGTGCGCGCGGATGGAAATTGCTTTACAGATTGCGTTTTCCCCCTCGCGCACGACGGGGGTAATTTGGCCCGTCGTGCGCATGGCTGTAAATTGCTCCACACTTGTGCGTTTGCCTGCACACGACGCACACGACGGGGGTAATTTTGCCTGTCATGCGCGCAGATGGAAATTGCTCGACACTTGTGCGTTTTAAACCCCCGCGGACGACGCGCACGACGGGGGTTATTTTGCCCGTCGTGCGCGCGGATGGAAATTGCTTCACACAGTAGGCGTTTTAACCCCCGCGCACGACGGGGTTAATTTTGCCCGTCGTGCGCTCGGATGGAAATTGCTGTACACTTGTGCGTTTTAACCCCCGCGGACGACGGGGTTAATTTTGTCTGTCGTGCGCTCGGATGGAAATTGCTCCACACTAGGCGTTTTAAACCACGCGCACGACGGGGGTAAGTTTGCCCGCCGTGCGCGCGGATAGAAATTACTTTACAGATTGCGTTTTCCCCATCGCGCACGACGGGGGTAATTTGGCCCGTCGTGCGCACGGCTGTAAATTGCTCCACACTTGTACGTTTGCCCGCACACAACGCGCACGACGGGGGTAATTTTGCCCGTCGTGCGCATGGATGGAAATTGCTCGACACTTGTGCGTTTTAACCACCGCGGACGACGCGCACGACGGGGGTTATTTTGCCCGTCGTGCGCGCGGATGGAAATTGCTGTACACTTGTGCGTTTTAACCCCCGCGGACGACGGGGTTAATTTTGTCTGTCGTGCGCTCGGATGGAAATTGCTCCACACTAGGCGTTTTAAACCACGCGCACGACGGGGGTAAGTTTGCCCGCCGTGCGCGCGGATAGAAATTACTTTACAGATTGCGTTTTCCCCCTCGCGCACGACGGGGGTAATTTGGCCCGTCGTGCGCACGGCTGTAAATTGCTCCACACTTGTACGTTTGCCCGCACACAACGCGCACGACGGGGGTAATTTTGCCCGTCGTGCGCATGGATGGAAATTGCTCGACACTTGTGCGTTTTAACCACCGCGAACGACGCGCACGACGGGGGTTATTTTGCCCGTCGTGCGCGCGGATGGAAATTGCTTCACACAGTAGGCGTTTTAACCCCCGCGGACGACGTGGTTAATTTTGTCTGTCGTGCGCTCGGATGGAAATTGCTGCACACTAGGCGTTTTAACCCACGCGCACGACGGGGGTAAGTTTGGCCGTCGTGCGCGCGGATGGAAATTGCTTTACAGATTGCGTTTTCCCCCTCGCGCATGACGGGGGTAATTTGGCCCGTCGTGCGCATGGCTGTAAATTATTCCACACTTGTGCCTTTGCCCTCACACGACGCGCACGACGGGGGTAATTTTTCCCGTCGTGCGCGCGGATGGAAATTGCTCGACACTTGTGCGTTTTAACCCCCGCGGACGACGCGCACGACGGATGTTATTTTGCCCGTCGTGCGCGCGGATGGAAATTGCTGCACACTTATTCGTTTTAACCCCTGCGGACGACGGGGTTAATTTTGTCCGTCGTGCGCTCGGATGGAAATTTCTCCACACTAGGCGTTTTAACCCACGCGCACGACGGGGTAAGTTTGGTCGTTGTGCGCGTGGATGGAAATTGCTTTATAGATTGCGTTTTCCCCCTCGCGCACGACGGGGATAATTTGGCCCGTCGTGCGCACGGCTGTAAATTGCTCCACACTTGTGCGTTTGGCCGCACACGACGCGCACGACGGGGGTAATTTTGCCCGTCGTGCGCGTGGATGGAAATTGCTCGACACCTGTGCGTTTTAACCATCGCGGACAACACGCACGACGGGGGTTATTTTGCCCGTCGTGCGCCCGGATGGAAATTGCTTCACACAGTAGGCGTTTTAACCCCCGCGCACGACGGGGTTAATTTTGCCCGTCGTGCGCTCGGATGGAAATTGCTGCACACTAGGCGTTTTAACCCACGCGCACGACGGGGTAAGTTTGCCCGTCGTGCGCGCGGATGGAAATTGCTTTACACATTGCGTTTTCCCCCTCGCGCACGACGGGCCAAATTACCCCCGTCGTGCGCACGGCTGTAAATTGCTCCACTTACCCCCGTCGTGCGCACGGCTGTAAATTGCTCCACACCTGTGCGTTTGCCCGCACACGATGCGCACGACGGGGGAAATTTTGCCCGTCGTGCGCGTGGATGGAAATTGCTCGACACCTGTGCGTTTTAACCCCCGCGGACACGCGCACGACGGGGGTTATTTTGCCCGTCGTGCGCGCGGATGGAAATTGCTTCACACTGTAGGCGTTTTAACCCCCTCGCACGACGGGGTTAATTTTGCCCGTCGTGCGCTCGGATGGAAATTGCTGCACACTAGGCGTTTTAACCCATGCGCACGACGGGGGTAATTTTGCCCGTCGTGCGCGCGGATGGAAATTGCTTTACAGATTACGTTTTCCCCCTCGCGCACGACGGGGGTAATTTGGCCCGTCGTGCGCACGGCTGTAAATTGTTCCACAATTGTGCGTTTGCCTGCACACGACGCGCACGACGGGGGTAATTTTGCCCGTCATGCGCGCGGATGGAAATTGCTCGACACTTGTGCGTTTTAACCACCGCGGACGACGCGCACGACGGGGGTTATTTTGCCCGTCGTGCGCGCGGATGGAAATTGCTGCACACTTGTGCGTTTTAACCCCCGCGGATGACGTGGTTAATTTTGTCCGTCGTGCGCTCGGATGGAAATTGCTGCACACTAGGCGTTTTAACCCACGCGCACGACGGGGTAAGTTTGCCCGTCGTGCGCGCGGATGGAAATTGCTTTACAGTTTGCGTTTTCCCCCTCGCGCACGACGGGGGTAATTTGGCCCGTCGTGCGCACGGCTGTAAATTGTTCCACACTTGTGCGTTTGCCCGCACACGACGCGCACGACGGGGGTAATTTTGCCCGTCGTGCGCGTGGATGGAAATTGCTCGACACTTGTGCGTTTTAACCACCGCGGACAACGCGCACGACGGGGGTTATTTTGCCCGTCGTGCGCGCGGATGGAAATTGCTTCACACAGTAGGCGTTTTAACCCTGCGCACGACGGGGTTAATTTTGCCAGTCGTGCGCTCGGATGTAAATTGCTGCACACTAGGCGTTTTAACCCACGCGCACGACGGGGTAAGTTTGCCCGTCGTGCGCGCAGATGGAAATTGCTTTACAGATTGCGTTTTCCCCCTCGCGCACGACGGGCCAAATTACCACCGTCGTGCGCACGGCTGTAAATTGCTCCACTTACCCTCGTCGTGCGCACGGCTGTAAATTGCTCCACACTTGTGCGTTTGCCCGCACACGACGCGCACGATGGGGGAAATTTTGCCCGTCGTTCGCGAGGATGGAAATTGCTCGACACCTGTGCGTTTTAACCCCCGCGGACGATGCACACGATGGGGGTTATTTTGTCCGTCGTGCGCGTGGATGGAAATTGCTTCACACAGTAGGCGTTTTACCCCCCGCGCACGACAATGTTAATTTTGCCCGTCGTGCGCTCGGATGGAAATTGCTGCACACTATGCGTTTTAACCCACGCGCACGACGGGGGTAATTTTGCCCGTCGTGCACGCAGATGGAAATTGCTTTACAGATTTCGTTTTCCCCCGCGCGCACGACTGGGGTAATTTGGCCCGTCGTGCGCACGGCTGTAAATTGTTCCACACTTGTGCGTTTGCCCGCACACGACGCGCACGACGGGGGTAATTTTGCCCGTCATGCGTGCGGATGGAAATTGCTCGACACTTGTGCGTTTTAACCACCGCGGACGACGCGCACGACGGGGGTTATTTTGCCCGTCGTGCGCGCGGATGGAAATTGCTGCACACTTGTGCGTTTTAACCCCCGCGGACGACGGGGTTAATTTTGTCCGTCGTGCGCTCGGATGGAAATTGCTCCACACTAGGCGATTTAACCCACACGCACGACGGAGTAAGTTTGCCCGTCGTGCGCGCGGATGGAAATTGCTTTACAGTTTGCGTTTTTCCCCTCGCGCACGACGGGGGTAATTTGGCCCGTCGTGCGCACGGCTGTAAATTGCTCCACACTTGTGCGTTTGCCCGCACACGACGCGCACAACTGGGGTAATTTTGCCCGTCGTGCGCGTGGCTGGAAATTGCTCGACACCTGTGCGTTTTAACCCCCGCGGACGACGCGCACGATGGGGTGTTATTTTGCCCGTCATGCGCGCGGATGGAAATTGGTTCACACTTGTGCGTTTTAACCCCCGTGCACGACGGGGTTAATTTTGCCCGTCGTGCGCTCGGATGGAAATTGCTGCACACTAGGCGTTTTAACCCACGCGCACGACGGGGGTAAGTTTGCCCGTCGTGCGCGCGGATGGAAATTGCTTTACAGATTGCGTTTTCCCCCCGCGCATGACGGGGGTAATTTGGCCCGTCGTGCGCATGACTGTAAATTGTTCACACTTGTGCGTTTGCCCGCACACGATGCGCACGACGGGGGTAATTTTGCCCGTCGTGCGCGCGGATGGAAATTGCTCGACACTTGTGCGTTTTGGCCACCGCGGACGACGCACACGACGGGGGTTATTTTGCCCGTCGTGGGCGCGGATGGAAATTGCTGCACATTTGTGCGTTTTAACCCCCGCTGACGACGGGGTTAATTTTGTCCGTCGTGCGCTCGGATGGAAATTGCTCCACACTAGGCGTTTTAACCCACGCGCACGACGGGGTAAGTTTGCCCGTCGTGCGCGCGGATGGAAATTGCTTTACAGATTGCGTTTTCCCCCTCGCGCACGACGGGGGTAATTTGGCCCGTCGTGCGCACGGCTGTAAATTGCTCCACACTTGTGCGTTTGCCCGCACACGACACGCACGACGGTGGTAATTTTGCCCGTCGTGCGCGCGGATGGAAATTGCTCGACACTTGTGCATTTTAACCCCCGCGGACGACGCGCATGACGGGGGTTATTTTGCCCGTCTTGCGCACGGATGGAAATTGCTTCACACAGTAGGCGTTTTAACCCCCGCGGACGACGGGGTTAATTTTGCCCGTCGTGCGCTCGGATGGAAATTGTTGCACACTAGGCGTTTTAACCCACGCGCACGACGGGGGTAAGTTTGGCTGTCGTGCGCACGGATGGAAATTGCTTTACAGATTGCGTTTTCCCCCTCGCGCGCGACGGGGGTAATTTGGCCCGTCGTGCGCACGGCTGTAAATTATTCCACACTTGTGCGTTTGCCCTCACACGACGCGCACGACGGGGGTAATTTTGCCCGTCGTGCGCGCGGATGGAAATTGTTCGACACTTGTGCGTTTAACCCCTGCGTACGACGCACACGACGGGGGTTATTTTGCCCTTCGTGCGCGCGGATGGAAATTTCTTCACACAGTAGGCGTTTTAACCCCCGCGGACGATGGGGTTAATTTTGTCCGTCGTGCGCTCGGATGGAAATTGCTCCACACTAGGCGTTTTAACCCACGCGCACGACGGGGTAAGTTTGCCCGTCGTGCGCGCGGATGGAAATTGCTTTACAGATTGCATTTTCCCCCTCGCGCACGACGGGGGTAATTTGGACCGTCGTGCGCACGGCAGTAAATTATTCCACACTTGTACGTTTGCCCTCACACGACGCGCACGACGGGGGTAATTTTGCCCGTCGTGCGCGCGGATGGAAATTGCTCGACACTTGTGCGTTTAACCCCTGCGTACGACGCACACGATGGGGGTTATTTTGCCCTTCGTGCGCGCGGATGGAAATTTCTTCACACAGTAGGCGTTTTAACCCCCGCGGACGACGGGGTTAATTTTGTCCGTCGTGCGCTCGGATGGAAATTGCTCCACACTAGGCGTTTTAACCCACGCGCACGACGGGGTAAGTTTGCCCGTCGTGCGCGCGGATGGAAATTGCTTTACAGATTGCATTTTCCCCCTCGCGCACGACGGGGGTAATTTGGCCCGTCGTGCGCACGGCAGTAAATTATTCCACACTTGTACGTTTGCCCTCACACGACGCGCACGACGGGGGTAATTTTGCCCGTCGTGCGCGCGGATGGAAATTGCTCGACACTTGTGCGTTTTAACCCCCGCGGACGACGCGCACGACGGGGGTTATTTTGCCCGTCGTGCGCGCGGATGGAAATTGCTGCACACTTGTGCGTTTTAACCCCCGCGGACGACGGGGTTAATTTTGTCCGTCGTGCGCTCGGATGGAAATTGCTCCACACTAGGCGTTTTAACCCACGCGCACGACGGGGGAAGTTTGCCCGTTGTGTGCACGGATGGAAATTGCTTTACAGATTGCGTTTTCCCCCTCGCGCACGATGGGGGTAATTTGGCCCGTCGTGCGCACGGCTGTAAATTGCTCCACACTTGTGCGTTTGCCCGCACACGACGCGCACGATGGGGGTAATTTTGCCCGTCGTGCGCGTGCATGGAAATTGCTTCACACAGTAGGTGTTTTAACCCCCGCGCACGATGGGGTTAATTTTGCCCGTCGTGCGCTCGGATGGAAATTGCTGCACACTAAGCGTTTTAACCCCCGCGCATGACGGGGTTAATTTTGCCCGTCGTGCGCTCGGATGGAAATTGCTGCACACTAGGCGTTTTAACCCACGCGCACGACGGGGGTAATGTTGCCCGTCGTGTGCGCGGATGTGAATTTCTTCACACTAGGCGTTTTAACCCCCGCGAACGACGGGGTTTATTTTGCACATCGTGCGCACGGATGGAAATTTCTTTACACGTTGCGTTTTCCCCCTCGCGCACGACGGGGGTAATTTTGCCCGTCGTGCGCACGGTTGGTAACTTCTCAACACTTGTGCGTTTTAATCCCACGCCGCGCATGACTCATAGGCTGTAGCGCGTTGTTCGCGGGGAGTAATATACTCCGTTCTGGGTCGACGCGCACAACGGTGCCGTATAGTGTAAACTATTTCTTTGAAAAGGATATAAAGGGCGGGATGGTAATTGCACCAATAGTTCTAAAAAGTTGCTTTCATAGGGGCTATAAGGGTGGGATGGTAATTGCCCCAAAATTTCCGGGCGCGTAAGGGCCCGTTGGTAATTGCACCAAAAGTTCCTCATGTTCCGCTTTTAACAACAGCCGTGGGATCGGATCGGACGGTCAGGAGGGGTCGAGCGCAGGAATCCCATCTGAGCACGAGCTCAGGCGCATTTTACCATATATATATATATATATATATATATATATATATATATATATATATATATATATATATATATATATATATACACTAGTCATTACCCGTGCCCATAGGGCACGGTTTATTTAATGGCTGAGTTTTTATCCCCCACAAATTTCAAGTTCCCCAAAATTTCAAGTTTTCCCACAAAATTTGAAGTTTCCCCCCAAATTTAAGTTTTCCCCCAAAATTTAAGCCCCCCCAAAATTGTCATTACCACCTAGGACAAACTTGCCACGTAGGACAAAGCTTTGTCCTAGTAGGATAAGATTCAAAATCTTCATAGAACTGGAAAAAAATGGCCGGAAGGGGTGAGAATAAAAAGTGCGGGTGTGTATGTGGGGAGGGTCCATATGCAAAAATACAAAAACCGGGGTTGTATGTGCAAAATTCCACACCTCCTCTTTTATCCCTCAAAATCTCATCTCTTATATTTTCTCTTATTCAATTTCCATGTTTTATATAATAGATATCCAAATTCTCTTATCCAATTTCTCATGTCCAAATTCTCTTATCAATTTCTCTTGATAACATCCGTCTTTTATATAATAGATATCCCTTATCCAATTTCTCTTGTCCAATATCTCTTATCCAATTTCTCTTGATAACATCTCTCGTTTGTAATATAGATATCTCTTATCCAATTTCTCTTGATAACATCACTCTTATCCAATTTCTATTGTCCAATATCTCTTATTCAATTTCTCTTGATAACATCACTCTTTTATAATATAGATATCTCTTATCCAATTTATCTTGTCCAATATCTCTAATCCAATTTCTCTTGATAACATCCCTCTTTTATAATATAGATATCTCTTATCCAATTTCTCTTTTCCAATATCTCTTATCCAATTTCTCTTGATAACATCCCTCTCTTATAATATAGATATCTCTTATCCAATTTCTCTTGTCCAATATCTCTTATCCAATTTCTCTTGATAACATCCCTCTTTTATAATATAGATATCTCTTATCCAATTTCTCTTTTCCAATATCTCTTATCCAATTTCTCTTGATAACATCCCTCTTTTATAATATATATATCTCTTATCCAATTTCCTTGTCCAATATCTCTTATCCAATTTCTCTTGATAACATCCATCTTTTATAATATAGATATCTCGTATCCAATTTCTCTTTTCCAATATCTCTTATCCAATTTCTCTTGATAACATCCCTCTTTTATAATATAGACTAGTCATAACCCGTGCCCGCGGGCACGGTTCATTTAAGATTTTCTCCCGCAAAATCTGTGTTCCCCAAAAAATTAGCGTAAAAATATTTAGAGACACGGGCACCTTCAGCGTGGGCGCCTTCGGCGCGGAACAACAAATACAGCGTGGGCGCCTTCGGCACGGGCGCCTTCGGTGCGGAACAACGTGCGAACACCTTCGGTATGACCAAAAAATTCGGCACAGGCATCTTCGACGCAGAACAACAAATTCGGCGTAGGCGCCTTTGGCGTGGAACAACGCGCGAGCACATTTGGCGCGGAACAATAAATTCGACGCTAACAACCAATTAGCGTAATAAAATTTAGCGGGCGCCTTCGGCGCAGAACAACCAATTCGGCATGGACGCATTCAGCATGGAACAACCAATTAGCACGGTGCAAAACGACCAATTCGGTGTGGGCGCCTTCGGGACAGAACAACCACTTAGCGCGGTGCGGACGCCTTCGACGCAGAACAACATACCTCAAGGTATTTTTTTGTAACGATATTAACTTAAATTTTTTTACGCTAATTTGTTGTTCCGCTGAATTTTTTTACGCTAATTTTATTGATTAAAGTATTAGTTCATCGGACTTTATAATGGGATAATTAGAAACACGACTTAATATACGTCAAAATTATTTTAAAAATTTTGAGCCAAGGGTAGCGATAAGTCAGCATACTCTAGGCCTGTAAATAAACAATTACCATAATTTATGTTCATAATGAGAAGGGAGAGACCCCTCCATGTGCTGAGTCAATCAGGCAGGTGAACATAGAAGACTCTGAAGACATTCTCAAAGGGAAGGTCTCAAAGACTTCCCTGATTTCTGGAATTGAATTCTCTTATTACAACCTTTCCCATTTGTCATTAGTCATTTGTCATTAGTCAGTTCCTTTGATAAAATTCAATAAATCAAATAAAATGTTAATCGACATGCTTAATTGTTGGCAGCTCTTGATTAGCTAGAGATGCATCATGCATGTTCTCAGATAATCATATTGGTGGAGCGGGCATGGTTCATATGAAGTGTGTTAGAAACAAACGAATAGTGTTACAAACAAACTGGCAAACAAACTGACAAATATGACATATGAAGTGTGTTAGAAACAAACTGGCAAATCATGCATGTGTACCGAAGAATACATATGAAGTGTGTTACAAACAAACTGGCAAATATGACATTAGCGGCAAAGCGGCTCTCCGACAGCCTCTTCGACAACGAATAGTGTGAGGCAGGTGGAAGGAATATCGATGGTGCTCAAGCTGAAACGACAAACACAACATTTGAATGCACCGACTTTTTAACAGCCTTCTGTTCTGCAAAGGATCTCTGAAGATCATCAAGAAACTGCTCCGTAGCCAAAAACTGCAAATTGCACACGACATGAGATATAGTAAGCAATTTGTTTATGCTATCAGCATTTATACATTCAAAAATTTCATAATCTCTTAATGTCATACATTCTCAACAGTCATTATATGTGAATAAACTATGCAATAGACTTGAGATGATAAACTCTTTTTCTGTAATACAATACAATAAGAATTGAGAACAACAGTATGAAAAATCTGGAAAATTATAGAACACATGCTTGAGGGTAGCTATTAGCCTATATTATAGTTCTTAGTTCAATTGAACTCCAGAATCATAGATGTCTCCGGCCTTCCAGTCTTGAGGTATGTCGTTGGCGGGCACCACCCAGCTCTCATCTCCGTCGTCTCCTGCTCCGTTTGTGAGCATCCTTATCGACAGAGGCCCGCTGGGCGGAGAAACCACGGCCCACACCGCTCCATGGCTCCGACTCAGCAGCTTGCAAGTCAAGTTCACGGTCTGCACACATATGAATCCACATATATTAGTTAGATCAAACTCGACACATTTAGTCGATTAAATATAGATTAAACGGTAGCGAGTTACCTCGCATAGCTGGACTGCAGTGATGTCCTGGTCTCCTTGCTGAAACCATATCTGAAAGGCTAGATAGTCGGGGAAGTTGCTGCTGCCGTCGATCTTGAAGCTGATGTTCTTGTTTGGATAGCTGCAAGGAACCCTGCCAGATTCATCGAGACACCGTCAGACTTAACATTGTGTTGATTGATTAAGTTGCTTGTTCTTTAGATTTTGCACCTCTTGTACTCGACGCCGACCACACCAAGCGCCAACAGGGATGCACCTGCGTCGGCCGTCTGAGCCATCTGAGAGAACGCGCGCTGGCTTAGTATGAAGTCGGTGTTGCCGCTTGCGCCCGAGTCCGTGATCACAATGGTCACTCCGTTGTCCGAGCAGAGGTTTGCATTCGTGCACTTGACCTGCGTACGGCAAAGATATTGAACATGAGGTCAGGGTGTTCTGTTTTGAGTGATCGCAGAAAATTAGGTGATCGTTAGAAAGATGATCACCTGGTAGCAGGCGCCGCAGCCTACGCCATTTCTATAGAGAGTGCTTGCAGCCGACACATCCCCACCGTTTAGGGTCACGCCGAATGAACCATAGCCGCATGCTCCATCTGCATTATGAAATTGCAGTACAATCAGAATGACTGCATCGATCAAAATGTATCAATAAACTATGTCATACATCATATTAGAGATAAAGAAATCATGCCCACTCTTTTTTCGATTGGGTAAACATGGATTTGAGACAAAGAAATAGACCGCCGCCCTCATGCTTCTTCTGCACCTGGAGGTCGGCGAGACTGAAACCCCAATCTGATACCTGTAGCACAGCTTCCTCAACAAATGGTTTTGGTTTTCTAATACCCGAAAGCTTAAACTTATGGATTGTGAACTAACATTGTATACAAAGCAAACTTAGCACTTAACATTCACCAGTGAATGGTATAGCAAAAGGGTAAATTGAATGTTGTTTATGTTTTATATAAGAAACTAAATTATGATGTCACTTAAATTCCTGGTACACTAAAAAAGAAATTACTTTCCTTTACGGAAATTATTTGTGATACACAAATGGCCACACGATTTTGAAACATTTGAGAACAAATAGAATGTTATCAAATATGAAAGGAAAACATCAAGTGAGGTCACGTGATCGAATTATAATCGGCATACCTGTGATAAAGCTGCGGCAACAAAATCATTCACACGCTCTTCGACATTATAATCAAACAAAAGAGGGTCATCCTTCACTCAGCAAATTACATTGTTAAAATCCACCTTCAGATACCCATAGCTATTGGAAACCGCTGTGCAAAACAGATTTAGTGAATTACCTGTATAACCGGGCCTTCATCATTAATCTCAAAGTAAAATCCACCAGGTGGAGGTTCATAATACCACCTCCTTTTATAGTACTAAACAGAAATTGATATGCGAAGAATGGCATCTTAGGCCTTCATCATTAATCTCAAAGTAAAATCCACCAGGTGAAGGTATGTCAACTTCAGAATAGAAATAATGCGAAGAATACCAAAAAGAGAAATTGATATGCTTTTCTTAGACCTGGTACAACATGAATACCACCTCCTTTTATAGTACTAAACAGAAATTACATTCATGTATCTCAAAATATCTCACATATCACAACCTCTGTATTTTTTATTTTCAATAAGTTAGTGCCAGTAAAATTTATGGCTCAAATGGTAGACCCAATAATACAGATATTGCCTCATCAACAAATGAAAATAATATAAACAATGATAGGAAGACCAAACCTTCATTTTCCATGTACCAACATCATGTGAGCCCAAACCCCCAACAAATCACTTGAATGAATGGTAGTTGGCTGACAGTACAATGAAAGATACATTTTGGAAACACACGAAACTTAACAACTGGAAATTCTGTGCATGTCACATATCTCCATAATTCTTACAAAAATTGCTTGCAAAAGTTTGTTATAACACTACTACAATAATTCTTATAACACTACTACAATAATTCTTACAAAATTGCTTGCAAAAGTTTTAGTTGTGATCATTCCATATCTCCCCATCATTCCATATCTCCCCATCTGCATACAAAAGTAACGATCCTCCTTTCCAAGCCCAATTTCCTAAATGGACACACAACATATTATTCCACCTTTTAGTAGAGAAATAAATTACTAATTTTATGTTGAATCAAAAAGTAAAGTGATGATAGTTTATAAAACTCACTATTTTGACCTTTCTCATGTTTCAACAGAAAACATGTTGCGCATCACATAATAAAGAGAGTGAGTCTCAATCGGAATCCATAAGGAAGTGCCATTTGGATGAGCAATAACCTAAGTAATTAAAAAACATAAACCTGTTAGAGATAATTTAATCGATAATACTACAAAGTCAAAGTTAAAACTTTATTTACCTTGTTAAATGGGAGCGGGGACGATCGAGCTTTGAGTATCCAATCACGCTCAGCAAGAAATATCGCCCAGTGATGGCGATCGAGCCCTGTAACATTCGCTTGTACTATTCCTTTTTCAACTAACTGAAAATTATAATAATTAAATAGTTACTAATATAAAAAAATTTAGTAAGAAAATGATGTCAGATTTAATGGAATACATACCATATCCCCCCAAATTCTCGTGTAAGGACGTACCTTGACAGATCTATTAATGTTTCGAAGTAATTTAACCTATAATACAAAACCGATTTAAAAACAACTAATACCAAATAAAGTATAGAACAAAGTATGTTTAGCAGCTTACAGTTTCACACAAATAAGCATCGTGCTTAACATCCTTCTGTAAAAAAATAAAGCAATATTTTAGCAAACTAAAGTTAAAATTTTAGTTAAATTTGTTTTAAAGGCAAAAAATTTCTTACATTGCCATAAATTGTAATGCTTGTCCACATCTTGTAGCCCTTCAATAAAAATAATACAAATCATTAGTGTGTAGCAAGCATCAAGTATAACAACAAACGACCAATTGATAAAGGTTTTTTCCTGAAAGAATTACCAAACGATTAAAATTAATAGAAAGATGTTTACTTACTTATAATAGTCATCACAGAGATTCATAGCAAGACTTCTGGATAAACAATATTAACTGTGTTAGTTGAATCAGACGGCAGAAGGACACTAACACGATCAAAAGATGTGCACCTAGAAAGTGCCACATAAAGATGCCCATGGCTAAAAACTGGGTTACGCAAGTCAACACCAACGAACTTTACAGATTGTCCTTGAGATTTATTAATTGTCATGGCGTACGTTACACGAACTGGAAACTGTCGTCTTGTCATATAAAAAGGTAATTCTGAAGCTGATGGGGACAAAGATATTCTTGGAATAAACACAAAACTGCCGGCTTTATCCCCATTCAAAATTTGAGCTTCAATCACACGGGATGCGCATCTAAGAACCATCAATCGTGTGCCATTACAGAGACCATCTTTAGGTGCAATATTACGCAGTAAAATAATTGGACAACCAACCTTAAGGTCAAGTTTAAATGGTGGCAAACCAGGAGGATTCAAAGAGTTTATATACTCGGTCGGATAACGATTTATAATGGCAGGATCAATTTCTTCAGATTCAGCCAGTTTGTCTGCAGCTAGATACGTAATCTGTTGTCCAGGATAAATTTGTAAAGCAGCAGTATTTATTAAATTAACATCATCATTACGCGCAGAAAGAATTATTCGTTCAGTCAGATACGCCGGAGTCACCACACCCTCAACATCTAGCTGCGGATAAATTCTTAGTAATAATTCTTTTAAATCCTTGCATCGGAATATGTGGGAGGGTAGCTCCACCACTTCATTAGGCTTTGTGCCGACCTATTACATAAATAGAAATTTTTTTAATGTAAGGGTAAATATTGTACAATGGTTATTAAAATCATCAAGTATGTAAATAAATACCTCCAAAATAAAGTTTGCAAAATCTGTATTTTCAACAGATGAATTAGTCAACCGCATATTTTGGTCCAAGATCAAAACTTTTATAGAACACCACAATGCAGATCGTCTCAATGAGGCTCCAACAATTTCTTCTCGAACCCCCTTTGGTATGACTGGCAAGATTTGCCGGAAGTCCCCACCAAGAACAACGGTAATACCACCAAATGCTCTGTTGTTATCACAAATATCTCTCAACGATCGATCCACTGACTCAACACAATGGCGATGTTGCATAGGAACTTCATCCCATATTATCAGCTTTGTTTTTCTGAATAATTGCGCATGTATAGATTGCTTACTAAAATTACAAATTGAATTATCATGCACATCTAACGGTATACGAAATGTTGAGTGTGCAGTGCGACCTCCGATAAGTAGCAACGATGCAATACCTGAAGATGCAACGGTGATAACTATATTTCCAAGACTACGCAACATGGTCGATATTGCATTATACAAAAAAGTCTTTCCAGTTCCAGCACCACCACTCAAAAAAAATGTAGTACCTCTATTTTCAAAAACAGATGAAGTAATTGCTGAATAAGCTGCACGTTGTGCATCGTTTAGGCAATCAACATCTTTTAGTGCATCCAACTGTTGCGCTGTATTTATGAGTTCTTGATGTTCATGCAACAGTCTATTGCCAACATTTGTGTTCCACTCTCCTGTAGGAAATGGCATCGGCGGAAAGTCAGCTAGACACTTGCCAGACTCCTCAAGTAATTCATTGATAAGGAATAAACCGTAATCTTCAAGTTGACATTGAGTTGGAGTAGAAATTGCAAATAAAGCAGAAATTTTATGTTGAAGATCGTCGCAAATATGCACTGAGAATTGATTCCATAATGCAAGTGGGTCGATTGGTGAACATTCGATAAGAATAATACAAAACAATCTTCTTAATTGATAGCCCGTTTTCATAATAGAAGCCTCGTAAAGGTATTGTTTCCATTCTGAATCATCTTCAAGCAAACCTCTTGCAACGCACGTTGCTTTGAATGTAGAGTACTGTACATTATTGAATGTGCGTAAATTTTCCCATGATGTTGGTCCTTTAACAACGGTTAGCAACAACCACAGATAGAAGCGCTCACCAGAGTTGGGAGATGCAAAATACATTCTGCCAATTGCATATCCTGATTTTCTTGGAGTCCATACCTTTGTGGATAAATTCCACACAAACTTTTGAGGGAACTCCTGGTAAGTAAGATCACGTGCTAATGCATGTAATGCACAACATGTAAAAAATTCAGTCAAAGTTGTCTTCTCATTTTCAGCTCTAGACCTTATTGTAGCAGAATCTTCATCTGGATCAAAAATAACACGGTGTTGCCCTGGTAAATGAAGAACCAATCTTTGTACTGACAGAATCTCCTGATGTAAAGGATGCTCAAATATCCGCCAAGCTGCCTCTGGTGGTCCAATATATCTTGCATCAAGGTATTGTTGGACCTCATCTACTGCACCCAGCACCATGGTGGTTCGATCATGACCTTTATAAATGTACTTATGAATGTACTTGACACATCTTATACCGGCACAAACTTCGACATTAATATGGCAGTTAAAGCGTATGGAGAGATACTTATTATGTGGAACAACATCTCGATTATCAACCTGATGCCCCCTTACAGTATAGATATGTCCATCATTACGACGACGATATACAGGATAGCCGTCACGATCCATTGTTGTCGAATCTGCATAAGTTCTTGGGTACTTCTTAGTGCATTTACCATTTTCCATACATGAAGCATTTGGATTTCGAGCACCGCATGGTCCGTGCACCATACATTTCATAACGGTATCGAATAATTCTTGATCTTGAGTTGGATCAGGAAATTCAGCACAAACAATCTTATCCACTTGATCACATGTATGGATCTTATCTGGACCACAAAGAAAGAAAAGAGCACGCATATGTGGAAGCCCACGTTTCTGAAACTCAATTGTGAAGACATGTGCCACTTTCCTGCCAAATACATTTTTGACATCAATCTCCTTCATCAAAGCCTTTCGTTTTAACTCAAAAACACGTGCAACTAAATCAGGTCGATCGATAGCCTTTTGATTGGGCAGAAGAGCTGAAATTATTTCAGGCCACATAGGATTCGCAGTCATGGTAAGAAATATATCGGGGTGTTGGTTATACCGTGTGATAGCCATCGAGTCTTGAAAGATTTCGAACATGTGACGTGCACTACCAGTGAAAGATGATGGAAGTATCATGCGTTGGCCAATTTGGTCACCACTTCCATATGCATCAATATCTGCAAGGCCCTGATATAGTTCTGAACGGAGTTTTTGCTGATTAAGTTTGATGAACGTCAAACGATTCTGCTCAGTTGCTGCCCAAGCATGAACTATGAACTCTTGGAACAATTTTCCGGCTCTTAGAATTGAAGAATACTCTGTATGTCTTTCAAACAGACGGTAGCTATAATACTCACACAATGTAAGGCGCCTATGTGAGACTTGATTTTGCAAAGGATCTCATTGCTTCAAATCTGGTTCCCATCCAAGCTGACCATGCGGGAATAATAATACATAATGCAATGGCAAGTATGTAGGATGAGCCTCGTTGATTTGCATTAGTTGATTATTTCCTCGTAGATGTAAAACAATATCTCGCATCTTAGAAGGTCGATGGCCATCTCCTGGTAAAATAATTGCAATTTCATCTACGGTTGGCAGGTTATATCATCGTCGATCCTTATTTGAATTATAATGCAGATATACAGGGAGATCATGACCATATGAGTCCGTTTGTGTTAAAACAGTATAAGCCTGACGATACAGAGCGATGAATGGATTTATGACTGATAAACAATCTTGAATAATTTTTAATACATCCCGTCTCAAATGAGGATTTCTATGACTTCGTAACTCTGTAGCAGCAGCCGGATCATATATATATAGTTGGCAATAACTTGCTGTTTGATCTTGTTGTGGCAAAAGTGAGCCTGTTCGATGACGCAATTCTCCATGAATTGTAAACGTTGGTGGACCTCTGCCAGCAATCAATCTTCAATCCAATGAAGCGCCAAGGCTGGTAAATGCATTAGCCGCATTATACTCCCGAGTATATTGTCGAAATGATTTTGATTGGTCACTGTTACCATCATATAAATATCGAAGTTGTGGAGGGGGTTCAATAAGTGTATCTAATTTTACTTTTCCTTGTAAACATCAGGTTCCAAAACGATGTGTTGTCAAAGTTGAAGTCGACAACTGTTCATCCAACCAATGTAAGGCTGAGCAATGAGGGCATGGAATGTTCATTGATCCAAGATAATGCCGAACAAAATCCACATGCGTTGGTGGACCAACTCTATGTTGAGTTGGCCTTCGTTGGCAGACCAACTCTGGAGAAGCTGTTGATACAGGTTGTATTTGAGGCATATTAAGTATGGTGGTAGGAGTCATATATCGAGATATGTTCCGTTGCACTTGTTCTCGTTCTCGCCTTCTACGTTGAGATAAAGACCTATACAAATTTAAACCAAAACTAAATACAATTAAATAAATTTAGGCATCATGGCGTGGATAATTAAGTGGACAATAACCTGTCAACTGGTTCAATATGTTGTTCACGAATTGCATCATTGCGTGAGCCCGAGCCCCCAGCTTCTTGTTCAGTTGGAGAGGTTGTTACTTGAGGTATATCAAGTATACTATTAGGAGTCATATGGTGTTGAGATATGTTTCTTTGCTCTTTTTCTCGCTCTCTTCTTCTACGTTGAGCTAAGGACCTATACAAAATTAAATTCAAAGCTAAATAGAATTAAATTACATTAATTAGATTAGATATTGTGTACAGTCCTATAGATAATAACCTGGTAGATGGTTCAGCTTCATGTTCTGAAATCATATCAGTGTGAGTCATGTCAACTGGTTCAATATGTTGTTCACAAATTGCATCATTGCGTGAGCCCGAGCCCCCAGCTTTTTGTTCAGTTGGAGAGGTTGTTACTTGAGGTATATCAAGTATACTATTAGGAGTCATATGTTGTTGAGATATGTTTCTTTGCTCTTTTTCTCGCTCTCTTCTTCTACGTTGAGCTAAGGACCTATACAAAATTAAATTCAAAGCTAAATAGAATTAAATTACATTAATTAGATTAGATATTGTGTACAGTCATATAGATAATAACCTGGTATATGGTTCAGCTTCATGTTCTGAAATCATATCAGTGTGAGTCCTTTCATTTTGCCATCGTTGCAATGATGCAAGGCGACGATGATTCGGTGGTGAAGAGCCAAACGTAGGTTCAATAAGAGTTCTATGTTCGGCTTGTCTCTTCCGTGATGCTGATATTCTTCGTGATAAGTCACTATCAACAGAATCCTAAATTGATTGTGTAGTATAAGTTTGATCGATGATGGTAAATCAAGTATCTATTATAAATTTGGTTATAGTAACAAATTACATACCGGTTGCATGTTGATGTGAAGCAAATGAGAGTGCTAAAAGATGTAAGCTCGACCTTCAACTAAATCGTTTAAAATAAATGTTAAAAATATTAATCCCAATAATATTAAACAAATATGTATGGAAGATAGCCATTGCAACAACCATGTACCAGACAAAGTTGGAAAAAAGTAGAAGAAATTTGTGCATATATTGAACGGGAAACCAAAACACTTCAAACACTTTGAAGTATGAAAATATTTGGATCAAGATCGCAATCCAGTTCGGTTTGCATGGCGTCACAGTTGTTATCACCAGTAGTCAACGCCAAGTCGTAGATGACGTCTCCGCTGCCAGGTGGTAGATGACGTCACCGCCGATAGATGGTAGATGACGTCGTCGTCGAGCTTTGTTCAAAAGGGATTCAAGTCAAAGGTTGGGTATATCTAAAGGTATATGGATCAAGGAGCTATATAATATGTTGCTGTTGTGGTTGTTCGTGGCTAACATCAAGAGGTTAATGATTATGCTAACTTGCACTTAAGAACATGTAACCTGCAATTAAGAAAATATATATGCTAATATTTTTAAGGCATTGGTTAAAAAGCATGTTCTCAACTGGTAGGAATTTTTAAGGCATTTTTAAAAGGTAGGCATTTTTTAACAGAGACTCCCAATTAAATAAGCCAATTATGATATCAGCTTGCTATTGGGAATGGGAGTCTATGTATTAAATAAGCTGTTAATTTAGATCAGCTTGCCTTAATAAATTAGCTCTAAAATACATTAATAAATGTTAATTTAGATAGCAACCAATCAGAATGGAATGATACTACTACTGATATATTAAAAATTAATAAACCAATTAGCTGTTTTGAGATAAATATATAATTTCAGAGAACTCCATATATTCATCCATATATCCAGAGAACTCCATATCTAACTTTATTTCATTCAATGTTCTTCTATGTTATTCTTGGAAAGTGCTTATTTATCATGATGTAATAATTTCATCAAGAATCAACCTACATGCAGGGATCTGTCGAACAACAATCTCTCAGGAGAAGTTCCATCTAGTGGATCCTTTTCATTATTTACTCCTATTAGGTGTGCTGTCAATATTGTCTCTGAACCATCTTAGGAATTTTGTTGCTCACTTACCATTTACATGCAATTTTTCAGTTTTGCAAATAATCCTCTATTATGTGGTCCGGGTACGACAAAGCCATGTCCGGGTGCTCCTCCATTCTCTCCACCACCTCCCTTTAATCCACAGCACCGCTCTCACCCCAAGGTGAATTCACTTTCACATCACCATATTATGCATATTTATAATGCTTATGGATAAGAATTTTTGCTGGCAAATTTTGGTACATTTCCTGCTTATAACAATAGATGCACAGCCAACATGATGACCCTTAACATTCTAAGTATATGTTCATCCCAGCCTAACCAAATGACACGATATTTCCTAAAATTCTCTCTCTATTGCTATATTTTCTTTTTTCTGTAGAGAGAGGTTTCCACAATCATATTTTGGAAAGTTATAATTTTCCAATGTATAGGTCCTTGTAAACTATGTTTCTTGCGATCAGGCTCATCATCCCCAAACTTGCACTTTTGCTGGCCTTTGGTCTTTTAAGGCATGATCGTTTAGTTGTGAAGTTTTTTGAAGTAGCTGCTACTACTCGTTGTTTCCTTTCTGATAATTCTCAACATTATACTATTTAGCAACAGTTCATATGAAATGAAATGTTAAGAAATGCCCTCCATCATTATTTCACTGTTATTAGCCAGTCAGACAGAAGAAGTCTGGATTGTCAGTAAGCCTCCCTCTGATAAACTTCATTTTCAACAGGAGGCAATGCTCCTAGCACTGGAGCAATTGCGGGGGGAGTTGCTGCAGGTGCTGCTTTGCTGTTCGCTGCACCAGCAATTGGGTTTGCTTGGTGGCGGCGTCGTAAGCCCCAAGATAATGTTTACAGCATAGATATTTTCAAGATAATGTTTACAGCATGTTAGCTATTTTACCACAGAAATACTTTGCGATCTTGAATCGGACCCTTTGTTACTTATGACTTAAATAGTAATCTAAACCCCCACGATAAAAGTCAAATAGTGTTAAATAGTATTACAAATGTGTTAAATTGTAACCCACTTATGTTTAATATTGGAACCTTTTGGAAATGGGAAAAGATAGTTGACCATTCGCACTCGGAACAATGTTAACACCAACCATAGAATTTGGCCTTAGCAATTATAATCTGCCAAAATATTTATGCATCCCTTTCTAAATAATGAGTCTCACTTTCTGTTTATTCTAGTGATAAACAGATGCACAATATCTGATTGTTTTTATGGCACATACATTCCCACTTTAAGTAGAAACCTTCTTTCCGAACTTCATCCCATCCAGCTTAATGAAGAATAAACAACTAAACTGATGGTAATAACAACTAAATACATTGTGAACGTAGAGAAGATGGATACACTAAGAATAAACATACCCGTTTATAATTTTTTGGGTAACACTTCTGCAAAATTAGATATGTGCTTGAGAAGATGCAACTAAATACTTCTGGAACTGGGTAACACTTCTGCAAAAATTATCCTGCGAAGATGGAGACATGCATGAATCAATATGCAAAAATTATTCTGCAAAAATTACCCAACAATAAGCATGAATCAAGGGTAACACTTCTGTAATTGAGACATACCTTCGATGAACTGGGTAACACTTCTGCAAAATTATCCGAAAAATAACTAAATACTTCTGCAAAATGTCCAAAAATAAGCATGAATTCGTAATTAAGAAGATGGAGACATGCCGTAATTGACTTGCCTGCCTGCGAACTGGAACCCCCTCTTGACTTGCCTGCGAACTGGATCTGCCTACCTGCGAGATATCAAGGGCAGGGTCGTAATTGAGAAGATGGACTGCGAGATCTGCCTACCTGCGAGATCTAGGGCGCGATGAACTGTGAGATCTAGGGATGGAGACATGCCTAACTGCGAGATCTAGGGCGCGATGAACTGGAGATGAAGCGCGCGTTGATTTGCCTGCGAACTGGAGATGAAGCGCGCCTTGCCTGCCTGCGACTTGCTAGAGCTTCTTTTTTGGGGAGAATGAACTGGCGAATGAACTGGTGAGGCAGAAGGAGAGAATGAACTGGCGAGCAAGAGAGTGAACTGGCGAATTGACGCCTCGTTTCTCGTTCCCCCATTCTGGGGAAGAGCAAGAGACGCCTCGTCCCCCACGAAAATCTCTTCCCCTGGTTATTTTTTTCAAAGAGTGTGATGGCTTTATTCAAAAAAGTTGGACCCACAAATATCAAAACTTAATCCTAACCGTTCATTCATCCAAGATTAAATCCTGGCCGTCTTTTATCTACCCCTTTGTCCTAGTCATCTTGTCCTAGTCAGCACTAGGATTCAAAAAACTCCCTAGGATTCAAAAAACTCTGTCAAATGTAATATAGATATAGATATAGATATAGATATAGATATATATATATATATATATATATATATATATATATATATATATATATATATATATATATATATATTCATGGCCGGTTTTCTCGGAGGGGGTTCTCACGGCGAAAAGGAGGCTGGCGGCGCGGAGGGTGGCTCAGGCGCTCCCTCAGGCGGAGAATCGGAAGGCGACGCGGATCAAGGCCAACTAAAGAACCCTGTAATCAAACAAAGCGGAAACTCTACCTCTCAGGATACGGGCGCAGGTTGGACAGTAGTTGGGAAGAAATCGAGGGGTGCCACAAGCTCTCAATGGGGAGGCACATTACACGGTAAGTGGGTACCTAGATCTCGTCAGGTAGATCGCAGATGGGGAGATCGACCCAAGCCAAAGACAGTACAAAGTAATAGATTTGCTGATGATCGCAAGGTTAGTGATAGAATGCCTGTTAGGCCAAACATTCCTCTAAAAATCAATACTTCAATCTCCAAAGTGTCTTGGTCTGATGTGTGTGCAAACAGAAGAACTTATGAAGAATCACTAACAATGGCTTTCATACCACCACTGATGAAGGAAGATGGCTCCCTTATTGGTAGGGTGGAGGGTTCTTTGATAGAGAAGGGGGCGGAAAGGTGGAAGAACACATTGGTGGGATACGTCTTGGGTGATGTGCCTTACTATGGTCAGATTCGAGCTTGGGTAGAGCGTCTATGGAAACTAAAAAAGAAGGTCCAAATATACAGTCGGGAAAACGGGTTTTTCTATTTCCGTTTTGAAAGTGCAGAGGAATGTGAAAGAATTCTATACGGCGGTCCATGGCTGTTTGATGGTCGGCTGATGGTTTTGCAATGGTGGAGTTCAAATTTGCAGCATGATCGAGACATACTTTCCACAATTCCTGTGTGGGTTAAACTACACGGATTGCCATTGGGTATGTGGACCAAGGAAATACTAAATATCGCTGCGTTGGTGGTGGGAATTCCAATCTGTCTTGATAGAGCAACGGCTCATCTGGAAAGGTTATCTTATGCCAGATGCCTAGTTGAAGTGGATGCTAAACAGCCCCTGCCAAAATCAATTAGTCTTGAGTTGGATGATGGGTCTATGATCACTATAGTTACAGAATACGAAGGTGAGCCACCAAGATGCAGTACTTGCATATGTTTTGGGCACTTGGATAATCAGTGCCCTGATACGGCTAAGCTCTCTTCAATCCAAAAGATGACTGAGGATAAGGAGGAGTCCGCTTCAGCAGCTGAAGATGCGGAATTGTTGGATACTGGAAATCTTACAGACGAGCCACCCAAGATCACTGGCACTGATAATTGTAATCAAGGGAAATTGGTGATGAGTGCTAATGGAGAAGGAAATGTGCTAGATTCTGAGCTTGGAACTGAGACGTTGGGGGGTCCAGTGAAAGAAACTGAAACTACAGGATTGCGGGATAGGGGCATGTCAATTACAGGAGAGGGGAGTATGATAGAGACTACTAACCAGATTAAAGGAGACAGCAATGTACAAGAGAAGGAGATTCAAAAAGGAAATTCACTGTTGCAAGCAACAACTAGTGCTACTCGGTCATGCTCTGTAGTAAACCCGGTGGCCTCCAGGAATGGCGCAAATACCATGAATATGGAAGGTAAGGAGACAGACAACACAAGGGAATTTAATCATGCTGGGGATTTTGCTCACCGGCGACCAATGCCATCTTTAATTGAAGAATCTCTTGAATCTGAGCTTGATAGGATGCCGGAGCTAATGGTAATGGACAATCCTGAGTGGGAACTAGAAGAAGGCCGACTGTTGAGTGAAGTGGAAATTAAAAATGCAAAAAAGGTCCCAGTACACACTATAAGCACAAGGAAGAGCTCAAGACTCAAGGAGGGGAGTCTTGCACGTAATACCTCCTCCCCTCAATAAATGTCTATTCTCATTTGGAATACTCGGGGTTTGAACAACTCCGTCCGACGTAGAGATCTGCGAGACACGCTGAAGACAATAAAGCCATCTGCAGTCTTCTTGATTGAGACTAAACTAAAGGGGGATTTGGACTACAAGAAATGTTGTGTTCCTAGTAGTTGGAATATAATACATAACACCGCTAACCACAGGGGTGGGAGAATTATCATTGCTACAGACCCTGCTATTTGGCAATTCACGGTGGTGTCTGTCTCATCGCAACACATCACATCTAGATGTGTTAATGCCGGGGGATTGACTATTGTCCTAACAGCAATCTATGCATTCAATACTGGAATTGAAAGGAAGGAACTTTGGAAGAATTTGCGACAAGATTCCCGAAATATAATCAATAATGAGGCTTGGTTAATTGGAGGGGATTTTAACTGTGTGTTATTTGCGAAGGACAAAGTTGGGGGCAGGCAGCTGAGTGAGAATATGGTGGAAGACATCAGCTGTTGTATCAATGACTGTGGACTTCAGGAGTTAAAAAGTACTGGCGTACGCATGAGTTGGTGCAATAAAAGAACTGGCAGTAGCAGGATAGCGGCAAGGCTTGACCAAACATATTGTAATGCTGAATGGAAATCTCTGATGTCTGAGTCTTATGTGGAATATATCGATCCAAGGACTAGCGACCATGCTCCTATGGTGGTTCACTTACATTCTGAGGTACCCTCTAGCCCTAAACCATTCAAGTTCTTTAATCACTGGACCAAATTGTCAGGATATGCTGAAATTGTCGAGCAAAGCTGGGGCCAATATCAATTCGGCAATTCCCTTCAATCGGTGGTGTACAAGCTGAAGCGCCTTAAGACTGCGCTGAAGGCTTGGGCTCGGGAGCAGACCGAGAAGACCTCCATCCCAAGATGCCGTGACCTGTTAAAAATGATCCGTGAACACCCTAAAATCCAAGTGGATATAAACCTGCAAGAGCAAGAATACCGAGTATCAGCTGAGTTAGCCAAACTTCTGAGAATTGAAGAAGAAATGTTGCGACAGAAAAGCAGACAAGATTGGATGTGTTTGGGGGATAGGAATACGAAGTTCTTTTATAATTGTATGAAGGCAAGACAAATGCACAATAATCTGGGGCATTTAATTGATGCCAGGGGAAACAGGAATAACACTTATGAAGAGCTCAAATCTGAAGCACCGCAATTCTTCATGGATTTATATAACCAATCGACTTATTGGAGGATATTTCCCAAGCTTGTACCTAAGCGAAAATTGACCCCTGCTGCTGGCATTTGGTTTGACCGTAGGGTATCTGTAAAGGAGATTAAAGAGGCCGTATTCCAGATAGGGGCTGACAAAGCCCCTGGCCCTGATGGATTTAATGGCTACTTCTTCCAACACAACTGGAATCTGATTTGTGCTGATGTTACTAATGGAGTCCTGGCCTTCTTCAAATCTGGGGTTTTACCACCACAGGTAAACCACACATTCCTCACACTTGTGCCTAAGAATGCTAATTCCACTAGCCTTGGTGATTACAGACCGATCTCGTGCTGCAATGTGATCTATAAAATTATTAGTAAGGTATTATGCAACAGGTTAAAGGAGGTAGTCCACAAGCTAATCTCTCCCAACCAGGCTGCCTTTTTAAAAGGCAGGCTTCTAATTGACTGTACCTTGCTAGCTCACGAGGAAATAAGGGATTTCAGCAATCCAATGGGGGCACGAGCTTGCTTAAAACTGGATCTTCGGAAGGCTTTTGATAGCGTTAACAGGGAGTTTATATATTATTTTCTCCACCAGATGGGTTTCAGACCCAAGTTCATCAACTGGATCAAAGAGTGCATCTCCACTCCATCATTCTCAGTTATGGTCAATGGATCCCCAGTGGGCTATTTTGGAAGCAATAGAGGACTTCGCCAGGGTGACCCCCTTTCTCCATTCCTATTTGTGATTATCATGGAAGCTTTCTCCCTGTTAGTTGAAAAGGCAATCATCTCCCGATCAATTCAGCCTATGAGGAGAACAGGCTATATCTCACACTTATTATTTGCTGATGACTTGTTGGTTTTTTGTCGGGGAAATACGCTTTCGCTTAATGGGCTTAAAGCTCTACTTGAAGAGTTCCACAATTTCACTGGACTTCAGGTAAACTGGGAGAAAAGTGCAGGTATTTTTAGTAAGGGCACTAAAAACCCCTCTTTATTGGCAGAACATTTGGGTATTAAACTTGCATCTACTATCACTACATATTTGGGTCTCCCCCTCTCTTCCAAATACCCCAAAACCCCCATGTATAGAAGACTTATTGACAAGTGCAAGAAAAAACTTATGGGCTGGTCAAACTCCTCCCTATCTATCTCGGGTAGGATTGAGCTTGTTAGAACGGTGATATATGGAATGGTTTCTTTCTGGTTTCAGGCTTTCCGAATCCCACAATCTGTTTTGAGTACTATTACATCGATTTGCAGGAGATTTATATGGGGCCACACCAGATCTTGGGCTTGGAAGGATTTTTGCACCCCTAAGAAAGAAGGGGGGGTTGGTCTCAGGTTTCTTTCTGATATCAACTTGGCGTCAGGGGTCCGACTAACATGGAGATACCTATCATCAGGAAGCCTATGGGCCGACTACATGAGGAGGAAATATGGCGACACTAACAAATTCTATGCATCCAATGGGGAAGTCTTACAATCGGGTACGTGGAAGTTCATGCTTCACTGTAGGAACATTTCGCAGAAGCTAATCACTAAGAAAGTGAGGAACGGCAGATCCACATTATTCTGGCATGACAACTGGCTCCCCTGTGGCCCACTTAAACAATTGCATTCTATTCCTCAGGGGGGGAGCTTAAAATACGTGGCAGATTACTGGGATGGAACTGATTGGGAGCTAGGACCTGACATACAAAGCATTCGGCCGTTACTCCGAGGCTTTACACTCTCGCAGGGTTCGGATACATGGGGCTGGCGGGCTGGAACTACATTCAGCTTCAAGGAAGCCTGGGAAGGATCCAGAACTCAAGGAGAAGTTTTCCCTTACTACAAATTAGCATGGTACAGCAAACGAATCCCTAAGATGTCTCTGTCCTTGCTGCGGGCTTTTAAAGGGAAGTTGTTGACAAAAGATAATTTAATTCGGTGGGGGTTAAATGTCGATGGGCTGTGCGAGCTTTGTGAAGGGGCAGCAACCGAGGATGTCACGCATCTTTTTCTTGAATGTAAGTTCAGCAGATATATTGTAAGCCGAATGCTGCTGAAGCTTGGGTCCACATTTCAGGTGAGTAACCCGAGTTTAAACATTGTTGGTGACCTGTTCCTATCTGAGTTTGGTCGAAAATCTGTTTTGGGGCTACTCGCTAGGAATGCTTTAAGTGCCTCTGTATGGCACATTTGGAGGGAGAGAAATAAACGCTTATTTGAGCGTATCAAGAAGTCCCCTGTGCAAGTATTTGCAGACATAGAGGCAGATGTCAGAATATCTCTCCACGACGCTGATTTGGAGGATTTAGATGCGGCAGAAGCTTTAGCAAACTGGGGTCTAAGAGATAATGGCTGAATGCTTGGTGGTCTGAGTGGAATCTCTCTTTTGTTTCGTTTATAGGATATAATGGAGTACGCGGAGGTGATGGATTCTTTAGTGGGGAGTGACGGCGCTTGTGCCCTATCCTCGCCCTATAGTATCCAGATCCTCCAAGTTTCCATCATTGTATTTTTATTGTACATCCTTGAATAAAGATCACTATTACCTTTCAAATATATATATATATATATATATATATATATATATATATATATATATATATATATATATATATATATATAAACTTGGAAGTATGAATATGATGAGTATAAAACTGACACACTGAAAAGCTTAGAAAGGTATTTAAAAGTATGTGCGATGAGTTATTTGAAATAAGTTTCTAATAGCGAAAAAGTACGAAAGAAAATTTATATATCGAATTGGGGAAAATAGAAGTAAGGTTTAGGAAGTAAAATTATTATACGAATGGGATAAGATATTTATATGGGTATGAAAGATATAGGTTAGAAAAACTATAACATAGTAATCAAAAAATTTCGACGAACAAAAGGTTTTGAAAGCAAAGAATGAATTTAAGTTAATGGAAGAGTAGTAAGTATAAATTCATGGTAAATGTTTTCAAAGAATTTTAAACTAGGAGGAGAATTAATAAAAGGAAAAGCCGAAGATACTTTTAGAAGAATCAATATGTGCAATGGGGAAGATTCAAAAATTAACGATAATCATCATGAAGCCAGCACGTGAAACGAGGGCAAAGAATATGATCGCATGATCGATACAAAATATGCCTAGGATATGATTCATGAAAACTATGATGGAAATCTTCGGTCGATAACACAGCAGTGTAATGATTAGGAAGATGCTAGAAATCAGGGGTTCTAATTACCGGGCTGACTAAAGATCAAGAGAAACATAACACTAAGACTCTCTAATGGACTAGACTGTAATAGAGATCTCAGGGTAAGGGTCCTTAGGGACTCAAGATTTACGTTCTGCTAGGCCTGAAATTTGATGAACCCAAAAGAACGACTAAAGAATCTCTAAAAATCTAATACGGTCCGAGCTAGGTAAGAAACCACTAAGGAAGTTCCTAAGATGATTATACCAATTCTTAGTAAAATGTCTAACTAACTCTCATGGATTTCTAACTAGCAAGCACGGGCGTCTAGCTAAATCTTCCTATAGTCCAGGTCTAATGGATTACCCCTATTATGCTGAGATAAGATGCTCGGGTAACACGTCTTCCAGCCATCTAAGACAAGAAAACGTTCAAATTAGACTCAGATTTATGATTTGAATGTTCCAAATATTTCGGTGGATGATTTTATCATTATTGTTGTTTCGATATTTCGCAGATGCAAATGGACTTGCATGGGCCACAACTAAAACCTGTCACGACCCGCTTCCCAAGTATGGAAGGCGAGACGTGAAGAGGTCCGCTCAGACTTGGAGCTGTGAAGCTACAATCTGATAAGCGTTTGGTAAATTAATCCATTATCTGGTTCTTTGCATTACGACGAAACAACAACAATAATAACGATGGATATAGAAATAAAATTTATCCAACGACATCCACAGATTTTATTCCAAACATTACAGAGATAGTCATAAAGTAAAGTACATAGTCTGAAAAGAAGGCCTAAGCATGGCCGAAACTAATACAAGGGAAGGTTGCAATGCACCGAACAACCTAACAACAACTAGTAAGAAAGTAAACACAATAATAAAAGTCACCAGCTGAGACCAAGGGAAGAACTACAGTGTCCTCGTATTGGATGTCAGCAAACTGTCGACCCCAGCAACTAAATCAGGCTCAAAACCTGACATGTGACACCCAAAGAGAAAAGGGCACATGTCAGCAAAATCTCCAAAGAGGAAAAGGAGACTTTGTTCAAGGAAACGTAAAGCACAACCGTTATACGATAAATGCAGTCTAGCAATTCTAAAATAATGATGACATGACATGATTTTTTAATGAATGCAGCAGTTTAAACATGAGCATGATACTTGAAATGCATGACACGTCGTAGCGAGAGCTACTAAACAATATTCACGATTTCACGATTAAGTTGTATTCATGATGTGCACATGGTTTACGCCTTTTGGCTGAAGTGACTGTACATGCACACTTCTACGCTCAAGTGATCGCTTAACCCTACCCCTCCACGTGTATCGAGTGTTGGTTTTCCACCTATGATGTGCTCACTTCTGGATCACGAGCCTGGAAGTGTTTTTGGTTTGGCATAGGGTTGTGCCCGCAAAGTAGGTGCCTAGTCTCAATCGTTACAATTATTGTAGCGTGCGCTACACAATCACGATGGAACAATTTGATGCATGACATGACTTGGCAAGATGCAGATAAGAGTGCGTACAGTTAATTGAAAGTAAACGTGACAGGCATTATGAAATGATAACATAATAATGGTGTCAGATCTAGCTTCATTGTCAAGCTAGATCAATATAAAGGGCGTCTAGGCAACTATCATTTCATCGCCTAGTCTCTTTTATGCTACTACACAAATTGGCCTAAAACATGGCCTAAACAATTACTGGCAAGTATCACTTGCCTTAAAGAGACATACTGCAATCACAGATCAGAGAGGTCCAAAACTTCCTATGTGCTCAATCAACGCCCAGCCTACAGTCCATATTATTAATCTTTGATTAGTGAGTTACCAAAGCAATGAAAACATAGTTTTTATCTTGTTAACATGCGGGTATGGGTTCCTACAGTTTAGGTATACCTTAACACGACACGAGAGCTATACTGACGTCGGGTAGCGACGTCAGGGGTTGGACTCCGGTAGCGCGAACGGTACGGCGGATAGCGGCGACGAACGAGGATCAACCGTGTAGCGGTACGATCTACGATCAGCGAGACGAAGGGGATGGACAGTGGCACAGCATGCTACAGCATTGGGAAGGCACGGATAGTGGCATGGGAAGCACGGGAGATGGCAGACAAATCTGTCCGCGGGTTTGGGTGGCGCAGATCTGAAGTTACGCGCGAATCTAAAGTTTGCACGCGCGTAGGAGGAGCTCCGGGGGTTGTAGCAGCTAAGGAAGGATTTGGACGGCTAGAGGGGGACCTGAGGGGTCGGTCAGTGGTAGTGGGATGGCCGGCAGCAACAGAAATAGCCCAAGCCGAAAATTACAAGAGGAGGGTGCTAACAGTTTTTCTTGGGTGTATAGGCTTTTGCACGCTGTTTGCGGGAGGATGAAGTGTTGACGCGAGGGAAGCTAGAAGGTGATAGTGGACGTCGAGGGGAGTTCACCGACGGAGGGGGACGGTCGGTAGTGGTCTGGAAGGTACTGTCCGAATTTTGGAAGGGGAGGTGACTAACAGCAGTTTTTGCAATGGGTTGGTGTTTGCACGGAGTTTAAAGCAAAGAGGAGGGGGTGGTTGACGAAGGGGAAGGTAGCCGGAGGTGGAGAAAGTCATGGGGAGGCTAGGCCGGAAGTTTGGTGGTCGCCGAAGGTGGGGAGAGGGCTGGCCGAAATTTCTTATGTGGTGGCACCGCACAGTTTTTTTTAATGGAGGAAGCCCTAGATCGGTTTTCATAAGAAGAAGAAATGGGCTATTTGCCTCTAGGGTTTTGGTATTTTGTGTATTATAGGAGGAGAGAGGGTGAGATAGAGGGGGTTTAGATTAGTCAAAACAGTGGGTTGAATAGCCCATTTAGGTGAGTATAAGAAACTTGTTTTGATAAAGCGTTTGGAAGGGGGTTCGATTAGGTGATTGTAGAGAGAAGTTGTGAAAGGGTCGGGCTAGACTTAGGTTAATAGGGGGATGGCGAATAGCAATGGAATATTTTCATGAAACGTATTAGGCCTAGTTTAATTAGGTTAGTTAATTAATCAAGTTAATTAAGCTATGTGTATTAGAAGATGATTAGGGGAAAAGTGGGTCAAACGGTGTCCGATAATTATGAGAAAAATACCGGGACGACTGTGTCGACGAGAGAATCGAGGCTAAGAAGATAAGCCACGGGCTAGGGCAACGGAAATGGAACTAAAAATAAAAAGGTCTAATGACAAAGGTGGAAGCTACAACACCTCTTCGAAGAAAGTTATTTTATGGGAGAACGACCCGTGAAATGACGTTCAAAAATAATTCCACAAATAAGTACTCTTCCAGATGGTCACAACGGCATATCACATCATAGGGTACGGATACAAGAAGAGATCAAAATAAATACGCGTACGAACAAAAGTACACGCACGAAAAACGTACGTTCGAAAAGCGAACGTGACATCATTGGAAACCTAATGGCCTACAAGGTGAAGCTTCAATATAAGAAGGAGAGCTAAACCACAAAGCCGAGAAGCAAAAGGGAATTGCCTTTAAGGACGAGGAGGAGAAGATTGAATGGAGGAAGAAATTCAATCCTAATGATAGGCTTAAGAAGAATAAGAAGCTTATGCACATCTCTAGCGAGGATGATGGAGATGATGAAGAAAGTGAAGATGGCGATGGAGGAGTACTCAAACTTGCCACCAAGCTCATAAGCATCATGAATCCATCTCAATATAAGAAAGCTTTAATGTTATTTTCGAATACTAACAAAGCTACCGTTGGGTGTTATAAATGTGGCAAAATAAGATATTTTGCTAATGCTTGTCCAAAGAAGAAGGACGAGAAGTACAAAGGCAAAGGGAAGAAGCATTGGAAGGGGAAGAATAAGAAGAATCCCGCTTTATTTGGAACTTAGGATGAGACCTCATCCGATGACTCTAGTGAGAGTGATGAAGACAATGAACGGACGTTTACATCCGTCGTACACGATGATGTATTCTCGGACTTGCTTAGTCCATGTGGTGCGAAAAGCGTAAAGCCCACCGAAAATTTGTGTCTCATGGATTTTGGGGAAGACTACTAGAGCTCAAGCTCAAGTGATGAAGAAGAGGAGAAGGAGGAGACCATGGAGGTCTGTCAGGAGAACAATAAGGTATGTTGGCCTCTCGTCATAAACTAGCTAAAGCATTAACTTCTTTAAAATCTAAGCATGATTTATTGTTAGTTAGTCAAGGGAACACTCCTTCTATTGCTTGTGATAATTCACATATGCATGCTACACACACAATATGTGTTGATGAGAAAGAAATAATTCTTTCTCAAATCTAGGAACTTGGCATTGAAAATGACATATTGAAAGCCAAGAACCTTGATTTAGAATCTCACATTTCTACCCTTACCATGAAATGCGATGAGGAATCCCGTAAACTTCAAAAGTTTGTGACATCAAGGGATAACCTCAATGATTTAATCAAACAACAACAACAGGCAAATCATCGTGGGGGTGTGGGGTTATACTCAACTATTGGTTTCAACCCACCACTTCTTCTTAAAGTGCTAAATAAAAATCCTATCAAGCACCTAAGAAGAATCACCATGCTTTCTTGTATAACCACACTAACCCAACAAGAAGCATGTTAATCACAGGTTTGTGAATGTGAATCAAAATGATTCATTTTATGCCAAGAGGCAAGCCATTCACAACAAACATGCGAAGAAATTTTTTTCTACACCAAAGCTTGTTTATCCCTCTAATGCCAAGTTTCACCCCAAAATCACTTGTCTTAAATGTGAAACCTTAGGACATTATGCAAATTGTTGTCCTAAGAGGAAACCCAACAAGATGTCTAGGAATGCAATGAAACTTTGGATTCCTACCAATGAGGGATTATTAGAGGGAGACATATGTTCAATCACTAGTCAACAATGTGATATGCTCGAGTGATTACATTAGAAAATCAAACTCATCTTGGGTTTGGTTGCCTAATGCCAAGATCCCTACACACATGATTGATTGATTGGATGTGTAGTTATTGCATATTTATTTGCATCCAACTTGTGCGTTTGTGTGTTTCCATTATTTCGAAAATTATTTTCAAAACTTTTTTTTGGGAATGGGTCAAGGGGGTTTACTATGTCATATATGCATTATTTGACCATGTATATGACATAGGGGGACTTTATATGCTATGTACTTTTCAAAAACCTATTTTTGAAGCATATGTTTACTCCTTTGGTGAGTTTGAGATTTTTCTAACCAATATTGTTGGATATTGCTCAAATTTCATCATTTGACATTGTATTTTTGTGTGTGATTTATTTTAAAATCAATGTCAATTTTATCAATGCCTAAGCTTAAATGTTTATGATTTTGCATTGATATGTCCCATGACTTCAAAATTTGTAATTAGATCCTTGAGTCAAAGTTTGACTTATTCAATGATCTAGGGGGAGCATGGTAGAGTGATTTGATACCCATTTATATCTATTACATTTAGTATCAAACATTTTCTTTTCTCATTGTCATTTGTCATATCTTTGGGACTTCTCTTTTCCAGGGGAGAGTTATTTGTCCATCTTTTTGACAATGACAATGGGGAGATTTATTTGGATTATGTAAAATGTATCCAGGTGTGCCTGTTTAAATGCCATTTAATTATGTATGGTTGTTTAAATGACATTTAATTCATTTTGCATCATTTTACATATTGCCCCTTATATGCATATTTAAGTGATTTTCCATTCACATATGGTATGCATATAAGTAGGGTGAGCCATTAGTATGTGCTTATTGATAATGTTTATCATTTTCACATAATGGGTGTCATCATCAAAAAGGTGGAGATGGTTGGGTATTGGCTAATTAACCCACTTCCATCTTTTTTGTTTTGATGATAATCACCTAATTATGTTGATTGCTAATGACTCATTATTTTAGTCTCAGATTTATATTGATGTTTATCTTGATGAGAAGACAAAGCAATAGGTATGGGATGATGGATCAAGGCTATGGAGTAAGAGGATTCATGAAGATATTGGACTCCAATGTATTTTATGTTTCATCTTCATGTAATCTTAACTTTCTTTCACAGATTACTTGTAGCCATGATTAGATGCACAAACATAACCACATATGCATCGTATTCCGTCTTAATGTTCCTTAGAATCATGTTGAACCCATATCATTTGGTCCATTGCTTTAAACATACATGGGTGTGCATTTTAAAGTTGGATTGGCGCCTGGTGTAGGGGCACCAGACACCTAGCGTGTCAGCTTTCTGATCTGCTGAATACAACCTTAGTCAAAGACCTATTGGTCAATGGCTAGGAGTCTACTACAGTGGTCCAGACGTCTAGTGATTGAACTCCAGACGTCTGATCAAGTAGATCTAAAGTTTCAGTGCTCTCTGTTTTCTGCAATCTGTTTTCGGCAGTTTGTTCATCTTCAAACGATTGGCAGTTTTTCTATGGTCGTAGTTTTTCATTCATTCCAAGCCTATTAGCTTGCAAATTTTGTTAGCTTTCCCACGCACCTTGAATCACTCCAATCGAAGTCCAATTGTGGAAGTTATAACTGTTTTGGTGATCGAATGTTTTTCTGGACAAATTCTGTCTGTCGTCTGAAGTAGTCTTACCAGCTGCTGAACAATTAATTAGACGTCGGGTCACTCTACTCCAGGCTCATGGTCACCGTAAAATCTTCCCGTTTATAGCTGTTGGGAGTTATTTTTGAGGAGCCGTTTTCTTGTCTTTTGTGCAAGATTGAGGGCTTATTTAAGCTCGGTTGAGAGGAAGTTTTTGGCACCAATGCTCACTGATATTTAACTCATTTAGAGACAGAAACTTAGAGCATTTCTCTCTCTCTCTCTCTCTTTCTCTCTCTCTCTCACATTTCTCTTTCACTTTGGTTAAAAGTGTTCATGCATTGAGATTGCATTAGAGAGAGTTTTTCCAAGTGCATTATCCTCTACATCAAGTGCTTGTTGTTTCAATCTTCATGCCTTCATACATATTAGTAAGATCTATCAAAGCATAGGAAAGATTGTTTCTTTTTCATTTCTTTTAGTTACAAAACCTAGTACTCGGGTTGTGAGTATATAGTGGCGGGTTTACTCCACTTGGAGAGTTTCTATCCATATCCTAATTTAGGGATTGTCAGGGTTTAGGAATTGTTGCTCGTGAAGAGCTTGTATGTCCCAGTTTAGGGAGCACTAGTGGATAATCCATCACTCCTGTTTAGGAGGATGGGACTGGAGTAGGATCGACGGTGTAGGGATCTGAACCAGGATAAATCCTTGTGTTTGCGTTTGCATTATCTCTTTGATTTGTGATTATGTGCAATTATATTCCGCATTACTTAATTAGTTTTAATTAGCATTTTAATTGCATATACACTATTCACCCCCTTCTAGTGTTGCTTAGCGTGATGAGATCCTACAGGAGCAACTTCTTGCACCTTTGGAGATCCTTGATCCACCTTTTGACCAGGTACATCCTACCCAGTAGTGTAGAATTTTGCTTGCCTTTTAGAATAGTTTCTTAATAATCTTTTCCTCCTATCGGTAGCAAGAGGAGTGTATTAGGATTTAAAACTTAGTAATAAACATCTCACGCCTACATCGCTTCACACATCATATAATTTTAACCCCAGGACCCTATACATGCCAACTTCCCAATCCTTGCTTCGATCTCTAATACTACCCATGCCCCCACGCACCATGCCATACATGAGCCCCTGCTATTAGCATCTTTAATTCATTTAGGGAAACGTTTCATTCTAGCTTGGGTGAGGCTCTCCCATTCTTTTTATCGTTTTCCATGCATTTAATGCAATCACACAACAACCCTCGTTTATTCATCCTCCAACCCAAACATATTCACTCCCATATCCCATTCCTTTAGCATTGATGACAATGCTTAGTTGTAACTTGGGGGGGAGGTGCTTCACTTCTAGATTGGGGGATGAGCACACCATGCCTTACACCACACCACATTCATCATTCTTACGTTGCATATACACTTTTTCAGTTATTTTTGCTTCCCTACTCCATCATGCATTGGTATATACTTATAGATTTTCAAAAAATAATTAAATTAAAAAATAAAAATAATATAAAAATTTCAAAGAAATGATCCCTCGATGAAAATTCCACTCGTTTGTAATTTTATATATGCGCTTGATTAGATTGATATTCAGTATGCATGTTTTGGATGTCTTCATGGCATGACTTCTTCATTTTCCCCTCATGAATTCCCTTTTAACCCACTCATGTGAATAAATACTAGTTACCATTTTATCTCCGATGGGCTAGAATGATTGTTAATTCAACTTTTGGAACACGCGAGTATAGGTTTCATTAATCGTGTAGAGTATGCCTAAGCTTGACAGGATTTGGATACAAATTTAGCTTAGTTGCTCCTAACGCATATGTGATTGACAGTCTTCAAAAAAAGGAAAAAGAGAGGAAAAAATGAATACAAAAGAAGAGTTTGAAATAAGTGCATCATTCTCCCAGTCCCACCAAGTAGCCGGGTCTCTATACCTCAGGAAGCTTTGGAGATTCATGCCTAAAGGTGAGATTTGGGGGAGTGCACTAAATAAGAATAATTTGCCTTAGGTGATTCAAGAGAGTATGCCCGAGCGGTCCATCTTGACCCAATGTCCTAGATTTGTTTGAGTCGGGAGTCATTGGCTGAAATCCCAGTACATGAATCGCCTAGGCCCATGTACAAAAAATGTGTATACATTCATATTGAGCATGTTTATCACCATGGCTCAGTATGAACTAGCTTGGCATGGACAACCTTAGAGAGTTGAGGCCCAACGATACACTTTTGGGTTTTTACCTTCTTTAGTGTTGGACAACGGTTGAATTCTATCAATCTAAGCCCATTAGGAGAATTTTTCGTAGACTTAGTCTTTTTCACAGGGGGGTGTGTTAAACTTGAAAAACTGTTAGAGATTGACATTTTTTGAGTCGTATGCCACATAGAATTGATAAAGCGATGCATGCTCGGATTGAAATCTAATTTCGTTGTTTATGTGATTGAAATCTAATATCGTTAGGGTTTAAATATGTACAACTTAAAAGTTCAGGGTATTAACTTGAAAGATAGCCCAAACGTTAGGGTATTTTATTGTGAATACCCCTTTATAAAACTCCCAACGCTCTGATACCAACTGTAGGATCGACCAAAAAGATACATGCACTACTAGGGAACACATAAACATGAAGTGTAGAGGCAATGAAGATTGATGTCCAAGTGCTAGATATGAGCTTGATGCACTAGCGGACTTTCCTTGAGCTTTGGAGTTGAATGCAACATCAATGAAGCTCTTAGAGAATGAAAGTGATGATGAAAGCTGGAAGCCTTTCATCTAGTTTTTGGCTCATAAATGAATCCATATTATGTGTGTATTGGTGCCAAACTCCCTCACACTCAGGTATAAATGCTCTCTCAATCGTGCACAAAAACCAAGAAAACGGCCCAAGAAATTCGCAGTCTAATGACTATAAACGGACAGAATTCCTAGTCACCAGACACCTAAAATAGGCTTCCCAGACAACTGATGAACTATTCCATCGTCTGGACCTCCTCCTTCAGATGACTGTCAATGAGTTGGTCATGAACAAACTAAAGACCAAACTCCAAGCAATCAGATGTCTGAAGAACACTTGTCAGATGGTTGATGCACTGTCAGTTGTATGGCAAGTCTTCTTTAGACGGCTGGACAAAATGAGTAATAAAGACAGAGAGTTCATGAAAACTAACTCACCCCGTTCAATTAACTGGAATTTATTTCCCAAACGCTTGAGACATTGTTTAGATGTCTGGTTACTAAACTTCAGACGACTGATCAACCCTAGGTTTTGGCCAAACAAAAACGAATATGCCAGACATCTGATGAAGGTGATCCGGACGTATGGTCCTGGCATAAAAACACAATTAAAAGTGTTTTAGCCAAGGTACCTATTGGGATGGGTTCTAGGATGTCCTCATGGATCTCTATGATGGAAAATGACATAAATGAGTGTGTGTGTCCATCTAATCAAGCCATACAAATATTCTACTAAACAAAGAGAAAAATACAGAAAGAATAAAAAATTATTTACAATATGTTGGATATGGAAGACGTTTGTACACCCTTGTGGGGGATGTACGAGGGAATACGGACCTCGAACGTCGCGTACACGAAGTCGTGTGCAAAGGGAATCTGTTCCCTTGCGGAGAGGATCTCTGGATGAGTAGGAAAGTCGCTTTATATATGCATAAGTGCATGCGACATATGGCTAATAAAGGGGGAATATCTTAAGCTTATGTTGTACCATGCATATGGTACAACTTAAGCTTATAATGTGCCATGTATCATGGTACACCTTAATTAAATTGTTCCAAAGGAACAATTTACCCTAAAATAACTACCTTGGGGGCTATAAATAAGACCCAAGGGTAAGCCATTTCTTACACCTTTTGCATGGCATTCATGCATGCAACTTCATTCTAGCGAAGCTCTGCAGAAATCCTTTCTCTTCCTCTATCCAAGTTCTTAATCTAAAATAGAGATTTAGATTGTGGATTAGTAGCCTTACTCCGTTCGTGAGAAGACTCGATCCGTCGTGGCGAATCCGAAGGCAAAGTTCCGAGACTACCGTTCCGCATACGCAAGCGTAAGTCTCAACTTTAATTATCGATCCTAACTCTGTTTTGGCAGGATCCTACATTGGTATCGGAGCAATATGGGTTCGCCCCGGTCAAAACCGTCGCCCCGTCGAAACTATGAACGAGTCGTTGTCTTTTTCACGAATGGGTATCCTACCATTACGGATATGGTAGGAACGCTTCGTGACGGAGAGAACGCAGTGGTTGTTCTTTTCACGTTAGGGTCTCCTATCATTACGGATATGGTAGGAACTCTCCGTGACGGGAAGAACCGACCGTTCATGTAGTATGTTATTTTTCATTTTTGGCACACGGCCATTAGGAAATAACTAATTTCTCGACGAACGGGTGCTTCATCGACGAACGGGTGCTTCATCGAGGAAGATGATGGTAGTTATTTCCATCGGGTAAGATGAAATTTGGTGCATGTGCACCATGGCCAAATGGGCTATGAAGGCCATGCACCCCCCTCCACTTGCGAAGGGGTTTGGCTACGGCCAATAACCACCGGCGACCACCCCATCAAGGGGGAGGAATGTGTGCGGCAACCCCATTCAAGGGGGTGGCCGGCCATGGCCAAAGGGGCCATGGCCGGCCAATGCCCAAAATGGCCTTGGCCATGACTGGCCATGGCCAAGCCATGTCTGGCCATGGCCAGGCCGGCAGTGGCCGGCCAAGGCCAGGCCGGCCAGGCCGGCCCTGGCAGTGGCCAGGGCCGGCCTACCGGCCCTGGCAGAGGCCAGGGCCAGCGCCCTGGCCGGTGCCAGGGCTGGCGCCCTGGCCTCGGCCAGGGCCTGGCCGGCCCTGGCAGAGGCCAGGGCCGGCCTGGCCAGCCCTGGCAGAGGCCAGGGCCAATGCCCTGGCCTCGGCCAGGGCATGGCCGGCCCTGGCCGGCCTCGGCCAGGGCAGAGGCCCTGGCCGGCCTCGGCCAGGGCAGAGGCCCTGGCCGAGGGGCCAGGGCCCCTGGCCGGCCAGGGCATAGGCCCTGGCCGGCCCTTGGCCAAGCCCCGGCCAGGGCAGAGGCCCTGGCCGGGAAGAAGTTGCAGACCAAAATTGGTCGACCAATTTGGTGTTTTTGGTCGACCAATCTGGCAGAAGGCCTGGGTCGATTGCAAACTTGCCTACTGACCCATACGGGGTGACAAAAGGCATTGGTCAAACTCGAATGTGCCGATTAGCCCATACGGGGCTACATACGGGGCTAACGTTTTAATGAAGTTTTTCATTAGGCTCTACTCCTTGAAGATTAGCCATAGTGCTCTACTTCATGCGAGATTAGCCATGTCATTGTGCTCTACTCTACGGAGATTAGCCAATGTACACATAACATTGTGCTCTACTCTACGGAGATTAGCCAATGTATTTTTCAAATTTTTTGAAAAAGATGTTTTTCAAATAGGTTATGTCCTGTCCTTAATCGGGATAGCGCAATTTAGAATTCCAAGTCCTACCACGATCCGGCCATGGTTATCTAACCCATGGGTGTGTAGAACAAGTCTCGTGGCTTGGCAATTGTTGCGCTAAAAATTCTTTCCGCAAACTCTCACCTATTCCATTTTGAAAGATATGTTTTTCAAAGTATTTTTCCGCTGCTAATACCATACGGGTATTATTTTTGATTTCTTTTTACTTGAGATAAGTAAGAGGGATACTTTGAAAGTTACTTCTAGATGGTAGTTGGGAACGTAGTGAACTTCTCGATTCTAGAGTAACATTTCAACGCATCCAAGGAACTTATCAAGTGTTTAAAGAATCGAAACTTTATGCATAGAATTTTGATCGTGTTTTTCATTTTCTTTGCAGTTTTTTGAATCGAATATGTCTACCGCTTCTAAGAACATTTTCGCAGAGCTTAACAAAGGTGAAAAGCTCAACGGCGAAAATTATAAACTTTGGTCAATAAAAATCCAATATGTTTTGGAGGAGCAAGATGTGCTCGAAACACTCCAAAACATAATGGAAGAACCTGAGTTGGGCAATACGGCCCAACACAAGAGGGACCGGGAAGCTTATGATACTTGGACTCGAAAGAACAAAATAGCACGTATTACGTTACTGTCCGCCATGGACAATGACATAATGCGTCTATTTCGGGAATTCGACCTAGCCAAAGACATATGGTCTGAGCTAGAGATAAAGTTTGGTGGAACTTCGGTTACCCAACTCCGCTCATTAAATATTCAATTTGATTCGTACAAGATGCGGCGAGATCATTCTATGAAAAAGCATCTCCGCCACATGGCGAATCTTATATCTGAATTAAAGGATGCGGGTGTTACGCTGTCTGACGAACAGCAGATCCAAGCAGTCATTCGTTAACTCCCAGATAGCTGGGATAACATGAAAATGCATCTCACTCATAATGAGTGCATTAAAACTTTAAGCGATGTATCGAAACACCTCGAACTCGAGGAAGAGCGGATTCAAGCCGCAAAACCAAGTGCAGAAGTGCACGTGGCCGCTAGTTCCTCACATGGAGGAAATAAGCGGAAGAATAAACGCTTAAGGTTTGTGAACGAACGAAAGCAAGAACCGGAAACCTCAAAGAAGACTAAGAACAAAAAGTGGCAAAAGAATGTGCACTCAAAGAAGAAAAACTTGAAGAAGATCAAGTGCTTTAAGTGCAACAAGTACGGTCACTTCGCCCGTACATGTCCGGATAGAAGTGATAAGGTAACTTGTAGGGCTAGTTACATATGTGTTTCTAGTTCCATGTTTCTTGCTGAATCTAACTATTTTTGGTTGATTGATTCATGGGCCACAGACCACGTAGCGAAGGACAGAAGGTTCTTCGTAGAGTATCGAAGGATAACTCAAGGAACAAAGTGGATATACGTCGGCAACAACACTCGTGTTGAAGTCAAAGGCGTCGGAACATGTAAGCTAGTTCTCGACAACGGCCGGACTTTATTATTGCACGACGTCCTCTTTGCTCCAGATATTAGAAGAAATATCGTATCCGTGGTCATGTTAATGTCTTTAGATTATGAGTGGAGGTTCTATAAACAATATGTTGACCTTGTTTGTAATAATTCTTTGATTGGTTCTGGTAATGTTTGTAATGGATTAATTGTTTTAAACACAATGTATGATGATTCTTCTTCCATTAATGAAAGTTTTCATTTGACAAATGCTTCTAACTCTGAATCTGAGATCATTTGTTGGCATGCAAGACTTGGTCATATTGGACCAACTAGAATGGATAGACTTGCCAAAAGTGGCTTGCTATCTAATGTTTCAAAAGTTGAAATGTCAACTTGCGAACATTGTCTTGTAGGGAAAACTTGTCGCAAGCCGTTTGGAACTGGCACAAGGGCCGAAGTTCCATTACAGCTTATCCATTCGGACATTTGCGGTCCAATGAATGTTAAGACAAGACGCGGGAAGTCCTATTTCATCACCTTCATTGATGATTTCACTCGTTTCGGTCACATCTATTTGATTTCCCACAAACATGAAGCTTTAACTTGCTTCAAAAACTATATGAGTTTAGTGGAAAATCAACTAGATGGCAAGATAAAGGTCTTGCGAACCGATCGGGGTGGAGAATATCAATCAACGAGTTTTAAGGAACTCTGTGATAAAAAAGGCATAGTTCATCAAATAACTATGCCTTATACTCCACAACAAAATGGTGTTGCGGAAAGAAGAAATAGGACATTGATGGAAATGGTCCGATCAATGATGTCACAGGCAAATTTGCCTATCACCTTTTGGGGTGATGCATTATTGACGGCAGCGTTCATCTTAAACCGTGTACCCTCGAAGTCGGTAAGTTCTACTCCTTATGAGTTGTGGAACAATAGAACTCCAGACTTAAGCATTCTAAAACCTTGGGGTTGTGCCTCTTATGCACATTTATCCTCTCACAAATATGGCAAACTTGGGCCGCGTGGGAGGAAGTGTATCTTCATCCGATACGCTAAAAACTCCAAAGGATATACTTTCGTCGGTCAAGAGGACAATGGGGGTCTTATAGAATTCGAATCGAGGGATGTTGTCTTCTTGGAAAATGAGTTTCCAAGACAGGGTGAGATAAGTCAAGACTTATCCTTGTTTGAGACTTGGGATCAAGAAGGATCGGAACGTTCGAGTGGGAGAATTCTTGGTGAAGAAGAAAATACGTTTCAAACTTCACCAATGGATGATGATACGAACGATACCAATCCTATTTCGAGTGGGAGTGATATTATTCCGAGTGGGAGTAATGTCATTCCAAGTGGGAGTGATCAAACTCAAGCAAGACGTAGTAATCGAACGAGGATAACACCTCTGAGATTTGAGGATGAATTTCCTCAAACATTCATGACATTACTACAAGATGATGACGAACCTGCAAATTTCAAACAGGCCGTCACATGCCCTGCTAAAGATAAATGGATAGCGGCAATGGAAGAAGAACTTCAATCCATGAAAACAAACCAAGTCTGGGACTTGGTTGATTTACCTAAGGGACGTAGAGCCATTGGGAACAAGTGGGTTCTCAAAATCAAGCATAAGGCTGATGGCTCTATCGAGAAATATAAAGCTCGCCTTGTTGCGAAAGGTTTCACGCAACAGGAAGGAATAGACTACGAAGAGACTTTCTCTCCTGTCGTGCGTTTTACCTCCATTCGCTTAATTCTGGCAATGGTGGCTTGTTTGGACCTCGAGTTACATCAGATGGATGTAAAGACTGCTTTTCTTAACGGAGAACTAGATGAGGAGATCTACATGGAACAACCAAACGGGTTTGTATAAGAAGAAAACAAACATAAGGTTTGTAAACTTCGTAAATCCATATATGGTCTTAAACAATCCTCAAGGCAGTGGTATATGCGCTTTCAAGAAGTCGATTTGTCGTATGGTTTCTCCATGCTCGACGAAGACAACTGCGTATATATTAAGAGGATTAAAAACAAGTATGTAATTATGTCTCTTTATGTAGATGACATACTTATAGCCGGAAATGATAAGCATCTTATCATGGATATCAAAGCTTGGCTTTCATCCGTCTTTGAGATGAAAGACATGGGTGAAGCTGCATATATCCTTGGGGTTAAGATCTCAAGGAATCATTCCAAGAAACTTCTTTCTCTCTCTCAAGAGACATATATAAAGAAAGTTTTAGAGCGGTTTAATATGCAGGACTGCAAGCCAATTGATACTCCAATAAGCAAAGGCGAGGGTCTATGTTTGGAAATGTGTCCCAAAGATCCAAAAGAAAAGAAAGCTATGGAAAAAGTTCCATACTCCAGTGCTGTCGGGAGTCTGATGTACGCCATGATGTGTACCAGACCGGACATTTGCTATGCTGTTGGTATGGTAAGCCGTTACCAATCCAACCCAGGACAAGCACACTGGAAAGCGGTTAAGAGGATATTAAGATACCTCAAAGGGACTGCGGACTATGTGTTATGCTATCAAGGCAATACCTTGAGACTCGAAGGCTATACCGATGCTGATTGGGCGGGTGATCTCGACGAGCGAAGATCTACCTCAGGCTTTGTTTACTTGCTCAGGAATGGTGCAATATCCTGGAGCAGCAAGAAGCAAACCTGCATCGCCTTATCAACCATGGAAGCCGAATTCGTAGCATTCAGCATGGCGGTCCAAGAAGCTGTTTGGCTTAGGAAATTCTTAGACAGGCTGACGAATGCTTCTGACTCGAGCACTGTTCCCATATACAGTGATAGTCAAGCTTCGATTGCTTACGTCAAAGATCCTAAATTTCATTGTAAGACCAAACACATTGACAATCGATTCAAGTTTGCGAAGGACTATGACAAACGGAAGGAAGTAGACATAGGATACATATCCACGCATGAGATGATAGCGGATCCCCTTACTAAGGCGATCCCCAGAGATGTGTTTTTTAAACACTTATCATCTATGGGAATGCGTAGGTGCTGAGCTGTATCATGTAATATTTCCCATGTCTATAGAAGATCAAAGTTTAATTTGCACACAAGTTTCTTACAAATGATTTTATGTACATTTGTGTTTAAGTCTCAGCTATTTTATTGTGTGTATGTCGGACAGATTAAGGTTGGCTCTCTCACATGAGCAACCGCCTTATCTTATCAGATGGATAAGATAGAGATGAGACTAGTTTAAAGTCAAAATCATTAAATGATTTAGAGTCGTGACTTAAATAAGATAGTCGAATGAAAGATCTGCATCATATGGATGCTTACAAAAGATCTGAGATCTGTATCACAAGGATATTTGAAAGAGATCTCGTAGGATTTTAAATCCTATCTGTCTTATGCAGGATGAGAGTCCGTGAATATTTCACGAGTAGTAAGGGGACTCAAAAAGATAGGCACTGTGGTGTCTGATCTTTTCATCCGTACAACATCATTAAGACATACTCTCCCTGGGAAAGGAGTGATGTTGTAATACGTGTTCATACCACGTATGCATTTCGACCACTGAGTTAGTAGCAATAGTGTTTGTTATTATGTGAGACTCAAAGGCCATACGGGTCTTAACTCTTACCCTCAAGGACTCCAATTGGTTCCTTTAGATTTGACAAGATGATCGCTATCTTAGCATGTTGCTAATGGGCTATGATAATTCGGCTCGGCGGGGCACGTTAGAAAAGCGAATCAAGTCAAGATCAGAAGGTTCGCAAGAAGAGGAAGATTGATTTCTTATTCGCATTTGGACTTTAATAATTCAAAGCTGGCCAGCCAATTGTAATCCAGATGGGATTCAATTGTTGAATATAAAGTACAAGAAATGTGAAGAAATAATCTAGGGTAAAGCATGCGTTGAACTACTCAACTTTGCACCTTCGAGGTCGTTGTGTATCTCTAACAAGTGCACAACAACAGACTCTACGCGCATGATGGTCGCACGGTCTATTTCTCGGTATGATAGATGAAAGAACTAAGGGAAAGATGTTCTCTTACAATCCCCTCAAGTGTGAGTGGGAGATGTTGGATATGGAAGACGTTTGTACACCCTTGTGGGGGATGTACGAGGGAATACGGACCTCGAACGTCGCGTACACGAAGTCGTGTGCAAAGGGAATCTGTTCCCTTACGGAGAGGATCTCTGGATGAGTAGGAAAGTCGCTTTATATATGCATAAGTGCATGCGACATATGGCTAATAAAGGGGGAATATCTTAAGCTTATGTTGTACCATGCATATGGTACAACTTAAGCTTATAATGTGCCATGTATCATGGTACACCTTAATTAAATTGTTCCAAAGGAACAATTTACCCTAAAATAACTACCTTGGGGGCTATAAATAAGACCCAAGGGTAAGCCATTTCTTACACCTTTTGCATGGCATTCATGCATGCAACTTCATTCTAGCGAAGCTCTGCAGAAATCCTTTCTCTTCCTCTATCCAAGTTCTTAATCTAAAATAGAGATTTAGATTGTGGATTAGTAGCCTTACTCCGTTCGTGAGAAGACTCGATCCGTCGTGGCGAATCCGAAGGCAAAGTTCCGAGAATACCGTTCCGCATACGCAAGCGTAAGTCTCAACTTTAATTATCGATCCTAACTCTGTTTTGGCAGGATCCTACACAATATACTTCATGATTCTTCATGGCTTCAATGTTCCATTGTTCCATGCCTTGAGTCCATCAACCAATCACCAAATGTTTTGGCTCCCCTTGATATGATCAATATTAATTATCTGAGACTAAAACACTTTGAGACATTAGTTAACACATAATGTGGTGATCATCATCAAAACTATATTGGGCTTAATGGCCAATATCCAATAATCCATCGCATGGACCAGACCCTTGAGCCAGGCATTTGACCCATCCAAGTCCCTCACCCACTTCCTACAAAGGCACAGCTCAGTTAAGATATTGCGTCGGGACTTTAGCTCCTCATTAACCACCAGGGGCCTTCGCGGCCTCGGGAGCAAGGGGATCGCAGCAAATCATACCGCCTACGTACGCCTCTTATCTTCAGACCTCATCTCAACCTTGAAGAAATGCATGAGGTCCACATCTTCTCTAATGACGTCCTCCTCAGCTGACAGAGCCTTGGCAGAGACAACACTAGCATTGATAATGGTGGCGAGGGTGACAGTGGCATCACCAAAGAATCAGTGGCGTCGGAGAGGCCACATGACTCAGATATTCTTGTTAACAAAGAAGGAGAGGAGAGGAAGACCCAAAGAACTAAGGCAAGCTGCTTTCCTTCCCTCCTATTATAAGCCAAAGGAGCAGTAGGATTTAACCCCAATTGTAGGATCGAAGCATTCTGAGTCGTCTGGTCACAGCGATAAGACAGTTTCCACCAAGTGAATCGAGTGATCCCATGTTATCATCTCGGTTGAAAGCAACACTACCCGCTTAGATTCTGAATCCAATGCAGTTCAATCCAATGGATCTTTCTTCACTTCTCGACGCTCAGTTTGTGAAGCTTGCTGACCACAACTACATGCCATTATGAGGGCTCATCCCTTTGAATGATGCACCCACTATTTTTTTGTTCTCAAAGCAAGATTGGGCAAAGACAATAGTACAATACTCAGTTTGTCTCCTTATTTCTCCAATTTTGACCCACAGTGATGGCTAAGGCTTGCATTGCCTAGCTGAGAAGAAAAAGGGCCATTATAGATATAGATTACAGTAATCATGTTCAGCCCATTGCCAACGAAGCCTAGTCCAGTACGATGGATAAGGTCTGACAACAGGGACCTCCTGAAATGTCGGATGGGACCCATCAGCGTGACCTCCCGACCTTGCTCGTTGGGTCGGCAGGCCTTACCTCAATACAACCCATATGGACACCTGACCTCAGGGTCCATGGACTGCTCTCTCACATCCTCAAGTAACTTTCCTGCTCAAGGCCATCGCTCAGCATCTTAGACTGGCCCACGACGTCCACATGGCATGATCCCTGGCAACTGACCAACATTCTCTCCCCAAGTACAATCGCATTTAATGCATGTCTTTTGCGCGAGAATGGAGAGAGGGATCTAGGTAGAGAGAGAAATAGAGAGAGGGAGAGAGGAAGGGTGGAGAGAGATGTGAAGGAGGCGGACCGATCAGCGGAGGGTGGTGGTGCTCGGGCAGAGGCGGCGGAGCTTCGACGAACTCGATCGAAATGAGTAGGGGCACGGGGCTAGGGTTAGGGGAGCTCGGGCTGTTGATTAGGGATTTCGCATAGGATTAGGGCTTAAGCCCAAGTCGGACTGGGTTTATATAAATCGAGTTCGGCTCGGTTTAGGTGTGGGCCCCAGCAATTAGTCGCTGCTCGGTTGAACAACGATAGCTGCTCGGCCGAGTATAAAAGATAGAAAAATTTGAAATTAAACCCAGAAGTTATGCCCTAGCACTCGATCAAGCTGCTTATTCAGCTTAGTCGAATTGAATTGAAACAGAGTATTGAATCATCTCTATTTTTTCTCCCTCCGTAGCTCGACCGAGCAGGGTAGCTACTCGGTCGAGTCCATTAAGCTTTCCAGAGACCCTTTTTAGCACTTTTGGACTCCTTTTATAGCTCGACCGAGTAGGAAAGCTACTTGCTCGAGTCGAATTAGAAACAGAGTGCTCTTTTTGACCTCTTTTGCACTCTGACTGTAGCTCGACTGAGTAGGCATCTACTCGGTCGAGTCATAATTGATTTCCAGAGCCATTTGGCATCTTTTTCCAGCTCTCTGTAGCTCGACTGAGTGGGGTAGCTACTCAGTCGAATGGCCTCTCCAGCATCTTCAGGCTATGTGTGGCTCTATCGTATTCTCCTTTTGGTTCCTTCTCCTTCTTTTCACTGTTTAGCGCTCTCTCCTCATTGTTCAACATGTAGAAGGACGAACTCATCAATTTTAATGTTTTTGTATTTTTTCTAGAATTAAAATATATTTATTTGGGTTTTTGAATAGAAAAGGTGAAAAAAGGGAAGATGAAACTAAAGAAAGAAATCGGGTTGCCTCCCAAAAAGCGATTGTTTTAAGCGGTGAGCTCGACTCCCTTAAGATTTTTAGCGAAGATCAAGAATGTTGGGTGTATATGAAATGCGCCCGTCATGTTTCCCAATGATTCCATGCGGTGGAAGTTGACGCGCCTCTCCATGTTGGCCCTCATCGGCCAAGAAGATAGTAGCCTCCGGTTGTTGATCAAGCGAAGGTGTATCCGGGGCTCCTCATCAAGTACTCATAAGTAGGCGGCCACCGCCTTATGATATATGACGTCGCCGTCATCGTCTAAGCTCATTTTCACGGGGTCTTTGGATATCTCCTCCATGACATAATCATTTGTGGCTTCGTCCTCTAAGAGATCAAAATAGTTTGCATCTTCCGACGGTGTGCGTTCTTTTATAGGCTTTGCCAAGCAGAACTCGACGTGAATGTTTCCCATGTTCAAAGACAACGTCCCCTCACGGACATCGATCAAGACTCCGGCGATCACCATGAATGGATGCCCCAATATAATTTGAGAACTACATTTCTCCGACATGTCCATAATCACAAAATCTACCGACACACTTAGCACAGGCGGTATTTGTAATATGATGTCACGGGCGATGCCTACCGGATAGGTTATAGAATGGTCCGCTAATTGGATATTCATGTCGGTCGGCTCAGGTTCCGTCCTGGTATTTAGCCTTTGAAAAATAGAGAGCGGCATCAAACTAATGCTCGCTCCCAAGTCGATCAATGCTCTGCTAATAAGGATACCGCCTGCGGAGCACGTCACTGTGAAACTCCTGGGATCCGACAACTTCTTTGGTAGATGTTTCTTGATAACGAAGGCGGAATTTTCCAAGAGCTTCACCTCTTCTTGCTTACGCTTCCCCCTAATAAGATCCTTCAAGAACTTAACATAGGCGGGGATTTCTGTGATCTCGTCTATAAAGGGGATGTTCAATTGGATTCCCTTGAGAAGCTCGGAGAACTTGGCATACTTTTTTTCTAGCTTCGCCAAAGCTAGTCTCTAAGGATACGGTGGTGGAGGTCGACTTTCCTTGTCTTTGGCGGCATCCTTTGGAATAGACTTTTTTGAAGTATTAGTATCCGTCGGTGCGGTGGAGGGAGACTTCACCTACCCTCTCTCCAATGGCATGTGGCTCCTCTGTAGCTTTTTATTTGTCCTTTTCAATAATAATAGCATCTTCTTCTTGAGCATGAGTGGATGATCTTTAGCTCACCTTACTAGAGACCGGCACCATGACAGTGTCGGTATTCTTTCCTCCCCTCATGGTGTTCACAACCACCGTGTTAGGTTGCCCTCTAGGATTTGTCTCGGGCTGAGAGGGCAATCTCCCTTGTGTCTTCATATATTGAGACATTTGGGCTCTAAGTTCATCAATGAAGGTGTTGAGATTCTTGAAATGAGTTGAAGTCTCCGCATTAATCTTTGTTTGCCCACTCATGAAAGCATCCAAAGGTCGCCTCTAAATTGGGTTTTGGGGCCGCCGGTGCATATTGTTGTTGTGGTGGGCGATTGTAGTACACCGACGGTCTGTACGGCCCAGATGGCCTAAACCCATACAGTAGTTGCTGAGGAGGCGGCCCTTGTTATTGAGGAGGAGGTGGTGGTGGTGGTGGCCTTAGTTGTAACGACCACTTTTCGGCGTACGTATTTTTAAGGCATATGTTGTTTTGTGAGCGGATATTCGTATTAGTCTTTATCTTCGTATTTCCGTAGCTTGGACGCGCGACCGGACCCCAGATTCACGATTCTCTCCGAGGCGCGATCCCCCTGGTATCTACTTTTAAATTTTTGGATGACAGAGCACAAATTCGTAATAATCTACTATTATTATTAGCTTAATATATGTATATAATAATTTATGCACTGTTAATGTTTTTTTTCAAATCCAATTTGAAACGGACTGAAAGCAAACTTATATTTAAGGAGGGGTTCAAAACGTTGAAGGTTTCAACGTTAAGTAACCTCAGACCGAATCGTAACCAACGCCCCCTATCCCGAACTTCCCCACGTCACGTACACACCTCCCACGTGAATCTCCCCTATCAACCCACGTCTGTAACCGAAATGCAACAGCCCCTAGGCTTCCACGTAGCAACCCAGGCCCGTACTCTTTTTTTAAAAACTCAAACAAAAATAAGATAAAATAAACCGAACCTAGACCCTAATCTATTCGCATGCTGTGCTTTTTCCAAACTCCACACACAAGCTTACAATATAAAACCCCTAGGCTTACATCATTCGACAGCTAGCCTACACAAAAAAAAGGGAGAGGGACTTGAAGCCTTGGCCATTCACGGGTGCAAAACAAAACCCACTTTTCTCTTACCCTGCTAGCTATTATAATTACCCTAGGTCTTTTTATTTTCCAACCCTACAACTTCAGCCGCCGCCCACAGTTTTACAGACGTCTTCAACCCCTCTCCCTCTCCTCGCGAAGAACCCGACCCCCTCCATCTTCTCTGAGCTCTGAACGCTCATGGACTCCTCCCCCTTCGTCCGCCTTCGCCCCTCGTCGCGCAAACTGCCAGCGCCTCCCTCACGGTGCTTCCACACTCCTCCTCAGGCCCTCCACCGACGGCCAGAACCTCCTCCTCCCTCCGCCGATGGCTACGTTCTCGGAGCCCCCACGAACCCCCAGCCGCCTACTCCTTCTCCCCTACTCCTCTGTTCAAAACAAAACAAAGACCTTGTTATCTCTTCCCCATCGAGAACCAAACCCTCGAGTCTCCAAAGCTTCGAAGCCGCACAACTCTGCCGCATCACCGCCCTCACCTTCAGCCCGGGTCCGACCACCATCAACTCCACACGAACGACCCCTCACCGACTTGCGCCCAGTTCTCCAGCCACCAACCGCGTCTGCCTGTCATCCTCCAGCCCCCGACTTCTCCTCTCACCCTCACGAGAGATCTACCAGCCCATGCTTTAGCCGCGACCTCCTCTTTGCAACCCCACGTCGCGCGACCCCTGCCTCCCCTGTTCTCCTCTAAACCCACGGCTTCCTCTCTACTCCCCCATGCCAGTGAGCCCTCACCTCGGACCCTAAGCCACCAGATCTAGCCCCTACCGTCGCAACTCCTGGAGCCTCCGTCCTCTAGCCACCACTTCGAACTCCCCGCCTTGCTCGCTGATTCCCTGTTTTCCACTGCACCAGCGCCACCTTCCCAGCTTCCTCCCGAAGCCTGCAAGTCCGGCCTTTCGCACCGTGTCTCCAACCTGCAGCAGTCGCCGGAGCGCCACCTTTCAACTCCCCGCCTTCGAACCTGCATACACGCGCGAGGCAACACCAAAGACAAACCGTAAGTATTTTAAATATAAGCTTGGTTATATACATGGTAGCAGTACTCCACTAATCTTCTCCTAGTATGTTAATACTTAGTTTGCATATGACCAATGCCCTAAAGAACATATAAGCTGGTATGGTTAGTCTTAACATCAGTGAGCTATCTAATATGATTAGTTAGCATATAGTTTGTTGGTACACACTGTGTCATTATATATGATAGGTTAGTTATATTATCAGTAAGACTCTGAAACAAGATGATACATAGTTAGTATGTTATTAGTATCACTTTATCTTCGTGCTAATGTTAAAAACATTGTTTGTGGTATAAGGTCGGAATGGATATAGCTGCTAGGTACCAGAATAAACTTTTAATCCTACTCTGTTATTCCATATATAAGAACAGTAATTATATATATGTTAAACCTAACAAATTGATTAAGAACTGTTAATTTAATACCATAAACTTGTTGACGCAAAAACGTCCGCGCCGTTCATATAACCTCGACGACATCAAATCACCGGTAACAGGAAAGTGTGCAATTAAATATGAATTTTTGAAGTTTTATTATTATTATGTCATTTTACTTTAATCTGTACATCTGGAAAACTGCACGTAAATTGACGTATGAATCTGTTTCCATATTGTTCTAGACCCAAAATGTGATATTTTGACATATAACTTGATAGGTTTTAATTTTAGACATTAACAAAGAAAATTGTTTCATGTAACCAGTAACCCGTCTTGGCACCCCTTCAATTTTTTTGTAAATGTTGTGCATTAGTGAAACACCGATGACTTGAAATGAATGAACATCTTACTTGGTCATTAGAGAGTGACATCGTGAAATCGTGCGCCTCGAAGGCGGAATCGTGAATTCGTGATGTCGTGTGAGTCGACTAGGCCGGCTCGTGTTCCGGCAAACTTTTGGGTGGGGTTAGGGTTGAGCGGCCACTAGGCGTATGAAAGGTACTCTCCTCAAGAGCACCACCCGCACACGGTGGGTTAGCGTGAATCACGGTAAGCCCCCGTGAGAGGAACTACCTTCTCATCACGACCTACAGGCGTGAACCCTAGATTAGAATGCTAACACTTGACATGAAAACTTGCGACGCTAACTTAGTCTCATGAAAACCGATATGCAAATGAACTCACAGAGAAATACCTTACTTTAATTCTTGCAACTACTTAGAACTGCCATGCTAGGGTTGTTTAATTTTACTTCGCTTTTAAATTGTCATCCCTCAAAATGTTGATGTGGACACCTTATATGCAAACAATTGTCATTTCTAAATTCATATTATATGCACACCTTGCCTTGGTTTCTGACCTTTGCTTGCAGACCTTGCTGACATACATTCATGTCTTTTTGAATGTATGTTAGATCTTGAGCCGGAGTCTCAGGAGGATCCTTTGGAGACATCTGACCTAGTGAGCCAGGAGTTCGCCGTTGACACCGAGTCCTTCCCTGCAGGGGACTGGACCTACCCGTTGCTGTTTTCATTAGGTTATTTCCAGTACTTTTGTTTGTGTACGTTCCTTCGCTGTACTTTAGCCCTGTTGTGGTTTGTCGTTTAATTTTGTGTACGAACTTGATATTTCTGGATGTGGCTTTTTATTTTTTGAATGTATTCTTATTGTTCTGAAAAGCACGCAAGAACCTGCCTTATTCTTTACACCACGCTAATTGGACTAGAGTGTCACCGCTCCAGTTCAAACGGACCGCGTAACGTTCTCGCTTCCGGTGTCCTTTGGGAAGCTAGACGTTACAGGTTTTAGTGGTGGCTCATGCAGGTCGTGCACTTGCAAACTCAAAACATTAGAAATACCAAAACATCCAGAATTAGTTCGTACACAAAGTTGCTCGAATACCTTGTCTCATCACGATAGGAAACCAATACCAGGATAATAGGAAGAGTAGTTAGTCGCGCGTGCCCTTTAGTCAGAGACCCTTTCCACGACTTAGTATTGTCATCTTGGGAGTCACCCTAGCGATTGATCATCCAGCTCTGACCATAATAGTTTCGTTAGTCGTTCGCTTAGATTTATCGAATCTAGGGCCCAGCCGGACATAGCGATCATCACTGTGCAAGTTGAACCCGAGGCGCCTGCAATGAGTAGACTTCGAAGCGTAGGATATTCCAAATCTATAGGATCTCGATCTCGATCCTCAACGAACCTTCACCTCGGCTTCCCCTATCACAGTCTAGTTCGTTGAAGGACCTTAGTGCTAAGCCTTAGTCGACCCAAGGAATATTTCCCCCCCTGATTTTTATTTTATTTTATTCCTAATCGTTACACATTCATCATAATGATCGTAGGATTCCATCGTAGCAGATTCGCAAAGTTATTTCCTAATCGTATTTATGCTTTGATCATTCAATTCTATTCCCTGCCCTCGATTCGCGTGATCCCTCCATAACAGCCATCATTAATCTCTTGAATCTCCCCCATTGCATATCCCGAATCTTTTAAAAGTACTTTCAATAGCCCTTTTATTGGATTCCTCGCCAGTTTATTTCCTTTGAAAATCTTTAGTGTATACTTAGATTTCCTACCTTCAATTGATTTAAACTCAATCTTGATTATGAAGTTCTCTTGACAAAATCTTTAATTACTATCTCGTAACAATTTTTCTAACATGTATCATCCGTACTTCTATGTTTACTGTGCTTTCTTCATATAATGAACTTCGTTTTTTTAAACCTTATCTCCACTTTGCTAATTCAATATATCATTTCTTTCTTGCAATACTACTGAAATTCAAAACAACTTCTCGTACATATTTTAAAGTACTTTTCTATACTAAATAGAACTCCAATTTTTCAAAGTGTCAGTTGGGTATTCATCGTATTTATATATCAAAATTTTTGTCCAAATCTATCTCCATTTACATTCAGAAAACAAATCACTACATCACTGTGCTCATATTATTATTGTCGCCAATTATTTGACTAATCATATTTAACGTTTTACCTTATATCACATAATCGCCATTCGACTTCAGATTCTTTACTATTGGCTAGTCATCACATTAGTTTGTAGCATTGCTCGTTTCGACTTTAGCGAGTCTAGTTTAAAATTTCGTTATAATCCTTTTAAATGTTACCTTCCTTTTTAATCCATCATCAGTGGGTTAATTTTGTTATTCGTTATATTGTTTGAATATTGGATAGGACCAATACTATTATGGGATTTTATTTACAGATATGCGTAGCTTGAGATTATAAAAGGTATAGTTAGTATTAGTTGATTTTGAACACGAATAACTTAGATTACTCCAATTTATGAGATGATAAAGGGAATGAGGTGTTCAAGACTTATTTTGATAATACCTGTGCGTAACAGACCCAATAAAGTATTCTTGGTGAAAGAATTGTTCACGGGAAGATAAGTAACAGCGAAGAGTAGCTATGAAAGTATAATACTATTTAGGGTGACAATGATAAGGAGTAAAGTATTTAAAGTAACAAAACTTGATTATACGGGTAGAATGATGAAGGTTTTAGGAATGATACGATGTGTTGATATGAACGGATAGTTGTGTGGATGGATCTAAAATTGCTTAGGGTAAGATATATGGGAAATGATAAGATGTGATCTAATAGTTCAGTAATTATGGTGAATAAATTTTTGAGTCATCACGATGAAGAAGGTATTGGGAACATGAAAATTGTTGATTGTAAATGGCGAAGTATGCTAGGTGAAATTGTACTTATTTTCATAGAATAGTAATTGGTAGAGCATTGTTATAGCGATTGATTGATATAAGGATAAGATTGAACTTGGATGATATCATCAATTATAGTGCTACAGTTTAGGTTAGACGATGAACAAGATGATGACACGTTGATGGATAAGACGACTTATAGGAATAAACAGTTTTGAAGGATTTGACTACGGAGGAATTATACGTTAGGAATTTCCCAGGAAATGTTACTGCTATGATAACAAATGATAAGTGAAGAAGTGATGGAATTTACAAAAGGATATTGTTTAGAGATATTTAGTCAGGTTGTTGGTGTAAAATATTGATTATTTTAAAGCGAGAGAACTTTGAGTTAGAATTTGGGCGGTATTGATTGATCTATAGTTAAGTGTTAGGATGTGATTATGATTGTAGCGTTAGTCGGTGATGAGACGAGTAGTGATGCCTCATTTGAGAAACGCTTGATTGGAGTTACTGGTTAGCGTTCATTAAGTCGGAACTTTTGGGGTTGCAGTTATATGTATATACTTTTCCACTCACCCTTATCCTAAACACTTTGGTGCAAAATCATTAGTAGTCGTCCGTAGTTATGTTACTCGGTCACTAATAGTTAGATCATCGATAGTGCATCGACATCCGAACCCATTTTGAACTAAATTTTGACCACCTCACCTGTATCGATTCCTGACTAAATTTCATTTCCCTGTCTCGTAGTTTTAATCAGAGTTTACCTCGTAGAAAAACGACGATATGTATAAGTTTTATCGGTATCTGTCTAAGGTACTCAAAATTCTAGAAAATTCCGAGGACGGAATTTTTTTTAAGGTGGGTAGGATGTAACGACCACTTTCCGACGTATGTATTTTTAAGGCATATGTTGTTTTGTGAGCGGATATTCGTATTAGTATTTATCTTCGTATTTCCATAACTTGGAAGCGCGACCGGACCCCAGATTCACGATTCTCTCCGAGGCACGATCGCCCTGGTATCTACTTTTAAATTTTTGGATGACAGAGCACAAATTCGTTATAATCTACTATTATTATTAGCTTAATATATGTATATAAGAATTTATGCACTGTTAATGTTTTTTTTCAAATCCAATTTGAAACGGACTGAAAGCAAACTTATATTTAAGAAGGAGGGGTTCAAAACATTGAAGGTTTCAACGTTAAGTAACCTCAGACCGAACCGTAACCAACGCCCCCTATCCCGCGCTTCCCCACGTCACGTACACACCTCCCACGTGAATCTCCCCTATCAACCCACGTTTGTAACCGAAATGCAACAGCCCCTAGGCTTCCACGTAGCAACCCAGGCCCGTACTCTTTTTTTAAAAACTCAAACAAAAATAAGATAAAATAAACCGAACCTAGACCCTAATCTATTCGCATGCTGTGCTTTTTCCAAACTCCACACACAAGCTTACAATATAAAACCCCTAGGCTTACATCATTCGACAGCTAGCCAACACAAAAAAAGGGAGAGGGACTTGAAGCCTTGGCCATTCACGGGTGCAAAACAAAACCCACTTTTTTCTTACCTTGCTAGCTCTCATAATTACCCTAGGTCTTTTTATTTTCCAACCCTACAACTTCAGCCGCCGCCCACAGTTTTACAGACGTCTTCAACCCCTCTCCCTCTCCTCGCGAAGAACCCGACCGCCTCCATCTTCTTTGAGCTCTGAACGCTCACGGCCTCCTCCCCCTTCGTCCGCCTTCACCCCTCGCCATGCAAACCGCCAGCGCCTCCCTCACGGCGCTTCCACACTCCTCCTCAGGCCCTCAACCGACGGCCAGAACCTCCTCCTCCCTCCGCCGATGGCTACGTTCTCAGAGCCCCCACGAACCCCCAGCCGCCTACTCCTCCCCTACTCCTCCGTTCAAAACACGACACAGACCTTGTTATCTCTTCCCCATCAAGAACCAAACCCTCGAGTCTCCAAAGCTTCGAAGCCGCACAAATCTGCCGCATCACCGCCCTCACCTTCAGCCCGGGTCCGACCACCATCAACTCCACACGAACGACCCCTCACCGACTTGCGCCCAGTTCTCCGGCAACCAACCGCGTCCGCCTGTCATCCTCTAGCCCCCGACTTCTCCTCTCACCCTCACGAGAGATCTCCCAGCCCTCGCTTCAGCCGTGACCTCCTCTTCGCAACCCCACGTCGCGCGACCCCTGCCTCCCCTGTTCTCCTCTAAACCCACGGCTTCCTCTCTACTCCCCTATGCCAGTGAGCCCTCACCTCGGACCCTAAGCCACCAGATCTAGCCCCTGCCGTCGCAACTCCTGGAGCCTCCGTCCTCCAGCCACCACTTCGAACTCCCCGCCTTGCTCGCTGATTCCCTGTTTTCCACTGCACCAGCGCCACCTTCCCAGCTTCCTCCCGAAGCCTGCAAGTCCGGCCTTTCGCACCGTGTCTCCAACCTGTAGCAGTCGCCGGAGCGCCACCTTTCAACTCCCCGCCTTCGAACCTGCATACACGCGCGAGGCAACACCAAAGACAAACCGTAAGTAGTTTAAATATAAGCTTGGTTATATACATGGTAGCAGTACTCCACTAATCTTCTCTTAGTATGTTAATACTTAGTTTGCATATGACCAATGCCCTAAAGAACATATAAGCTGGTATGGTTAGTCTTAACATCAGTGAGCTATCTAATATGATTAGTTAGCATATAGTTTGTTGGTACACACTGTGTCATTATATATGATAGGTTAGTTATATTATCAGTAAGACTCTGAAACAAGATGATACATAGTTAGTATGTTATTAGTATCACTTTATCTTCGTGCTAATGTTAAAAACATTGTTTGTGTTATAAGGTCAGAATGGATATAGCTGTTAGGTACCAGAATAAACTATTAATCCTACTCTGTTATTCCATATATTAATTATATATATGTTAGACCTAACAAATTGATTAAGAACTGTTAATTTAATACCATAAACTTGTTGACGCAGAAACGTCCGCGCCGTTCATATAACCTCGACGACATCAAATCACCGGTAACAGGCAAGTGTGCAATTAAATATGAATTTTTGAAGTTTTATTATTATTACGTCATTTTACTTTAATATGTACATCTGGAAAACTGCACGTAAATTGACGTATAAATCTGTTTCCATATTGTTCTAGACCCAAAATGTGATATTTTGACATATAACTTCATAGGTTTCAATTTTAGACATTAATAGAGAAAATTGTTTCATGTAACCAGTAACCCGTCTTGGCACCCCTTCAATTTTTTTTGTAAATGTTGTGCATTAGTGAAACACCGATGACTTGAAATGAATGAACATCTTACTTGGTCATTAGAGAGTGACATCGTGAAATCGTGAATTCGTGATGTCGTGTGAGTCGATCACGGTACTCTCCTCAAGATGTGGGTTGAGCGGCCACTAGGCGTATGAAAGGTACTCTCCTCAAGAGCACCACCCGCACGCGGTGGGTTAGCGTCAATCACGGTAAGCCCCGTGAGAGGAACGACCTTCTCATCACGACTTACAGGCGTGAACCCTAGATTAGAATGCATACACTTGACATGAAAACTTGCGACGCTAACTTAGTCTCATGAAAACCGATATGCAAATGAACTCACAGAGAAATACCTTACTTTAATTCTTGCAACTACTTAGAACTGCCATGCTAGGGTTGTTTAATTTTACTTCGCTTTTAAATTGTCATCCCTCAAAATGTTGATGTGGACACCGTATATGCAAACAATTGTCATTTCTAAATTCATATTATATGCACACCTTGCCTTGGTTTCTAACCTTTGCTTACAGACCTTGCTGACATACATTCATGTCTTTTTGAATGTATGTTAGATCTTGAGCCGGAGCCTCAGGAGGATCCTTTGGAGACATCTGACCTAGTGAGCCAGGAGTTCGCCGTTGACGCCGAGTCCTTCCCTGCAGAGGACTGGACCTACCCGTTGCTGTTTTCATTAGGTTATTTCCAGTACTTTTGTTTGTGTACGTTCCTTTGCTGTACTTTAGCCCTGTTGTGGTTTGTCGTTTAATTTTGTGTATGAACTTGATATTTCTGGATGTGGCTTTTTATTTTTGAATGTATTCTTATTGTTCTGAAAAGCACGCAAGAACCTGCCTTATTGTTTACACCACGCTTATTAGACTAGAGCGTCACCGCTCCAGTTCAAGCGGACCGCGTAACGTTCTCGCTTCCGGTGTCCTTTGGGAAGCGGGGCGTTACATTAGTTGTAGTTGAGGTTGTAATGCTCCATTTGGGTTTCCATATGATAATCCGGGGTGATGTTACCATTGATTTCTCCTATCTCCTTGCACGTACTGGACTTGCTCCACCAGCACATCCGTTCCTTCGCAGGAACCTTCTAATGGGTCGTACCTTTACTCAGCGTAGTCCTCATATGCCGCATAAACTGGATCTCTAGGAGTGGGGGGGGGATAGCATCCAACCTTTGTTCAATCCTCGCCATATGTTTGCAAAGAGCCTCGATATGACCATCAAGATGAGTGTCAATTTTCACCTCGGGGCCTCTAATTGTTGATCGGCCATTGCTCCACTATTGAGTGTTTGCAACCATTTGCTCTAGCAAAAATATGGCTTCATCAGCTTGCTTGTCCAGGAGGGCGCCTTAAGCGGAGGCGTCGATAATCATCTTTGTACTTGGTTGGAACCCATTATAGAAGCTCTGAACAAGATCCCACTCCAGGACTCCAAGGTGCGGGCATTGATGCTGCAGATCTTTGAATCTATCCCACGCCTCATACGACGACTCCTATGGAAGTTGCTTAAAATTTGTGATCGCTCCTCGAATCCTCACCGTTTTGGACGGTGGATAGAACTTGTTCACGAAGACTGTAGCCAACTGCTCCCAAGTCGTGAAGGTATTAGAAGGATACGCTTACAACCAATAAGAGGCCTTGTCCCTCAGAGTGAACAGAAACAATCTGAGCTTTATAGCGTCTTCGCTCATGTCTTTGGCCTGGAAGGTATCGCACTTCACCAAGAATGTGTCTATATGGTGGTTTGGGTTTTCATGTGGATGCCCGTGAAAGGGGTCCTACTGCATCAAGTTGGTCAACCCAGTCTTTAGCTCAAAGTTCCCGTCGTAAGCTATGACCTCTAGATAGAAGAAGTACTAGAAATGTTCGGCTTTATATGGTCCCGGATGGACCTAGTTCGAGGAAGAGCATTACCCTCTGCCATTGGTTCAGAAAAAGTTTGACTCCTCTATTCTGCTTTGAGTCTTCTTGCGGGGTTTTCAATCTTAGGATCAAATAATAATTCTTCGTCAAGACCCCCGAGGTGAGTGTTCATGCACAACAAAAACTCGGAGAAATACCGTTAATAGCAAAGTAATAAAAAAAGAATAAAGGATGGAAAGATAAGAGAAGGTAAAATTGGCCAAAAAATTCTTCAATACAGAAATAACCCAAGTAAAAGCGTTATCTCCCCGGCAACGGTACCAAAAACTAGATGCACCCAGAACTAACACTTAAAACCCACCTAGCAATGGCACGAATGCTAAAGGCAAGATGCGTCCTAAATGTAACTCTTGGACCGTATCATAAGTGTATGGTGTCAAGTTATAGTATAAAAGATATCGGTCCCACTGGGAATTGAATGCTAATATGGTCATGGGTGATTCGTAGATCTTTGAAATATTTCTAGCAGTTGATTTAAAAGGATTGGTTGTTGTGGAGTTATATCTCAAACAAGGTTGTAATCAATAATAAAACACTAGGCGCTACGACTCAGCACTACGATCGTCGGATGTCGATGCTAGGTTAGAACTCTTACATTGCATTGACTTTATTAGGGATTGTAGCATCAAAGATGTAGAACTCATGGCTCTATGTGCCATGGGTCTAACGTATCGCAGGCTTACCCCACTCTCGCGATAGGCATGACGTGCGATCCGTGCATTAAGAATCAACAATATTCAAACCACTCTCGTGGGTAGAATGATCTCCACTCATGCCATTCTCGTGGATATATCTTTGACGTGTGCTTTGGTGGCTCTCATTGACACAATGGCGGTAGTCATCAATTAATAATATAGGACGTCAGTGGATCCCATCAAGGAGTGTGCCGGGCATGGCCGCAAAACCCTAATTGAATCCATTAACTCCCTAATTAAGTTGATAGGATACTCCTTAAGCTAATCATGGTCATAGACCGTGGACATGATCCCAGTACGAGATCTCCTACAAACCAGGCTAGATCAACCAAAACACTTTCCTTTTTGAACCAACACAACCTAAAAATCCTAACTTTACATCTAACTCCTAAGATCCTAGGGCTAATCCATTAGCCCTATATAGAACTACTCATGGATCATAGAGATAGACATAGAAGATTCAATAAATACAAGAGAGTTCATCATGTCATGCAAAAACATCAAATAAAATATATAAGTTTAGAAATCGTTACCGACACGTCGTATAGCGATAACAAACACAAGAGAATTTAGAATATCAAGCTTCCACGTCATAAAGATCAATAAAAATCCAAGCTTTAGTCTTAACAAAATAGAGACGACACAAAACTTATCTATATCTAAAAACTCTAATTAAAACTACGAAAAATATTAAACGTCTAGTCTCCCTTCAAATAGGGTAAAAATCGTGCTTATATACAAGGGGTATGGACCCCAAAAAATCTCAGAAAATCTGGGCACTTTGACCCACAAACTTGCCTAACTGCGTCGCCCTACTCGGTCGAGTAGCGGTGCCTGCTTGGTCAAGTTGACTTAGGCTCCGCTTTGCTGCTTCTGTTGCTCTGGCTTTACGGGCTACTCGGTCGAGTAGAAGATCTACCCGGTCGAGTAGCTTTGCTGCTCGGTCGAGCTAGGGCGCTTGGGGAGAAGTCCAAAATAGGCATTCTGTTTGAATACAGCTCGGTCGAGGTGGCTGTTCTGCTCGATCGAGTAGGTGTGTCCGTTTCCTCTGCGTCATCTGCATGTCAGCTCGGTCGAGTAGCATCAGCACTCGACCAAGTGGCCTGGGAAACTGAACATGGGCTGGAGCTAGAGTCCTCATCTCTTACTCTCTTCTCATCCTCTCCTCCAATCTTCTTCCTTGCCATGACAAACTCTCATGGAACCTTGCTAATGACGTCCCGGACGTACCGAATGTGTCCATGTCCCTAAATAGCTCCAATTCGCTCCAAAACTTCTAAAAATCCACAAAGCTATACAAAACTCGAATATGGCATTAGAAGAGAGATAATATATGAAAATTTGGGTTTTGGAGGCGAATATGATATGGAATGATGCAAAATAAATATGTAAAATATGGACACATCATCTGACAACAGGGACCTCCTGAAATGTCAGATGTGACCCATCAGTGTGACCTCCCGACCTTGCTCGATGGGTCGAAAGGCCTTACCTCAATAAAACACATATGGACACCTGACCTCAGGGTCCATGGACTGCTCTCTCACATCATCAAGTAACTTTCCTGCTCGAGGCCTTCGCTCAGCAGTTTAGACTGGCCCACGATGTCCACATGGCACGATCCCTCGCAACTGACCAACATTCTCTCTCCAACTACAATCGCATTTAATGCTTGTCTTATTCGCCGACACTGTTAACGGCCTCCTTGTGTACAAAGTTGGTTGCCTACAGCTTTACACATGTCCATCATCCATTGGCAAGTAGCCTCCCTATATACCCCAGCCATGGGCACAACCACACTTAGCCCATGCACCACCCCACACACTTAACCCATGCACTGCCACACACGCTTAGCCCACACGCTTAACACATTTCTAAAATATACCATCTACATAATTGGTTCTTCACAGAGAAATACTTTACGAATGGCATTCATAATAGGAAGATATTTAGTTGTAAAAATTATTTGAGGCATCATGTATCCCACAAGAAAATATCTCAACTGCTCCAATGCCCATGTATATCAATCCTCGCTTTCGGCCTCCATGTAACAAAATGCGACTGAGAATGTCATTTCAGTAGATGTAACACATATAATCTCCAACAATAGAAGCCGTTACTATTTGTCTTATACATGTAGTCCACGATTAAAATATCAGGAAATACATGTAATATATCCACTGACGTAGGATGTGCCCAAAACAAATTCCTAACACACGATGTCTCTTCATTAAAAGTATTAAATTCAATATACTTCTTCTCGGTCAATCTCTTCATTAGTTGTTGCATTTAAGATCTCACGGTCATCTCCACAACCTTTTGCCTATGTCATGCATTGTATATTGTTTTAATTGTGATAACATTCTGCACATCATGTTGCTTCAATAATCTTAAAATTTCTCTTGGTCTCAAAGACTATGTGACATGTCTACCACTGTTTCAATTACCAAACCTTATAATCTCAGTGCATACGAATGTCCTTCGAGGTACATCACAGTTGGGTGGTTGTGCATGCCATATAAGACTGTTAACATCCACTCATCTTTAGTGCGCCTTTAAAGAGAACATACATCCACATTTCTTGATTCCGGTCGTCTTCTTCTACTTTTTCTTATTATACTTGAAATTTTGGTCGCAATATTTCCTACTTCTTTCAACAAAGTTCATTCTTCCACTCTTTGTCCTTAAATTCGTAGCCCTTCTCACAATCACCAGACCATTTTAACTTTCGATGTTCTTTATCTAATTAAAAAGTGCATCTCCACTTTGAAATATGATTGTGGTAGTAAACTCTTCTATAAATTCTATAAGGTTATTGATCGCGTCTGGACGACGACGTTAATAATAATACCGCAGCACACGGAGCGTGTGTAGCGCTGACGGGTCGAACATAAGGAGGCGGTCAATGAGTATCGATTTATGAGTCTTCATTCAAAAGCTACACCGATAGTATGGATCGGCGATTTAGAGTCTACATTGGGCACATTACGTTCGACGAATATCCCCAATCTTCCTCCCGCCCACATTGGCGTTCGGTGATTAGACCTACATCAGGAGGGCTCTAATCGGCACCCGACTCTCGTCAGCTACACCGATAGTATGGATCGTCCTAGGGATCGAATCCCCAGATTGGTCTCGATTTTTACCGACGGCCAATCCGATCGTTCCGAAGGGAGGAGGTCAAATCTACGATGATAATAATCATCCCAATGTACCCATCCCAATTAGCCCAGCAACTAAGCTAATGAAATCGTCTAACCCATAGCCCTAATCCAATGTGGTTCATCCCATTGCCCAAGATGTAAATTACTCACTATTCATGGAAATATAGGTTGTTTCTAGCAATGGGTAAGCAACAAAAGCCATGGATTCAGCTTATATTAGCAATGGATGAAAAAACAAAGCAACAATAATAAAAAGGGAGCATTTCAATTAAGAAAAATAAGCTATTACAAGGAAAAGCAATAAGAAAAACTGGAATAACAAAATACTAGAGTTAGAAATTCTTACAAAACCCTCCAAAGCCCTAGAAAATAGCTAAAACTGATAAAAGAGAAGATCTTCTCGCAGGAGAAGAAGGGTGGCTTAAATACGCGCTCCCCAAATGACGAAAAGCTCCTCAAAATGATCCCTAATAGCCTCAGGAAACCAATCCGACACGACCACGTCGAAAACGACACGGTTGCATCATGTCCTGGCGTATATGGGAAAGTGGGGGCCTTCAGTGATGTAGTCGTGTCACTAAGGGCACGACTGCATTGAATCAGGCTTTGCAGACGCGTCGACTATGAAGCGGTCATATCGCTGGGCTTTAGTCTTTAGAAGCACGCGGCCGCATCGTCTTCTTTTGCACGGGATGAATTGACTTCAAGTCTTCAATCCTTCTCCTCAGTGACGCGGCCGTTTGGATATTCTTGATGTGGCCGCATGGAGTTGAGTTCTGGGGCTCTTCGACGCAGCCGTGCATGTCAGTGTCACATGGCCGCGTAGATCTCATTCCCAATGTGCATTGAAGCGACCGCGTGGATATGCTTAACGCGGTCGCGTGTGTGTCTGTTGTTCACAACTTTCTTCTCCCATGCACATTTTGATCCCCCGGCTTTGCTCCTTTTGCCTCTTTGTGCTAGTATCTCGCCATATGGTCCCTAAACAGTACATATTTCCTGCAATGCACAAGAGGGACCATAAAAGAAAAAGAGAAGATAAAAATGTGGAAAACAGGGAGGAATGAAGAATAGAACTATGTAAAACGTGCATGGAAAAGATGGAAAAAATATATAAAATAAACACTCATCAAAATCCCCCAAGCTAAACTCTTCCTTGGCCTCAAGCAAGACAAGAGAGAGAGTAGATTGGAGGAATGCAATCAACATGCGAGTGATGCAATGAAACTTCGTGAATTCTCAAAAATTTGAGATTATATACATGCATGAACTGAAAATCCAAATTTGAGAAACCCAAATTCGTTGAAATCTTTCTGTCGACAATAATACGTTCCTATGACGTCATCCTTACTCAAATCACCAAGCAATACACTAGACAATGGCCATACTCACATTCTAAGGCATTTCCTCGAACCTGTCCTTAGATTGAAAGTGTAGGAAGCTAAACTATACAACGGTCGAAGAGGGGATAAGTATGAGATAATGGGATATTGGTCGATCGAGAAAGTGGCGCTTACGACGCGACACCATTCCTTGATTCAAGAAATCGCCAAGTTTTATTCATGATTATATATATATACACGTATATACAATTTTTCTATATACAAAAAATATTTTCTTCATATTTTTTTGGGATTTGCTATTAGGATGTGCAAGAAATGTTGGGTCGGTAACTCCAGACGACATTAGGGCACCGGGTCAAGAAGGACCCCTCGGACCTAGTAACTCAACCCAAGTGAAATCCTTATTCATATGCACTCTTCCAAGTTAGACGTTTTGACCCGAGGCCCCAACGGCTACTATCGTGGGGATCCGGTTACTCAGCTTCGCTGGGAGAACGGTGCATATTAATTTTTTGTGTTCATAAAATATTTTTTGAAAAGCATGGGGTATAGTAGGCTGATTCAGTCCTCAATACTAGGTGATGCATCTGTATCCAAGTCTCGAGGGATTATAGACCATTATACACAACTATCGGCTCTACGGTCCATGCATAGAGTGGATTCCTAGGTAGCAACCTAGGTCGGTTTCAAGTATTCCTATCTTAGGGACTATGAGGACGGCCAAAGCTAGGGTATTACGAGGAATTTAAGCTAGGGTTACGTATTATTCACATATCCAAGTCGACATCACAGAAATCAAGCATAAAAGTTCGGAAAACGAATTTCAATTCGAGATTCTATGCATATAAGAACTCGATTTCAAAGACTTCTCGAGGCGAATGCACGTATATACAAATGTATGCATGAAGATGCATGATGCATGATGCATGATGCGAATGCAGATATTTTTGGAGTTTTTGATTTTTTTTCATTTTCTTGGCTTTTTGAATGCATATACGAAATATAAACGTGATGCATATGAAAAAAAGAGGGAAAATGAGAAAATAAGAAAGAAAAATGAAGATGAAAACGAAAATAACGATAAAAATAAGAAAATGAAAAAGAAAACTAGAAAGTTAGCGCGAAAGAGCTCATCCCCCAAGCTAAACTAAGCGTTGTCCTCAACCAAAGAAAACATAGAAAAACGACGTGATGACAAATAAAATGAGGGGGAAGGAGACCAAGGTGCATCTCCCCCAAGCTATACAAAAACGTGCCCAAAAATAATGCAAGTGTGTAATGCATGGGCTAAATGGTGAGGGAGTGCAAAGATGAGTGCTCCAGTCATGCTGAGCCACCATCAGGTGGTGGATGGCTGGTGGAATGGGTGGAGTGGGTGGGACATCGGGATCAACTGAAGGCTCAGCTGTCGTGTCAACGTGGGGTGGGTATAGGGTGGTGTGAATGTGCTCAGATTTTATTGGTGGAGGTGGAGATGGAGATGGCATGGTCCAGTCGTCCTCTGGGGAGAAGGAGAGAATGATGATGGTGTCTTCATAGGGTGGAGATGTGCGAGGAGGTGAGGGAGTATGTGTAAGGGATGGAATGTCGACGAACTCCTTGGTGGGTGATGGAGAAGTGTATGGAATCATAGGGTCGGGATGGGGTGATGGTGGTGGGGTAAGAATGTGCACAATCTCAAGATCTGGTTGTGGGGGAAGGTGGTGGTGTAGTGATAATGTCGGGTGTGATGATGGTGGTTTCCTCGAGGACCAGAGATGGCTGGGGTGGAATGGAAACGTGTAGTAAGGTGGTGGAGATATCTACATAAGGGGTGGGGGTGGATGTGGCAGCTAGAGTATGAGAAGTCTTAGGTGGTTGGGATGGATGGGATGGGTGGGGTGTGATATGAACCGGGAGGAGATATGGTGTAGCTGCAGGATAGTGTCCCTGACTGTGGTGGTACTGGTAGACCTGATCAAACTGGGACATGAGAGGCACGACAGCAAGAGCGAGGCCCTCAAATGAAGACTAGAAATCAGAGAGTGTGTCTCTGATCTCAGTCAAGTTGGTGATGGTGGAAGGTCTAAACTGCCCGAACTCCTCCTCTAAACGAGCTAAGTGCTCAATGTGTGTAAGTGGGGGGGGTGCAGTGCTGGTAGTACCCTCGACTTGGTGTCGAGATCTCCTCTGGAACTAACAAAGGGCGAGCCTGACTACGGGGTTAGCAGATGTGGCGTGAGAAGGATCAGTAGGGTCCCAAGGCTGGGGCTGGCGAGGGTCAGGAAGCTGGACTGGTGCCTGGACTCTTGAGGCTATGTCAGTGTAAGGTGAGAAGAGCCACCTCAAAGTAGTGTCAGGCCCAAAAAGTCCAGGATTGGGGAGTCTAGTGTAGGGAGTGGAAGCTGGGCCATAAAACCAAAAATATCTCTCTTGGTCAATAGCTCGAATCATATGCATGTTAGTGAGCACCAAGAGATCGAGAGAAGTGGGGCCAGGGACTGGGATCATGGAGTCTGAGATCTTGTAGGAGACAAGAGGGAGCATGACAATGATAGTGATGAGGCCCCCACAACAGATACTAGATCTGGGGTCGGCTAAGATATGAATAAATCTCTGCACAAGCCATGACCCGCTATGGGGGATATAGTGGGGCACAAGATTGCTACCCTCACAAAAGACACGACCCTATGAGGCACACCACAAAAAGAAGAGCTCGTCCTGAGTGACCTGGCCTGTCTCATATCAACAGAATAGAGTGTTCGCAAGGATGCGATGGACAATGCAGAGGCCATGGTGAATGATGCTGGTGCCTTCGCTCGAGTCTTGGGTAAGACATGAAGCTTGGTGATTTGGAACCAAAAATCATTCACATTTAACTCAGGGGGATAATGATGGTTGTGGTGGATTTCCTCAGGCTCTAAAGCTCTAGGCCACTTGAAGATCGTGTTCAAGGAGTCCTTTGATAGGCAGTACTCCTTGTTCATAATACGAAATGAGAAACGCACAGGGTAAGTCCTGAATTTGGAGAGAAACTCCAAAGTAAGCCGCTTGTTGGTCCTCGCCTCACACTCTAAGAACTCCTCCCATCCAATGTTTCGAAGGAGGTTGCCGACTACGTTGAAGAGGCCTAGTGCCGAAAGAGTGGTGATGCTCGGGAATTTGGTATACACCATAGAATGGGAGCTAAGTGATATGAATTTTGTGCGCTTGTCCTCACTCAAGAAATTGATGTCTAGTTTGTCCAACTAAGGGGCAGGAAGTAGTAGACCTCCTCTCTCATTGATGGCATGGGCTCAGGCAAGTTTGGCTTGAAAAGCCTTCGTCTTTCGACGTTTGCCCTTGCCTTAGGTAGGGCCAGTGGTGGTAGTCTTCTTCGTGCGCTCTCTGAGAGGCATCGTGGGAAGAAGTGAGTGATGCAAAATGAGTGGAGTGAAGTGTATGAAGACTGATGTGTCCATATTTTCCATGTTTTTATCGCATCATTTCATGTCATATTCGCTTCCAAACTCCACATTTTCATATATTATCGTGCTTCTAACGCCATATTCGTGTTTTGTATAGTTTTATGGAGTTTTAGGAGTTTTGGAGCGAATTGGAGCTATTCTGGGACATGGACACATCTGGCACGTCCCAGACATCATTCGCAAGGCTCCATGGAAGTTCACCAAGGTATGGAAGAAGATCGAAGGAGAGAGGAGAAGAGAGCGAGAGAAGAGCCATGGCTTCAGCCCAGTTCAGTTTTCCAGGTGACTCGACCGAGTAGCATCAGCTACTCAGCCGAGCTGACACGCAGAAATCACACGGAAACGGCCTCAACCTACTCGACCGAGAAAACAACCAACTTGACCCAAGTTGCATCAAACAGAGCGACAATTTTGAGCTTTTCTCCAAGGCACTGTAGCTCAACCGAGCAGCAAAGCAACTCGACCGAGCAGTTCTCCTACTCGACCCGAGTCGTCAAGAAACAAAGCAGCATTTTGGAGGAAGTTCTAATCTACTGTAGCTCGACCGAGTAGAGGGGCTACTCGACTGAGTATCTATATCAGCCAGAAGTAGAGCAACAGCAAGCAGAGCCTGAAGCCGACTCGACCGAGCAGGCACCACTCCTCGGTCGAGTAGCACAACACGTCCAGCAAGTTGCGGGCCCAAGTGCCCAGATTTTCTGATATCTTTGTGGGGTCTCTACTCCTTGTATGTAAGCACGTTTTTACCCTATTCCAGGGGGAGCGAGAGTTTTTAACCTATCTTTATAATTTAATTAGATTTTTTAGATCTAGAGAGTTTTGTGTCGTCGAAGACAAAGCTTGGATTTTTATTGTTCTTTTGTGCAAGGAATCTTATTTTCTTAATTCTTTTTGGTTTGCTATTGCTCCACGATGCGTTGGTAACAATTTTTCTAAATTTTCTATTGATTTTGATGTTTTCTATTGTCATGATGAATTCCATTGCGTCTATTGAATGTTTCTTTGTTATTTCTATGTGCGTGAGTAGTTCCATATAGGGCTAATGCATTAGCTCATGGATCTTAGGATTTAGATGTAAAGTTAGGATTTTTCGGTTGCGTTGGTATAAAAGGGACGTATTTTGGTCGATCTTGCAAAGTTCGTAGGAGAACTCGTACTGAGATCGTGCCTACGGTCGGTGGAATCTATTGGCTTAAGGAGTATCCTATAAACTTAATTAGGGAGTTAGTGTATTCAATTAGGGCTCATAACCATGCCCAGCTCATGTCTTAATGGGATCCACCGACGAACTATATTACTAATTGACGGATACCGCCATTGCGTCAATGAGAGCAACCAAAATACATCGAAACTCTAACCTACGAGAGCGGCGTGAGTTGAGATCATTCTGACCACGAGAGTGGCATGAATATTGTCGATTCTTAATGCACAGATCGTGTGCGCCTATCATGAGAGCGGGGTTAATGTGATACGTTAGATTCATGGCGCTTAGAGCCATGAATTCCACATCGTAGATGCGACAATCCCTAATAATGCCAATTCAATGTAAGAGTCTTAACCAAGCATCGACATCCGATGATCCTAGCTGTGAGTCCTAAATCCATAGTCTTTATTAATTGATCAAAATCCCAAACAAACCATCTGTTAAAACCGATTGCTACCTAAATTCCGAGATTTGGAAATAGCCCGAGACACTAACATCTCTACCTTCCCTGTGGGATCGATAATATTTTATACTATTACTTGACACCGCACGCTTGCGTAAAGTGCCGGGAATTCGCATTTGGGATACATCTAGCCCTTGGCATTCGTGTCATTGCTAGGTGGTTTCTAGGTGTAAGTTTCGGAAGCATCAAGTTTTTGGCGCCGTTGCTGGGGATTGTAACAATGTTACTTGGGTTATTTTTCTATCGACGAATTTGTTAGCAAATCTTACCATCTTTTATCTATCCATCCTTTTATTCTCCTTTTACACTATTGTTATTAACGCTTCTCTCCAGCCAATATTCTTTATAAGAATTCAGGTATAATGGAGATGCAAGTGCACTGGAGCTGTGATTCTGATAGTGACTCAGATGGGTTTAGCTTCTCTCTATACCAAGCATATGGTCTTCAAGACTCACGCATGGATGGAGCCATGGTCGAATGTGTAATGAGAGAGCTGCTAGATGCAGTCTGATTCATCGAAGCAGGAACCTACGCGGCAGGTAATGAGAATAAACAGATGGTTATGAATCATATACTGAACAATGTCTTTGATGCAGGTACCATTGAGGATGACATCCATATTAGCTTTGAAGGAGACGTGATGCATCTATGTGCTATTGAAACTCTACCGGTTGACACATATTGGAGAGTGACTCGTTATATTAAACTGTTAGATGAGCCCCAGCTATTAAGTATACTGGAGAGCATAGTGACTGATGTATGGACCAACGGCCCAGTAGAATTTCCTGCAGAAGACCCAATTGTTCAAGAACTATCGGTCTTCATTGCGAGCACCTTCCAGGATGCAGAGTCCTTATTTGGCATCCCCATCTCTTTCGGAGTCTACGTACAGTACGAGGGAGACACTTTACGCTTCTATGGTGATAACATCCTCCAGACCGAGACATACGAAGACTATAACCATGGGGAGTATGTAGACCCCGAATCACTCCAAGGCGATATCGATCAGGGAAGCCTTCTTGACTTTGCACCTGATAATGCGTGCGCTTCTGAATACTCTATTCCTATTGACAGGTGCACTACGGAACCTGAGCCCATGGAGAAGGACTCTGCAGACGTCTACCACGATATGCCGTCATCGCCTTGCTCATCTTATGAATCTGCCGACGAAGAATTCCCAGCATCTGAACCAGCAGTTAAGGATGCTTCCTTTTCATAGGCGAATGATGATGAAGGTACATCACCCCCTCAGGTAGAACTAAAACCCCTTCCTGCAAATTTAAAATATGCTTTCTTAGGGGAGAACTCTACCTACCCTGTCATCGTTAGTGCCTCCCTGGCCGAGCCACAATTAGAAAGCCTTCTCAAAACCCTCAGAGCATATAGGAAGGTGATAGGGTATAGAGTTTCCGGCCTGAAAGGAATTAGCGACACCATATGCACCCATAGAATCCACCTCAACGATCAGGAAGCTACTTCCATTGAGCCTCAAAGGTGACTGAATCCTAACATGAAAGAAGTAGTAAAAAAGGAGGTGATAAAACTGCTAGACGTCGATATTATCTACCCCATTTCTGACAATAGATGGGTTAGCCCCATTTAGGTTGTGCCCAAGATGGGGGGCATGACCGTTGTGAGAAACGATAAAGATGAATTGATATCTACTAGGACAGTCACTGGTTGGCGCATGTGCATTGATTATAGAAAACTCAATAAAGCCACCAGAAAAGACCACTTCCCTCTCCCATTCATCAATCAAATGCTTGAGTGATTTGCCAAGCATAAATATTTTTGTTACCTTGATGGGTATTTCGGATTCTTCCAAATCCCATTGCATCGTGAGGACCAAGAAAAAACGACGTTTCATTGTCCCTACAGCACCTTCATATACCAAAGAATGCCATTTGGATTATGTAATGCACCCGCGACATTCCAAAGGTGCATGACGTCCTTTTTCTCGGACTTCATTGAAAGTATAATGGAAGTTTTTATGGATGACTTTTCCGTTTATGGCACCGACTTTGATGATTGTTTAGCCAATTTGTCTAAAGTCTTAAAACGATGCCAAGATAATAATTTGACTTTAAATTGGGAAAAGTGCCATTTCATGGTAACTGAGGGAGTAGTTTGTGGCTATATCATCTCCTCTAAGGGGATCGAAGTTGACAAAGCCAAGGTTAAGGTCATCAAAGACTTGCAACCACCCACTAATCTTAAGGGTATCTGTGGTTTTCTAGGCCAAGAAGGATTTTATCGTCGCTTTATAAAGGACTTCTCTAGCATTGCTCACCCTCTTATGGAGCTCCTTGTGAAGGATGATCCTTTTGTGTTTTCTGACGCTAGCTAGCTATCTTTTAATAGGTTGAAAGAAGCTCTCATTTCTACGCCTATCATACAACCGCCAGATTGGAACCTATCTTTTGAGTTGATGTATGACGCTAGTGATCAAGCGGTGGGAGTTCTTTTAGGACAAAGGAAAGAGGGAAATCCATTTGGAGATGTATGCCCTCGAGGCAATTTATCTCTGTCTAATTGTACAAACATCTTGTTCAAAATTATAGTAATCTGTATGGTAAGAATTTATCTAAGTTAAATCATAATGTAGTTATCATTAGAAACTTAGGTAAAATCCTGAGACTTAATGCAAAGTCAAACATGTATAAAGATGAGGATCTCTATCAAGTAGAAATACTTGACTGTCAGTAGCATAAATCTAGAAATGTTTGTGGTCGTAGATGTTTCGAGAAAAGGATATTGAAACATCGGATAGACCATTGTGTCTTTGTCTTCACCATGTGGAGGTGATGATGATCTCATGGTCGTTTGACTTGGCAAAGTCGGAGACAAGACACATATGCTCATTATAGAATGATTTCACTGAACGACCCAACAAGAGTTATCATATAGTTATGATTGACCAATCTGTTAATGATAACTCTTAGTGATGATAGGCGAGTTGGTCTTTTAACTAGAGGTCAGTGTAGGAACATGTACGTGAACGGTGTCACTTAGATCTCTGACCTAGCTTTGAGGCAAGGCCTGTCGAAAAGTCTTTTGGTTGGGTGACATTTGAAACGTGCAAGGAGAGTAACGACCAAGATAGGATTCGTCTCTCCCTGGTCAATGGGAGTTAGTGTCGCAGTGTTAGTTCAGTCTTTAGTGAAAACTCTGGCCAGAGTATGTTGGAAGATGTCCAACATTATTTGACTAAAGATCGATAGAGACTAACCGGCTTCGAGCGATTGGGGTTGACAGTTTGATCGTACCCTAGGCTTGAGTTAAACAACATAGTTTTGACGAAGAGACTATAACTGCAGTATTAATTATGGACACAGTCAGGGTGGTCCCGACAACACACATGTCATTGAGTTAACCACATAAGAATGATACTTAAACAAGGACAACACCTGCTGCTTGCGGTTACTGTCGTCTGGGGTTTCGAGCCCCACCTGTAGTAGGGTCAGGCTGTAGGGTCTCACACAGAGTGCGACCTTCGTCAAGTAATAGGTAGAGGCATTAGGGAGAATATGCATTTGATGCAAGGGATAGAAAACTACAAAGAGTTTGTACTTAGCCTCTGCATTCGAGATAAATGATCTTGAGTGCAAGTGGGCGATTTTAAGCTTAGATAGGGACTATTTTGCATATAATGCAAACAGATTTAAATGTGTCGTAAATTATTTACGACCATATTTAATATAATAAACACGATGGAAAAGGTTATGTGGATGACAGGATTGTCTCGGTCAAAACGTAGGTTCAAACAGATCCAAAATCGGACCTTTATTGAGCCTAAAAGGCCAAAAAAGGAGATATCCCATAAAGGATGTTTTTGGGTAGGCCTGGCCCATTTGGGCCGGACATGTGCTCGCTGGCACCTTTAAAAGGGTGCCAGGCTTCAGTAAATGCACGCACTGGGCCGCTGGCCGAAGCCAGCGCCCGGGCTGTACCCGAGCACTGGCTTGGGCCAGCGGCCCGGGTGAGACCAAGCCGGGTTGGGCTTCCACCAGACCCGGACGCGAGACACAGGCACGCCAAAGAGGCGCATGCCTGTTGCTTGATTGTGGGTGGGGCCCAATGCGGGCCTCACAGATCATGTACGTGCGACTGAGCGTGTGGGCCCCACGTGGTCCTCTCTATGGTTTCGAACCCTCTCCTTTTGACGGCTGGCTTTGTGCGAAAAATGGCTTTTGGACTGATCTTTGGATAATCAATTGAGGGGTCAAACAGACTTGGATTGACTCGCCGTTTTTTCCTACGCATTCACCGTTCAACTCTCTTCGATTCGATATGTTGTATCAATGTGAAGCTCAACAGTGAGGAAGTTAAAATTCATAGAAGTTTGGCCTTTATTAAAGGCAAACTAACTTGAAGTATTTAATTCCAACCCTTTAGTCCCACATCGAAAGTGGAGTAGAGGGGAGTGGTCAGTGATCGGTCCATATTTTACACCTTTTTTCTGCATGTTTTCACGTCATTTCGATTGCTCATATTGCGATTTTCACGAGTATTCGACGATATTGCGTTACTTTTCACTATTTCTTGTTTTTGTCGGATTTCAGGAAATATGGAGCGATCGGGAGCAAAAATGAGCTTAAGGGACTTGCACCCATTCCGGAGCGTCACCCAAGGCTCTTTTGAGGGCTATTCGGTGATGGGAGACGGGTGGAAGAAGAAGGAACTCCGTAGGAGAGATGAGGAGGAGAAACAAGGAAGATTAGGCATTTACAGTATGCCACTCGGCCGAGTGGAGCGCTCACTCGGTCGAGCAAGAAGACCACTCGGCCGACCAGACCGGACACGCTCCAACTGAAGGAATTGGGCATGCACTCGGCCGAGGGATGATATCCCACTCAGTCGAGTAAGAAGATCGCATCGCCCGAGTGGCATGAGAAATCCACCATCAAAAGAGGCCGACTTACTGGAAATGTACAGGCTTTTGACGGTTCCGACTCGGCCGAGTACCAAATGCCCCTCGGCCGAGTGAGTAAAGCCACTCGGCCGAGTCACCTCCGAAGACAGGCCCCCTGAGACCCCTGACTTACTGGAATTCTACAGGGTCTGTCACTCGGCCGAGTAGAGAAGCCCACTCTACCGAGTAGAGAAGTCAACTCGACCGAGTGATGCCGAGGACACGCAGCGCCCAGATTTTTAGATAACCTCCTACTTTTTTGAAATCTGCTATCATTTTAGCAATCAAAGTATTTTTCTCATATTTTTTATGGATATTAGACTTCATGACGGTTCCAACGCCACTAAGAACATGCCAATCGGAGGTCGGATGAAATCTAGAGAATTTCTGCAAGTTGACGCTGCAGTGCTGGAATTCCCACTCGGCCGAGTCACAAGTTCCACTCGGCCGAGTCGGCGGCGGGCCCAGATTTTAAGTTGCGGTTTGGGCTGTTTTTGGGCATGAATTTGAGGGGTTTTCTAGGATTATTTGCTAGGGTTTTGGGGGACTATATAAAAGTTTTGTAGCCACCATTAGAGGAGATTCCCAATATGTCTTCTTAGTTCCCCATATGTTTTATTAGTGATTATTTTAGAGGTTAGCACATGCCCTAGGCCCCCTATTGGATCTAAAATCTTGTATTTGGATTGAAGATCTTCATCAAGCTAAGTATTGTGTTCTTATTATTTGAATCTTTGTTTTTCTATCTTTTTGTATGCAAGCAATGATTTTTATCGATTTCTCTATCGTTATTGCTATGCTTGAGTAGATTTGTTGTTCTAGGGCATGGGGATGATCCCTATGGATCTAATTTCATATTTGTGATGAATGAATTTCTAAATTGCTAGAATTGCTAGGAGGTTAGGTTGTGATTGATCTATTACGGATAGCTAGGGATTTCCATCGATTGGGGTTTGCAAGAGATTGGATTCTAATCGATGGGAAGGCCTAGATATTCGATTTAGGTTTACAATTGGGTTTCTCTAGATTTGGTTTGCAAGAGATTGGACCAAAGCTAGGATTTTTAATTGTAAATCTATACACATATTCGTTTGCAAGAAATTGGACGAATACGAACTATCACAACCTAGATCGTAACTCGAGTTTGCACGAGAGTGGGCTCGAGGGGCGATTGAACGACGATGTCGATCCTAATGCTAGTGGCTTAGGCTAGGGTTTGCAAGAGATTGGGCCCTAATCTAGGTTGCTATAGACCGGCAATAGCGCGAGAGCGTGAGCTTGGTTCTATATTCAGTTACGACTAGTTCACCTCAACGCACGTCTAGTAATATTGAGATTCACTATTCACAATGATGCATGACGGTCCGTAGTGGGGATTCCCTAGCCCTAGACACTTTTATTATATTGTATTTGAATTGATATTTGACCGATTTCTCTATCTCCGACACCGACATCCATCACCATTTCCATTATATCATTCCATAGCAACCTCCACCAATAATACATTCGTAGTCAAACCAACCTAGGATAGATTGGAGCCAACACCACCTCCTCGTGTTCGATACCCGCTCGTCGCTACACCGTGCGCTTGCGGTAAGACTACGATCGTCGCCGCTCCGGGACGTGTATCCGGGGCTCGATCAAGTTTTTGGCGCCGTTGCCGGGGATTTATATCCGTGCATTTACGCCATACTAGGTTGTGCTCTTGGGTTACATTTTGGAGCGATCAAGTTTTTGGCGCCGTTGCCGGGAAGGTGTTTCCCGTTGGGTGCCAATTTGTCACAATTAGGTTGATTAGATTACATTAAAAAAATCAAAAAAAAAATAAAATAAATCCTTGAGAGAGATTTTTTTCCCACCACTTGCTATTATTATATTTATCTCTCTTTGTACCACTGACGTCTTTTCCAGGTTGTTTACTTTGATTGATCAGGTACAGTTGTTGCAGCGATGGTGCTTCCAAAGAAAATACGAGCGGGCTCTATACAATCCTACATATATCTCGCTGCATTTTATCAGGCTGATGGAGAATCCTTCGGGGAAGCCTTATCTAGGTTTGAAGGAATGTTAGAAATGTTCCAGACGGAGTTAGACCATGAGTGGAATGACTCCACGCTATTTGATATCTTCACTAGAAGGCTAAAGGGACCCTCACGTGAGTTTTTGAAGAGGATGCAAGTGGGGAAGTTCAGTGATCTATAGTTGGCAGCAGCCTTGGAGCAAATGATATAGGATGCTCGATCTACCGGTTCACTAACCGTTACGGTAAGTAAACCATACGACCAAGTATTCATCGATTTTGTTATGGCTAATGTCTCTAGTGCAGGTACTATCATAGATGGAGTGTACGCTTCACTTGAAGGTGATCATATCCACCTTTATACCATCAACACTCCACAAATAGAGACATCTGAGTTGCCAAAGGAGGACACGTACACGGACCTATTGAGAAACATTGTCGACATAGTTCGAAATTCCGGTCCATTGACAATAACGGCAGGTGATCCTTTTGAGCTTGAATTTCAAAACTTTATTACTCATTATATCTCTTCCACAGGCACAATTGATGATGGAGTCTACACTCTAATTGAGGGGCACAAGACCCATTTTTACACCATGGTCGAGATACATGAGCCTATAGAGCCACCTTATGCCGTCGTCGCCTCCCCCTGCCACCCACCTGAGTCAGAGCAGCCTATACCATCAGAGGATATTATTGTGGAGGTCATGCATACAGTAGTGGAGCAGACCATCGAGGAGGACGTGACTTTGGACGATGACATCTGCACACAGATGGAGCCCGAATTGTGCCCCCTCCTTTCGAGCTACCGCAGCCATCCCCACCTTCTACAGAGGCTGAGCATCCCTCAGAGGACCACGCTTCCACTGATGTTGAGGACAATCCCACAGAGCTTATGGCTCCCCTTCAGGGAGATCTCTTTACTCCCTCATCTCCTACATTTGATTCTCCTCCAGTGTATGATGTTTTTTATGATTCAGATTTTGACGACTCATCGTGCCTTTTGCAGGATTCATGTACATACGATCAAGAGGTATGATGGGATGTATACGAGGAGGAGAGCGATGAGTTAGCACCCATGGACGCTATTGAATATGATCAGGAGGTGCGATGGGATAAGTCTGACGATGATGAGGAGTTGCCTGATGAGACCTACACTTATATGCCCAAGCTACCTGAACAACCTGAGGCGAACAATGAGGAGTTGATCGACGTGGTATACGAGAGTAGAGATTTATTCCAAGGGAAGTGTTGTCAACCGTTTTTAATTTTAAATATTTATGTTGATGACCCTCTTTGGAATACATTTATTTTGGGGAAGAATTATCCACATCAGATTGATGCAGCTTATCTCTTGCAGGGTATAGGTGGAGTCCTTGGAGAGATGCTGGGAGCCGCATTGCAGGAGTCTGATGGAGTCCGTGAACACACGCATCTGGCAGAGCCACGGAAGGAGCAGTTGGAGCAGTTGCCTGCACCGGCAAAGATACTGGATCCGCCTTTTGCTATAGGTGATATCAATCCAGTAGTGTAGAAATTTTTATGCTTTCAATAAACACGAATCCCCTCGACAGCGTGGGGACCGTATAGATTTGATTGAATAAATATCACCTCTTATGACAGCAACAAAAATTTTTACACCCCAAACCCATTATATATATTAATTGCCCACTTTATATTTTGATGTGTCACATCCTTTTTGCTCACCACCCACCGAGCATTTCTTTCAAGTGAAACCTTACTTTCTTATTTGTTTGACTTGATATCGCTTAGTGAAGCCGTGATATTTTTGATCGAGTCATTTGAATAAGATTGTTTGGTATAAGCTTGGGGGAAGGCGCTCTCATGCATCATTGTATGTGCATGTAGTTGCATTAGGATTTCATGTCATTCATTTCATCATTTTTCATTCACCTCCCTCATATTTATCGTTGTTCCTCATATTTTTTCTTTTATGATCACATTGAGGACAATGTGAAGTTTAAGCTTGGGGGAGTGCATTTCCATGCCATTTAGATGCATTAGTTGCATTTTTACTTTATTTTAGGGTTTTTAAAATTTTTCAAAATTTTTGCAGCATCTTTTTGATTTTTCCATCTTATTTTCCTTTCATGTGTGTTCATGCATCATATTGTGTGCTTGATTTTCTTTTCTTTCCCCTCTTTTATTTTTATTTCTTTATTTTCCTTTTCTCTTCTTCCGCTAGATGAGTTTTGTATGATGATATCTCTTATTTCTTTACCAACCATCACGATGCTTATTATTTCTTGCCATGCTACTTAGAGTATTCCATAGTCTTGCTATCCATGTGCTTGCTTTATATTCTTTTGATGATTCCTCTATATGATTGCATGATATTCATTGAAACTGAATGTATGGATTAGTGTTTAGTATGCTTTTGTTGGAAATGCGATTCACGCATCATTAGTATATCTGAAGCATCAGTTTTATTGTCTTATTCACCTTCTGTTGTATGCCTGATATGATTGTGCGCTTTACCGCTTGACTTCACTATTTATTGAGATGATTGAGAATATCCATGCTTACATATGAGTTTTAGTTGAAGTATTATTTTATTGAACCGTTCGTGCACATCTTAGAGTGAACCGAGTGTTGCATTATTTCTTTCTCCACATATATCTTTTTATTCTCTACATGTCACTTGAGTTCACCTCCTAAAGCTACTTATATCGCATCTATTTCCCAAAAATCCCCACAAAAGAAAAAGTTAGATCCAAAAAGTCCAAGAAGCTAAAAAGGAGCCAAAATCCAAAAATACAAATCATATAGCTCCTACAAAAATCCAAAAAGAAAAATGAGAAACAAAAAGTTCAAAAAGAAAGAAAAAGAAAAATGTTTCTCTATCTCATTATTGGAGCCACAAAACACTTGGAAAAACCAAGGTAAAAATCCCATTTTCCACTATCATATTCATTAGATGCGATGCCTCAAGCTAAGCTTGGGGGGGTGAATTCATTTGACCATATGAGTGAGTATGACATTAGAGTGGAGACGTGCATGAATGGGAATATTCGATAATGCTTAGACTTTGCAAAATATATTAGATATGGAGATTTTTCATGATTTGATATAAATATGTGAATGCCATGTCTCTTATTCCATTCTCTATTGCATGCTTGGTGTGTTTCTTATATGCTTCAGTTATAACTCTTGATTGAAAAGTGCATCGCCATCATTTGTATATTAAATCCTATGAAATGCGTGATGTGGATATGAATTGATGGTATGAATTTAGAGAATCCCTTTTGTTGTTCTTAAAAAGCTTGCAAGTACCATGTTTATGTAAGATATGAAATCCTTATAGCATGTGATTTGTTTTTTTGCAAGTTATCGTGATGTGTAGTTTATGTCTTGAGATCTGAGAGAATAATCTCGCGACCCCTTCCATCTCATGTTCTTTCTTTTTCATTTCATTTTCTTTATTTTCATCTCCCGAGTTCGTCTCTCTACTTATCTTCCTCGAGGACGAGTAAGAGGTAAGCTTGGGGGATTTTGATCGGTCCATATTTTACACCTTTTTTCTGTATGTTTTCACGCCATTTCGATTGCTCATATTGCGATTTTCACGAGTATTCGACGATATTGCGTTACTTTTCACTATTTCTTGTTTTTGTCGGATTTCAGGAAATATGGAGCGATCGGGAGCAAAAATGAGCTTAAGGGACTTGCACCCATTCCGGAGAGTCACCCAAGGCTCTTTTGAGGGCTATTCGGCGATGGGAGACGGGTGGAAGAAGAAGGAACTCCGTAGGAGTGACAAGGAGGAGAAACGGGAAAGATTGGGTATTTACAGCATGCCACTCGGCCGAGTGGAGCACTCACTCGGTCGAGCAAGAAGACCACTCGGCCGACCAGACCGTACACGCTCCAACTGAAGGAATTGGGTGTGCACTCGGCCGAGGGATGATATCCCACTCGGTCGAGTAAGAAGATCGCATCGCCTGAGTGGCATGAGAAATCCACCATCAAAAGAGACCGACTTACTGGAAATGTACAGGCTTTTGACGGTTTCGACTCGGCCGAGTACCAAATGCCCCTCGGCCGAGTGAGTAAAGCCACTCGGTCGAGTCACCTCCGAAGAGAGGCCCCCCGAGACCCCTGACTTACTGGAATTCTACAGGGTCTGTCACTCGGCCGAGTAGAGAAGCCCACTCTACCGAGTAGAGAAGTCAACTCGGCCGAGTGATTCCGAGGACACGCAGCGCCCAGATTTTCAGACAACCTCCCACTCTTTTGAAATCTGCTATCATTCCAGCAATCAAAGTATTTTTCTCATATTTTTATGGATATTAGACTTCATGACGGTTCCAACGCTGCCAAGAACGTGCCAATCGGAGGTCGGATGAAATCTAGAGAATTTCTGCAAGTTGACGCTGCTGTGCTGGAATTTCCACTCGGCCGAGTCACAAGTTCCACTCGGCCGAGTCGGCGGCGGGCCCAGATTTTAAGTTTCGGTTTGGGCTCTTTTTGGGCACGAATTTGAGGGGTTTTCTAGGGTTATTTGCTAGGGTTTTGGGGGACTATATAAAGGTTTTGTAGCCACCATTAGAGGAGATTCCCAATATGTCTTCTTAGTTCCCCATATGTTTTATTAGTGATTATTTTAGAGGTTAGGCCATGCCCTAGGCCCCCTCTTGGATCTAAAAGCTTGTATTTGGATTGAAGATCTTCATCAAGCTAAGTATTGTGTTCTTATTATTTGAATCTTTGTTTTTCTATCTTTTTGTATGCAAGCAATGATTTTTATCGATTTCTCTATCGTTATTGCTATGCTTGAGTAGATTTGTTGTTCTAGGGCATGGGGATGATCCCTATGGATCTAATTTCATATTTGTGATGAATAAATTTCTAAATTGCTAGAATTTCTAGGAGGTTAGGTTGTGATTGATCTATTACGGATAGCTAGGGATTTCCATCGATTGGGGTTTGCAAGAGATTGGATTCTAATCGATGGCAAGGCCTAGATATTCGATTTAGGTTTACAATTGGGTTTCTCTAGATTTGGTTTGCAAGAGATTGGACCAAAGCTAGGATTTTTAATTGTAAATCTATACACATATTCGTTTGCAAGAGATTGGACGAATACGAACTATCACAACCTAGATCGTAACTCGAGTTTGCACGAGAGTGGGCTCGAGGGGCGATTGAACGATGATGTCGATCCTAATGCTAGTGGCTTAGGCTAGGGTTTGCAAGAGATTGGGCCCTAATCTAGGTTGCTATAGACCGGCAATAGCGCGAGAGCGTGAGCTTGGTTCTATATTCAGTTACGACTAGTTCACCTCAACGCAAGTCTAGTAATATTGAGATTCACTATTCACAATGATGCATGACGGTCCGTAGTGGGGATTCCCTAACCCTAGACACTTTTATTATATTGTATTTGAATTGATATTTGACCTATTTCTCTATCTCCGACACCGACATCCATCACCATTTCCATTATATCATTCCATAGCCACCTCCACCAATAATACATTCATAGTCAAACCAACCTAGGATAGATTGGAGCCAACACCACCTCCTCGTGTTCGATACCCGCTCACCGCTACACCGTGCGCTTGCGGTAAGACTACGATCGTCGCCGCTCCGGGACGTGTATCCGAGGCTCGATCAAGTTTTTGGCGCAGTTACCGGGGATTTATCTCGGTGCATTTGCGCCATACTAGGTTGTGCTCTTGGGTTACATTTTGGAGTGATCAAGTTTTTGGCGCCGTTGCCGGGGAGGTGTTTCCCGTTGGGTGCCAATTTGTCACAATTAGGTTGATTAGATTACATTAAAAAAATCAAAAATAAAAATAAAAAAAACATTGAGAGAGATTTTTTTCCACCACCTGCTATTATTATCATTATCTCTCTTTGTACCACTGACGTCTTTTCCAGGTTGTTTACTTTGATTGATCAGGAACAGTTGTTGCAGCGATGGTGTTTCCAAAGAAAATGCGAGCGGGCTCTATACAATCCTACATATATCTCGTTGCATTTTATCAGGCTGATGGAGAATCCTTCGGGGAAGCCTTATCTAGGTTTGAAGGAATGTTAGAAATGTTCCAGATGGAGTCAGACCATGAGTGGAATGACTCCACGCTATTTGATATCTTCACTAGAAGGCTAAAGGGACCCTCACGTGAGTTTTTGAAGAGGATGCAAGTGGGGAAGTTCAGTGATCTACAGTTGGCAGCAGCCTTATAGCAAATGATAGATGATGCTCGATCTACCGGTTCACTAACCGTTACGGTAAGTAAACCATACGACCAAGTATTCATCGATTTTGTTATGGCTAATGTCTCTAGTGCAGGTACTATCATAGATGGAGTGTACGCTTCACTTGAAGGTGATCATATCCACCTTTATACCATCAATACTCCACAAATAGAGACATCTGAGTTGCCAAAGGAGGACACGTACACGGACCTATTAAGAAACATTGTCGACATAGTTCGAAATTCCGGTCCATTTACAATAACGGCAGGTGATCCTTTTGATCTTTGGGCGTACCACACCGCTTTCAAGACCCCTATCGGAACAACCCCTACTGGTTAGTATACGGAAAAGCATGCCACCTACCGGTGGAATTGGAACATAGAGCATATTGTGCGATAAAAAAGTTGAAATTTGATTACAAGAGCAATGCCACGCGAAAATTCTTGAGTGTCAACGAGCTTGGAGAAATCCGACGACACGCCTATGAGAACGTAAGGATGTACAAGGAAAAGACCAAGGTCTATCACGATAAGAATATCACGGTGAGGTGCTAAGAAGTAGGTGGCCAAGTACTCCTCTGTAACTCAAGACTACGACTCTTCCCCGGGAAGCTAAAATCAAGGCGGTCTGGCTCCTACAAGATAATAAGTATGTCCCCGGGGGTGCCATAGAACTTAAGGGGAAGAAAAATAAATTCAAGGTGAATGGCCAAAGAATAACTCCATACGTAGCGGGAGAACCGATTGAACAAGAAGAAACCTACTTTCTCAAGGAATGCACCATCATTGATTGAATAACTTGAGGGAGTCGAGCTTACGACTTAAAACAAGCGCTTATCGGGAGGCAACCCAATTTTCTTTCCCTTAGTTTTTGTTTTTGCTTTTATTTTTTCTTTTCCTATTCAAAAACCAAATAAATACATTTTTAACTCTATAAAAATACAAAACCATAAAAATCTGATGAGTTCTTCCTTCTACAGGCTGAATAAGGAGGATAGCGCGCTAAACGATGAAATGAAGGAGAAGAAACAAAGGGAAGAGCACCTTAGAGCAATACAAGCTTGGGGGAAGAGTTCCAGGTGACTCGACCGAGTAGGTATCCAACTCGGTCGAGCTACATTCAGATAGAGAAAGGCTACAAAAACGCGCTCTGGAAATCAAATGCGACTCGACCGAGTAGTACCCTACTCGGTCGAGCTACAGTCGGAGCTGCAGAGATCTGGAGGAATCGGCAAAAAGTTGCTTTGGAAATTAATTGCGACTCGACCGAGTAGTACCCTACTCGGTCGAGCTACGGACAGAGCCCAAATAAGTCGAAAAGAGCACTCTGTTTCTAATTTGACTCGACCGAGTAGCTTCACTACTCAGTCGAGCTATAGGAGGAGTCCAAAAGTGCTAAAAAGGGCATGCTGGAAAGCTTAATGGACTCGACCGAGTAGCTACCCTACTTGGTCGAGCTGTAGGGAGAGCAAAAGAGAGCTGAAAACAACACTTTATTTCAATTCAGATCGACAGAGCTGAGTAAGCAGCTTGGTCGAGTACTAGGGCACAACTTCTGAGCTTAAATTCTCATATTTTATGCTTTTTATGCTCGACCGAGCAGCTATCGCTGCTCGTCCTGAGCAGCAACTTACAGCTAGGGGCCCATACTTAACCGAGCTCGACTCGGCTTATAATACAAAATCAACTTGGGATCAACCCTAAGCCAATTCGAAACCCAAACCAAATTATCCCGAGCTCCCTTAACCCTAGCCCTAACTCGAATCGGTCCGATCGTGCTGCCTTCACCGCCGTCCACTCCGCTCAAGTACCTCTGGCACCGCCGCTCGGTCTGCGCCTTCCCTCCATCTCTCTCCTCCTCTTCCTCCACATTCCCCTCTCTATCTATCTCTCTCCCCTGTCTCTATCTGGCCCCCTCATTCGTTACCGTCGCCTGCCGCCCTAGCACCGTTTCACCATTGGAGCAGCGCCATCGACGCAGCATCCCCCTCCCCTCCCTCCTCTCTTTCCCCTCTCCCTCTTCCCCCCATCAAATCCCGCTGCGCCCTAGCCCCTTGCTTCGGCGACTCGTCGGAGCTGTGATGTGTGTGTCACCCGAGCACAACTCGTGCTCGTGCCAAGCAGCCCGAGCACCCTTCACCTCATCTTCATCCCCTCCATCTCCCCACCATCCCTCTCATCGTCCCCATCTTCCCCGATTTCGAACCCCCAAACCCAAATTCTTTCGATTTTGATCCCCAAACCATATGAATTTCTACATTACCTACTAAAATCATTTTATTATCTTATAACAGGTACACTTAGAACTTCTCGAGGAGGTGTTCGAGTTTGGATCAGCTTGGGGGACTGCTTGGATTCGAGGCTTTGCACGTGCACATTCCACTTTTGCTTTTGCAGCGACGCTCGTATATTGGTATACTCTTTCCACACTACATTTTTTATTACCATATCATCGTCGTTTGCCATTTTAGCATGATGTCTCCTCGTCAACTTCGACCGAGGAAGGCCGACACTGGTCCCTCCACTTCTCGACCGACTCGCCGTCCCCGTCGCTCACGTTCTCCCACGCCTCTAGCGATAGAGGTATCACCCACCCACACTACCGCTACACCCTTCCCCACTACCCCTCTTCCATCCTGCCTAGTTCTTCCACCACCCACCCTGGGGGCGTATGATGTCGTCTTCAGAGACGATGATCAAGGCGATCATTTCGTCGCCTTGCTCCTCCTACTAGGACAGGGGAGCGAGACCACTCAGGAGTTAGGAGAGCAAGACCTCCCAGTCATTATCGATCTCCTTAGGCATCAGCATGCCCCTCCTCCTAGGCCAGACCCCGTTTCTTCTGTCGCAGCCACATCACTCACCGTGCCACACTCGCAGGCTTCTGCAGGGCCTGTCACTTTTACCGCTGAGACGGTTGCACTGCCTTCCTCTGAGCCTACAACACATCCTGTTGACTTGCCGGCCGACACACTTGTTGAGCCTCCACCCGTTGTGCCTGATGTCCCTCTTTCTGGTCCTCGGCAGTGGGACACATCACCACCTCCAGAGGGTAGTGCCCCTGCTTGACGATATTACTATTTTTGCTCATGTACCCCCTATATATTTCGTGCCCATCTGTATGTTCGGGGCCCTATTTTCACATAGGTTTGGGGAGGACCCATTTTGCATACCATTTCTATATATCCATCTTGCAGCATTTATATATATTCCACTTGCATCATATCATCATTTGCATCATATGCATGCTTGTTCATATTTTTGCATCGTAGCCATTAGGTCATGCATCTGCATCTGCATTTCTTCTTTTATTTGCATGGTTTCGCTTTTAACTTTTTTCATTTTCCTTTTATTCACCACTCACCTAGTCTCATTTTCCCTTCTCGCCAGCGTGTTCTCAACAGTGAGGACACTGCTGTGTTTAGCTTGGGAGATGAGGTCTATCGCTTTTGCTTCCAATTTTTTTTCATTTTCGTTCATTTTACACCTTTTTATTTTTAGTTTCCACCACTTTTCACCGCTTCATTTTTAGCATCATATTTTCCATGTTTGGTATGTTTGCATGCATGCTTTTATTTTATTTTCTCCACCTTTCTTTTCCCCTTTTGCTAGATATATTCCATATGATGATGTCTCTCTTAGCTTTAGTAGATATTACGATGCTTATTACTTTTGCCATGCTATTAAGAGTATTTCAGTGTCTTACTATTCATATTCTTGCATATATATTCTGTTGACGATCTCTCTATAAGAATGCATGAAATGAATTGAAATTGAATGTATGCAATAGTATTTAGTATGCCTATATTGGATATGCACCAAGATTCACGCATCATTAGAATATCTGAAGCATCTGCCTTGTTAACTTTTTCACTTCTTATTGCATACCTGCTATTATTGTGTGCCTTACCGTATGACTTCATTATTTGTTGAAATAAATGAAAATATCCATGTTTGCTTATGAGTTTAGTTGGCGTATTATCTCATTGAACCATTGTGCACATCTTATGAATGAACCAAGTGATTGTATCATTTCTTTCTCCACATATCTTATTATTCTCTACATGTCACTTGGGTTCACCCCCTTTTAGCTACTTATATCGCATCTATTCCATAAAATCCCAAAAGAAAAAGTTAGCTTCAAAAAGCCCCAAAAAGCCAAAAAGGAGCCAAAAATATATGTATATCCTATTGCTCCAACAAAAAGAAAAAAGGGGGAGTTCAAAAGAAGAAGAAAAAAGGGGAAACAAAAAGTTCAAAAAACCAAAAAAGAAAAGAAAATTATTTCTCTACTTTCATTATTTGGAGCTACACAAAAATACTTAGGAAAAAGCCACAAAAATTCCTTTATTATTCCTTAGATGCGATGCCTCAAGCTAAGCTTGGGGGGTGAATTCAGTTGATTATACGAGTGAGTACGCCATTAGAGTGGAGTTATGCACATTTGGGGATATTTTATAATGCTTAGACATTGCGAAATATATTAGCTATGGAGGTTTTTCATGATTCGAGATGAATATATGAATACCATGATCATTATTCTATTTTCTATTGCATGCTTGGTAAGAATCTTATATGCTTCGTTTATTCTATTGATTGAAAAGTGCAACGCCAATATGTTTATACTAGACTCTATAAATTGCACGTTGTGGATGATTTTAGAAGATCCCTTTCTTGGTTCTTAAATGCTTGCAAGTAATATGATTAGCAAAGATATAAAATTCTTATTAGCATGTGATCCATCTTCGAAGTATTGTGATATGTTGCTATGGCTTGAGATCTGACCGAATACTCTAGACTCCCCTCCATCTTCCATTCTTTTTCTATTTTTTATTATTTTCATCGCCCGGTGAGCCTCGTATTCGTCTTCATTGATGACGAGTAAGAGGTAAGCTTGTGGGATTTTGATGTGTCCATATTTTCCATATTTTTATCGCATAATTTCATATCATATTCGCCTCCAAACTCCATATTTTCATATATTATCGCGCTTCTAACGCCATATTCGAGTTTTGTATAGCTTTATGGATTTTCAGGAGTTTTGGAGCGAATTAGAGCTATTCTGGGACATGGACACATCCGGCCGAGACGTCATTGACAAGGCTCCATGGGAGTTTGCCAAGGTAAGGAAGAAGATCAGAGGAGAGGAGGAGAAGAAAGCGAGAGAAAAGAGCTATGGCTTCAGCCCAGTTCAGTTTCCCAGGTGACTCGACCGAGTAGCATCAGCTACTCCGCCAAGCTGACAAACAGAAATCACACGGAAACAGCCTCAACCTACTCGACCGAGCAGACAGCCAACTTGACCCGAGTTGCATCAATTAGAGCGACAATTTTGAGCTTTTCTCCAAGGCTTTGTAGCTCGACCAAGCAGCAAAGCAACTCGACCGAGCAGTTCACCTACTCGACCCAAGTCGTCAAGAAACAGAGCATCGTTTTGGAGGAAGTTCTGATCTACTGTAGCTCGACCGAGTATATGGGCTACCCAACCAAGTAGCATATATCAGCCAGAAGCAGAGCAGCAGCAAGCAGAGCCTAAAGTCGACTCGGCCGATCAGGCGTCGCTACTCGGTCGAGTAGCGCGACGTACCTAGCAAGTTGCGGGCCCAAGTACCAGATTTTCTAATATTTTTGTGGGGTCTCTACCCCTTGTATATAAGCATGTTTTTACCTTATTTTCAGGGGGAGCAAAAGTGTTTAACCTATCTTTAGAATTTAATTAGAGTTTTTTGATCTAGAGAGTTTTGTGCCGTCGAAGACAAAGCTTGGATTTTTATTGTTCTTTTGCGCAAGGAATCTTATTTTCTTAATTATGTTTGGTTTGCTATTGCTATACGACGCATTGGTAACAATTCTCTAAACTTTCTATTGCTTTTGTTGTTTTCTATTGTCATGATGAATGACATTGCATCTATTGAATTTTTCTTTGTTATTTCTATGATGCGTGAGTAGTTCCATCTAGGGCTAATGGATTATCCCATGGAACTTAGGATTTAGATGTAAATTTAGAATTTTTAGATTGCGTTGATATAAAGTGGACGTATTTTGGTTGATCTTGCAAAGTTTGTAGGAGAACTCGTACTGAGATCGTGCCCACGGTCGGTGGAATCGATTGGCTTAAGGAGTATTATATAAACTTAACTAGGGAGTTAGTGGATTCAATTAGGGCTCGTGACCATGCCCGGCTCGTGTCTTGATGGGCTCCACTGATGAACTATATTACTAATTGACGGCTACCGCCATTGCGTTAATGAGAGCCACCAAATTACATCGAAACTCTAACCCACGAGAGTGGCATAAGTTGAGATCATTCTGACCACGAGAGTTGCATGAATATTTTCAATTCTTAATGCACGGATCGTTTGCACCTGTCGCGAGAGCGGGGTTAATACGATACGTTAGATTCATGGCGCTTAGAGCCCTGAATTCCGCATCTTAGATGCGACAATCCCTAATAATGCCAATGCAACGTAAGAGTCTTAACCAAGCATCGAAATCCGACGATCCTAGCAGTGAGTCCAAAATACCTAGTCCTTATTAATTGATAACAATCCCAAACAAACCATCTGTTAAAACCAACTGCTACCTAAATTCTGAGATTTGAAATAGCCCGAGACAATAACATCTCTACCTTCCTTGTGGGATCGATAATATTTTATGTTATTACTTGACACCGTACGCTAGCGTAAAGTGCCGGGAATTTGCATTTGGGATACATCTAGCACTTGGCGTTCTTGCCATTGCTAGTTGGCTTTCAGGCGTAAGTTTCAGGAGCATCACAGACTCACGCGAAGCTTTAGCTAATTCAGCGGTAATTGATTGAAAATTAACAAGTAAAGGAGCGAAGTTATCCAAGAGGGAGCTCCTAGCTGAAATGAATCTCACTGATGCCAATTGTGGACTCCCCCAAGCTGCTCCAAGCTTAGCACGTGCACCCTTGCAAGCCACGTCGAGCTCGAGCCGTGAAACCTTAAAAATGATTCGCTAGGGTTTGATGCGAATGGTCGAGATGGGTGGAGTGTTGATGGATGAGGAGGGTTGGTGGAGGAGATGGGTTTGGAGAGTGATAAGGAGGTGTTGGAGAGAGGTTGGGATGCTTTGGAGGGAGATTGAGTCGAGAGGGAAAGAGTGAAGTCGAATCGTTTCGCACAAAATGAGCACAGGTGGGCCATTTAAGGCTTGGAAATAAATATATAGGCTAGTGACACGGGCCGCGTGAATGAAATGAAATGTCCATGTAGAATAGGTTTGTGAAAGGGGGTGACACGGTCGTGTCGTATGAACGACACTGCCGCGAAACCTATGTTATGTTTTGGAGATTTTTGGCCTTAGAATACAAAGAGTTTCACGGGCACGTGGATTAAATTAAAACGGCTGTGTTGATTTGTCCAAAAATGGAGTTCGACACGGATGTGTCGTGTAAAATGACGCGGTCGCGAAAATCTTCTGAGAAGTTGGATTTTTGGGCTCAAATTTACAGAGATATTTGCTGCCCGTGTGTAAATGGTTTAAACGGCTGCAGGAATCGGGTTAAAAGTAAGAGTTTTTGCGGTCGGGCGTGTGAAACGATGCGATTACAAAAATCTTCTGAGAGGTTAGGGGTGTGGCTTGATCCTATAGAAATTCATGTGACCGCGTCGACTTAACGACGCGGCCGTGTGGAATGGAGAGACTAGGTTTTAGAATTACCCTTGCTCGATGCAGCCGTGCATTTCATCCTCACGCGGGCACGTCATTTTCTTCTTCTCCTATTCTCCACGCGGCCGTGTGGATTTTTGTGACGCGGCCGTGTGGATGCTTCTTCTCCATGTTCTCCTTCTTCCTATATGCAAGCAAATGCTAGTTAAATTCTGGGTTTTGGGGGCTTATTCAAAAAGGAAAATGGGAGTTAGTCGAGGCTAGGGCCAAGATCAAAATCAAAATATAAAAAATAAATCAAAAACACTTGGGTTGCCTCCCAAGAAGTGCTCGTTTTAAGTCGTGAGCTTGACTCCCTATATTGATGTCATCATGGTAGTTTAAGGTTGGAGAAGTCTTGGATTTGGTTGTCTCCACTGTTCTTCTCCTCGTTTAGCTCCAGGTGGTTCCCTCCTTGGTTCTTCACCTCCTCGGGGTCTAGTTGGTGTGATCATAGCAGCTTCTCCTTGAGAGTTCCCTTGGAGGCTTCCACGTACTACTCCTCCGTCATCAATTCCTTTAACTTAGCCTCTCTCCCGATGTGGGACTCCACGTTGTCGCTCAGAAATAACTCCTCCAAGTTTGTCTCCTTGATGGCTTCTTCAAGGAGATCCATTTGGTCCATACGGTTGACTTCCGTGAAATTCCATATTGACTTCTTAAGGTTGAACTCGTCCTTCTCTCTTCCAACATTGAGGGAGAGTCTCCCTCCTTTCACGTCAATAAGGACCCCTGTCGTGGCCAGAAAGGGTCGACCCAAGACAATCGGGATGCGTGCATATTCCGGTATGTCCATGACGACGAAGTCGCATGGAACCAGTATCTTTTCAATCTTCATCGGCACATCCTCGATTACTCCGAGGGGATACTTCACCGCGCGATCCACCAACTGGAGCGACATATTTGTGGGTTGGAGCTTGCCTAGATTCATCTTCTAGCATATCCCAATGGGCATCAAGTTGACGCTCGCCCCCAAGTCGCATTGTGCGCTCTTAATATACAAATCTCTTATAATGCATGGGATGGAGAAGCTCATGCGATCCTCCAGCTTTTCTACCATCTTCCGCTGAATAATGGTACTGCACTTCATAGAGAGCACCACTTTCTCCCTCCTATCGCATAGGTGGGAATTTCAGAAATCACGTCGAGGAAGGGGATGAAGATGTTCAACTGCTTCAAGAGCTCGAAGAACTTCCCATACTTCTCGTCTAAATTGGCATTTGACAATCTCGATGGGAATGGAATACTTGGCACATAAGTCCTGGGAGGCTCGTCAGAGGGCTTCCCTTGCTCCTTCTCTACTTGCTTCTCCTTGGAGGGTCCAAATTGCAGAGGCTTTACCTCACGCTCAACTTCCTTGTCATTTCCAGATTCAAGCTCAATGTGAGCTTCTTCTTCCACTCCAGCTTCCTTTTCCACGATGGGCATGGGGGGCCTTCAAATTTCTTCCTGCTTCTTAGTGTGATCACATTCACATACCCACGGGGTTCTCCTCTTTTTGCCCTGTCAACTTCCCTTATGCCTTGGAGAGCTGGGAGAGCTGATGTACCATCTACACTATCGTAGTCTCCATGGACTTCTGCCCCGTCGCCAGCTGCTGCGAGGTAGACGCAAGTTGTTGCTTTGTCATCATTAACTGCTGGACCGCGTTCTAAAAGTAGTCATTTATTTGGCCTTGAGTCCAGATGTGACTCTTGATTAGCATCTCCAGGCTTGACTTTTGAAAGGGGGTGCATTTGTGGGAGGCCTCTGGTTGAAATTCTAAAATTGCCCTTGAGGAGGTGGATGCTGAAACTCTTAGGGCTGATGATGGTATGGTAGGAGAGCTTGTAAACCCGTGATCCGGTAAGAGAAATTGGGGGTGATTCTTCCACCCATGGTTATAGGTGCCAAAATACGGGTTGCTCGGCGGCCTCGGGTGGTTTCCATAAGGGCATTGGCTTGTTCGATAGTCATTCCCAGAGGCGCCTCCATGGACATAGGACATTCGATTCCATGGTGTCCCATCACACCACAAGCTTCACAAATTTCCACCATATGTGGAGTAGTGACACCAAGCCCAATAAGAGAGTTGCGTGGTCAATGCATCAAATTTAGCTGAAAGCAGGGTGACCTCATCGACACCATACTTACCTCCCCTTGGGGAGGAGCCCCTCTCATCACTCCATGAGTCGTTGTTGGTCGCCATAGCTTCCAACAGTTTCTTTGCTTCAGCTGGGGTCATGTTCATGATGATGCCATTAGCAGCTGCATCGATGGACATTCTCACGGTTGGCGTCAATCCATTGTAAAAAGCATGGATGAGAAACCAATCGGTATGTCATGGTGCGGGAAAATTCATTGGAGGTCTTTAAACCTCTTCAAAGCCTCGTATAATGACTCCCGCTCCGGTTGCTAGAAATTTGTTATCTCACTTCGCATCTTCACTGTTTTTCCTGGAGGAAAATATTTTGTTAGAAATATGAGAGATAAACTGTCCCATGTGGTGAATGTGTTGGGACTATGGATTCTAAGCCAATCTTTAGCTTTACCCCTAAGAGAGAAAGGGAATAATCTTAGCCGAATGGTGTCGTTGGAGACGCCATTCATGTTTAGCGTATCCATCTTCTCTAGAAAATTATTGAGATGGTCGTTTGGGTTCTCCGAGGGGGACCTTGAGAATTGGTCCCTTTGAATGAAGTCCACTAAGGATGGCTTGAGCTCAAGCCTACGGATGCTAGATGTTGACCCATTAAAGGACATGGAGTAGTCCAAGAGTGATCTAGGAGGTGGTGGTTTGGGACCGTTCTCGGGATTCTCTATCTTCTCCATTTTTTCGAGGGCTTGTCTCCTTCTCCTTTCGACATTGAGTCTCTTTGCGGTGGATTCAATCTCCAGGTCCAGTAGACGTAAATCCGCAATGCCGTGAGATCTCCTATGCATGCAAAAGAGTCACACGAAAGAGAAACATCAAAAGCACTAAGAATCAATGAGAAAAAGATAGATATGAGCCAAAACAATTAAGAAATATGTTGTCTCTCGGCAAAGACTAAAACCAATATCAAATCGTGCCTCCCGGGTAACGGTACCAAAAAGCTGATCGTCGTCTGGATGACGACGCTAATAATAATACCGCAACACATGGGTCATGTGTAGCGCTGACGGGTCGAACACAAGGAGGTGGTCAATGAGTATCGGTCTATGAGTCTTCGCTCGAAAGCTACGCGATCGTAACGATGGTTGGTTGGTGAAATAGTGAAAGGGTGAAAAGATAAAGGCTCTAGGGCGTGGGGATCCCCTTCATTGGACTGAGGTTATGGTTAGACTAGTAATCAACTGGTTGCCAGACTCATTGGGTCTCGGGAGAGGTCGTGTGACCTAAGGGCATTCACCTATCCCCCACTGTTGCGATGCATGATAGGTTATTCCCTTATGTCAAATACTACCCTCGCTGTTGCGATGCAATGATAGGCCAACCCAACCTACACCGATGTCAACTCTCGTCGATGCATCGATGTATGTTGGGTGCATTACGCTCGACGAATGTCTCCAATCTTCCTCCCACCAACAGTGGCATTTGGGAATCAGACCTACATTGGGAGGGCTCTAATCGGCACCCGACTCTTGTCAGCCACACCGATAGTATGGATCGTCCTAGGGATCACATCCCCGGATTGGTCCCTATTTTCTCTTGCGGCCAATCCGATCGCCAATCCTAATCCAATGTGGTTCATCCCATTGCCCTATATGAAAACTACTCACTATTCATGGAAATATAGGTTGTTTCTTGCAATGGGTAAGCAACAAAATCCAAGGATTTAGCTTAGATTAGAAATGGATGATAACACACAGAAGCAATAATAAAAAGGGACGATTTCAATTAAGAAAAGCTAAGCTATTACAAGGGAAAGCAACAAGAACAACTGGAACAACATAATACTAGAGTTAGAAATTCTTACAAAACCCTCCAAAGCACTAGAAAATAGCTAACACTGATAAAAGAGAAGATCCTCTCGCAGGAGGAAGAAGGGAGGCTTAAATATGCGCGACCCAAATGACCAAAAGCCCCTTAAAACGTGCCCTAGCAGTCTCAGGAAACCAATCCGATGCAACCGCATCGATGACGACGCGGTCGCATCGCTCCCTGGCGTATATGGGGAAGTTGGGGCTTCAGTGACGTGGTCACATCACTAAGGGCGCGGCGGCAATGCGGTTGCGTCGCTTGGCTTTAATCTTCACAAAAGCGCAACCGGTCATCTTCTTTTGAACGGGCCGCGTCGTCTTCAAGTCTTCAATCCTTCTCCTCAGCGATGCAGCCGTTTGGATATCCTTGATGCAGCCGCGTGGAGTTGAGTTCTGGGGCTCTTCGACGCGATCATACTTGTCAGTGTCACGCGGCCGCGTGGATCTCATTCCCAATGCGCATTGGTGCGGTCGTGTGGACATGATTGACACGTCTTCGTGTGTGTCTGTTGTTCACAACTTTCTCCTCCCTTGCACATTTTGATCCCCCCAGCTTTGCTCCTTTTACCTCTTTACACTAGAATCTCACCATATGGTCCCTAAACGACACATATTTCCTGCAAAGCACAAGAGGAACTATAAAAGCAAAAGAGAAGATAAAACGGATAAAAAGGGGAGGATTCAAGAATAGAATGATGTCAAACGTGCATGAAAAAGAGGGAAAACTATATAAAATAAACACTCATCAGTTAACTTACCCAATGTTGTTGAATACAATATCCTGAATTTTACAATTACCATCAACTATTGGACCACGACATAAATTTATGAAGGTTTATTACAGAAAATCAAATAGCATCTATTTCATACTTTATTTGTTGTTCATCATCGACATATGGAGATATATATTCCTCTATATGAAAAATTTATCCCTGTAAGTAATGTCCTTCGTCAATCTTTGGCAATGATTTAGAAATAAAATCTCAACACCTACTTAACATGCATTAATGTTAAAGTCCAATTTCATGTTAAAAATCCCCACAATTTTACAGCACTTAATGATTTCTCACTAATTTAAACATGCATCCATGTTATCTAAATTCATTTTTTCTGTCTCCCAATTCAGTTTTACATGAAATGAATTTCAAAATGTAAACATGCATCACTGTTATTGAAATTTAAACATGTCACCTAATTCATTTTTAATTTCAAAAATAACTTGAAACCTTACTTACCAACAACTGCATGATCAGTCGATGCGTTTCATGTTTATTTTTCGAATTTTAGCTTACAAATTTGCCTAAATTTATGGATCTCCCAGTATTACGCATGTTGATCTATCAAGAAATCATTCAATATCTCTTTATTCAACCAATAATTAGTTCGATTCTCTCAAAATAAATCAAAGTTATCGGTTAGAGCAAATAGGTCTGTGCGCTTTAAGCAATTCTCTCTTAATTTTAGATGTCTATGAGCATTTATTAAAAAGTTCTGTGAACTCGGCAATTTTTGGGGCCTCTCCAGTTTATGCTTGAAGAATAAAACGGTTTGTGAACTCAGTAATTCGAACGGTAGTTTGGGGTTTTTAACAAAAGGGTATTTTGGTATTTTTAAAAAATTATGTGGTATGTGAACTGAGCAAAAAGGTCGGTTCTCATAGCAAATCCCTTTTACATGCTTTTATAGTTTTTTGATTCAGTAAAAAAGGTAAAGTGCACGTGTGCGGATGCTTGATTGGTGCAAAACGATGCACACCACTCCCAAGTATAGGAGGTCATCAAGCAGTAAAGCCATGGTGAGCACCGGGTCGAATCACGGGGACAAGTCGTTATACATCGCAATCTCGATTAATGAAGGAAGAAATTGGTAATGATATAGCTACGGGATGATAGGAAAATTGGTTGGTTATAATATAATCCCAAACTAAGGTAACTAGGGGTAGAGAGCTAGGTAGGTGATTAGGTTGGCAAGAGGAGTGTGTGGGTTGTGGGTTCAATGGGTTTAGTAGCAATCAATTAGTGGTTATCTCTTAATTCATCCAATCACTCATTCATCCTCTCGGCCCCAAACAAGCAACTGAATCAATTAATAACAAGCACAATGACACTCGATTAATTAAATCATTCATCCATCCTCTCGGTCCAAGATATACAATTTAATTAACTAAGATAATTGTATTAGATTATCATCCATAATGGTTTTATAATAACAAGTGCAGATTTCTCCTCTCGGGCTTTCAATCAAACACCGTTTACCATCAACATCCTTCCTTAGGCAATATCAATGGCACATAAACTTGAAAACACATAAATGAATAAAAAATCTACAATGTGGCTCAAGAGACAATCCAAATCAATATCAAAATCAATTCCAAATCAGATCACAATCCACACAAATTGACACTAATCAATTATATAGAAAATAATGAAATTCGGGTCCAAAATCATCCCAAATACAATCCAAATGAAAAATACAAAATAAAAGAGAAAATGGTAGAAATCACCAATAATCTCTCCAAAAATGATTCCACCCTCTATATTGAGTTCCTCCTCGAAGCCCTAGCCTCCATTCATGGCCCTCAAACCCTCGAAAATCGCTGCTCCTCGAAGTGGAAGAAGAATTGGGTCAAAACCCCTTCATTTTCACCTAAAAACTCATTGCGTGTCTATTTTTGGGCAACCGGATCCAGTTTGGCACGGAAAACCCTGCTTGCATGCGCCTTGGCTGCTTGTTGCAACCGCATGGTGTTTGGGTCGGACGCTGGGCACGCCCGACCTGCACCGCGGGTGCCCAATTACCGCCAATTGGGTGGGCATGTGGATGGCGCATGCCCGTAGCTTCATTTTTTGTGGGCCGGCCCACATGGCCAAGCTTCATTTATTTCCTTTTTCTCTTTTCAGAAAACATTTTGTGGCCTTTTTAATTCCCAAAAATAGCTTCCAGCTCCAGAAAATCCTGGGAAAATTCCAGTAAATAGAGAAAAATTCCTATTTCACATGAAAAATAAGAGTAGCATTGATTATGCCATAAAAATAGCATTTTGTGCATAAATAAATAATAAGCTCCAAAATCCCATGGTATTCTAAAATGCACATATCGGAGCCAAAATAAACATATAATATGCACAAAATGCCACAAAAGATGGGGTAAATATGTAATATTTCGCTTCAATCAGCGGGCTCGATCCTGCAACTCCCAGGAGGGATCGAGGAGATGCGCATCCAGAGCAATTTCTGCTCGACTATGCTTTTATAGTTTCAAACCAAACTATACGCCTGATTGGAAGAAAACAATAGTCCACTGTATTGTATCGTTTTAGAGCACTCCCAATGGAGAGTTAAACCGTGCCCCCTCAGCAGGAGCTGAATCTGAGCCATGTTAGATTCGGCCCCTACTCCGTCCCAGCGCAGGGCTGAATCAGGGTCTAAATGGTTGCCCCGACAGCTAATAGTTGTGGATTACCAGATATTTGGTGTAACCACTTCAAATGTCTGGTAATATAGTCGCCTAATTTTTTTTTCAAATCTGAAGTAGATCAGACGCTTGGCCACTACCCACAAGGAATTTGATCTAATATTGATGCAACTATTTTCTGCCAAATCAGAACTCTGATGCGTCAGAACTAGACGTCTTATCTGTCAGGAATTTTTTCCCATGAAATCAGCTGTCTGATTCAAAAGAATTAGACGTTTGATTCAGAAGAGTCAGACGTCTGATCAATGATCAAACAAACGTCTGACTCTTCTGAATCAAACGTCTGATTTGCTCTTAAAATTTCAGTTTTGATATTTTTAAATTTGGAACCCTATGGCATAGATTTCAATATCCATAAATAATTATTGGTCATCATGAAATAGGAAATGCATAAAAGAGAAAACATAGATAAAAATTTTAAACGTAAAATTATATTGCTATCCATGAATAATTGGAAATTAAAATTCAATGACGACTAATTTTATAATTAGGAAAACATTATCTTAGAAACAAATTATCCTCCAATCGTTCTAAAAAAATTTCTTTCCGATCTGTTAGATTTTCCTTCGTCAGTAGATTTAAATACATTCCTAACTTCTTCCTGTTGGTAGTGTTTTCAATTGCATTTGCCAGCCTGATTTGTGTATCAATGAATTCCTGCATCATACCATTCTTTTGGGCATCGGCTTCTATAATTTTTGAGAATGTATTAGATATTCATTCTGCTGCCGTAGGCATTTCTTTTGCCTTGGCCTTCGGCATTCTTTTTGCGGCATTCACCATGATTGAACGGATTAAAATAGGCACATTTTCTGTGGTATCACCATCATAATTTGGTGTATTGGGCTTAGACAGTGTACCCGCCTATGAATATGATGAATAATTTCCATGTTCATTGATCTTCGTTCTTTTGGATGAGCTCTCTTAGCATACCAACATCTTCTTTGGAGCATCCTTCAACATGTACCATACATGCTCTAAGTTGAACTTCTTCGCTGTGTCACTTTCATAAATTTTATAGGCAGTGGATATGACATCATTTTCGAACTCACAACTCTTCTTTCATGCCTTTTGCTTGATTGTGGGCTCCGACAAATTTGAAAACGTGCTAATTCAACTAGTGCCAACGATTTTTGCAAAACTTATCATCTCGAATGGTTCCACCAGTTTGGAACTCACTTACATACTTTGTCACCTTGTTCCAGAATGTTGTGCTCGATTGATCAGTACCAATAATAGAGGCTTTGCTAATATTTAGATAAGCACTGATTATGGTTGAAAATTGCATATATAACCCCTTAAATTATAGGGTGTTGTGCACAATATATGGATAATTGAGCTTAGTTAAGTCCATTTGAGAATACCGTCTTTTATTATGAACTAATCAATTTTTATATTTAAAAAACTCCTTCCATGACATAACAAACTGTTTAATTTTTTTAAGGAATTTTTGGAATTTTTCAGGAATTATTTGAAGCTCAAAGGGAGTAAATAATAGAGTTATCATCAAACGGCTGCATGAAGAATTCCTAACAGAGCAGATCACACGAACCCAAACGGCCGCATTAACATGGAGGAATAATTCCTTGTGTTACAACCCAAACGGCCGCATGAAGCCCAAATGAAGAGAGCTTGACAGAGCAGATCACACGATCGTGTGCTTCCCACCAAACAACCATGTGTGAGTTCAAATTTCTATGAAATCTTAAGGCTCGAATGTGATGGTGATGCGGTCGTGTATTTTCAAACAAACGACCGAGTAACAAGTCAACTTGGACGCTATCAAAGGTAAACGACACGATCGTTTCATTAAGACCAAATGATCGTGTCAAGAGCTCCGATGAAGATTAGAAAAAAATAAGTAACTTGGATGTTTTACACAGTTGTGCCATTCGACCGACGCGACCGCGTCGTTCCACCCAACTTGTGCCCAATATTTGTACTACAGCGACATATTCGTGTCCGAATTCGACATGACCTCATCGAATGAGATCAATTCAAGGCCCCACGACCGTATGATGAGTTGTGTCGATCCAATCTGTTGACTCGGCTGGACAATGCTAGAGTTCGTTTTGATCTGACGATCAGCTGAAGCAAGGGAATGTTTAATTTTCTAATCAAGGGTGGAGATTGATGGGGGAACGGTTGTGTATAATTGAGAGAGATGAGTGTTTTGTAAATGATTTGGTTAGAGATTCAAATTCTTCTTCTTCTTCCTTTAAGGAGGGCACACGTGAGAGAGGAAAGCAGCAGCTGGAGCTTGGGGCTTGTGATTCATTGTTTTCTAGGGATTTGAACTATTATGAATTCGAAATTTGCAATCAATTTGGTGAAAAAATTCTGATCTCTATCTCAATTTACTTGTTCTATATTTAATTTTTGAACAATTGAAGATTGTTAAGAGAGATTGGAAGAAGAGTAACCATGGCCAATAGCCATGGTTCTTTATTTATAAATTTCATAAGGTATTCCAAGAGACTTGGATACCAAAGGTCTCCACCACATTAAGAGTGGTGGAGTAATGGGGGGATAATTGGTGGGGAGGCCAAAGGCCTCCCCCACTCACAACACTCCCACTTATCCATCCATTACTTTGGTCTTAGGTATAAGGCTAAAGGGGTGGATACTTCTGGATCCTGAGTAATCGTGTTTGCCTCGTTAAAACCTTAGCTGTGGAAAACCCAGTGGAAACAACCAGCAGCTTAAGAAAAAAGAGTGCAACACACAAGTTACTCCCCCTCATCAGTACAAGCTTTAGGCTTGTAGGTCTTTCAGTTCTCTCATACCGATTCCTTTTACAAGTTTTACAAAAACACATTTGGTAAAGATTTGGTAAAAAGATCAGCTAAGTTGTTGCAGGATTGAATATACTGAACTTCAATTTGCTTGTCCTCTTTTAGCTCGTGTGTCCAGAAAAACATGGGAGATATGTGCTTCGTCCTATCCCCTTTGATGTAACCCTTTTGAAGTTGAGCAATGCACGCATCGTTGTCTTCAAACAGGACAGTAGGCTCCAAATCACCGGTCTTCAGGGCAGTGGATTGAAGAATGTGGTGGACGACGGATCGTAGCCAATAACACTCTCTGCTTGCTTCATGGATCGCAATGAGCTCTGAATGATTGGATGACGTAGCTGTTGTGGTTTGCTTTACCGATCTCCAGGAGATAGCAGTACGTCCGTAAAATAAACACAAAAACTGTCTGTGATTTTGCCGTGTGAGGATCTGAAAGATAACCTGCATCGGTATAACCAAGTAATTGGGGGAGGCACCTCTCTGGTAGTAAAGTCACAGATCTATTGAACCCTGGAGGTATCGCAGAAGATGCTTTACTCCGTTCCAGTGGCTCTTTGTAGGCGTTGCACTGTGTCTGGCTAGGAGATTAACTGTAAACGCTATATCGGGATGCGTACAGTTAGCCAGATATAGAAGTGCTCCAATGGCACTGAGGTAGGGTACTTCAGGACCCAGTATCTCCTCCCCCTATTCCAGAGGCCGGAAGGGATCCTTATGTACATCTAGTGATCTTACGACCATAGGAGTACCTAAAGGATGACATTTATCCATATGAAAGTTACGTAGAAGTTTCTTTGTATAATTTGATTGGTGTAATAGGATTCCACCTCGTAGGTGTTCAATCTGTAAGCCAAGACAATACTTTGTTTTGCCTAGGTCTTTCATTTCAAAAGTATGTTTTAGGCTTTCAGATATCTCATTGATCTCTGCAGGAGATCCTATGAGATTTAAGTCATCAACATATACGGCTATGATGACGAATCATGTTCTCGTTCTTTTGATAAAGATACACGGGCAGACTTCATTATTTGTAAATCCTTGCTGTGCAAGGAAATCACTAAGTCTGTTATACCACATTTTGCCCGATTGCTTTAGACCATATAATGATCTATGCAGTCTTACAGAGAATACGTCCCGAGGTATCTCTTTCATCTCTCGGGATAGATTAAACCCATCAGGAAGTTTCATATAGATCTTTTTATCTATATCGCCATATAGATATGCAGTCACACCGTCTATGAGCTGCATTTCTAGGCTTTCCAGAGAAGTTAGGCTTATTAAAAATCGGAATGTGTTCGCATCAATGACCGGGGAATATGTATCTTCGTAATCAATCCGCGGTCTTTGGGAAAAACCATGGGCTACAAGGTGTGCCTTGTAGCGAACGATCACATTCTCTTCATTTCTTTTTCTTATGAAAACCCACTTATATCCCACAGGCTTTACACATACTAGTGTTTGGACTACTGGTCCAAAGACTTTGCGTTTCAAGAGTGAGTCCAGCTCTACTCTTATTGTCTCGTCCCACTTTGGCCAATCATCTCTACGTTTACATTCCGCTAGAGATCGTGGTTCGACGTCATCGGTGTATTTAGCGACGTGAACGGCAATATCGAACGCAAAATCGTCGTCGATGACTGTGATATGTCTGTCCAGTACCTCTCCAGTACGTACAAAATTTAATGATGTTTCTCCTATTGTTTCCTCTGCAGGGGAAATAAGGAGGGGAGAAGTAGCTGGTCTGAGCTCAGCATCCTGTGGAGGGATAATCTTATTATCTCCAAGAATATTCCTCTTTCGAGGAACTTTATCTTTTGAACCTGGTGGGCGTCCTTTTTTCAATTGAGGTACAGCCAATTCTGCTGCTGGTGGATTGCATCCATCTATGGGGATGTCAATCCTAGCTTGCGTGTTAGCAGCAGGGACGTGTGAACGGACAATCTTCTGGTTGTCCGTGAACTTATTCGACAAAAGATGTACCGTATTCTGAATGTGAAGGATCTTCAGGATCTCATCTTCACACAGATTAGTACGCGGATCATATAGAAACAAAGACTTCTGGTCCCAACTAATGATCTCAGTAGCTTTAGGCTTCTTGGACTGTGTGCCTATTTTAGGAAAAATTTTCTCATCAAATTCACAGTCAGCAAAACGTGCCTTGAATGCGTCCCCGTGAGGGGTTCAAGGTATCTCATAATAGAGGGTGAATCAAACCCAATATAGATACCTAGACGACGCTGAGGACCCATTTTGGTCCTCTGAGGTGGTGCTATTGGGACATATACCGCACAACCAAAAACTCTCAAATGAGAGATATCCGGAAGTGTGCCATATGCAAGTTGCATCGGGGATAATGTATGACCTCCAGAGGGTCTTATCATAATAAGTGATGCGGCAGGTAAAATAGCATGCCCCAAGCATCCACCGGCAACTGGGATTGCATAAGCAATGGACGTGCAATCCATTGGAGTCTCTTTATAAGGGACTCAGCTAATCCATTCTCGGTGTGACCATGTGCTACAGGATGTTCAACTTCAATACCCGTTGCCCGGCAATAGTCTTCGAAGACTTGTGAAGTAAATTCACCCACATTATCCAGACGTAGTTTCTTGATATGGTTATCGAGAAAATAGTCCCACAACCATATTATTTGTGCCAATAGCTTTGGAAAAGCTAGGTTGTGGGTGGAAAAGAGGCACACATAAGACCATTTAGTTGATGCATCAATCAATACCATGAAGCACCGAAATGGGCCACTTGCGGAGTGAATAGGCCTGCAAATGTCACCATGAATTCTCTCAAGTAAGCCAGGACACTCTAATCCCACTTTCAGGAGGGAGGGTCTCGTTATCAGTTTTCCCTTGAAACAAGGGGGACAAGGAAATTCACCCTTATGAAGAATCTTCAGGTTCTTCAAGTTATGTCCACGGGATTCAGTGATGATGCGTCGCATCATTGCTAATCCAGGGTGACCAAGTCTGTTGTGCTAGAGTTGGAACTCTGGCAATGATGGACACGTCTGGTGCTCAGTCATATTGGCTTCTATTAGTTGAATGTATGTATGGTAGAGACCTGACGGGAGTCCCTTGAATCGTTTGCAGATGATCTTCTGGTCATCTTTTTAACGAGTTACATACAAATATTGAACTCTTTTTTCATCTCTGGTTTCTAAGTGATATCCGTTTAAACGAATGTCCTTGAAACTTACGAGATTTCTATTTGATTTAGGAGAGAATAATGCATTCTTTATCTGAAGTCTTGAGTTATTTGGGAGCAATATTATTTCTTCACCAGATCCTTCGATTATTTTGGACAGTCCTAAAATTGTGATAACAGGACCGTCATATTTATTTATGCTATTAAAATAGCAATGTTCACGAAGGATTGTGTGCGTCGAGGCACTCTCCACTAGGCACTCATACTTCATCTATATAAGCAAAATGAAATTTTATTTAAGTAAATGTAAAATGACATTCAAAACAAAAGTTCGTACTAAAGCAAACTAAAGATGAAGGTACATTTAATTTTAAATGCATATATAAAGATGGAGCTCAATCGAGCAGGTCGTCATTCTCGAAGTCTTTTGCAGTGAAAATTGTTGGCAGCTGAATAGCCACCAAGTTTGTTGCAGGCAGAGACTTCTGGCTCGCCTGATATAGTTCTTGAAGGTGGTGAGGAGTGCGACAGTTTCTGGACCAATGTCCAGTCATGCCACATCTATGGCATTTATCCTCCCAGTTCTTCTTTGGAATTAACACTTGACCAGTGTTCTTACGCTTCCATGAGAAGTTTTCTTTCCTTTATTGTTGTTGTTGGACGGGGGTACTGCTCCTCGTGCTTGCTTCATTACAGCTTTTCTTTTGTTATTTTTATCCCTCTTCTTGTTTTTCCACTTCTGGGGAGAAACGTGGTGGGCTTCAGGGATAGGGGTAGTACCAGCTGGACGTAAATTATGAATAGCAAGCAGTAAATCTCTATTCTGCCCTGCCCTAAGGAGGCAAGAGATCAAATCAGAGAATTTCATAAAGTTGCATTCACGATACTGCTACATGAGGATAGCATCTTTCTCATGAAACGAGGTAAATGTCTTTTCCAACATGTGTTGTTCTGTCACTTCTTCACCGCACAACTTCAGGCGTGAGGTGAGATTATGAAGTGCAGAGTTATACTCAACGACGGAATTATAGTCCTGAAGTCTGAGGTTTTCCCACTCATAACTGGCACGTAGTAATATTACATCAATTTAATGTTTATACCGTGCCTCCAGCGCTGTCCACAGCTCCATTGGGTCCTCTACCGTTAGGTATTCGGCCTTTAAGGTCCGATCTATATGTCTCCTAATATAGATAATGGCTTTCGCCTTAGCCACATCGGAGACAGTGGTAGGAGTGCTGCTAGATGTAGCAGAAGCATCGGCCGCTGCTGGGGCGATGAAGGAGCCAAAATTGAGCCAAGGAGGGCCATCGAATGCAAGTGGAACTCAGGTCCACTCGCCAACTCAGGTAATTTTCCCTGCAGCATCAAGTACCTCGAAATAGACGTTTGCCAATTTTGCCATTTATCTATGCAATTTAAAACAAGCATGAATTAATTAAGATGTAAATTCATGCATAAAAATAAAATAAGTAAAATGCGGGGATCGGCCAGATACCCAAAAACGTACAAAGTCCAAAGTCTGATATACAGTTCATAAAGAAAAGAAAAATACAAGTTGGAAATCCAAAATGGGTCCCCATATTTTGCCAATTTCGCCTCCGTCTTCATTTGTCGGTACACCGGTCTTTGGCATTAATACATTTAATCCTCACTTACAAATTCTCTCAAAAGAAAATAAAAGTGCAAGGAATATAAAGGGTATCAAACTGGCCGATCCCAAAAACATATTTTAACTTATATTAACATCCACGCAGTTTATAGTATGCTACAGGCACAAAAGAAACAACCATGTATATAACTCTGGCATATATAATATGGAAAAAGAGACTATAAAATGTAATAATCTCTCGGACCACGGGGAGATGTCATACACCGTTAGGTTAGTTGACTAACGGCAGAGCGGTCGCATGATCCTTAAGATAATTATATTTTGAAAAAAATCCTAATCAATAATGCAAGAGATATTTAACATAATTTTAGTAGTTTTGACAAATTGGGCGTCAGGCCCTAAAACAAGAAATTAATAGTTTGATTGGGGCTGCAGGTCCATAAGTAAAATACTAATCATTGTAATAACCAATTTTATTAACTTGGCTTCTAGCCCAATAAGGCAAATTAAATTATTATTAATATTTGGGCTTCAGGCCCAGTTGCAAAATTTTAATTAACACATAAAATTTGCATGTGGATTAACTAGGCTTCTAGCCCAATTTGGAAACCCAAAATAATAATTAATCTGAATGGGGCTGCATGCCCATAAAACATACAGATAGTCTGATTTAGTAAATATAATAGAATATAGCCCTTAAACAAATTTTTGGGCTGATGAATGCTAAAACCCACCAACCCTAAGTCTGTCCCCTCAACTCCTTTTGACGGCGCTCTTAGAAAGAACCCCCCTGCCGTCGGGGGGATGGTGGTCAAAGACCTCCCCTGCGGGGGGGTGTCGCTGGGATCCCCTCGTCGTCGGTGGGGAGGCTGCTAGCCGAAGAACCCCCCTACTGGGGGGGTGTCGTGGGAGACCCCCATCGTCGTAGGCGGGGGGGGCTGCGGGCAGAAGACCCCCCCCCCTTCGGGGGGGTGTCGCGAGGAAACCCCCCCCCCCGCCGTCAGCGGGGGGGCGACGAGCAGAAGACCCCCCCTTCGGGGGCGTGTCGCGAGGAAAACCCCCCACCGTCGGCGGGGGGTGGCGAGCAGAAGACCCCCCCTTCGGGGGGGTGTCACAAGGAACGCCCCTGCCGTCGGCCGGGGGGCAATTCGCCGTGACAGAACCCCCCCCCCCCACAGCGGGGGCGACGATCGGAAACCCCCCCCCCCCGTCTTGGGGGGTTGCGGGGTCAGAGGCCCCCCCCTTTGGGGGGGCAGCGATCGGGAAACCCCCCCGCCGTCGGGGGGTTGCTGGCTCAGAGGCCCCCCCTTCGGGGGGCGACGATGAACATGGAGGGTATTTTTTTTAAATTTTTGTTATTAATCAGATTTATACAAGACTTTAAGATAAGCTTTGTAAAATTATGTTTATCAATATATTGTAATTTTCTACGGGATCGAAAAGTATTACCTCTAGATTAAAAAATCTAAGGACGATCGTAAAAACAGAAGATCCGTAGAAAGAGAAATCCACGCTCCTAATACGCCCAAAAGGATCGCCGCAACGGAGAGCCGCAACGGTACCCCGCAACAATAGATTCCTGCGTGCGTTTAGGGGTTTGATTTTTGAGAGGAGACGGGATGAAAAGCTCAAAAATAAGAGCGTAGGTGCCGATAACGTGTTAAGAGAGATTGGAAGAAGAGTAATTATGGCCAATGTCCATGGTTCTTTATTTATAAATTTCATAGGGTATTCCAAGAGACTTAGATACCAAAGGTCTCCACCACATTAAGAGTGGTGGAGTAATAGGGGGATAATTGGTGGGGAGGCCAAATGCCTCCCCCACTCACAACAAAGATGAATTTATTTGTTGAATTTGAGCTTTGTGTAGCCATGAGTAAATAAATCATCTAGTGTGTGGTTGTGGTTGGAAATGGATTAGTTTTGATTAAGTTTTGATTCATCTATCACTCATCAATTCTAGAGTTAACATTTATTTTAGATTTACATCCTTATTGCTATGAAATTTCCTTGAGAAGGTGAATTGAAGCTTTGTGGTGTTTGATTTTATACTCAAGAGAGGGAAATCACCACTATCTTTTATGAAATCTAATAAATGATGCTCTAGTTCACAATTCATGTGATGATTTATCATTTGTTTGATCCAAGAGGATGAGTAATTGATATAATCGATTTTAAGGAATACACCAATAAAGTAAGCAATTGTTCATTTGTGACCGAGATGGATAATGAACTCTTGATTACTTCAATAGAGAACCAAAATTTGATCACTAACTAATCCATTGATGAGACCACCCACACTTACTTTCCCATTAATTACTTGTGTTTGCTTGATTGTGATAATTATAATTCCATTCAAACAACAACCTTCACCTTCATAAGGTGGTCTTCACTCCAATTGTCTTGTTCCATCTCTTGATATCACATTACACATAGTCTAATAGTTGTCTCTGTGGATTCGACCCCGACTCATCGGGATATATTGCATTTGCGATATCCTACACTTGGGATTAGCATAAGTAATTTTGGCATCGTTGCCGGAGACAACAGTGAATATTTGTTGTGTGATTGATGTTGTTGGACAATTTTGTTTCGGAGATTACTATCTTCTTGTGAATACAACTTGTTTTCATTTTTGTAAAGAAATATTTGAAATCATAAAAATTAATGTATTTTTGGAAAGAGAATTATCTTATGTTCAATTTGTGCATGTGGATTAGAACTCCTAAAACACATCGAGTGTCGAAAGTAATTGATATGGTGGCTGAATTTCAAAATAATAACATGGATGGTGATAATGTAAATCATACGGATAATAGTTCACAACATGGTAGACGAACATTGAAAGATGATTTGAGGCCAACAAGATCTAGTTTAGCTACATATTTTATTTTACATATGGATGTCAATTCTTTTAACTTCAAACCGGGGTTATTCAACTCTTGCCTTCATTTCATGTCTTAAAGCGAGAAAATCCTTATACACATATTATGGAATTTGAAGAGGTGTGTGTTACATGCTTTAATGGAAAAACAAGTGCCGATACGATATATCTTAAGTTGTTTCCATTCTCTTTGAAAGAAAAAGCTAAAAATTGGTTGAATGCTTTACCGCCTCGTTCTATATCTTCGTAGTTAGAATTACAAAATGAATTTCTAAAAAAGTTTTTTCCATTGCACATGACTCAATACTTGATGATGCAAATAATGAATTTCGTGCAAAAGGGGAATGAAACGTTCGACCAAGCTTGGGGGCATTTTAATGAGTTGTTGCTTGCGTGTCCACACAATAGATTTGACTAGAGTAGAATCAATGGATTTTTCTATGATGGACTACAATCTAAGATGAAGCAATTTGTTGAGATGGTGTGCAACGGAGGATTCTTTGATAGAGAACCGAATGAGGATTGGGAATATTTGGATTTGGTGGCTGAAATGGCTCAAACATGGGATATAACATCCAAGTATGAGAGATATGATATGATTCCATCTATCCAACCATCTCGGAGAGGACCTTTTACATTGAACTGGATGTTCCTTGGAGGCAAAAATGAAGGCTTTGATCACTAGGAAGTTGCAAGCTCCTGAATTGAAAGGGGCTAAAGCGATGAAGGTGGAGCAAAATTGTGCCTTATGCGATCATGTGGGACATAGCATGGATGTTTGCTTTACACTCCTGGGTTTGAAGGAGATTAAGTGAGTCAAGTCAACAATTACCAAGGATATAATCCCAATTCTTACAATGCAAGTTGGAAGAATCATCCAAATTTAGGATGAGGTTCTCAAAGGCCACAACAACAACAACAATAACAAGGTCCACCACCTTATAGACCACCATTATTCAACAACAACAATTATCAAGGTGGAACTCAAAGAAGAAAGGAAGACCAAGGGTAGGACACACAACTACAATAAGTGAATGAGACACTTCAACAATTGAGTCAACATTTCCTCCCATTCCAACAATTTTAGCAAACTCAAAATCAACAAGTGAATGAAAGTATAGCAAAGTTGATGGCGACATTTGACAAGGGAAAGCTTCCGCCTCAACCATTGCCAAACCCCAATGCCGCCAATTCTTCATCATTAGGGACCAATATGAAGCCGTGTCAAGCGGTGACCACTCTTAGGAGTGGGAAAAAATTGAGAAACCTGACATTCTATATCAAAGGAATGATCAGGGAGTGGAGAATCGAGAGAAAGATGAGAATTCACGCAAAGACGAGCAACTTGATTATGCAAGATAAGGAGCCCGAATCTTATGTGCCTCACATTCCATTCCCACAAAGGCTTCGCACATCAAAGATGATATGTATCAATCTGAAATTAGGGAAATCTTTCAAAGATGTCAAATTAATATTCCATTGTTTGACGCTATTAACCAAATCCCCACGTATGCAAGTTTTTGAAAGATCTTTGTACAATAAAAAGAAAATTGAATGTAAAAAAGTATGCATTCAACACTGAACAAGTTAGTGACATAGTTCACCAAAACATGCTTACAAAATTTGAGCATCCCGGATCCCCAATTATACCTTGCATTATTGGCACTACCAAAATTGAAAGGGCATTGCTTGATTTAGGGTCAAGTGTAAATATTTTACCATATCCTATTTTCATGCAACTTGGACTTGGGGAATTGAAACCCGCATCCCTTATTCTACAATTAGTGGATATGTCTATTAAAGTTCCAAAGATGTGTATTGAGGATGTTCTTGTCTAAGTGGACAAATTTTATTTCCCCGTGAATTTTATAGTCCTAGATGTCCAAGGACCCAAAAATTTTCATGCAACCCCCATCATTTAGGAAGACCATTCCTTGCTACATGTAATGCGTTGATAAATTGTAGGGATGGTCAACTTAGAGTTTCATTTGGTAACATGACACTTGATCTAAATATCTTTAACTCGTGCAAGTTACCAAGGGGGGAAGATGGAATGGATGAAGTACATTTGGTTGATACACTTGTTGATGAACACTTTGATTTGGAATCTGCACATCCTATAAAATTTTATTGATTCATTCATCACCGATATTAATGATATCTCTTTTGTGCAGGAGAATAAAGCTAGCTCAAGTGAACCATTTGCACTTATCATGGAGACATTATCTTCCGCCATGCCATCCCAATCACCAATTGAAAATCAGGTGCCAAAGCTTGAACTTAAGCCATTGTCAGATTTTCTAAAGTACACTTTTCTAGGAGAGGAGAAAACATTCCATGTGGTAATATCATATAAACTCTCTCAAGAACAAGAAGGTAAATTGATTGATGTCTTGAAATTATATAGAGGAGCTATTGGTTGGTCCATTTTTGATATTAAGGGTATAAGCATCATATTTATCTTGAAAATGACACCAAACCCACTCAAAAGAGATGCAATGTAGGTTAAAACCAACTCTAAAAGAAGTGGCTAAAGGTGAAATCTTAAAATTATTGGATGTAGGAATAATTTACCCCATTTCAGATAGTAAATGGGAGAGTCCCACTTAAGCTGTTCCAAATAAATCCAGCCTCACTGTGGTTAAAAATGAAATGATGAGCTCATTCCTATTAGAACTACCACATGATGGAGAATGTGCATAGTTTATGGGAAGTTGAATTCACAAACTAGAAAAGATCACTTTCCTCTACCATTCCTTGATCAGATTTTAGCGAAGGTAGCTGGATATGATTTTTATTGCTTTTGTGATGGCTATTCAGGTTATTATCAAATAGAAATTGCACCAGAGGATCAAGAAAAAACTACATTTACAGGTCCCTTTGGTACATTTGCTTTCAGAAGAATGCCGTTTGGTTTGTGCAATGCTCCTGCTACTTTTCAACGGTGCATGATAAGTATTTTTGATGAAATGGTTGAAAAGATAGTGGAGGTTTTTATGGATGATTTTTCAGTGTATGGAAATTCTTTTGATGAATGCCTGACTAACTTGGCTCTTGTACTTAACAGGTGAATTGAAAAGAATTTGTTACTTAATTGGGAGAAAAGCCACTTTATGACCAACTCAGGTTTGGTCCTTGCCACATTGTTTCTAAAGAAGGTATACAAGTTGATAGAGCCAAAGTTGAGGCAATAGAAAAATTGCCAACCCCAAGGCACGTAAAAGATATGCGATCATTTTTGGGACATGTTGTTATAGAAGGTTCATTAAGGATTTTAGTGCAATATCTCGTCCTTTGTGCCAATTGTTATCCAATAATGTTGAGTTTGTATGGACATCCGAATGTCAAGATTCTATTGATATATTAAAGAAAATGCTTACATCTGCTTCTATTTGCAGGTACCATATTGGTCACTGCCCTTTGAGATAAAGTGTGACTCCAGCAACTTTGCAGTTGAAGCTGTTCTAGGGGCAAAGTAAGGGGGAAGAATCTAGTAGTGATCTACTATGCTAGCAAATCCATGAATGAAGCTCAGCGGAACTACACAACTATAGAGAAAGAGTTTCTTGCTATAGTGTTTACTTTGGATAAATTCAGAAGCTATATCTTGGGCTCTCATATCCTTATTTTCACTGACCATTCTGCTTTGAAATATTTGCTTACAAAGAAGGATGTTCAACCAAGACTGATACATTGGATTTTATTGATGCATGTGTTTAATATCCAGATCAAGAATAAAAAGGCATGGAGAATTTAGTAGCCGACCACCTTTCACAGTTGACAGTCGGCCTTGATTCAGCTGAAAAGTCTTTGGAGGATTCATTTCGTGATGACTATGTATATAGTGTCACCACACTACCTTTGCATGCCGATATTGTTAATTATTTGGTGACTGGTTAGACTCCTGAACATTGGTCATTTTAGGATTTTAAAAAATTCAAGTCTGCGGTAAAATTCTTATTTTTCGATGATCCTTACCTTTATAAATATTGTAGTGGCTAAATTGTTCGGAGATATATCCCAGACCATGAATAAATAGTGTGATGAGATTTTGTCATGATGGGGTGTGTGGTGGTCCCTTTTCTGCAAATAGAACTGTTGCCAAAATTTTACAATGCGGTTTTTATTGGCCTAGCATGTTAAGGATACATTCAATTTTTTTAAATCATGCATGCCATGTCAATAGTTAGGAGGGATAACTAGAAGAAACATGATGTCCATTAACCCCATATTGGAAATAGAAATATTTGATTGGTGGAGTATTGATTTCATGGCTCCTTTTCCATCATCCTTTGGATATATGTAAATTTTTCTTTCTATGGATTATGTATCTATATGGGAGGAGGCAATTCCTTACAGGTTGAACGATGTCCAAATTGTGCTCAAGTTCCTAAAGGACAATATTTTTTCGATATTTGGAGTACCGAAGGCCATTATAAGTGATGGAGATACTCATTTTTGCAATCGCTTGTTTGCCAATTTAATGAAGAGATTTGGGGTGACGCACAAGGTAGCTACACCATATCACCCCCAAACAAATGGTCAAGCGGAGCTTGCAAATCGTGAGATCAAATGCATCATCCAAAATAAGGTAAATCCTTCAAGAAAGGATTAGAGCTTGCGCTTATCCAAAGCTCTATGGGCTTACCGTACGACATACAAAATGATTTTAGGGATGTCTCCATACCCGCTAATTTTTGTAAAATTTTGTCATTTACCGGTTGAATTGGAACATAGTTCATTTTGGGCTATTAGAAAACTTAATTTTGATAATGACTCCTTGTTTACCTTTCGCAGGATTCAATTGGCGGAAATAGATGAATTGCGGAGGGACGCATATGACTACGCAAGGATAGCTTAAAAAAGAATATATGAAGATAGTGCATGGTCGAATATACTAAAGAAAGAGTTCTTGCCGAGACAACAAGTTCTCTTATACAATTAGAGTCTTCATCTATTTCCCGGAAAATTACGTTTAATACGGACGTGACCATTCTTCGTGAAAGAAGTTTTTCCCTATGGTATGATGATGCTCATCAACATGAGGGATGTGAACGAGTTTAAAGTAAATTGGCAAAGTCTTAAACATTTTCATACAACATGGAACAAAGATGATTGCACCGAGGAGCTTGAAGACCCACCCTTGGGTGGTGATTAACCCGGTGAATTCTTTTCAACTCTACCACTTTATATGTCCATATGTATAGATTTTATCTTTTATGTGTTTTTACTTGATTTTTCTTTCATAGCTTCCTTTTTAATCTAACGACCTTCAAAACATTAAGGACAATGTTCATTCTTAGCTGGGGTAAGGGATTTAGGAAGCTATTCATTCAAAACTTATACATAAAAATATTTCTTTCTTTTCTTTTTGAGTATTAAAAAATTGTGAATAAACTCATAAACTCTCTTATAAAAAGATAATGAAATTTAAATCTCCACCTTATCAAAATAGTATATTGTTAATCCCTTGATTTTCAAAGTGGAAGACATTCTTTAAGCAACCATGAATATCATAATCTTCAAAATTAATCTTGGAATGTATGAATGTATGATTATTTTAAGCATGATACAATAACTAGAAATGTTCTTCATGAATATAGTTTATTTCCATAATGGTGTGTGTCTCATATTACCATGATTAGTATAAAACATCCATTGGCGATGTAGATATCTTTGTGAAGATATTTGATTGGTTAGAAATCCATTTCCAAATGAATTTGGTCTTTTGAACTCCCACACTCCTTTGATTAGGAAATTATGGTGTTGATTATCTACTTGAGCATGCATTAAAAAAAGAAAGTGTAAATAAAGTGTATCGTTCTCCCAATTTTATCGAGTAGCCGAACTCTTACGCCTCAGGAAGCGCCGAGAGTTCGCGTCGAAAGTTGAAGTATGTGGGAGTGCACAAAATAAATATATAAAAACTAAAAAATGAGATTTGAATGATTTGATCTATTAAGCACGAGGGGGTCCCTTTTGACCTAATACCCAAAGACCGTCCGGTCTTGGAGTCATTGGCCTAAAATTCGTTAAAAGAATCATTTCAAAATCCAAAGAAAAAAGAGAGAAGAAGTGTAAGAATAAAAATAAAGCATGCATAGAGTGGATTCACTTCTATTTCTTTTCGATGAGGGAAGTGACTCATAAACCATACAATTGGGAATTTGGAGAGTAATGCCATGAAAAATGCTCAACATAAGGATATTCACTTAGCATAGGATTGAATTGTGTTAATTATGGGTAATAATGGATATAACTTCATGGAATAATTCTATTTAATGAATCACATGGAAAACTATTAAGTATTGCTTGGAAAAATATTTTCACCATTTCAATTCAAGATCAATAGAAGAGTAATGTTATGATTTTATGAAAGTTTGCATGATTTGCTAGGAACTAGAAAAATACTAGTTGGGGAGGTGTGATTATGGTTGAAAATTGCATATATAACCACTTAAATCATAAGGTGTTGTGCACAATATATGGATAATCGAGCTCAATTAAGTCCACTTTGAGAATAACGTCTTTTATTATGAGCTAATCAATTTTTGTGCTTAAACTACTCTACCTAAGACTTAACAAAGTTTTTAATATTTTTCAAGAATTTTTGGAATTTTTCAGGAAATATTTGAAGCTCAAAGGGATGAAATATTAGACCACAAGGCCGTGTGTTATAACCCAAACAGCCACGTGAAGCCCAAAAGAAGAGAGCCTGACATAGCAGATCACATGGTCGTGTGCATCACGCCAAATGATCGTGTGGGAGTCCACATTTCTAAGGAATCTTAAGGCTCGAATATGATGGTGACGCGGTCGTGTACTTTCAACCAAACGACCGCGTTATAAGTCAACCGGGAGGCTATCTAATGTAAATGATGCGACCGTTTCATTAAGACCAAATGACCGTGTTAGGAGCTCAGATGAAGATTAAAAAAAGTAACTTGGAGGTTTTACACGGCCGAGTCATTCGACTGACGTGACCGCGTCGTTCCACCCAACTTGTGCCCAACATTTGCACTACAACAAAATGGTCGCATCAAAATTCGACGCGACCGCATCGAATGAGATCAATTCAAGGCCAATTAACCGTGTGATGAGTCGTGTCAATCCAATTTGCTGACTCAGCTCGACATCGCGAGAGTTTGTTTTGATCTGACGATCAGGTGAAGTGAGGGAAAGTTTAATTTTCGAATAAAGGGTGGAGATTGATGGGGAATGGTTGTATGTAATTGAGAGAGACGAGTGTTTTGTAAGAGATTCGGTTAGAGATTCAAATTCTTCTTCTTCTTCCTTTAAGGACGCGTGGGAGAGGAGAGCATCAGCTGGAGCTTGGGGCTTGTGATTCATTGTTATCTAGGGCTTTGAACGGTTGCGAAATTTGCAATCAATTTGGTGAAAAACTTCTGATCTCTATCTCAATTTACTTATTCTACATTTGATTTTTGAGCAATTAAAGATGAATCTATTTGTTGAATTTGAGCTTTTTGTAGCCATGAGTAGCTAAATCCTCTAGTATGTGGTTGTGGTTGGAAATGGATTAGTTTTGATTAAGTTTTGATTCATCGATCTATCACTCATCAATTCTAGAGTTATCATCTATTTTAGATTTACATTCTTATTGCTATGAAATTTCCTTGAGAGATGGAATTGAAGCTTTGTAGTGTTTGATTTTAAACTTGAGAGAGGGAAATCACCACTATATATCTTTTATGTAATCTAATAAATGATGCTCTAGTTCACAATTCGTGCGATGATTTATCATTTATTTGATCCGAGAGGATGAGTAATTGATATAATCGATTTCAAGGAATTGGATACACCAATAAGGTAAGCGATTGTTCATTTGAGACCGAAAGGGAGAATGAATACTTGATTACTTCGATAGAGAACCAAAATTTGATCACTAACTAATCCATTGATGACACATCCCACACTTGCTTTCCTATTAATTACTTGTGTTGAATTTGCTTGATTGTGATAATTATAATTCCATTCAAACAACAACCTTCACCTTCATAAGGTGGTTTTCACCCCAATTGATCTTGTTCCAACTCTTAATATCACATTACACGTATTTTAATAGTTGTCTCTTTGGATTCGACCCCAACTCATTGGGATATATTGCATTTGCGATATCCTACACTTGGGATTAGCTCAAGCAAGCACTAACTAGGACCTTGTCTTTCTCGATTGTCCAACTTGGATTTCTTTTATTGGCCGCAATTATCATAGGTGTAAAATCTTTCGCTTTTTGGTGGGCGGCTTGTCTTCTGTTGTCTGTAGCACCCCCATGTTCTTCTATTAAACATTGCTTTTAAAATTCAGGATACATTGAGTTATATTGAAAATGTAGATTGAATTGGAAATGTGGATTGTATAAGAAATTTGGATTGTATGGGTAGGTTGGATTCGGATGAATAAATGAGCTATATTCTACATTGGTCTCAAGTGGTGAAATTTGTGGAAGATTTGGGTTGCTATATGCACTTGAAGAATTTAACAAATGGTGGAAGTAATTGGGATGATGTGGCTCCATGGCAAATGAGTATTCAATGCACAAAATTAGATAACTAAAGGGAAAAAAAGAAGAGATGTGGAAAACAAAAGCTTGGGGAGTAACATGTATATATAAGAGAAATATGCCAAAATACTGAACGAAAACATGCACAAAGTCCAAGAAAGAAACCAAAAAATCCAAGTCTCAACGGCTCTTAACGGCTAGTTTTTCCCTTGTATCAGACGTCTGAATTTCACTACTCGGACGTTGTTGAGTATTGACTTCCCGGATTTGGCTTTGATGATGAACATACATAAATATCATGAACTAACTCTTTGTGAGCGCAGTTATGGAGATCGTCGCCAAATTTCTATGAACATCAAAAGCGACGTCTCAAGACTTCTCAAAGCGTGTGATCGTGTACCTAAAGCTTCTTTGAAGCTCAAATACCATTATTGAAGTCAAGAAGATTCGATTGAAGCTTTTAAAGACGGTTCGTCAAGTTTTATTTATAGTCTTCTAGCTTCATTTCGTAGATTGTTAAGCCTTGAGTAGGTCTTACGTTTTAATCTTCATTAAACTCATTTCATTAGAGCTAGGATCTTATTAGAAGCCCATACAAACTTTCCCGAAGCTTCGCGCTTCGATTCGTGGCTTCTTGTGCATGTTAGTTGGTTCAAGAAGAAGAACCAACCGAGTAGATGGCAATCTAGTCGGTCGGCAAAGCTTCTTGAACCGACTAGAATGCCTTCTTCATTTTCAGCTCACTTACTGTTTACAGTTAGTCGGTCCAAGAAGGTTCACCGACCGACTAGTTATGAAACTAGTCGGTTAGGAATCCTTCTTAGACCGACTAGTTGAGCTTCCACTGTTCAGCCTAACTTACTGTTTACAGTTAGTCGGTCAAAGCACAACGACCGACCAACTAGTTGAGAAACTAGTCGGTTAGAAGTTGTTCTAAAACCGACTAGCTGTATTTGAATTCAGCCTCTTTGTTTTCACCTGTTAGTCGGTCAAAGAACACTCACCGACCGACTAGTTGTGAAACTAGTCGGTTGGCAAGTCTTCTTGGACCGACTAGTTCTCTATCTCTTGAACTTCTTCTTTTGGCTGTTATTCAGTTAGTTGGTTCATGTTGTTTCACCGACCGACTAGTTGATGAACTAGTCGGTCAGGGGTCCTTCTTTGACCGACTAGTCTGCTTTAAAATAGAGCTGTTGGAGCATTAAATGCCACGAATTTTGCTCTCTCTTTCATCTATCCTATATATACTTGGAGTGCTACTTTCATAGCATTCAAGGCTGATATTTATTGAAGTTTAGAGATCAAAGAGAAGCAATTAATTCTCATTCAAAGCTCTTTCACTTCTCAGTTGAATCTCTCCCTCACTCTTATTTCAAAAGAGAGATTCATTGATTGTGAGCCTTCCAAGCCAAGAGCTTGATCCAAGGTCACCAACATCTTCCTAGGTCTACATTGCTGATCTACATCTTGGAGCTAGGGTTTGGTGCCTTCATCTTCCCCAAAATCCTCTTTGCCCTAAATCGTAAGTTTACTCAAGGCATAGGATTTTGTCGGTAAGAATTTCGTATTTCATTTACTTTGAATATTGCAAGTGATTTACTCTCGGTTGTGAGAGTTTGTTTGTGATCCCGGTTTGTGGGAGTCACATTTTCATTTGTGTATGAATTGATCTTGTAGAGGTTTCTACAAGTATTTCATAGTGCAAATTTGAGTTAGAAGTTTCTAACTCAAGTATCTGGAGGGGATCCGGGTGTTTGGGACGTATGATCACCGGGAACAAGTCGGGGAGACTTGGGTGGATCCGAACCCGTTTATTCGATCGTTTGTGATTGTTTTCTTTGTTGTCAATATTTACATTTCCGCATTGTTGGTTGAGTTAGCAAGATAATTAGGAATTATCTTCTTAATTATTTTAAATTACTATTCACCCCCCCTCTAGTACTTGTGCAGTAGCTACGTAGGGCATTACATTTGGTATCAGAGCCAAGTACCTAGCTATGTCTTACAACGACAACAAGACCGTACGTCCACCTTCAGACTACAGCACCTTCAGGAACCGTGAAGGAGCTTCTTCGGTGATGGAAGGACACTTCCGACAAGGCCTCCCTTCTTTAACGGTACCAATTACAGGTACTGGAAATGCCGGATGGAAACCTTCATCCGGAGCGCTTCACTATGGAGAGCCACATTGACAGAGTACGTCGAGCCCGAAGAAGAAGATTTCGCTAAGTGGACTACCGCGGAGGTCACCGTGGTGGTAAGCAATGCCAAGGCAATGAATGCCTTGCAATGTGCTTTGGAGCACGAGGACTTCAACAAAATATGCACATGTAAGAGTGCATATCAAATATGGAACTCACTCCTCATCTTGCATGAAGGAACGAGTAGGGTAAGAGACTCCAAACTCGTAGTTGTAAATAAAGATTACGAGTTATTTCATATGCAACAGGTTGAGAAGATGAAGGAGTACTATGCTCGTTTCGTCGACATCACCAACGAGTTGGAGGCTCTTGGAAAGACTTACACCCAAAAGGAGAAAGTCTCAAAGATAATTGACGGACTTCCTTCTTGTTGGGAGAAACGTACCTTCGCCATCGAGGAAGGTCACGATATGAGTAAGTATACTGTTATTCAACTAATGGGTACCTTGATGTCTTATGAGGTACGCAAGGATAGCAAACTAAAGTTGCAGGACAAGATGAAGTCTTACTTGAAGCACGACGAGCCAAAGAAAAAGGCGACTGCTTTCAAGACCGCTCCATCTACACCTACATCTACCGATGGTGAAGAATCGGAAGAAGAGTTGGACTTGGAATCCATTGCCCTCATGGCAAAGAAGTTCAACCGGTTCTTCCAGAAAGGTAATTTCAAGAACAAATCTAAGTTTAGTTCTTCTAACGCCTCTGCTCCTTTGTGCTTTAAATGCAATAAGCCAAGACACATGAAAGCGGATTGTCCTCAAAACAAACACAAGGAGAAGTGGAAGGCGCCAAAGTTCGACAAGTCAAAGAAGTACAAGAAAGGGTACAAGAAAGGGCTTGTCGGGACATTCACCGACTCCGACGAGGACTCGTCAAGTGGAGAGTCGGACGATGAGCAAGTGGAGCAAGCACACATGTGCCTCATGGCAAGAGAGGAACATGATCAAGGATCATCTTCCGATGATAGCGAGGATGAAGGCGATGAGGTAACTATGGATGAACTTAGATTAGCTAACGAGCAAATATGGTCTAAGTATTCTAAATCAGTAAATAGATATACTAAGATAAAAGATGAGTTAGCTAGCATCTAAACCTCGCCTAAACCTATCATCATCAACAACGACACCGTTGTTGAAGATTTGAGAAATGAGATTGTAAATCTCAAATCTCAACTTGAGCATGTTCATATTGAGGAATCGGATGAACATGAGATGGCGGATTTGATTTCTCGAAACTCAACTTTGAGTATTGAGAATGAGAATCTCAAGTCTCGTGTTTGTGTACTCACATCGCAAGTATCCACTTTGGATGCTTCTATGCATTCTCTCACCGAGAAGTATGAGTGCACATTAGGCCGAATTATTAAATTCAATAAAGGTAAGGACCATTTGGATAATATCCTAAATGACTTACTTCCGACCAATCACCACATTGGCTTGTGGTATAAGATGGGAAATTCATCCAAATCGGCCAGTACCTTTGTTAGGCCAACTTCCGATGCCTCAACGAGTGGTAGCAAACACTCCATTGGTAGTTCATCTACCAATGGTGCTTCCCTTCGTACACACCCTCATTTGGAAAGAAACCAACTTTGGGTGGACCTCCAAAGAAGGGTCATGCTTATATGTACACCAATACCATGTCACGTAGGAACACACATCCTACTCCACATGTTCACACATATGATGATTTTTATGCACCACATCCACGGGCACGTGCACACCATGTGAGACACCCTCACGCACGTGTTCCTCCACATGCATATGTTCACCCACATCATTGTATGAACAATTATCATCATGCACCATTTCATCATGTGCCATATGCCTATCCACGACATGCATCACGTAGAAATCAACAACGCATGCATGCTCCCAATAGGATTAGGGCTCCCAAAATCTTCACTATTTGGAGCCCGAAGAACACAAGCATGAATGAAATACAAGCTTATATGAATTCTTATTTTATGAATGTCGTGCATAATGATGATTTCATTGGGAAGTCTAAGTCCAATTGGACTTGGCTTCCAAAGGTCTAAGCTTTTAGGACCCAATGACCTTGGGTACCATGGAATGATATGTTTATCTTTAGGTACTCAAGAAAAAGAAACAGAGCAACAAATCCAAATTTGGCTCCAAGAATAATTGGATACTCGATAGCGGGTGTTCAAAACACATGACGTGTGACGCTCAATTGCTCTCCAGAGTGGTGCCCATTGCAAATTGAAACCGGGTAGTCTTTGGAGGCAACGAGAGTGGAACCATCATATGTGTTGGTAAAGTAGGTAATCCTTCTAAACCACCTATATGTGAGGTTTGCCTTGTTAAAGGATTAAAGCACAATCTTATTTCAATAAGCCAACTTTGTGACAAAGGTTACAAAGTTAGCTTTGCGAAAGGAATGTGCCATATTTTAAGAAAAGATAATAATGATTTATTGTTTTTCGGCACACGCCATAAGGATATATATATCTTAGATCTCCCAAAATCGCATGAACAATGTCTCATTACCAACACAAGTGAACAACACTTATGGCATCGACGTTTTGGTCATGTGAACTTTGGAACACTTTTTAAGCTTTCCAAGTTAAATTCTATTAGAGGCTTCCCTAAGCTTGTCTTTCAAAAGAAAAGCTTTTGTGACTCGTGTCAACGAGACAAGCTTCCAAAATTGTCATTTAAACCTAAGAAAAGCATTTCATCTAAGCGGCCTCTAGAGCTATTACATCTAGATCTTTTTGGGCCAACTAGAGTTGCTTCATTAGGAAATGCACGATATGGACTTGTCATCGTTGATGACTTTTCTAGATTTACTTGGGTATTTTCCTTAAGTAATAAAAATGATTCTTTTGAAAACTTCACAACATTTGTTAAGAAAGTACAAAATCTCATTGGAACCACCATTGTCACTATTCGTAGTGATCATGGAGGAGAATTTGAGAATGAGTCTTTCTCAAATTTTTGTGATGAAGTTGGTATTACTCACACCTTTTCATTCCCTCGTGCACCTCCACAAAATGGTGTTGTTGAGAGAAAGAATAGGACGCTAGTGGAATGTGCTCGCACTATGCTTGATGATAGCCAACTTGGCGATCAATTTTAGGCGGAAGCGGTACATACCGCTTGCTATGTGTTTAATAGGATACTTTTGAGGCTCGGTACCAAACAAACTTGTTATGAATTGTTATTTGGTAGATTGCCTCAAGTTAAACATTTTCGAGTTTTCGGTGCAAAATGTTTTATTAAAAACATGTATGGTAGTTTGGACAAATTTGATACAAGATCCGATGAGGGGATATTTGTTGGATATTCCTCCCGTAGCAAAGCCTACCGGATATACAACAAACGAACCTCAACGATCGAGGAATCACTTCATGTTTCATTCAATGAAGGTTTTGTCCCGACTAGAATTACTAATGATGATGACTCCATGGATGTCTTATGTGATTCTATTGGTAATTCTAATCCTATTGATTATATTGATACTAACCCTACTAATGAATCTGTTGAGAATGTTCCTAGTGATCAGGGAATTCCCAAACGGCTTCATACAGTTCGTGACCATCCTCATGAGCAAGTCATTGGCAACATCCTTGATAGTGTCAAGACGAGATCTCAAGTCAACTACTTCGCTCATTGTGCCTTTGCCTCCTCAATAGAGCCAAAGAATATTAACGAAGCATGCGAAGATAGTGCTTAGATCCTTGCCATGGAGGAAGAGCTCATTCAATTCGAGAGTAATGAGGTTTGGGAGCTTGTTCCATTGCCATCGAAGAACCACACCGTTATAGGAACGAAGTGGATTTTCAAGAACAAGACGGACGAAAACCAAATCGTCGTCCGGAACAAAGCTCGATTAGTAGCTCAAGGCTACCGGCAAGAGGAAGGTATTGATTTCGAAGAATCCTTTGCTCCGATAGCTAGATTAGAATCTATTAGATTATTGTTATCTTTTGCATGCCATAAAGATTTTAAACTCTTTCAAATAGAAGTAAAAAGTGCGTTTTTAAACGGAGAGGTTGTTGAGAAAGTTTATGTTTCTCAACCTCCGGGTTTTATAAATGAAAAATTTCCAAATCACGTTTTCAAACTTAAGAAAGCACTTTACGGTTTGAGACAAGCTCCTCGAGCTTGGTATGACCGTCTAAAGAATTTTCTTTTGGATTTGGGTTTTAAAATGGGAGAAGTTGATTCTACATTATTTGTTAAGTATTCGAATAATGATATTATTTTAGTTCAAATTTATGTTGATGATATTATTTTCGGTGCTACTAACTTCACTCTTTGCGAAGAGTTTTCTAATGTGATGAAGGATCAATTTGAGATAAGCCACATGGGTGAGCTCAAATATTTCTTAGGTCTCCAAATTCGCCAAATGAACGATGCAATCTTCATCCACCAAACCAAGTATACGTTGGAGTTGCTAAAGCGATTTGGAATGGAGAATGCCTCCGGGAATGTCACGACCCGCTTCCCTAAAATGGAGGCGAGACGTGAAAAGGTCCTCACGAGAGTGGAGCTGTGAAGCCCCAAACCCGATAAGCGTCCACAATACATAAACAGGTCCCTGTAACCACAACAGAATAACAATAATAACACAAGGAGAGGCCGAAATAAAATTCCACATCTCACAAATTGTCCAACATCAATAAAAGTCCAACATCCAGAAAAGCCACCAAGCTAAAAGAAAAGAGTCCAAGGCCCAGAACAAGGCCAACAAAAGAATACGACATAACAAGGTATGGGTGCTACGCACCGAATACAAAACAACTGTCTAATCAAAAGTAAAGCACAACGAAGACACTAGGACTGGTCCCCAGTGTCCACGTACTCCCCGTCAAACACGGGCTCGGGCTCGGCGTCAGCAAACACCTCGTCCTCAACGAGGTACTCGGGCTCAGGATCTAACATGTGTCACCCAAAAGAGTAAAGGGGCACATGTCAGCAAGTCTAAAAAGACTTGGGCAAGGAAACTGAAAGTAAGGCAACTAGCAACCTAGCAGTTTAGTATGATGCATGGCATGACAGTTATAACATGAGTGCACAATTTAAAACGTGGCAAGACGGTTTGTACAAGAGAGCAATCATCGGGACAAGACAAGAGTAGCCAAGCTACTATCAATTCAATCAATTCACATTTTGTAGGTGTTTATGCCATTCGCTGAATGGCATAGCATTTCAGACCGATCGGCACTAAACACTACCCAATACTCACACGATATGGAGCCTGGGGTCCCTGCACATTGAGCTCATCTAGTGAGCCTAGGGTTGCCCCGCACATTGAGCTCGCATTCTTAGTTCACAATTCATTACATCGAGCGTAGGGGTTTCCAACTCATTATGCTCGCTTCTGGTCACGAGCCAGGAAACACAAGTATGGCGTAGGGAACACCTAGCCGGAACACGCAATTCGGGCATTGGCTATCAACCAACACATGGCCCGCTTCTGGAACACGAGCCAGGAACACAACATTGTAGCGAAGCTACGCAATCACAGCAATACCTAAAGTATGCGAGGTCATGACAATTTATTTGCGTACAGTTAATTAAATTAAACGTGACAGGCGAAATGCAATGACATGAACATATTCACGTACCGTTAATTGAAAGTAAACATGACATGTTAATTGTGCAACATGCTAAATGTCGGGATTAGCTTCGTTGTCAAGCTAATTCCCCAATTTGCGCCTAGGCGAGTATCATTTCGTCGCCTAGCCTCTTTTACGCCTACAACAAGCAAATGGCCTAAAACATGGCCTAAACCCTAAGTGGCAAGTTTCACTTGCCTAGCACCGGGGATGACGATCAACCTCGTCACACGGATGCTATCTACGAGGAAATCGCTGTTTAGGGGGAAACAAACACCAAACACATGAAATTAATTAGGGTTTCACCAAAATTATAAATAAGTTATAAAAACAACGGTAGATCGATTTCTTACCGAGAGGAGACGGAAGGAACACTCCGGGGAACCCTAGGATCAGATCTGGAAGAGATTGGAGAAGTTTGGGGAAAATAGGGTTTTGGGGGATTTGGGGATTTTGATGGGTTTTGATGGAGATTTGGGGAAGATGAGGGGTGGAATGAGTGAATGGATGGATTGGATGATGGATTTAGGGCTTGGAATGGAGAAATGGAGCTTGGAGGAAGATGGGGGCTGAAGAGGGAAGTTTTTAGGGTTTTGGGTCGTGTTGGAGAAGAAGAAGTCGAATGGGTAGGGTTTAAATAGGCTAGGCTGGCGGCTGCCCAGAAATTAGGGTTTTAACACAGACTAGTCGGTCAAAGAACAACCACTGACCGACTAGTTTGGCAACTAGTCGGTCGGTCGACCAACGCAGACCGACTAAGTGCAAACAGTAACTCCTGAACGAAAATATGATTTAGAGTTAGTCGGTCCATGAGCAAATACTGACCGACTAGTTTAGCATCTAGTCGGTCGATGAACGTTCTTAGACCGACTAAGAGTAAACAGTAACTGATACAAAAATAAGATGATGAGTTAGTCGGTTCAAGAAGCATTGCTGACCGACTAGTTTGCAACCTAGTCGGTCAACCAACGTTCTTAGACCGACTAACGATAAACAGTAGCTTCCTCAGAAAATTAGAAAGCTCACTAGTCGGTCCAAGAAGGATTGCCGACCGACTGGATCGTCATCTAGTCGGTCGGTGGCCCTTCTTACTCCGGTTAATGAGCACAGAAAAGTTCCGATACGGAGCGCGAGGCCCCGTGATCGAATCCTAAGACTCCTAGGCTTGATCTAATAGTTAGATATGACCGTTATGAAGCCCGTCACAAACGACGTACTTCGAAATCGACGATCCTAAGGAAGAATCGAGAAAATACGACGAATCGATCGAAAATGAAAGTTACGGAGACGAAAACCACACAAGAGGAGAAAACCCACCAAAACATATATTATATTATAATAAATTCAGATACAAGGAAACCAGTCGTTACATCCTCCCCAACTTAAGAAAAATTCCGTCCTCGGAATTTCCGTATACTCACGAGTCCGGAAACAAAAGTGGGTAGCGCTCTCGCATCTCATCTTCTCTCTCCCAAGTAGACTCTCCCGGCGAACCGTGCCGCCACATCACTCTAACAAGATCGACGACCTTGTTTCGAAGTGACTTCTGACGCCTGTCCAGAATCTGCACCGGATACTGGTCATACGTCAAATCTGGGCGAACGGCGATCTCCGAGAAATCCACGGCATGAGATGGATCGCTAATGTATCGACGAAGCTGCGACACATGGAAAACATTGTGAATTCATTCCAAAGATGGCGGCAAAGCCAAGCGATATGCTACCTTGCCAACCCTCTCCAAAACGTCAAATGGTCCAATGTATCGCGGGCTCAACTTCCCACGCTTCCCAAAACGAATCACACCACGATTCGGGGAAATCTTCAAGAACACATGGTCGCCCGGCTGAAACTCCAAAGGACGACGTTTAGCATCCGCCCAATGCTTAAAACGGTCCTGAGCAATTCTCAACCTCTCCCGAATATTCCTGACGATATCCACGGCCTCCACGATCATCTCAGGTCCTAACAACTCCCGATCTCCAACGTCATCCCAACTCAATGGCGATCGACATTTCCTCCCATAAAGAGCGGCGAATGGCGCCATGCCAATACTCGCCTGGAAGCTGTTGTTGTAGGAAAACTCTACCAGATGTAGATGGTCCTCCCACGAACCCTTGAAATCCAACATGCACGCCCTCAGCATGTCTTCCAAAATCTGAATTGTCCTCTCGGACTGGCCATCCGTCTGCGGATGGTACGCCGTACTGAAACTCAGACGCGTACCCAAACTCTTCTGCAAACTCTGCCAGAACTGAGATGTGAACCTCGTGTCTCTGTCAGACACGATACTCACGGGGACTCCATGAAGTCGCACAACCTCCTGCACGATTCACGTTACATCACTATCCAAACTAGGAAAAGGAAATAAAACAGAGAGTAAAAGAATTTTACCTCCATATATCTCCTCGCTAGCGCCTCAGTGGACTGCCCCACTCGGAACGGAATAAAGTGCGCAGATTTGGTCAATCGATCTACGATCACCCAAATCGCGTCATTCTGCTTCGGACTCCGAGGTAGTCCAGTCACGAAGTCCATAGTGATGTGTTGCCACTTCCACTCCGGAATCGGAAGCGGTTGTAGCAACCCGGCCGAACGCTGATGCTCCGCCTTCACTTGCTGGCAAACCAAACACTTGGCTACACTCCGAGCCACGCTCCTCTTCATACCATGCCACCAATAATTCAGACGAAGATCCTGGTACATCTTGGTGCCACCAGGATGCACAGAATACGGCGAACTGTGTGCCTCCACCATCAGCTCCTCTCTGATATCCCCAGCAGGCACACACAACCTGGCTCCAAACCTCAGCGAGCCATCCTCATGAATCAAAAAGTCAGTCCGCAGACCGGCTTCCACCATCTCCCGAATCCTCACCAGCTTCGGATCCTCAGCCTGGCCAGCCTTAATCCGATCCACGATCGTCGACTGCACCTGCATGTACATCAACGACGAAGCCTCTCCAGGAAGAACAATCTCCACGCCAGACTCGCAAAAATCCTGCTGCAATCTCCACTACGAGGTCAAAATCATCACCGCCGGAAGCCTACTCAAAGCATCTGGAACCACATTCACCTTGCCAGGGTGATACCGCAAATCAATCTCATAATCCGCCATAAGCTCCAACCATCGACGCTGTCGCATGTTAAGCTCCTTCTGAGTGAAAATATACTTCAAGCTTTTGTGATCGGTGAAAATCTTCACTTTCTCACTCAGCAGGAAGTGCCTCCAAATCTTAAGAGCAAACACAACGGCAACCAACTCCAAATCATGCGTCGGGTAATTCTTCTCATGAACCTTAAGCTGACGAGACGCATACGCCACAACGTGCCCGTGCTGATGCAACACACAACCGAGACCCTTGCCAGAAGCATCGCAAAAGATCTCAAATCCACCGCTGCGGTCAGGCACGACAAGAATAGGGGCACTCGTCAACCTCTCCTTCAGAACACCAAAAGCACTCTCACAATCACCCGACCAAACAAAAGCAACATCCTTCCGCGTCAACCTGGTCATCGGCTCAGCAATACGAGAAAAGTCCTTAATGAATCGCCGATAATAACCAGCAAGTCCAAGAAAACTCCGAATCTCAGACGCAGACGACGGAACAGGCCACTCCCTGATGGCCCGAATCTTCTCGGGATCCACAGAAATACCATCTCCAGTCACCACATGCCCGAGAAAAGCAACCCTATCCAGCCAAAACTCGCACTTCGAAAACTTAGCATACAAACGATGCTTCCGCAAAATCTCCAACACCGTCCTTAAGTGCGAGGCATGCTCTTCCTCCGACTTCGAATAGATCAGAATTTCGTCAATAAAGATAACGACAAACTTATCCAAAAAGTCGTAGAAAATCAGGTTCATCAAATTCATGAAAACTGCGGGCGCGTTAGTTACACCAAAAGGCATAACCACGAACTCATAGTGTCCATACTTCGTTCTGAACGCTGTCTTCGGAACATCTCCCTTCTTCACCTTCAACTGATGGTAACCACTCCTCAAATCCAATTTAGAAAACACCCTCGAACCTCCAAGCTGATCGAAAATATCATCGATGCGAGGCAACAGGTATTTATTCTTAATGGTTACCGCATTCAACTCCCGATAGTCCACGCACATGCATCGCGAACCATCCTTCTTCTTAACCAACAACACCGGTGCTCCCCACGGAGACACGCTAGGATTAATATAACCCTTCTGCAAAAGCTCATCCAACTGCTTTCGCAACTCTTCCAACTCTGCAGGTGCCATACGATACGGCGCCTTCGAAATCGGCTGCGCACCTGGAACAAGATCGATAGAAAATTCCAAAGCTCGATCAGGCGGCAAACCAGACATCTCCTCGGGGAAGACGTCGCCAAAATCTCGCACCACAGCTGGCCACTCCAGCTCCATCTGCATAGCCACAGCCTCCACCGGCCTGGCCCGAAATCTGACAGGACCAAGCGAACTGCTACCACGACTGAACTCAAACACTGGATGTCCGGGAATCTCGAACACCACCTTCTTCCTCCTGCAGTCGATCGTAGCATAGAAGCTCGCCAGCCAGTCCATCCCAAGAACTGCATCATAGTTGATGATGTCGTGGACAATGAAATCAGCGAAAAGCTCATGTCCACAGACCACCAACGAGCAAGAATTGCAACCACGATGCACCGAGACCACACCATTCCCTGTAACGATATTCCAACTCTTGGGGAGAGGGGACGTCGACAAGGAATGCCTCTCCACGAAGCTCCGAGAAATAATGCACATCTATGCACCAGAGTCAAAGAGGACTCGTGCAAAAAACGTGCAAACCAAAATCACACCTAATCAAGAAATTAACAATCAAACCCTATTCTAGCAAACAAGCAAGTTCAAGCAAACAACATAATCTAGCAATCAAGACCAAATAGGAAAGTAATAGCTAGAATGAGGATTACCTGCGATAACCTCATCCACAGCCTCGCTCTCCGCAGCGGTCATCAGAAAAGCCTGCCTTCTCGGCGGAACAGCCTGCCGAAAAGCCTGCCTTTGCGGAACAAGAGCTACTCCACGTCCAGCAGGAACAGGCGCTCGCTGCTGCAACGGCTGTGCTGCAACAGGAGCCCTCCACAGCGAATCCGCATGCCGACAATCCTTCGCGACATGAGAAGCATCACCGCAAACCAGACACTGGCCCAAAAACTTCTGACACTGATCCTTGACGTGGCCAGGCTTGCCGCAGAAATGGCAAAACTTCGGAATAGACCCTCCTGGCCTCTTAAACTGAGCAGACTGATTAGGCCTGAATCCAGGTCTAATCACGGCTCTCGCCTGCTCCACAGGCCTCTTCCCAGCACCAACCACAGACCCTCTCCTCTGGTTCACGAGCAGCTCCTGCCTCTTGGCAGCTACCAGAACCTTCTGATAAGATTCCCGGTCAGAAGAGGTCACAAAGCTCTGGAGCTCTGAAGCAAGCCCCTGCAGAAACCTCTGAGCTCGCTCCTCAGCGTCCTGCACCATCTTCGGTGCAAACCGACTCAGCCTCATGAACTCCTGGTGGTACATGTCCACCGACGAGTTCCCCTGCTTCAGATCGATAAAACGCTGCAGCATCTCCTCCTTGGCAGCCTTCGGGAAGAACTCACCCTCAAATCTGGCTTTGAAGGTAGCCCAAGCTATCGGCTCCACCAACAACTTCTCTTCCGCATCCCACCAATTCCTGGCGTTATCCTTGAGCTGCCTCTTCGCCAAATCAACCCATCCAGCCGGGGTGATCTTGGCCATCTTCAGATTGTCCTCGACGTTCCGAATCCACTCATCGGCAGCCAGAGGACCCTCAGAACCATCAAAATATGCGGGACCCAGCTCCCGAAATTGCTTCGCTCCTGGCTCAGAGCGAGGGGCATCCGGAAGAGCACGGGCAGCTCGAGCAGGTGGAGCATTCTGGACTTGCAAAAGCACGCCCTGTTGCACTTGCATCATCTGGATCATCATCCGCATCATCTCACCGCTGGTGGGTTCCCGCTCAGGCTCCTCATCATGAGGGAGCGCACCTCTGCCCCCACCACGGGTGAAACGCCTTCCTGCCATCTAATGACACAGAGAACGAATCAGATTAGACTCATAGCTTATGACTCGGACGTCGAACTTAACTTATTGGACATTCTAATATTATTATCTCTATTCCAAAGATCGCAGTTACAGAAGGAGACCTGCATGGGCCACCACTAAAACCTGTCACGACCCGCTTCCCTAAAATGGAGGCGAGACGTGAAAAGGTCCGCACGAGAGTGGAGCTGTGAAGCCCCAAACCCGATAAGCATCCACAATACATAAACAGGTCCCTGTAACCACAACAGAATAACAATAATAACACAAGGAGAGGCTGAAATAAAATTCCACATCTCACAAATTGTCCAACATCAACAAAAGTCCAACATCCAGAAAAGCCACCAGGCTAAAAGAAAAGAGTCCAAGGCCCAGAACAAGGCCAACAAAAGAATACGACATAACAAGGTATGGGTGCTACGCACCGAATACAAAACAACTGTCTAATCAAAAGTAAAGCACAACGAAGACACTAGGACTGGTCCCCAGTGTCCACGTACTCCCCGTCAAACACGGGCTCGGGCTCGGCGTCAGCAAACACCTCGTCCTCAACGAGGTACTCGGGCTCAGGATCTAACATGTGTCACCCAAAAGAGTAAAGGGGCACATGTCAGCAAGTCTAAAAAGACTTGGGCAAGGAAACTGAAAGTAAGGCAACTAGCAACCTAGCAGTTTAGTATGATGCATGGCATGGCAGTTATAACATGAGTGCACAATTTAAAACGTGGCAAGACGGTTTGTACAAGAGAGCAATCATCGGGACAAGACAAGAGTAGCCAAGCTACTATCAATTCAATCAATTCACATTTTGTAGGTGTTTATGCCATTCGCTGAATGGCATAGCATTTCAGACCGATCGGCACTAAACACTACCCAATACTCACACGATATGAGCCTGGGGTCCCTGCACATTGAGCTCATCTAGTGAGCCTAGGGTTGCCCCGCACATTGAGCTCGCATTCTTAGTTCACAATTCATTACTTCGAGCGTAGGGGTTTCCAACTCATTATGCTCGCTTCTGGTCACGAGCCAGGAAACACAAGTATGGCGTAGGGAACACCTAGCCGGAACACGCAATTCGGGCATTGGCTATCAACCAACACATGGCCCGCTTCTGGAACACGAGCCAGGAACACAACATTGTAGCGAAGCTACGCAATCACAGCAATACCTAAAGTATGCGAGGTCATGACAATTTATTTGCGTACAGTTAATTAAATTAAACGTGACAGGCGAAATGCAATGACATGAACATATTCGCGTACCGTTAATTGAAAGTAAACATGACATGTTAATTGTGCAACATGCTAAATGTCGGGATTAGCTTCGTTGTCAAGCTAATTCCCCAATTTGCGCCTAGGCGAGTATCATTTCGTCGCCTAGCCTCTTTTACGCCTACAACAAGCAAATGGCCTAAAACATGGCCTAAACCCTAAGTGGCAAGTTTCACTTGCCTAGCACCGGGGATGACGATCAACCTCGTCACACGGATGCTATCTACGAGGAAATCACTGTTTAGGGGGAAACAAACACCAAACACATGAAATTAATTAGGGTTTCACCAAAATTATAAATAAGTTATAAAAACAACGGTAGATCGATTTCTTACCGAGAGGAGACGGAAGGAACACTCCGGGGAACCCTAGGATCAGATCTGGAAGAGATTGGAGAAGTTTGGGGAAACTAGGGTTTTGGGGGATTTGGGGATTTTGATGGGTTTTGATGGAGATTTGGGGAAGATGAGGGGTGGAATGAGTGAATGGATGGATTGGATGATGGATTTAGGGCTTGGAATGGAGAAATGGAGCTTGGAGGAAGATGGGGGCTGAAGAGGGAAGTTTTTAGGGTTTTGGGTCGTGTTGGAGAAGAAGAAGTCGAATGGGTAGGGTTTAAATAGGCTAGGCTGGCGGCTGCCCAGAAATTAGGGTTTTAACACAGACTAGTCGGTCAAAGAACAACCACTGACCGACTAGTTTGGCAACTAGTCGGTCGGTCGACCAACGCAGACCGACTAAGTGCAAACAGTAACTCCTGAACGAAAATATGATTTAGAGTTAGTCGGTCCATGAGCAAATACTGACCGACTAGTTTAGCATCTAGTCGGTCGATGAACGTTCTTAGACCGACTAAGAGTAAACAGTAACTGATACAAAAATAAGATGATGAGTTAGTCGGTTCAAGAAGCATTGCTGACCGACTAGTTTGCAACCTAGTCAGTCAACCAACGTTCTTAGACCGACTAACGATAAACAGTAGCTTCCTCAGAAAATTAGAAAGCTCACTAGTCGGTCCAAGAAGGATTGCCGACCGACTGGATCGTCATCTAGTCGGTCGGTGGCCCTTCTTACTCCGGCTAATGAGCACAGAAAAGTTCCGATACGGAGCGCGAGGCCCCGTGATCGAATCCTAAGACTCCTAGGCTTGATCTAATAGTTAGATATGACCGTTATGAAGCCCGTCACAAACGACGTACTTCGAAATCGACGATCCTAAGGAAGAATCGAGAAAATACGACGAATCGATCGAAAATGAAAGTTACGGAGACGAAAACCACACAAGAGGAGAAAACCCACCAAAACATATATTATATTATAATAAATTCAGATACAAGGAAACCAGTCGTTACATCCTCCCCAACTTAAGAAAAATTCCGTCCTCGGAATTTCCGTATACTCACGAGTCCGGAAACAAAAGTGGGTAGCGCTCTCGCATCTCATCTTCTCTCTCCCAAGTAGACTCTCCCGGCGAACCGTGCCGACACATCACTCTAACAAGATCGACGACCTTGTTTCGAAGTGACTTCTGACGCCTGTCCAGAATCTGCACCGGATACTGGTCATACGTCAAATCTGGGCGAACGGCGATCTCTGAGAAATCCACGGCATGAGATGGATCGCTAATGTATCGACGAAGCTGCGACACATGGAAAACATTGTGAACTCCTTCCAAAGATGGCGGCAAAGCCAAGCGATATGCTACCTCGCCAACCCTCTCCAAAACGTCAAATGGTCCAATGTATCGCGGGCTCAACTTCCCACGCTTCCCAAAACGAATCACACCACGATTCGGGGAAATCTTCAAGAACACATGGTCGCCCGGCTGAAACTCCAAAGGACGACGTTTAGCATCCGCCCAATGCTTAAAACGGTCCTGAGCAATTCTCAACCTCTCCCGAATATTCCTGACGATATCCACGGCCTCCACGATCATCTCAGGTCCCAACAACTCCCGATCTCCAACGTCATCCCAACTCAATGACGATCGACATTTCCTCCCATAAAGAGCGGCGAATGGCGCCATGCCAATACTCGCCTGGAAGCTGTTGTTGTAGGAAAACTCTACCAGATGTAGATGGTCCTCCCACGAACCCTTGAAATCCAACATGCACGCCCTCAGCATGTCTTCCAAAATCTGAATTGTCCTCTCGGACTGGCCATCCGTCTGCGGATGGTACGCCGTACTGAAACTCAGACGCGTACCCAAACTCTTCTGCAAACTCTGCCAGAACTGAGATGTGAACCTCGTGTCTCTGTCAGACACGATACTCACGGGGACTCCATGAAGTCGCACAACCTCCTGCACGATTCACGTTACATCACTATCCAAACTTGGAAAAGGAAATAAAACAGAGAGTAAAAGAATTTTACCTCCATATATCTCCTCGCTAGCGCCTCAGTGGACTGCCCCACTCGGAACGGAATAAAGTGCGCAGATTTGGTCAATCGATCTACGATCACCCAAATCGCGTCATTCTGCTTCGGACTCCGAGGTAGTCCAGTCACGAAGTCCATAGTGATGTGTTGCCACTTCCACTCCGGAATCGGAAGCGGTTGTAGCAACCCGGCCGAACGCTGATGCTCCGCCTTCACTTGCTGGCAAACCAAACACTTGGCTACACTCCGAGCCACGCTCCTCTTCATACCATGCCACCAATAATTCAGACGAAGATCCTGGTACATCTTGGTGCCACCAGGATGCACAGAATACGGTGAACTGTGTGCCTCCACCATCAGCTCCTCTCTGATATCCCCAGCAGGCACACACAACCTGGCTCCAAACCTCAGCGAGCCATCCTCATGAATCAAAAAGTCAGTCCGCAGACCGGCTTCCACCATCTCCCGAATCCTCGCCAGCTTCGGATCCTCAGCCTGGCCAGCCTTAATCCGATCCACTATCGTCGACTGCACCTGCATGTACATCAACGACGAAGCCTCTCCAGGAAGAACAATCTCCACGCCAGACTCGCAAAAATCCTGCTGCAATCTCCACTGCGAGGTCAAAATCATCACCGCCGGAAGCCTACTCAAAGCATCCGGAACCACATTCACCTTGCCAGGGTGATACCGCAAATCAATCTCATAATCCGCCATAAGCTCCAACCATCGACGCTGTCGCATGTTAAGCTCCTTCTGAGTGAAAATATACTTCAAGCTTTTGTGATCGGTGAAAATCTTCACTTTCTCACTCAGCAGGAAGTGCCTCCAAATCTTAAGAGCAAACACAACGGCAACCAACTCCAAATCATGCGTCGGGTAATTCTTCTCATGAACCTTAAGCTGACGAGACGCATACGCCACAACGTGCCCGTGCTGATGCAACACACAACCGAGACCCTTGCCAGAAGCATCGCAAAAGATCTCAAATCCACCGCTGCGGTCAGGCACGACAAGAATAGGGGCACTCGTCAACCTCTCCTTCAGAACACCAAAAGCACTCTCACAATCACCCGACCAAACAAAAGCAACATCCTTCCGCGTCAACCTGGTCATCGGCTCAACAATACGAGAAAAGTCCTTAATGAATCGCCGATAATAACCAGCAAGTCCAAGAAAACTCCGAATCTCAGACGCAGACGACGGAACAGGCCACTCCCTGATGGCCCGAATCTTCTCGGGATCCACAGAAATACCATCTCCAGTCACCACATGCCCGAGAAAAGCAACCCTATCCAGCCAAAACTCGCACTTCGAAAACTTAGCATACAAACGATGCTTCCGCAAAATCTCCAACACCGTCCTTAAGTGCGAGGCATGCTCTTCCTCCGACTTCGAATAGATCAGAATGTCGTCAATAAAGATAACGACAAACTTATCCAAAAAGTCGTAGAAAATCAGGTTCATCAGATTCATGAAAACTACGGGCGCGTTAGTTACGCCAAAAGGCATAACCACGAACTCATAGTGTCCATACTTCGTTCTGAACGCTGTCTTCGGAACATCTCCCTTCTTCACCTTCAACTGATGGTAACCACTCCTCAAATCCAATTTAGAAAACACCCTCGAACCTCCAAGCTGATCGAAAATATCATCGATGCGAGGCAACGGGTATTTATTCTTAATGGTTACCGCATTCAACTCCCGATAGTCCACGCACATGCGTCGCGAACCATCCTTCTTCTTAACCAACAACACCGGTGCTCCCCACGGAGACACGCTAGGATTAATATAACCCTTCTACAAAAGCTCATCCAACTGCTTTCGCAACTCTTCCAACTCTGCAGGTGCCATACGATACGGTGCCTTCGAAATCGGCTGCGTGTTCGCACCCCGGATACACGTCCCGAGGCGACGGTTGTAGTTTTACCGCAAGCGCACGGTATGGTGGCGAGCGGGTATCGAACACAGGGAGGACGAATGACCGTGCTTGCTCCTGATCAACCTGGCTATTTAGGAACAGAGATAATTGCCTTGGGCGATCCTGTCACAATCGTCAGACAAATTTGCGAAATATCAAATCAAAGAAAGAACGTCTAGGGAAAGGGGAATCCCCACTACTCACCGTATTTCATAAATGTGGTTTGCCGGTATCGAAATCGCTAGAATGAGAATTTGGATGAACTAGTTGCAACTAAATGTGGAACCAAGCTCACGCTCTCGCGCTGTTGCCGGTCTATAGCTATCCTAGGTTTGGGTCCAATCTCTTGCAAACCCTAGCCTAGGGAAGCTAGCATTAGGATCAACATCATCGTCCAATTGCGCACCGAGCCCAATCTCTTGCAAACTCGGTCCACAATCTAAATTAGGATAGTTCCTACCCGTCCAATCTCTTGCAAACGGGTATCGGCACGGAATTGCAACCGGAGGTCCTAGTATCGGCCCAATCTCTTGCAAACCGATATTTCGAAAATCCGACTCCAACCCAATTCGGATTTCTAGGGCTTCCTATCAAATTGGGATCCAATCTCTTGCAAATCCCAATTGATATGAATACCTAGCCATCCGTAGTAATTCGATCCCAATCTAATCCCTAATAACAATCCTAGCTCAATTTCTACCAATTCAACACAAATAGGAAATAGGGCTTGTAGGGTTCATCCCCACGCCCCGAGACGTGGAGACTACTCACAAATCATAGCAATAGCACGAAAATAATTAATGAAATCGGCAATGGAATTCATCACAACAATGATATAAACAATAAAAATAGAGTTTTTGGGGAAGAGAAATGCAAACCAATGTAGATCTTCAATTAATCCAACAAAAATCCAAGTTTTTCTCTTCTCCAATCACAATTAATAAAGCTAAAAAGTAGACTCAAAAAGCTGCAAAAAATCTGAGAGATGGCTCTCAAAACTAGGGTAAAAACAGAGCTTAAATAGCCCCAAAAATCGTCTAAAAATCCTGACCAAAACGCCCCTGCACAGCCTGTTTTCCGCAAATTTCGCTACAGGCAGCGCATCGCACTCGGCCGAGTGATAAAAGTCGCTCGGCCGAGTGAAAACCCTGTCAATTTCCAGTAAGTCGTGGGCTTCAGGGGTCTTCAGTTCGGGGGTGGCTCGGCCGAGTGAGTTGTCGTCACTCGGCCGATGGCTTCACTTCACTCGGGCGGACGGAATTTACCACTCGGCCGAGTGGGTCTTCTGAAGCTCAGATGGCCGAAAAACAGTAACTTCGATATTCTGGAGGGGCTTCGTCTGGGCGCCACTCGGGCGGACGTGGTATCGTCACTCGGCCGATGTGGTCTCCGTCGCTCGGCCGAGTACACATGGAAATCGTGTCTGAACGGGTCGGCCGAGCGGTGTCTCGCTGGTCGGCCGAGTGGCTCCTCCACTCGGCCGAGTGGGACACAAAAAATGCCCATTCTGCTTATTTTGGCCTCCTCGTCGCTCCTGCGACGTCCATTCTTCTTCCGCTCCTCTCCAACAGCAAAATACCCCTCGGGGAGGTCGTCGGTGGCCGTCTATCGTGAGCGCATCTCATGATCACTCCAAATCGCGCCAAATCACCTGAAATGCGACAAAAACAACAAATCTTGAAAAGCATCGCAATATCGTCGATATATCGTGAAAAACATGATTTGGGCGATCCAAATGGCATGCAAACATGCGGAAAAAGGGTGTAAAATAAGGAGTGATCAAAATCCCCCAAGCTTGCCTCTTACTCGTCCTCGAGGAAGATAAGTAAAAAAGCGAACCCGGTGGATTCGGAAAACAAAAACGGCGAAAAACGAAAAAAAAATGAAAAACGAAGAAGAATGAAAACCAAACGAAAATAAAGAAAGAAAGAAAGGAAGAAGCGAAGAGGAAGGATGCTAGATCATTTTCTCAGGACGTGGGTTTCACTTACTCTTATAGCATGCACCGAATGAGAGATACATGTCAAAGAATCTCATTTTGATATCATAGTAGAATAGTGCAAGTAGAAAATAGAAAACCCACGAACAACGGTATAATCATGAAAAACGGAATAATTTTAAAATTAACATCGCCTGAATCATCTAAAGCGGTATACAAATCTCAGATCACACACTTTTCAATTAAACGCTTTCTATCTGGAGTATAAGAGTATCACATCATAGAATAGAGAGAATAGAAAAGTATGGATTTCATGAAATGAATGTTAGGCTTAGATGTCTGGATTTCGTAAAGCTAGAAACAATCTCACCGAGTATAGAATATTACTTAGCCTAGGTTGTCGTGCGATGTCAAGTAGTCACTCTCTCACACATCAATGGATCCCCTCCCCCAAGCTTATCTATAAGCGTGGTGGCACAAAAATATTTACATCCCCATTTTTATATAGCTCCAAAGGCAAAGAAGAGAAAGAAGAAAGAAAGTAAGCGAGATGGGATCTTTTATTGAGGATTTTTCCTCTTTTCTCTCTTTTTTTTTGGAATAAGAGATTTGGAGCTAGGAATTAATAGCAGGGGAAATGCCATAAAATAGAATCACTAAGGGGAGATTCACCAATGATTTTTAAAAGTAGAGAAATGATGTTCAAGATTTGTGGAGAAAGAAATAAATATAACTCTCGGCTCACTCTATAAGACATGCACGACAACTTCAGCAGGGTAATCTAATCTACTCAGTTGCGATCACAAAAAAGCTAACTAGTCCAGATATATCATAGCTAATCATCATTCAATCATCCGGAAGTGAAGTGTACAATTCATGCATATAGAAGTGATAAAGGAAAAGAAATCAGTACTCCAGACATAGGCATTCAATGCGTGAATCTTGGTGTGTTCTTTGTGATAGCATACATATGAATATTCAGGCTCAGCTAATAATAAAATTTCATCCATTTTCATGAGAAAAAAGCGTGGGTTACTACTCCTAAATGCAAAGCAAGTCATAGCATATGATATCAGAAATGAAATCTAAGACACGACAAATATAGTCATGCATATAGAATAAGCTAACTCCACGTAGACATCATCACAGAAAATTCATCTCTAGCATGAGATGAAAAAGAAAGAAGTAAAGATAAAAGGAAAATAGAACTATGCAATGCGGCACACAGGGAAGTAAGGAAAACGTGATGCATGGCAAAACAAAAGGAAAATAACGAAAAATGAGTGCAAAAGTGAAAAGCGGTGTGAAAAACTGAAAATAAAGGTGGCAAATCGAAAAAGAACGTGAGAGCTCACTCCCCCAAGCTAAACGGCACAGTGTCCTCAATGTGCAAAGTGTGGCACACAGAGAGACAAGTAATGTGAGGGGCAAGTGAGGATGCATGCATGATGGGAAAAAAAGACAATGAAAGGAAAAAAAAGAAATGAAAATATGATGCGGAAATGATGCATGCACAAACAGAAGTGATATGAAAATAAATACGGCACCAAAAACGCTCCCTCTCTCCCAAAAAGATATATATAAATGTGATCAAAATGAGAATCCCAAGTAGATATGATATGATATGCACGAAAAGATATGATCAAAAATATAATCCCAAAATAAGTGAGAGGAGGGGGGTGGACAAAAGTGCAACAGGACCTAGCAGAGACGGGCAGCACAACGGCAGGAATGGATAAAGGCATCAAAAACTTGATCGCGCCCCGGATACACGTCCCGGAGCGACGGTTGTAGTTTTACCGCAAGCGCACGGTCAAGTGGCGAGCGGGTATCGAACACGAGGAGGTGGTGTTGGCTCCAATCTATCCTAGGTTGGTTTGACTACGATGGTTTTATTGGTGGAGATGGTTATGGAATGATATAATGGAAATGGTGGTGGATGTCGGTGTCGATGATAAAGAAATCGGTCAAATATCGATTTAAATACAATATAATAAAAGAGGGAATTTGCTTTGCGGCGATCCTGTCACAATCGTCGGGCAAAGTATGGGGATATAAAATCAAATAAAGAACGTCTAGGAAATGGGGAATTCCCACTACGGATCGTCATACATCATCGTAAATAGTGAATCTCAATATTACTAGACTTGTGTTGAGGTGAACTAGTCGTAACTGAATAGAGAACCAAGCTCACGCTCTCGCGCTATTGTCGGTCTATAGCAACCTAGATTAGGGCCCAATCTCTTGCAAACCCTAACCTAAGCCGCTAGCATGAAGATTGACATCATCGTCCAATCGCTCCTCGAGCCCACTCTCGTGCAAACTCGAGTTACGATCTAGGTTGTGATGGTTCGTATTCGTCCAATCTCTTGCAAACGAATATGGGTATAGATTTACAATTAAAAATCCTAGCTTTGGTCCAATCTCTTGCAAACCAAGTCTAGAGAAACCCAATTGTAAATCTAAATCGAATATCTAGGCCTTCCCATCGATTAGAATCCAATCTCTTGCAAATCCCAAATCGATGGAAATCCCTAGCTATCCGTAGGAAATCAATCACAACCTAACCTCCTAGAAATTCTAGCAATTTCTAAATTCATTCATCACAAATATGAAATTAGATCCATAGGGTTCATCCCCAAACCCTAGAACAACAAATCTACTCTAGCATAGCAATAAGGATATGAGAATCAATAGAAATCATTGCTTGCATACAAAAAGATAGAAAAACAAAGATTCAAATAAAAGAAGAAAATACTTAGCTTGATGAAGATCTTCAATCCAAAATACAAGCTTTTAGATCCAAGAGGGGGCCTAGGGCATGGCCTAACCTCTAAAATTAACTCTAGGAAAACATGGGGTGGCTAAGAAAACATCATGGAGATCCCCTCTAATGGTGGCTACTAACCCCTTAAATACTCTCCCAAAACCCTAGCAAGAAAACCTAGACAACCCCTCAAATTCGTGCCCAAAAACAGCCTAAACCGCAACTTAAAATCTGGGCCCAGGCCGCACTCGGCCGAGTGGAATATGTGACCCGGCCGAGTGGAAATTCCAGCACTGCAGCATCAACTTGCAGAAATTCCCCAGATTTCATCCGACCTCCGATTTGCGCGTTCTTGGCGGCGTTGGAACCGTCATGAAGTCTACTATCCATAAAAAATATGAGAAAAATACTTTGATTGCTGGAATGATAGCAGATTTCAAAAGAGTGAGAGGCTGTCTGAAAATCTGGGCGCTGCGTGTCCTCGGCATCACTCGGCCGAGTTGACTTCTCTACTCGGTCGAGTGGGCTTCTCTACTCGGCCGAGTGACAGACCTTGTAAAATTCCAGTAACTTCGAGGTCCTCAGGGGTCTGTCTCCGGGGGTGGCTCGGCCGAGTAGCTTTCATCATTCGACCGAGTGGTAATGTGTACTCGGCCGAGTCGGAACCGTCAAAAGCCTGTACATTTCCAGTAAGTCGGCCATTTTTGATGGTGGATTTTCCATGCCACTCGGGCGATGAGATCTTCATACTCGGTCGAGTGGGATATCGTCCCTCGGCCGAGTGCACGCCCAATTCCTTCTGTGGGAGCGTGTCCGGTCGGGTCGGCCGAGTGGTCTTCTTGCTCGGCCGAGTGGCTGCTCCACTCGGCCGAGTGGCATGCTGTAAATGCCCAATCTTCTCCGTTTCTCCTCCTCGTCGCTCCTACGGAGTTTCTTCTTCTTTCACCCGTCTCCTATCGCCGAATAGCCCTCAAAAGATCCTTGGGTGGCGCTCCGGAGCGGGTGCAAGTCCCTTAAGCTCATTTTTGCTCCCGATCGCTCCATATTTCCTGAAATCCGACAAAAACAAGAAATAGTGAAAAGTAACGCAATATCGTCGAATACTCGTGAAAATCACAATATGAGCTATCGAAATGACGTGCAAATATGCAGAAAAAAGGTGTAAAATATGGACCGATTAAAATCCCCCAAGCTTACCTCTTACTCGTCCTCGAGGAAGATAAGTAAAAAGACGAACTCGGGAGATGAAAAATAAGGGAAATGAAATAAAAGAATACGAAGTGGAAGGGGTCGCTAGATTATACTCTCAGATCTCAAGCTATAAGCTACACATCACGATGACTTGGAAAATAAAAATCACATGCTATAAGGATTTCATATCTTTCATAAACATGGTACTTGCAAGCTTTTAAGAACAATAAGAGGGACTCTCTAAATTCATACAATCAATTCATATCCACATCACGCATTTCATAGAATTTAATATACAAATGTTGGCGATGCACTTTTCAATCAAAAGTTATAAATGAAGCATATAAGATACACACCAAGCATGCAATAGAGAATAGAATAAAAGTCATGGCATTCACATATTTATTTCAAATCATGAAAAATCTCCATATATAATATATTTTGCAAAGTCTAAGCATTATCGAATATTCCCATTCATGCACGTCTCCACTCTAATGTCATACTCACTCATATGGTCAAATGAATTCACCCCCCAAGCTTAGCTTGAGGCGTCGCATCCAAAGGAATATAATAGTGGAAAATGGGATTTTTGCCTTGGTTTTCCCAAGTATTTTGTGGCTCCAATAATGAGGTAGAGAAATATTTTTTTTCTTTTGGACTTTGTTTCTCATTTTTCTTTTTGTATTTTTTGTAGGAGCTATATGATTTGTATTTTTTGGATTTTGGCTCCTTTTTTGGCTTTTTGGACTTTTTGGAGCTAACTTTTTCTTTTGTGGTGAATTTTGGGAAATAGATGCGATATAAGTAGCTTTAGGAGGTGAACCCAAGTGACATGTAGAGAATAAAAAGATATATGTGGAGAAAAAAATAATGTAACACTCGGTTCACTCTAAGATGTGCACGAACGGTTCAATAAAATAATGCTTCAACTAAAACTCATATGTAAGCATGGATATTCTCAATCATTTCAAAAAATAGTGAAGTCAAGCAGTAAGTTTACAATCATATCAGGCATGCAACGGAAGGTGAATAAGACAATAAAACTGATGCTTCAGATATACTAATGATGCGTGAATCTTGGTGCATTTCCAACAAAAGAATACTAAACACTAATCCATACATTCAGTTTCAATGAATATCATGCGAACACTTAGAGGGGTCATCAAGAGAAATAGATTGCAAGCACATGTGAATAGCAAGACTATGGAATACTCTAAGTAGCATGTCAAAGAATAATAAGCATCGTGATGGTTGCTAAAGCAATAAGAGATATCATCATAAGGAACTCATCTAGCAAAAGAAGAGAAAGGAAAATAAAGAAATAAGAAATAAAAGAGGGGAAAGAAAAGAAAATCAAGCACACACTATGATGCATGAACACACATAAAAGGAAAATAAAATGGTAAATTCGAAAAGATGATGCAAAAAAATTCTGAAAATTTTTAAAAATCCTAAAATAAAGCAAAAATGCAACTAATGCATCTAAATGGCATGGAAATGCACTCCCCCAAGCTTAAACGTCACATTGTCCTCAATGTGATCATAAAAGGAAAAATATGAGGAACAATGATAAAAATAGGGGGGTGAATGAAGAGTGATGAAATGAATGACATGAAATCCTAATGCAACTACATGCACATACAATGATGCATGAGAGCGCTTTCCCCCAAGCTTATACCAAACAATCCTATTCAAATGACTTATTCAAAAATGTCATGGCTTTGCACAGCGTGATCAAGTCAAATGGATAAGAAAGAAAGGTTTCACTTGAAAGAAATGCTCGATTGTGGTGAGCAAAAAGGATATGACACATCAAAATATAAAGAGGGCAATCAATATATATAATGGGTTTGGGGTGTAAATGATTATTGTGGCCGTCATACGAGGTGATATTTATTCAAACAAATCTATACGGTCCTCTCGCTGTCGAGAGAATTCGGGTTTATTGAAAGCATAAAATTTCTACACTACTGGATTGATATCACCTATAGCAAAAGGCGGATCCAGTATCTTTGCCGGTGCAGGCAACTGCTCCAACTGCTCCTTCCGTGGCTCCGCCAGACGCGTGTGTCCACGGACTCCATCAGACTCCAGTAATGCGGCTCCCAGCACCTCTCCAAGGACTCCACCTGTACCCTGCAAGAGATAAGCCGCATCAATCTGATGTGGATAATTCTTCCCCAAAATAAATGTATTCCAAAGAGGGTCATCAACATAAGTATTTAAAATTAAAAACGGTTGATAACACTTCCCTGGAAATAAATCTCTACTCTCGTATACCACGTCGATCGACTCCTCGTTATTCGCCTCAAGTTGTTCAGGTATCTTCGGCATATAAGCGTGGGTTTCATCAAGCAACTCCTCATCATCGTCAGACTTATCCCATCGCACCTCCTGATCATAATCAATAGCATCCATGGGTGCTAATTCCTCGCTCTCCTCCTCGTATACGTCCCATCGTACCTCTTGATCGTATGTACATGAATCCTGCAAAAGGCACGATGAGTCGCCAAAATTTGAATCATAAAAAACATCATACACGGGAGGAGAATCAAATGTAGGAGATGAGGGAGTAAAGAGATCTCCCTGAAGGAGAGCCATAAGCTCTGTGGGATTGTCCTCAGCATCAGTGGAAGCGTGGTCCTCTGAGGGATGCTCAGCCTCTATAGAAAGTAGAGGTGGCTGTGGTAGCTCGAAAGGAGGAGGGTAATGCTCGAGATCCTCATGAATGGATGTGTCCTCGTCCCAATGCACGGTCTCCTCGGTGACAAGCTCTGGCTCTGCATGTAAGGCCTCCTCAAAAGCAAGCTCTGGCTCATGTAGGAGACAAGGGGGAGCGACGATGGCACAAGCTGACTCTGCAGTATCGGGTGTTATGGTCTCGTCGGGGGTGACAATATCAAAGCGCATAATACCTCCCCCAAGCTGAACGTGGACATCCTCCTCAGGTTCCTCAGGTATAGAAGGCAATGTAAATGTCATCATCTCCTTTTCATGCCTCCTTCTTTGTTTCTTTCCTGGAGCTCGAGGCACCCGATTGAATGGCTTGGCCTCCTCAATAGTAGGTGCAGGTGGCTCTATGGGCTCATGTATCTTGACCGCGGTATAAAAGTGGGTCTTGTGCCCCTCAACTAGAGCATAGACTTCATCGTCAATTGTCCCTGTGGAAGAGATACAATGAGTAATAAAGTTTTGAAATTCGAGCTCAAAAGGATCACCTGCCGTTATTGTCAATGGACCGGAATCTCGAACTACGTCAACAATGTTTCTCAGTAGGTCCATATATGTGTCCTCCTTTGACAGTTCAGATGTCTCTATTTGTGGAGTGTTGATGGTGTAAAGGTGGATATGATCACCTTCAAGTGAAGCATACACTCCATCTATGATAGTACCTGCACTAGAGACATTAGCCATAACAAAATCGATGAATACTTGGTCATATGGTTTACTTACCATAACGGTTAGTGAACCGGTAGATCGAGCATCATCTATCATTTGCTCCAAGGCTGCTGCCAACTGTAGATCACTGAACTTCCCCACTTGCATCCTCTTCAAAAACTCACGTGAGGGTCCCTTTAGCCTTCTAGTGAAGATATCAAATAGCGTGGAGTCATTCCACCCATGGTCTGACTCCGTCTGGAACATTTCTAACATTCCTTCAAACCTAGACAAGGCTTCCCCGAAGGATTCTCCATCAGCCTGATAGAATGCAGCGAGATATATGTAGGATTGTATAGAGCCCGCTCGCATTTTCTTTGGAAGCACCATCGCTGCAACAACTGTACCTGATCAATCAAAGTAAACAACCTGAAAAGACGTCAGTGGTAAAAGAAAGATAAAGATAATAATAGCAGGTGGTGGGAAAAAAAAATCTCTCTCAATGTTTTTTTTTTGATTTTTTTTTTTTCAATGTAATCTAATCAACCTAATTGTGACAAATTGGCACCCAACGGGAAACACCTCCCCGGCAACGGCGCCAAAAACTTGTTCGCACCCCGGATACACGTCCCGAGGCGACGGTTGTAGTTTTACCGCAAGCGCACGGTATGGTGGCGAGCGGGTATCGAACACAGGGAGGACGAATGACCGTGCTTGCTCCTGATCAACCTGGCTATTTAGGAACAGAGATAATTGCCTTGGGCGATCCTGTCACAATCGTCAGACAAATTTGCGAAATATCAAATCAAAGAAAGAACGTCTAGGGAAAGGGGAATCCCCACTACTCACCGTATTTCATAAATGTGGTTTGCCGGTATCGAAATCGCTAGAATGAGAATTTGGATGAACTAGTTGCAACTAAATGTGGAACCAAGCTCACGCTCTCGCGCTGTTGCCGGTCTATAGCTATCCTAGGTTTGGGTCCAATCTCTTGCAAACCCTAGCCTAGGGAAGCTAGCATTAGGATCAACATCATCGTCCAATTGCGCACCGAGCCCAATCTCTTGCAAACTCGGTCCACAATCTAAATTAGGATAGTTCCTACCCGTCCAATCTCTTGCAAACGGGTATCGGCACGGAATTGCAACCGGAGGTCCTAGTATCGGCCCAATCTCTTGCAAACCGATATTTCGAAAATCCGACTCCAACCCAATTCGGATTTCTAGGGCTTCCTATCAAATTGGGATCCAATCTCTTGCAAATCCCAATTGATATGAATACCTAGCCATCCGTAGTAATTCGATCCCAATCTAATCCCTAATAACAATCCTAGCTCAATTTCTACCAATTCAACACAAATAGGAAATAGGGCTTGTAGGGTTCATCCCCACGCCCCGAGACGTGGAGACTACTCACAAATCATAGCAATAGCACGAAAATAATCAATGAAATAGGCAATGGAATTCATCACAACAATGATATAAACAATAAAAATAGAGTTTTTGGGGAAGAGAAATGCAAACCAATGTAGATCTTCAATTAATCCAACAAAAATCCAAGTTTTTCTCTTCTCCAATCACAATTAATAAAGCTAAAAAGTAGACTCAAAAAGCTGCAAAAAATCTGAGAGATGGCTCTCAAAACTAGGGTAAAAACAGAGCTTAAATAGCCCCAAAAATCGTCTAATAATCCTGACCAAAACGCCCCTGCACAGCCTGTTTTCCGCAAATTTCGCTACAGGCAGCGCATCGCACTCGGCCGAGTGACAAAAGTCGCTCGGCCGAGTGAAAACCCTGTCAATTTCCAGTAAGTCGTGGGCTTCAGGGGTCTTCAGTTCGGGGGCGGCTCGGCCGAGTGAGTTGTCGTCACTCGGCCGATGGCTTCACTTCACTCGGGCGGACGGAATTTACCACTCGGCCGAGTGGGTCTTCTGAAGCTCAGATGGCCGAAAAACAGTAACTTCGATATTCTGGAGGGGCTTCGTCTGGGCGCCACTCGGGCGGACGTGGTATCGTCACTCGGCCGATGTGGTCTCCGTCGCTCGGCCGAGTACACATGGAAATCGTGTCTGAACGGGTCGGCCGAGCGGTGTCTCGCTGGTCGGCCGAGTGGCTCCTCCACTCGGCAGAGTGGGACACAAAAAATGCCCATTCTGCTTATTTTGGCCTCCTCGTCGCTCCTGCGACGTCCATTCTTCTTCCGCTCCTCTCCAACAGCAAAATACCCCTTGGGGAGGTCGTCGGTGGCCGTCTATCGTGAGCGCATCTCATGATCACTCCAAATCGCGCCAAATCACCTGAAATGCGACAAAAACAACAAATCGTGAAAAGCATCGCAATATCGTCGATATATCGTGAAAAACATGATTTGGGCGACCCAAATGGCATGCAAACATGCGGAAAAAGGGTGTAAAATAAGGAGTGATCACTGCGCACCTGGAACAAGATCGATAGAAAATTCCAAAGCTCGATCAGGCGGCAAACTAGACATCTCCTCGGGGAAGACGTCGCCAAAATCTCGCACCACAGCTGGCCACTCCAGCTCCATCTGCATAGCCACAGCCTCCACCGGCCTGGCCCGAAATCTGACAGGACCAAGCGAACTGCTACCACGACTGAACTCAAACACTGGATGTCCGGGAATCTCGAACACCACCTTCTTCCTCCTGCAGTCGATCGTAGCATAGAAGCTCGCCAGCCAGTCCATCCCAAGAACTGCATCATAGTTAATGATGTCGTGGACAATGAAATCAGCGAAAAGCTCATGTCCACAGACCACCAACGAGCAAGAATTGCAACCACGATGCACCGAGACCACACCATTCCCTGTAACGATATTCCAACTCTTGGGGAGAGGGGACGTCGACAAGGAATGCCTCTCCACGAAGCTCCGAGAAATAATGCACATCTATGCACCAGAGTCAAAGAGGACTCGTGCAAGAAACGTGCAAACCAAAATCACACCTAATCAAGCAATTAACAATCAAACCCTATTCTAGCAAACAAGCAAGTTCAAGCAAACAACATAATCTAGCAATCAAGACCAAATAGGAAATTAATAGCTAGAATGAGGATTACCTGCGATAACCTCATCCACAGCCTCGCTCTCCGCAGCGGTCATCAGAAAAGCCTGCCTTCTCGGCGGAACAGCCTGCCGAAAAGCCTGCCTTTGCGGAACAAGAGCTGCTCCACGTCCAGCAGGAACAGGCGCTCGCTGCTGCAACGGCTGTGCTGCAACAGGAGCCCTCCGCAGCGGATCCGCATGCCGACAATCCTTCGCGACATGAGAAGCATCACCGCAAACCAGACACTGGCCCAAAAACTTCCGACACTGATCCTTGACGTGGCCAGGCTTGCCGCAGAAATGGCAAAACTTCGGAATAGACCCTCCTGGCCTCTTAAACTGAGCAGACTGATTAGGCCTGAATCCAGGTCTAACCACGGCTCTCGCCTGCTCCACAGGCCTCTTCCCAGCACCAACCACAGACCCTCTCCTCTGGTTCACGAGCAGCTCCTGCCTCTTGGCAGCTACCAGAACCTTCTGATAAGATTCCCGGTCAGAAGAGGTCACAAAGCTCTGGAGCTCTGAAGCAAGCCCCTGCAGAAACCTCTGAGCTTGCTCCTCAGCGTCCTGCACCATCTTCGGTGCAAACCGACTCAGCCTCATGAACTCCTGGTGGTACATGTCCACCGACGAGTTCCCCTGCTTCAGATCGATAAAACGCTGCAGCATCACCTCCTTGGCAGCCTTCGGGAAGAACTCACCCTCAAATCTGGCTTTGAAGGTAGCCCAAGCTATCGGCTCCACCAACAACTTCTCTTCCGCATCCCACCAATTCCTGGCGTTATCCTTGAGCTGCCTCTTCGCCAAATCAACCCATCCAGCCGGGGTGATCTTGGCCATCTTCAGATTGTCCTCGACGTTCCGAATCCACTCATCGGCAGCCAGAGGACCCTCAGAACCATCAAAATATGCGGGACCCAGCTCCCGAAATTGCTTTGCTCCTGGCTCAGAGCGAGGGGCATCCGGAAGAGCACGGACAGCTCGAGCAGGTGGAGCATTCTAGACTTGCAAAAGCACGCCCTGCTGCACTTGCATCATCTGGATCATCATCCGCATCATCTCACCGCTGGTGGGTTCCCGCTCAGGCTCCTCATCATGAGGGAGCGCACCTCTGCCCCCACCACGGGTGAAATGCCTTCCTGCCATCTAATGACACAGAGAACGAATCAGATTAGACTCATAGCTTATGACTCGGACGTCGAACTTAACTTATTGGACATTCTAATATTATTATCTCTATTCCAAAGATCGCAGTTACAGAAGGAGACCTGCATGGGCCACCACTAAAACCTGTCACGACCCGCTTCCCTAAAATGGAGGCGAGACGTGAAAAGGTCCGCACGAGAGTGGAGCTGTGAAGCCCCAAACCCGATAAGCGTCCACAATACATAAACAGGTCCCTGTAACCACAACAGAATAACAATAATAACACAAGGAGAGGCCGAAATAAAATTCCACATCTCACAAATTGTCCAACATCAACAAAAGTCCAACATCCAGAAAAGCCACCAGGCTAAAAGAAAAGAGTCCAAGGCCCAGAACAAGGCCAACAAAAGAATACGACATAACAAGGTATGGGTGCTACGCACCGAATACAAAACAACTGTCTAATCAAAAGTAAAGCACAACGAAGACACTAGGACTGGTCCCCAATGTCCACGTACTCCCCGTCAAACACGGGCTCGGGCTTGGCGTCAGCAAACACCTCGTCCTCAACGAGGTACTCGGGCTCAGGATCTAACATGTGTCACCCAAAAGAGTAAAGGGGCACATGTCAGCAAGTCTAAAAAGACTTGGGCAAGGAAACTGAAAGTAAGGCAACTAGCAACCTAGCAGTTTAGTATGATGCATGGCATGGCAGTTATAACATGAGTGCACAATTTAAAACGTGGCAAGACGGTTTGTACAAGAGAGCAATCATCGGGACAAGACAAGAGTAGCCAAGCTACTATCAATTCAATCAATTCACATTTTGTAGGTGTTTATGCCATTCGCTGAATGGCATAGCATTTCAGACCGATCGGCACTAAACACTACCCAATACTCACACGATATGGAGCCTGGGGTCCCTGCACATTGAGCTCATCTAGTGAGCCTAGGGTTGCCCCGCACATTGAGCTCGCATTCTTAGTTCACAATTCATTACATCGAGCGTAGGGGTTTCCAACTCATTATGCTCGCTTCTGGTCACGAGCCAGGAAACACAAGTATGGCGTAGGGAACACCTAGCCGGAACACGCAATTCGGGCATTGGCTATCAACCAACACATGGCCCGCTTCTGGAACACGAGCCAGGAACACAACATTGTAGCGAAGCTACGCAATCACAGCAATACCTAAAGAATGCGAGGTCATGACAATTTATTTGCGTACAGTTAATTAAATTAAACGTGACAGGCGAAATGCAATGACATGAACATATTCGCGTACCGTTAATTGAAAGTAAATATGACATGTTAATTGTGCAACATGCTAAATGTCGGGATTAGCTTCGTTGTCAAGCTAATTCCCCAATTTGCGCCTAGGCGAGTATCATTTCGTCGCCTAGCCTCTTTTACGCCTACAACAAGCAAATGGTCTAAAACATGGCCTAAACCCTAAGTGGCAAGTTTCACTTGCCTAGCACCGGGGATGACGATCAACCTCGTCACACGGATGCTATCTACGAGGAAATCGCTGTTTAGGGGGAAACAAACACCAAACACATGAAATTAATTAGGGTTTCACCAAAATTATAAATAAGTTATAAAAACAACGGTAGATCGATTTCTTACCGAGAGGAGACGGAAGGAACACTCCGGGGAACCCTAGGATCAGATCTGGAAGAGATTGGAGAAGTTTGGGGAAACTAGGGTTTTGGGGGATTTGGGGATTTTGATGGGTTTTGATGGAGATTTGGGGAAGATGAGGGGTGGAATGAGTGAATGGATGGATTGGATGATGGATTTAGGGCTTGGAATGGAGAAATGGAGCTTGGAGGAAGATGGGGGCTGAAGAGGGAAGTTTTTAGGGTTTTGGGTCGTGTTGGAGAAGAAGAAGTCGAATGGGTAGGGTTTAAATAGGCTAGGCTGGCGGCTGCCCAGAAATTAGGGTTTTAACACAGACTAGTCGGTCAAAGAACAACCACTGACCGACTAGTTTGGCAACTAGTCGGTCGGTCGACCAACGCAGACCGACTAAGTGCAAACAGTAACTCCTGAACGAAAATATGATTTAGAGTTAGTCGGTCCATGAGCAAATACTGACCGACTAGTTTAGCATCTAGTCGGTCGATGAACGTTCTTAGACCGACTAAGAGTAAACAGTAACTGATACAAAAATAAGATGATGAGTTAGTCGGTTCAAGAAGCATTGCTGACCGACTAGTTTGCAACCTAGTCGGTCAACCAACGTTCTTAGACCGACTAACGATAAACAGTAGCTTCCTCAGAAAATTAGAAAGCTCACTAGTCGGTCCAAGAAGGATTGCCGACCGACTGGATCGTCATCTAGTCGGTCGGTGGCCCTTCTTACTCCGGCTAATGAGCACAGAAAAGTTCCGATACGGAGCGCGAGGCCCCGTGATCGAATCCTAAGACTCATAGGCTTGATCTAATAGTTAGATATGACCGTTATGAAGCCCGTCACAAACGACGTACTTCGAAATCGACGATCCTAAGGAAGAATCGAGAAAATACGACGAATCGATCGAAAATGAAAGTTACGGAGACGAAAACCACACAAGAGGAGAAAACCCACCAAAACATATATTATATTATAATAAATTCAGATACAAGGAAACCAGTCGTTGCAGGGAAGAAGACTCCAATGAGCACTACTACACATCTTGATAAAGATACGGGTGGCAAAGATGTAGACATTCGTCTATATCGAGGTATGATAGGAAGTTTATTATATCTTACTGCTATTAGGCCCGATATTATGTTTGCCGTATGTGTATGTGCTCGTTATCAGTCTCAACCTAAAGAATCTCACTTAGTAGCGGTAAAACGTATTTTCCGTTATTTAAGTTACACACTTGACTTTGGATTACTTTATCCAAAGTCTAGCACATATGAGTTAATCTCATATAGTGACGCAGATTATGCGGGATGCAAATCCGACAGGAAAAGTACTAGTGGCACTTGCCATTTATAGGAAATTCTATTGTCTCTTGGTTTTCCCAGAAGCAGAATTCCGTATCACTTTCAACCACCGAGGCGGAATATATTGCCGCCGATGCTGCGTGTGCTCAGGTTCTTTGGATGAGACACACTCTTAAAGACTTTGGTATAAACTGTGATACTTGCCCTATCATGGTGGACAACCAAAGTGTAATATGTCTCTCTAAGAATCCGGTACACCATTCCCATTCTAAACACATAGATGTCCGTCACCATTTCTTAGATGATCATGTTGCTAAAAAGGACATCATTTTAGTGTACATTGAAACCCAGAAGCAAATCGCCGATATTTTCACGAAACCACTCAAGGAAGACTCCTTTGTGCGGTTGCGTCGAGAATTGGGGATTATGGGTGAATCCGATATTTAGGATTCATATTTTGTTCAATAGTCTTGCATGATATTCAAGTTCGTTTATATATGCTCATGCTAGAATTATTGAGATCTTCTGGAATTTTGGTTGAATTTTCGAAATTTATACTCGAAATATTCATGAACGTCGTATTTAAGATTTTCGATGTTTTATGGGGTAGTATACTGATATATGAGAGTATTTCGATGTTTCGTCCAAGTGCGATTAGGAGAGAACTCAAAATTTCAAATTCTAAAATTTTTGAACTCTGTTAGTCGGTTCATGTTCATTGACCGACCGACTAGATTGCGTTCTAGTCGGTCAGTGAATGAACTCAGACTGACTAACTCAAGCCCTAATTTTGGCCTTAGTTACTGTTTGCACTTAGTCGGTTCAAGCTCATTGGCCGACCGACTAGATCGTCATCTAGTCGGTCAGCGCTTGAACTGTGACCGACTAAGTGCTCAGGGGCTGCTTTGGTCTTTTCGCATTCCGATCGATTTACTCTTGCCCGCACCGATTAGAATTCATTCTAATCGGTGCAAGCTTGTCTCTCTCAGCCTAAACCCCCGAAACCCTTCGACTTCCTCCGTCGATTTCGTCGATTTCCGGCCGTTTTCCGACCATCTCTGGCCGTGGATCTCTCCTATCTCCTCCCTAGGTATATCTCCTCCCTCTCTCATAGCTCCTAGGGTTCTCTTCTAGGTCTAAATTCGATTTTCAGTTCGGCCTCGGGTTTGTTCTAGGGTTCTATTTCGACCGAGCTTTCGATCTCGTTTGTTTGCGCGTGTCTCGTCTCGATTATGGCGAAGACACGTATCCACATTGAACCCTTGCGTCCGTCTCCTTTTACCGTAGAGTCTCCGTCTACGGACCCCCCGCAACCCAAACGCCGATCCAAATCGACCCATCCATCGTCTTCCTCGCCTCCTCTTAAGAACAAGAGGACGGCGATCGCTAAGCCTAGATCTCAGCCCAAGCCTAGGAAGCAGCCCGTGTCCCCAGCTTCATTCCGTGCTCCCACTCCTCCCGTTGATTCTGACTCCGACACGGAATATATTCCGGAGACCGAGCATACCGCTAGGGATCCTACTCCTCCTCCTCGATCTAGCACTCGTCAGTCTAAGGGGAAGGCTCCCATGCCAGTAGGCGGTGTCGATATATCGCTATGTCGCGATGACCCGATGTGTCTCGCGGCATATAATCGTATCGAACACTGTCCTCTGTTATTGGAGCACTTCGTTCAGTTCTCCGACTTCCCACATCTAACCGATCTTCTTTCCCATTCTGGCCTCATCGATTATCTTCGCCATGACCTTAAGGCGAATCCACACCCGTACCCCCATCTAGTCAAGCTTTTCTATGCGAACCGTGTTTAGGTCAGTATGACGAGACCCATTCCATTGAGACGACTGTCTTGGGGACACCGATTTTCCTCACGGTAGAAATCTTAGGGGATTTGATAGGTGTCTCCTCTTCTGGCCTTCTTCCATCTGATATCTCTGTCGACGATATTTCTACTCTTGATCAGGTCATGCTTGCCGAGATGTTTCATGTGATCCCTCCCGCCATGATTGGCGTCCCTTTGAAATCCTTCAAGCCAAACGCATGGGTATTAAATCTTATCTTGAAGTCGTGCCTCCTTCCGAAGTACGGCTCATCGAGCTTGCCATCCCAGCCATTCCTTAAGCTGATCTACGCTCTCTTCATGGGAAGCGAGATCAATTGGGCTAGGATTATTCTTGATAAGATGGACTCTTTCGAGTGTATCCGAAAGTCCACGAAATCTGCTCACATCCCATACCCTTGCCTTTTGACCCTTGTCTTTCATCACTTCGGGGTCCCTCTTCCTCCCAATGATGAGCGTCCTCTTGGTCCCCCTCTGAATGCGACGGCCGTCAAGAAGTCTCTTGCGGCGCTTCGTCACGTTCAGAGGACGACCCCTTCAGCTTCAGCTTCAGCTGCTCCTACTCCTCCTACTCCTACTCTCGCTGAGCTTTCACGTTCGTTGAGACGTGTGGAATCTCATTGTGCTCGTTCTGAGGAGATGCTCGCCTGCATCTACTCTCGCTTGGGCATAGAGGTTCCTCCGTCTGTTTCTGACGATGAGGAGTTGGATGAGGATGAGCACCAGGAGCTCGTTGGATCTGCTGCTCGTGCCCCAGAGGGTACATCTGTTGCTACTTCTGCTGGTGCTCCCGAGAGCACACCTGCTGCCACCATTCCTTCGGTGGATACTTCGTCTGGTGCTCCCGAGGGCACTCCCGTAGCGACTCTCCCGTCTGTGGACACTCATGTTGACCCAGTGACCACCACCCCTTCTGCAGAGCCTGCTGCTGCTGCTGACCCTGCCTCCACCTCCTGAGCCTGCTTGGAGGACTCTCCCTATGCACATTGGATGATATAACTTTTTGTGAGAGAGTGGGGTAGGATAGTTTGGGTGGTTCTGGACTTTTGATGTATTTTTGATGTTTTGATGCTACACTCTTGATGTATGTGCGATATATGTTGTATGATGTGCCCTGATCTCTCGATCGTTATTTTGTATGTTGGCAGATGTATACTTTTGATGTATCCATGTTTGATATATATATATATATATATATATATATATATATATATATATATATATATATATATATATATATATATATATATATATATATATATATATATACATCGTTTTTCCTTTTACTTCTTTTGTGCACGTTATAATTTTTGTCTCTGATGTTGACTTCGTCGCTCGACGATTAAATTTTGATTTAATAGAAATTATTTCTATGAAAACATAGAATTGTTTTCCATGCACTTAATTCATCAAGAATGTTGATATTGGAGAGTATATTCCATAACTCAATAAGTGAAATTGATTTGAGTTTTGATGATTTTATTTTTCGATTTTCGCTTATGGTCTCATTGGCACGCGTTGATTTACTTCGTATTTTCCTTTGGTGTCATTTGGACCGTGGTCGTATTCTTCGACTCACGTGCTTTTATTTGTAGCCATTGTTGTTGTCGTTGATCTCCCGCTCTTTTTGCTTATGCCAAAGGGGGAGAGAATTAATAATGACGATGTGCTAATTGATAATTCAAAGCAATTTACCGTGAATCTAATTTGATATGTTAGATTCAGGGGGAGTTAAGATATAAAAATGGATTTTAAATCCGAAATTTCAATAATTGGATTCTCATTTTATACTTTACTCGTCTGCTTGATGTGTATGATTATTATTTAATTTGGAATTAACGTGTCATCAATGCAGGGGGAGTAAGTAAATTTCATTTGAATCATTATTTTTTATTATTATTTAAGTTGGTTTGTCATCACCAAAAAGGGGGAGAATGTTGAGTATTGACTCCCCGGATTTGGTTTTTGATGATGAACAAACATAAATATCATGAACTAACTCTTTGTGAGCGCAGTTATGGAGATCGTCGCCAAATTTCTATGAACATCAAAAGAGACGTCTCAAGACTTCTCAAAGCGTGTGATCGTGTGCCTAAAGCTTCGTTGAAGCTCAAAGACCATTATTGAAGTCAAGAAGATTCGATTGAAGCTTTTGAAGACGGTTCGTCAAGTTTTATTTATAGTCTTCTAGCTTCATTTCGTAGATTGTTAAGTCTTGAGTAGGTCTTACGTTTTAATCTTCATTACACTCATTTCATTAGAGCTAGGATCTTATTAGAAGCTCATACAAACTTTTCCGAAGCTTCGCGCTTCGATTCGCGGCTTCTTGTGCATGTTAGTTGGTTCAAAAAGAAGAACCAACCGACTAGATGGCAATCTAGTCGGTCGGCAAAGCTTCTCGAACCGACTAGAATGCCTTCTTCATTTTCAGCTCACTTACTGTTTACAGTTAGTCGGTCCAAGAAGGTTCACCGACCGACTAGTTGTGAAACTAGTCGGTTAGGAATCCTTCTTAGACCGACTAGTTGAGCTTCCACTGTTCAGCCTAACTTACTGTTTACAGTTAGTCGGTCAAAGCACAACGACCGACCGACTAGTTGAGAAACTAGTCGGTTAGAAGTTGTTCTTAAACCGACTAGCTGTATTTGAATTCAGCCTCTTTGTTTTCACTTGTTAGTCAGTCAAAGAACACTCACCAACCGACTAGTTGTGAAACTAGTCGGTTGGCACGTCTTCTTGGACCGACTAGTTCTCTATCTCCTGAACTTCTTCTTTTGGCTGTTCTTCAGTTAGTCGGTTCATGTTGTTTCACCGACCAACTAGTTGATGAACTAGTCGGTCAGTGGTCCTTCTTTGACCGACTAGTCTGCTTCATAATAGAGCCGTTGGAGCATTAAATGCCACGAATTTTGCTCTCTCTTTCCTCTATCCTATATATACTTGAAGTGCTACTTTCATAGCATTCAAGGCTGATATTTATTGAAGTTTAGAGATCAAAGAGAAGCAATTAATTCTCATTCAAAGCTCTTTCACTTCTCACTTGAATCTCTCCCCCACTCTTATTTCAAAAGAGAGATTCATTGATTGTGAGCCTTTCAAGCCAAGAGCTTGATCCAAGGTCACCAACATCTTCCTAGGTCTCCATTGCTGATCTACATCTTGGAGCTAGGGTTTGGTGCCTTCATCTTCCCCAAAATTCTCTTTGCCCTAAATCGTAAGTTTACTCAAGGCATAGGATTTTGTCGGTAAGAATTTCGTATTTCATTTACTTTGAATATTGCAAGTGATTTACTCTCGGTTGTGAGAGTTTGTTTGTGATCCCGGTTTGTGGGAGTCACATTTTCATTTGTGTATGATTTGATCTTGTAGAGGTTTCTACAAGTATTTCATAGTGCAAATTTGAGTTAGAAGTTTCTAACTCAAGTATCCGGAGGGGATCCGGGTGTTTGGGACGTAGGATCACCGGGAACAAGTCGGGGAGACTTGGGTGGATCCGAACCCGTTTATTCGATTGTTTGCGATTGTTTTCTTTGTTGTCAATATTTATATTTCCGCATTGTTGGTTGAGTTTTCAAGATAATTAGGAATTATCTTCTTAATTATTTTAAAGTACTATTCACCCCATCTCTAGTACTTGTGCAGTAGCTACGTAGGGCATTACAGACGTCTGATCATTGATCAGACGTCTGGAAATTGACCGTCAGACGTCAGGTCCATGTTTCAACGACTATATAATGACTATTCTTCCCAGAGTCAGACGTCTGACTTTCAGTAATCAGACGTCTGATCATGTATCAGACGTTTGTCATTTGAACTTCCGACATCTGGTTCATGGTCAATGCAAAAAACATTTATACTCCCATAATCAGGCGTCTGGTACATTATCACCAGACCTTTGTTCATGGAGGGGGGTTTTAAAAAATAAATTCCCGCCAGAATCAGACGGTTGATGTGTACCAACCAGACGGCTGATCCTGGATTTTTTGGAATAAAATAAAATAAACCGACTGCTGAGTCAGCGGCTGACATATGGGCTGAACAAGGGCTTAAAATTTTAAGACATCTATCTCTACTTTTTTTTTCAAAAAAATAAACCCTTCCACCTAGGATTAAGCTCCACATTCAGCCCCGGTCAGAAGTCCTATTAGAAAGCTTACTGTTTTTTACGGATGTAAAGTCCATTACTTCCTTTCTAATATTTTGTAGTTCGATATCAATACAAAGATGGTTTTGCTGCCATGCTGACATGAGACTCGCTGTTTTAGGGTTTAGGCAAAATACAAGAGAGTTGCTATATCCATCAGAAACTCGGTGTGAGGAGGTGACAACGTGTCAAATTTAACAAAAAACAATCAAATAAAAATCCCATCAAACCCTCTCATACTCATTTGCTTTCTGTTTTAGGGAAAAAGTCACCTCCCTGCACCAAAGACTTCGGTGCAGGGAGTCGTTCTCAAATACAAAGCTAGTATGTAGCTGTCAGAGAATTCGACCACATATCTGGAGAGGATACGGCATTAAAATCTTGGAACAGGCAAGCATGTGGGCGGTGTAAATGCCGGTCTCATCCTCAACTCCCTGTAGCTGTATCTGCATGCAACGATGGCCATGCAAAATACAAGTCAGAATCAATTTAGTTTAATAGATTTGGGTGGAGATTGGATAGGGTTGACCCCTCTCCACCTCAGCCTGCAATCCATATCTACCAACAGCTGCATGATGAGGACTCATGATCTATCTCTACACTGTATACAAAAAAGTTAGTGACAGGAAGGCCTTTTCCTAGTCAAACTCGATGCATTAATATTAAGAAAAATTTTAATAGGCAAACTTCTGTTCTTCTCGCTTTCAGTTTATAAGATCACAATCCTAATTTCTAAATTTCCCCTCTGATATGCTCTTTTTGCATCATCAGAACCCATTTGCAGGCAGGCGAATGGCAATGGATGCATCATTTCCCATTCTTATCAATCTTCCCAATGTTCCCATCGTCAACAAGATGTGGGTATTTTGGTAAAAGTTAACGGTATCAGGCTACACATGGTATTATTTCTCATATTTCTCCTTAATTTTATAAAAAATTATTGTAAGCAAGAAATAAAAATGCATTAAAACAAATAAAATAACAAGAATATCTAATTGCTGGGATGGGATGGGGGGTCGCATAGGGAGCTCTATATGAATTTGATGGCAGTGCCATATCACAATACAATCTTTTTTATATCTATATGTGATGACTAGATGGGCTAAATAGGCCTTTATCTCACATGTCTTGTAATCTTTCTTGTAACATGCAACACATAATTAACAAGAGTATTAGTGAGTCAAATCCGAGATGGATGGTGTATTCGCCAGCAGTAGGGCACAGTCCAGCTTGTTAGATGGGACCCGCCATTGGGGACATCTTGACCTAACTCGAGAGGTTTCGACCTGACCCCACCATATCTCCGCATGGACGATCTTCTCATGGTCTGCTCTCTCGGCTCTCTTGGAAATTTGTGAATTTTTCAAATGTTTTTCAAAAAGATTGTGTGTACTCTCCTTTTTTGTTTTTCTCTCCATTTGGTTTAGTCTCACTTTGCTTGGGAAAGTGGCCTTGGAGGAGTATATAAGAGATGAGCCTCAAGGGGTACCACTCTTTTGTGAGGGGGAGAGGACTTACATGTGTTTTAGTTCACCATGTGCGACCTCTCACAGCCTGCCGGCCGTGACGTGCGTGCACACGACTATTAATTTTTTGATATTAGTATTCATTGTTCAAATTTTGAATCAAGTTTTGAAACGTTCAACCTGATTTTATTCCCTCACGTCATTAACGTTAACTGATTTTACTCCCTCATGTTTTCCATTACTCATTGTACTCACCCCCCACTAATCTCTCTTCGGTTACAGTCAAATCCACTTCTTTTCGTTATTAATTTCAATATAAAAGGAGAGCGTGTGTTTCATTTTTGGACATATGAAAATCCAATTATCTCTTCTCTCTTCTTCTCTCTTTTTCGAAAATTCTTTCATTTATTTCCGAGCAATAGTTCTTTTGGGTGTGGGTTTCATTTTAATAACCCACGCTCTCCTTTTATTAATTTCAATATAAAAGGAGAGTGTGGGTTTCAATTTTGGACATATGAAAATCCAAGTATCTCTTCTCTCTTCTTCTCTCTTCTTCTCTCTTTTTCGAAAATTCTTTCATTGATTTCTGAGTAGTAGTCTTTTGGGTGTGTTCGTTCTTTCATGTCTTCTTCTAGTGCAGAGATCTTTGACAAATGAGAATTCTGGGCCGTTTTACTATTGGGACGTCGAGGTTGTACGTTGCTTGCACGCTCTTGAGCAGATTCACGAAATGTCTTAAAGAGAGCGAATAAGTCTGCGACTCAACCTAAAGGCTTCGTTTACTTCGTTCATGTCATTACAGTTTCTGCATCAATCGGCTCTCCTAGGATGACCTCGCTGTCTGAGACCAGTCCCCAACAACACTCACCTCTATCGGATGGCCTCCACGAGATCAGCACCTTGCCAGAGGTCATCTACAAGGACGTCCTCACTTTTCGAGGGTGGCCTTCTAAGTCTCATGGCCCGAGCACCTGCTTGCTCCGCCAGCTCAACCTACTTCCACCATGTGGCGTAATCTCAGGCGATCAATTTGTCATATCAACAATTTGTTAGCAAAAGGCCTTCAATGCCCACACAACACGGTAATAACTATTTACCTTGTCTACAGACACGGCCCGTTACACCCTTGTCATATCTGAGCATGCACCCTCTCTGTGTCATTATCAACGGACTTGTCCAAAATGTATGGACGACTGTCTTTATCAGAGGGGCACGTGTTACGCCAGGGGGCGTGGCCCGCTTTGTTAATAAGTAGTTATGACATGCATGACTCCAGTTATCCAAAACCCTTTGAGGAGTTGGTTGCAAAGGAGCATGGGGGGCTTACTAACGTGGCAAAGCCTCCAAACCCTTTGAGGAGTTGGTTACAAAGGAGCATGGTGGGCCTACTAATGTGGAAAATCCGTTTCCCCAACCCTTTAAATAGAGCGAAAACCGCCCTTATCAGGTATGCTCAATTTTCCTACCTTAAAACCTAGCAATCCATCTATTTTTCCATCTAAAAATTAATTACGACAACTACCTCTAGTCGACACCTACCTTTAGTCGACACATCTCCTTCCTTTTTCTTGATACTAACTTAAGTATCGAAGGTGTATCGGAGGGCCACCACCTTCCGTTTCCTCTGATGTGTTTTCTATCTGTTTCAGGTAGCCTTGAAGGATCTTTCCTCTTAGCCCGATGAAACCATCTTGTTCCGGATCCCTGCGAGAATACTCGTTCTTGCGGCTTGATCTGGGCCCATCGAGATTCTATGCATAATCAATTGGTGCTAGAAGGAGGGTCTTGTGATAACTTTCGTCGCAAAAGCTCTACACCTAGCAACATCTCCAGCATCCCCCAACGTTGTCTCAGTTTCAACGCTTTTACTATCCCTTTTTTTCGTCTTCCCGCATCATCATAATGAAAGGCAGGAAAGTCTTGACGAGCAGACCTAGTGGAATGGACAAAGTCCATGCTTTGGAGGGCAACCAACCCACTGGTGGCCTGCCTTCATAGATCTCCACCACTCTCGCAGTGACTTCTCCTGCTTCTATAGTGACCGACTATCAGGCTCTCACGGTGCAACTCTACGAGATGTAGGAGGCCCAAGCCCGAGCGACTACACATAATGTGATCTTTCAAGAGATGGTCCTCGGCGTGCTCCAAACAAGGTCTAACACCTCGACGAATTCCAATCATGACGCGTCCCCTTCCAACAAGGAGGCACATGTCTCTAGAGGTGCCAATAGTCAAGTAGCGATTACCGAGCAGCTAGTGACAAGGGGTAAAAGTGCGTCGTCTACAGCACACAAAGATGGCCAATATACTAGCGGTAAGTACCGTGATGCAGAAATTGAATACATCACATTTATCTGGCGACGAAGATGTTCTTTTGCTCCTCTTCGCCTGATCTGTTCATCTTCATTGCAAACATCACATGAAGGCGAAGATGTTCTTGCAACCATAACAACTTCATTCTCGTCCATCCCAACTTGCAGATATTCTTTGACCCTTCGTAAGTTCTGTTCAGATTCATTGCATACATAACTGCTTGATGATAACTGTTCTATCTTATATCTATATAAGTCTAATTATACAGAATTTTTACTTTTTTATTCTATTTTCTCCTAGAGGAGTTTGTACTTGATGGTATCCCTCCTGCTCCCAATGGTGTTCGAAGTGTCATTGTTTGCCTTTAGATAGATGCCGATGGTATCTTGAATGCCTCTGCAGAGGAAAAGACGTGTGTAGAAAAATAAGATCACAATCACTAACGATAAGTACATGTTGACCCAGGAGGAGATTGAAAGGATGTTCCTTGAGGCAAAGGAGTATAAAGCAGAAGATGAAGCGAACAAGAGAGCGGCGGAGATGGTGTGTTATGTACATTAGAATGCATAAATGTTGTAGTATGGTGGAATTCAGATCTTAATACAATGTCATTTAATGTGATACAATGCAGCCCATTACAAAATTGTGATTGGTGATATATACATTGATGCTTACTTAAATCAAATTCCAACAATGAAATTTCTTGGGAAAAATTAGTGAAAGTAATATACATTACATTTACACAGCGCGCACAACTGGCAAACGGCGTGATACATGTGTTATATACATTGGAATGCATAAAGGTTGTAGTATGTTGGAATTCAGACCTTAATACAATGTCATTTAATGTGATACAATTGCAGCCCATTACAAAATTGTGATTGGTGACATCGATGCTTACTTAAATCAAATTCCAACAATGAAATTTCTTGGGAAAAATTAGTGAAAGTAATATACATTACATTTACACAGCGTGCACAACTGGCAAACGGAGTGAACATTGTACGCGTTTAGAAATTTTGATCGAGGCCAACAATTTTTCTCATCGCTCAGCACGTCAGTGGATCATTGGAAACAACATCTGTGTAATATATACAATAAATACCCGAGGTACAAGATTACTCTTCTGTATATTCCCGAGACTTTGTCTGTTGACTTTTATTTAGTAGAAGTGCTACTTTTGTTTATACCAGCTTCCATTTACCCCTGGACACGAATTAATCACCCCACATAATTGCTCAGCGTGCACAACTTGCAACAGAAATGAACATTGTTCACGCTAAGCAACGCTTTCTACAATTACCGAGTTTTGCTCATCGCGTACAACGGTGTTATTTAACAATCTGTTGTGCGCTCGGAGTGAAACTGTATACAATTACACAGTACACACAATTACTCATCGCGATCATATACGGAAGGTCATTCTCCCGCCAGTCTCATCCTCGGTGATGGGGCCGTGTCGGCCGTCCAGCAGGGTTCCCGAGTGTCGACCTGGAATCAGGGGGAGAGGAAGTAAACGCTCTCACTCGGCGTCAGTTGGAAAAATTCCCTTCATTAAATTCTGGAAAATTACATATGACTCGCTCGAGAGCATTCTTACAAAAGTAACGATTCGTAAAATTTAGGAAGACGACGCATCGTTGGCTGTAAATAGGTCCTTTATCTCTCTCGCCACCATATCCATCTTGGCGGTGGCCCGAGCTTTGAAAGCATTGATCTCTTGCTCCTTCTCGAGAAGCTTGGCCTGAAGGTGAGCAACCTCCTTCCTCGATGCCTCAAGATCAGCTCAGAGTTGAGATCGCTCCCTACCCCACTGAGCTTCCGACTGCTTCTTGGTGCTTAACACGGGGGCGAGGCTGGATTTTGCCTCCGAGTCCGCCCAATCCGACTTGCCCATGGCGGCCATGATCTTCCCCAATTCTTCCTGCAGCTTCGTCACCTGAGCTCTGAGCTCAAAAGCCTCGTTCTCGGCATCCGCCTCCCGGCACTGCCCCTCGATCAGTGCGAGGGCCCTGCGGTGCAGACCTGCCCCGAAAATGGTCACCTGCAGAAGGCGACAATCAACAACACCAGAAGGGGAAGTAAAATTCGGAAGGCCCAAGGGCAACGAACCTGAAGGCCACTACGAACAAAGCAGTTGGCCATCGTCTCAAGGTCGACCCCATTCAGGAAATCAACATCCCTTGGCAGAGTGATATTCTCCGCCAGACGAGCCCACGTCCCAAAGTCCAGGAGGGCCGACTCGGCCGTCCCCACGATGTACGGTGGCCGATAGGTCTCCCCCAGAATCTCCCCTTGATGGCCATACCCAATGCGATTCGACTGCAGAAGGTGGCCGAACTCTAGAGATATGGGGCCGACGGAAGGGACCGGAGGAACAATGTCCTCGTTTGGCCACCTGTCATGTGGCGTGCTAGAGGTCGATGCAGCCCCAACTCGAGAAACATAAGGAGCCGCCTTCAAAGACCAAGCAGCTTGACTTGAGGAGCATCCAGCTCCCCCAACTCCAGAATGAGGTTCCCCGATTCCTCCGATTCCTCCGCTTCCACCTCTTCCTCCTCACCCCTCTTCCTTTTACGGCCTTCTTCATTGGCCCGCTCCATCGCTGAAGTAAACTCTCTGTATGCTCCTCCTGCCATTTTTGTTTCTGGAAGAAATAATAAGATGATGAGATTTCCTCGTGTTAACAAGAGCCGGAGCGTAAAAGCCATTGGCTTCAACTCCAATTTCTTTTATTACGCAAACGAATAGGACAAGATGATCGACACGTGTTGGAAATTTGCCAAAAACAACGGTTGAGATCAACTGAAGGCGAGAGGTTTTGGCGGCCTGAATCAAATTAGATGATTCGAATGCAGTGCCCTATTAAATGAAAGTACTCATCATTCGGTCTCGATCCGCGTTATTAATCGAGAACAAATCACGGGGGCCAATGTTGATACCCGTGTACGGCGCCCGAAAAGGCATTGGGTAATTGCTCATCGCACACAACAACTCAAACCCTAGAATTGCTCTCCGCACACGCCCACTCAAAACTCACACTTGCTCATCGTACACAACCATTTTTTTCCCATCCACGTTCACATGTGCACGGGTAAATTTATTATCTGTATCACCGTTGCGTAATTGTTAGGAAATTCAATGTCACAACTAGTCCTTACATAAAGTTTGGAAATGGTGCATGTGAGCAGGCAGAGTGTATGTCATGGCATATACATCTACTGTAGTAAAGGAAGTAACAATTATACTTATGAACATGTGAAAGAGTGCACGTGCAACAGGCAAGGTGTACAACAATGGATCCACACATGCAACAGGCAGAGTGTATGTCAAGACTGAGGTTCATTCAATCATTGAGATACAAAAAATAGAAAAAAAAATCAATTCACAGTGTCAAATAATAAAGCAAACATGTATCTTCTCCCTTTTTTAGTAAATTATAATTGCTTGCACCGCAATTTTGTGCTACATATAGTCATCATCTAAGAGTATTAGTGTTATGATTTGATGTATGATGAGAGACTTTTACTTTTGCCCTTCTTTTTTCGAGTGAACTATGAATATGAAGATGTTGGTGTATGTATAAGATGTATCAATGTATCATTAAAATGGAATATTGTGTTATTTTCTCAGTGTTTTTATCTGTGATGGAGTTTTACTTGTACTTCCCAGCAAGTGCATAGTACCTGCAGTGTTCTTTCTACTCTCTTCTTTTCTTTCTTTCTACGTAACACTCGTCTCTTCGGGAATACCTGATACGGGTTCGTACTTATCAGGTATCCCGGGGACCGGGTCGCATTGAATGAAGGCCAGTCACACAAATTCTCCCGCCCATGGGGAGCGGGATTCGAAGTGCCGCCTCTGTGAGACTTTGACACGTGTCCCCTACTGACGGCTTGGATTCGAATGGACCTTCAGTATAAAGCCTTTCTCCTTTTAAATTCTACTTTACCCATTGCTCGTTACCTTGATTTTCATCTTTTTGCTCAGATGGTGGGTCGGGATTTCAGTCAAGACGTTCCTCACCATCCGCCTTTGGGCACGGCCGAACCTTCGCCCTTCGTGGCGGATCAGATTGATTCGCCCTCCGGTCTCGACCTCGGAGAGGGGGACGAGGCGGCCGTCGAGCAGGGTTCCCGTGTGTTAACTGGGAATGAGGAGGAGAGGAAGAGATACTCTCACTCGTGGTCTGAAGGTCCCAAGGGGAAGAAAAAGAGGAGTGAGAGTGGTCCAGCTGTCCTTCCGAGTGACCGCTCGTTCCGGGAGAAACTGGCAGACTCTCTGGTATGGCATATCTAGCATGTCGGACCCTTATTTCTTCTACGAATGTTTTGTTGATGGAGACATTCACCCCTTCGGTCTTGCAGGTTTCCCCGGTTGCTGTAGATGGTCTTGAGGCGGCCTTGGCGCAAGAGCGCCTGAGGGCTGAGGCGGTTGAGCAATCAGCCAAGGAGGCCCACCAGTTCAAATTGAGAGTTGCTGAGCTCACCTCGGAGGTGGGATGTTTGACGGAGGCTCTGGCTGTTGCCAAGAATTCGGCCAAGTATACTGAGGATGCACTGTCCCTCGCCCGGGAGGAGCATAGAAAGGCGAAAGGCGCTCTTTGTGCCGATATAGGCGACCTGCAGGAAGTGGCCCATGGTCAGATCGTAGCTGAGGTCCAGAGGGACTATGGGGATGTCCTGGCTCTGAGGATCGCGGAGTCTATCCGTGAGGGATTCCGGGCGTTCTCGGACATTTTAGCTGCTCAGATCGAGAGGTCCTTCCGAGATGGTTTCATATTCGAGGCGCGGGTCCGAAGAATGCTTCCCCGACCTCCGGTTGTCCCTGGTCACCCTACTGGTTCAGGAGAAGACGAATCGCCTGGGGACGCCTCTTCGCGAGCTCCTGCATCATAGGTGGATCGAACCCTTTTTTGTTTCTCCTTTTTGTTCGTTGTACTTGGAGATATTTTTGATGAATGGAAACATTTTCTCGAATGATTTCTTGACAATTGGCGTGACCTGCTGTAATAGATAAATTATAAGATATGAGATCGACAACAGCATATAGATTTCTCGAATGATAGGCATCATCCTCATACTCTCATAATTAAAACTTTGGGTATTAAGTTTTAGTTTGGACCCACAGACCTAGGAATTCAAAGCCACACTAGTTGCATTTTGAACTAAAATACCAGATAAATCATTTTTCATAGATACAGTTTTAAAGAGATTCAGTTTTCAGCACATTTAATGATGGGCTTCATTACATCAATGCTTTTCATACCCCTGACATTTTTTCTTTGGTGATGAGCTTGATGACTGAGCCCACAGGCATGGCCAAAAGGCTGAAGAGGAAATCGACAAAATCTTTGCCAGCTTCATCAAACAACACTTTCTTCATCCTCTTGTTTATGAAAAGCTTCAACCTCAGTTGGGTGGCCATCATCACTGCTGCAGCAAACAGGTGATGGTTTGTTTAAGCTATATGGTCTCTGGTTTGAGGGGTGAGGGGTTGCTTGAATATGGTCAGAGTAATATTTGACCAAGGTTACTTCTTCCTCATGCCTTTCACAACACTCAAAGTGTTGTGGTTGAATAGTTCTTGTGGGTAGGGAAGCCATTTATAGACGAATTGGACTGTCCTTGGATGAGGATGAGCCTACAGTCGAGTGTAGCATTACTTCTTCCTCATTGCTAATAAACATCACTCGAAGTGTAGAGGTTGAAGAGGGCTTGTGCGTAGGGAAGCCATTTATAGACGAATTAGACTGCCCTTGGATGAGGATGAGTCTACAGTAGAGTGACCGTGAGTCTATAGAAGAGACCCCTTGAGTCTACAGAAGAGACCCCGTGAGTCTACAAAGAAGTGATCGTGAATGTACATAAGATTTTATTCATCGCGCACATCTTCCTAAATTATTTGCTCTCCGCACACAACGGCCATATTCTTGCCGGTTGTGCGCATTGAGCTATTTTGTTTGAGGCAATCAATTTCCTCAACGTGCACCACCACGGTCATACATTATTAGGAACATCTATCAATCTGCTGTAGATTCACGGGCATTCTTCTGTATAATCACAAGCAATTTGCTGTAGACTCACGAGGTCTCTTGTGTTGCCTACCATTAACTCTACTTGTAGTCTCATCCTCATTCAATGGCATCCAAAATCGTCTATAAATGGCTTCCCTTCCCACAAGACCTCATCAACCACTACACTTCTTGATGATATTATTCTATCTTATTCTATCTGATTCTAATTATATAATATTTTCTCTACAACATTCTATTTTTTTCTTCATCACTGCTGCATCCTCAACACTCAAAGATGGACAATATACTAGCGGCTAGTGATGTGATGCAGAAATTGAATACATCACATATATATTGATGCGAAGATGTTCTTTGCTCCTTCATATGTTCTGTTCGTCGTCATTGAATTTATCACCTTCCATGCACACCTGCTTCATAGCAGACTTCACTGCTTGTATATGTTCTTTGATACTTAGTTGCAGACATCACTGCTTGATGATAATAAATGTTCTATCTTATTCTAAGTCTACCCGTACAATATTTTTACTTAATTATGCTTTGTTATGTGTTTATCACTGATTCTTCTTCAACGCAGCCAGTGGGACGGATGGCCAAGATACAAAGAAGCAAGTGACGATGATGCGGCTGATGGAGCAGCTCATAAATGGCAACAAATTTTAAATTTTTTTCATGGTGGGAATCCATGTATCCATGTATCCCTAGTTTCTACTTTGTTATGTTATGTACATTTGAATGCATAAATGTTGTAGCATGATGGAATACAGATCTTAATACAATGCCATTAAATTTGGGGCAATTGCATCACATTACAAAATTGTGTGATGCTAACTTGAAGTACCCACAATTACTCAGCTCACACCAACGGCAACAACATTGAACGTTGTGCGAGCTGAGCACAACTGTCTACGATTACCAACATTTACTCAACAAGCATAACCGTCAAAGTTAGTAACCGTTGTACGCGTGGAGCATAACTGTTTACAATTACCCATATTACTCAGTGCGCACATCCGCAACATTATTGAACATTGTGTGCGTTTATTAGGAAGCCTGTAAAATTACTAAGTTTTTCTCAGCGCGCACAACGGGTAAAAGTTGTAAACGTTGTACGCGCGGAGCTAAACTGTATACAATTACCCACCATTACTCATCGCGGACAGCTACATGCCTCATTCTCTTCATTCTCTTCAGCTCTTCTGCTTCTTCTTCTTACTCCTTAATCCCATTAATTTTCTTGACAATTGTCAGGTTCTGCAGCAACAGAAAAATTATAAGATTTGAGATCCGCAGCATCGGATATAGGTCTCGAATGGTAGGCATCATCCTCATAGGCTTATAATCAAGACTTTGTGTTTTAATGTTCAATTTGGACCCCCAGCCCTATTAATTCAAACTCCACGATGGCTGCATTTTGGACTAAAATATAAGAGGCTGCCGTTTTCAGATGACCATTTTTAAAGAGAACTAGTTTACTTACAACCCATTTACACTGATATGTCCGTGACAGATGCATGTAGTATATTTCTTCCAAGCTAATACAAAATTGTTACCTATATGATATAAAAATGTCGGACTTCATATCACAGCCTTGTTAAGTCATCGGGCGAAGATTTTTCCTACAGAGAATATGGAGCAATGATGTTAAAATAATTTATACTAGTATTAAATAGTAAACTTTTGAGCAATTATACCTTCTTTCTACCAGCTGTGCTCATACGACAAGTTCTCATGTCATGACCCTTTTCTACACAAACACTACAAGTCCTTGTTCTTGTTTGACTTAGTTCTTGTGAGACTTGTATTCCAGACGGAATCCTTGACGCCACTCGTGGTTGGCCTTTAGTTCTTGCTTTTGCAGGATCATGAATAAAGACATCATTTACTCCCACTTCTTGGTTGATAGGTGCACTGGACCCCACCTGTGATCTTGGCTCTTCAGAAGCAGTTTGTGATTTAGTAGTCATATTATGTTGGTCCAAAAATCTATTTGCCCACCCAAAGACGTCAGCAAACAGAAGGGGATCTCTTGTAACCGCCTCCATGACTTTATCGAATGATGAACGAAGTCTCCAGGCTTGAAGTGGAGTAATTTGAGTTGGACGCACTCCGTGTACTGTAATAGTCGAAGAGGCCCCAAGACTCGTGATGCTATGTCTTATATTTAGAGTCCACCTTGGTAAAATATATCTCTCAGGGATGGCTTGCATATCATACTTTTGCTTCATGATATATAAAATTTGTGTGCAGAGCAAACCTTCAGTCACAGCCCTTGCACACGTACACCTGAACATTCCCTTAGATATATTGCATTGAACATTATGCACGTAGCTCTTTCCATCCATCCGCATAGTTACTCTAGACGTGGTCATATCCCCATCCGTGCCCACCCTTTCGTGCCGATAGTATAAAGTATTTTTGAAACGATTTTGAAAAATGGAAAATATGTTTCGAGTATATACCTTTGCGGCATTCACCACTAACTCATGCATACCGCTAAATTCTGGTTTGTTCCTCATACAAAAAGTATCTTCTCTCTACTCTTTGTCTCGCTGAAATTTTACGGCTTTATCATATTGATCAATGAACTCGTATAATGGAGTCATACAGTTTACGTATCCATCAAAATATGCGTTCATGCTTTCACTCCTTTGGCTGGACGCCTTGCCTACACACAAAACAAGAAATGAATACCATGTGTTGAGTTTATTTTGATCATATATTTTTTCAACAATCTCTATCGTTTTAACATTTTCATACCCGCAAAGAAAGTATCCAGTAGGTACGCCTTAATCCAATGATGTGCTTTCTCATGCATCGTATGTAACCACTTCCAGGATTTCATTTCATTTTTTTTGTTTTTATGTCAATGGCTCCTGAAATTCTGTTTGGTACTTCTCCATTAAGATGCGCCAACAATTCTCAGCTTCTTCAACATTTTGACTGTTCTTACACCAGTTTGCATAGTCTTCATCAAATTCAGGGTTATAAGAAGACCGCAATGAACGTATATGCTCATCTTCGTGCAGACTGATATGCCATATGCAATACCTGTGCTTTGTATTTGGAAAAACTCTTTTGATTGCATTGCATATTGCCGGGTCTTGATCAGTGATGATAGCTCCTGGTGCTTTATCCCACATACATGTTAACCACTGTCCAAATAACCACACAAAGGATTCTTCCTTCTCATCAGCAAGAAGAGCACATCCAAATAAAATAGACTGTTTATGATGATTGACACCTGTAAAAGGTGTAAAAGGCAACATGAATCTATTTGTCGTATAAGTGACATCAAATACAACAACATCTCCATACTGGCTGTATGATGTCATCGCCCTTCCATCAGCCCAAAATATACTCCTACATACATTCTCTTCATCCTGCTCAATAGCATAATAGAACTGAGAGCCTGTAGCTTGCCTTTTAATAAATTGTTCTATTAATCTAATGCATTCCTTCCCGATGTTGTTCTTTCTTGCTACTCTCCCATGATCAATGCATTGTTGTGTAGTAATATTGACATTACTACTACTCGTGGCATTTAGAATCCTTGCAATCTTTGCAGGTCCTACTCCACAGCCACGCATCTGATCAACTAAATTCCTACATGTTCCGTCCATATGTGATCTTTTATGTGACCGTAACATCTGGATCTTCGCTGGGCTTTTTATCAACTCATGATTATGATCATAATTATAGGAGTTTATGCGCCATACTCCATCGGAGATTTTATGAACTTTCATTGATTAACGTCCCTTCCTATCTCCCTCTTATCTTTTAAGGTTTTATACCCTTCTTTGTTGCACGTATACTTCCTCCTCGTGGTATTGCCATCTTTTCCCTTTCCCGTAGATCCCTTTCAGGTTGCAAAACCTTTTATTGCTACATATGTATTATAAAATTGATATGCATCTTCTTCTGTTTCAAATGTCATTCCAATATGTGGGCTGCCTTTTTCATTATCACTATGCCTATCCTCTTGATATACTCTGTTTGCACTGTCATTTTCAGCTTCAATCTCATTTGGCATCTCCTGATCATGCACAAAGGATTCACTCTCTTCGATTTTCATTTTCTACATTAGAAACAAGTAAAAATATCAGTAATATTGACGCAACATGACTACTATACATGTCTATCCAAGTAGCAGTAGATTATCATCAGCTTGTTAGTTGAAACCACACTACTATTACTAATCATGTTAAAACCTTGCGTATTTATATCTATTCTTTTTCAGTCTGATCTAATTGTTACCATCATATTTGATGACCGGATCAAATACATCAAAAAATCAAACATATCACCCGTTTTGCGCGGTGGGCAATATTATGTAGGCCATTCGCTCTATGTTGTTGTGCTATATGAGCGGCTTCGGTATGTTTTGATGGACATCTCATATTGCTCAACACGCACAACGAGTGATATGTTTGAAGGGGTTTGCGCGGAGAGTAATTTCCATCGCAAAGCTTCGCTAGTTTGGAAATTACTCACCACGCAAAACGGTACAAAAATTTAGCCCGTTGTGCGCGGAGAGCAATTTTCAGCGCTAATCGTCCATCGGTTGGAAATTACTCACCGCGTAAAACCCTTCAAAAATTTAGGGATGACGATCCTTACCTCGATGGAGGAGAGTAGGAGGGGAATTAACGAGCGTGTGATGGCCTGGATTTGGGGGCGATCTAAGGCGTGGGGAGTTGAAATCGAAGCCATTGTGCAAAACTGGGGATCTACTCCAGCTTCTGCGTTTTGCGTGGGAGTGAGCAAAAGAATTGGTGGCGATTGTATTTTAGTACAAAAGGGCTTAAAGGTAATTTAGTACAGAGGCGCGTTGAAAAGAGCTTAAAGGGCGTTTTGGTAATTGCAACAAAAGGTCAGATATTACCATAATCGCTGATCGGATCGGACGGTAGGGAGGGGTCGAGCGCAGGAATCCCATCTTAGCACGAGCGCATGCGCATTTTACCCTTTATACACACACACACACACACACCCACCCACCCATACACCCCCTATATACCTATATACGTATATATATACATATATACCTATATACGTTTTTTTTTAAAATTAAGCGTGAATCTTTATTGAGTAACTACACAAACAATACAAAAATGGTAAGGCATACGGCCTTAATGGAGCGAGGAGAGGGCACAAGTGCCATCACTCACAACCAAATAAATCCGCACCCTCTCAAGTATAAAATCTATACACTAAGCCAACTCTCTTTAACCATTGTCCCGGTACACCCAGTTTCCAAGGATATCAGGCGCAGCTTCCCCAAAGGCTTCGTAGTCCTTTAGCGAGATTCCGACATCCGCCACAATGTCCTCGAACAATAGTGTCTTTGACCTTGTAGCGTTTTCGAAAATTCTTCGGTTCCTTTCTGTCCAAATGTGCCACACCATAGCTGCAAGCGCCATATTCGCAATTCCATTCTCCCTCCTTTTAGTGCCTCTGTTTGCTAAGAAGAGATCCCCAATCCCCTGGAGGGAAGACGCACACTGGTTCGCCAAGCCAAGCTTCAAAAGGCCCCTCCGTAGTATGTAATTACTGTACTCACAGCCGAAAAATAGATGGCTGCAATTTTCTACCATATTCGAGGAGCACAGGACGCAGTTTGTAGGCAAAGGAAGGCCCCATTTTACAAGCCTGTCTTTGGTCGACAGCTTGCCACGCATTGCTCTGAGCAATGTGAGGGCCATTTTCGGGACAGAGTGAGGAAACCAAATTAATTTGTGTGGCAGAAAATATGTACCAGGTTGACTGGCCCCCTCCCACGCTTGCTTGAATGTGAAGGAAGAGCTGCCTACGTTCCAAACCCACAAATCCGGCTCCACTCTTGGAGAGTTCGGCAGTAGATGCTTAACATGCGTGATTCCGGGGTCCGCCAACCAGCATGTCCCTCCCCAGTAGTCAGTGACTCTTTTTTTTCCAGCATTTGTAGGGATTTCATATAGGTCTTTGAGCGGCCCACACGGAAGCCAATTATCGTGCCAGAATAGGGTAGAGGCGACGTCTCTAACCTTTTTAGTAATTAATTTTGAGAGATGTTTCTGCATTGAAGCATGAATTGCCACGTTCCCGAATGAGTAGGAACTCCTATTGCACCAAAAAAACCCCCCAGGGTCTCTATAATGATCCTTCATGAATGTTGCCCATAGCACCGATGTTGAAAGATACCTCCACGTAAGCTTGATACCAGCTGCCAGGTTCATATCAGATAGCAATCTTAGCCTGACCCCCCTTCTTCTTTAGGGGTGCAGACATCTTTCCATGCCCAGGTGTGGCACTTTCCCCATATGAATTTTTGGCACAGGGATGTGATGGACCGTATGACTGAGCGGGGGGTGCAAAAAGCCTGAATCCAGAATTGTACAATTCCGTAGATGACAGAACAAACCAGTTCAATGCGGCCAGAGATGGAGAGCATAGAAGAAGACCATCCCATTAGTCTCTTTTTGCATCTTTCAATTAATCTGCCATACATGTGGGTCTTGGGATAATTCGAGGAGAGTGGAGGCCCAGATAGGTGGTGGTGGCCAGTTTGATCCCCATGAAAGTTGCTAATTCAGCAGGACATTTTGTACCCTTGCTGAAAATGGCAGCACTTTTGTCCCAATTGACGCGTAGACCAGTGTAACTAGTGAACTCCTCTAGCAAGGATTTGATACCCTGTAGTGAATGGTGGTTGTCGCGACAGAAGATAAGTGTTGAGTATTGATTCCCCGGATTTGGTTTTGATGATGAACAAACATAAATATCGTGAACTAACTCTTTGTGAGCGCAGTTATGGAGATCGTCGCCAAAATTCTACATACATCAAAAGCGACGTCTCAAGACTTCTCAAAGCACGTGATCATGTGCCTGAAGCTTCGTTGAAGCTCAAGGAGCATTATTGAAGTCAAGAGATTTGGATTGAAGCTTTGAAGACGGTTCCTCTAGTTTATTTTATAGTCTTCTAGCTTCTTTTCGTAGAATGTTAAGCCTTGCGTATGACTTACATTATAATCTTCATAACGCTCATATCTTAGAGCTAGGATTATCTTAGAAGCCCATATAAACTTTCCCGAAGCTTTACGCTTCATTTTGCGGCTTCTTGTGCATCTTAGTTGGTTCAAGAAGAAGAACCAACCGACTAGATTATCATCTAGTCGGTTAAGAATCCTTCTTGAACCGACTAGATTTCCTTGCTCAATTCAGCCTAGGCACTGTTGACCAATTAGTCGGTCCAAGAAGGTTCACCGACCGACTAGTTGTCAAACTAGTCGGTTGAGAATCCTTCTTAGACCGACTAGTTATACTTTCATTTTTTCCTCCTAGATTCTGTTGACTAGTTAATCGGTCCAAGAACATCCATCGACCGACTAGTTGTGAAACTAGTTGGTTGGAATTTGTTCTTAGACCGACTAGTGCTCCTAGTGATCAGCATATTGAATATCAACTACTTAGTCGGTCAAAGAACACTCACCGACCGACTAGTTGTCAAACTAGTCGGTTGACATGTCTTCTTAGACCGACTAGTTCTATCTCCTGAATTCTCTATCTTGGCTGTCTACCATCTAGTCGGTCTAAGAAGAATCACCGACCGACTAGTTGCAAAACTAATCGGTCAGTGATCCTTCGTAGACCGATTAGACTGCTTCAGAAATATATCCGTTGGGCATTTAATGCCACGATTTTGCTCTTCTCTTCTCACACTCCTATATATACTTGAAGTGCTTCTAACCTAGCATTCAAAGCTGCCATTATTGAGATTTAGAGAATCAAAGAGAAAGCATTCAATTCTCATTTCTAAGCTCTCTCTTCTCACAAGAATCTCTCCCTCACTCTTTGAGCCCTATTTCCTCAAGAGAGATTCTCTTCATTGTGAGCCACTCAAGCCAAGAGCTTGATTCAAAGTCACCAACTCCATCCTAGTGTTCGATCGCTGTTCATCTTGGTGGAGCTAGGGTTTGGTGACATTCTCTCCTTCAAAATCTTCCTTGCCCTAAAATCAGTAAGTTTACTCAAGGCATAGGATTTTGTTGATAAGTGTTTTATTGTTTCATTTACTTTTCTATTAAGTTTTTCTCTCGATTGTGAGAGAAGATCGTGATCCCGGTTTGTGGGAGTCATGTTTCGATTTGTGTATGATTTGATCTTGTAGAAGTTTTCTACAAGAATTTCATAGTGCAAACTTGAGTTAGAGGATTCTAACTCAAGTAGCCGGAGGGGATCCAGGTGTTTGGGACGTAGGATCACCGGGAACAAGTCGGGAAGACTTGGGTGGATCCGAACCCGTTACATCGCTTGTTTGCGTTGGATTTTATTGTTGTCAATTTTCATTCCGCATTGTTGGTTGTGTTTGCACAATAATTAGGAATTATACTCTTGATTATTTTAAAGTACTATTCACCCCCCCTCTAGTACTTGTGCAGTAGCTATCAGGGCATTACATTTGGTATCGGAGCCAAGTTAATAGCTATGTCTACCAACGACAACAAGACCGTTCATCCACCTTCAGACTATAGCGCCTTCAAGAACCGTGAAGGATCTTCTTCAGTGATGGAAGGACACTCCTCAACTAGGCCTCCTTACTTCAACGGTGCCAATTATGGGTACTGAAAATGCCAGATGGAAACGTTCCTCCGGAGCACTTCAATATGGAGAGCTACGTTGACGGAGTATGTCGAACCCGCCGAACAAGACTTTGCTAAGTGGACTACCGCGGAGGTCACCGCGGAGGTAAACAAGGCCAAGGCAATGAATGCCTTGCAATGTGCATTGGAGCTGAAGACTTCAACAAGATATGCACATGTAAGAGTGCATATCAAATCTGGAACTCACTCCTCATCTTGCATGAAGGAACGAGTAGGGTAAGAGACTCCAAACTCACTGTTGTAAATAAAGAATTCGAATTATTTCATATGCAACTGGGTGAGAAGATGAAGGAGTACTATGCTCGCTTCGTTGACATTACCAATGAGTTGGAGGCTCTTGGAAAGACTTACACCCAAAAGGAGAAAGTCTCAAAGATTATTGACGGACTTCCTTCTTGTTGGGAAAAGCATACCTTCGCCATCGAGGAAGGTAACGATATGAATAAGTATACTGTCGTACAACTAATGGGTACCTTGATGTCCTATGTGGTATACAAGGACAGTAAAATAAAGATGCAGGACAAGATGAAATCGTACTTGAAGCAAGACGAGCCGAAGAAAAAGGCGATTGCGTTCAAGGCTGCTCCATCTACATCTACCGATGATGAAGAATCGGAAGACGAGTTGGACTTAGAATCCATTGCCCTTATGGCAAAGAAGTTCAACCGATTCTTCCAGAAAGGTAACTTCAATAACAAATCTAAATTTAGTTCTACTAACGCCTCCGCTCCTTTGTGTTTTAAATGCAACAAGCCAGGACACATCAAAGCGGATTGTCCTTAAAATAAACAAAAGGAGAAATGGAAGGCGCCAAAGTTCGACAAGTCTCGAAAGTACAAGAAAGGACTTGTCGGCACATTCACCGACTCCGACGAGGACTCCTCAAGTGGAGAGTCGGACGATGACCAAGTGGAGCAAGCACACATGTGCTTCATGGCTAGAGAGGAACACGATCAAGAGTCCTCCTACGATGAAAGCGAGGATGAAGGCAATGAGGTAACGATGGATGACCTTAGATTAGCTAACGAGAAAATTTGGTCTAAGTATTCTAAACTAGTAAATAGATATACTAAGACTAAAGATGAACTAACTAGTCTCCAAACCTCACCTAAGCCTATCATCATCAACAACGACACTTTGTTGAAGGCTTGAGAAATGAGATTGTAAATCTCAAATCTCTACTTGAGCATGTTCACATTGAGGATTCGGAGGAACACGAGATAGCGGATTGGATTTCTCGAAACTCAACTTTGAGTATTGAGAATGAGAATCTCAAGTCTCGTGTTTGTGTACTCACTACACAAGTGTCCACTTTGGATGCTACTATACTTTCTCTCACCGAGAAATATGAGTCCACATTAGGCCGAATTGATAAATTCAACAAAGGCAAGGACCATTTGGATAATATCCTAAATGACTTACTTCCGGCCAATCATCGTATTGGCTTGGGGTATAAAAAGGGAAATTCATCCAAATCTTCCACCACCTTTGTAAGGTTAACTTCCGATGCCTCAACTAGTGGGAGTAAACACCACATGGGTAGTTCATCTACCAATGGTGCTTCCACTAGGTATACACCCCCGTTTGGAAGGAAACCCACTTTGGGTGGACCTCCAAAGAAGGGTCATATATTTATGTACACCAATACTATGCCACATAGAAACACACCTCCTACTCCACTGGTTCACAAATATGATGATTTTTATGCTCCACATCCACGGGCACGTGCACACCAAGTGAGACACACTCACGCACGTGCTCCCCCACATGCATATGTTCATCCACATCACTATCATATGAACAATTACCATCATACACCATATCATATGATACCACCACCATTTCATCATGTGCCATATGCTTATCCACGACATGCATTTTCTAGGCCACCTCCTCGTAGGCCACATGCATCACGTAGACATCAACAACATATGCATGCTCCCAATGGGAATAGGGCTCCCAAGAAATTCACTATTTGGGGCCCGAAGGACACAAGCATGCATGAAAAACAAGCATACATTAATTCTTATTTCATGAATGTAGTGCACAATGATGATTATGTTGGGAAGTCTAAGTCCAATTGGACTTGGCTTCCAAAGGTCTAATATTTTAGGACCCAATGACCTTGGGTACCATGATACGATATTATTTATCGTCAGGTACTTAAGAAAAAGAAACGGAGCAACAAATCCAAATTTAGCTCCAAGGATGGGTGGATACTCGATAGCGGGTGTTCAAAACACATGACGGGTGAAAAGCTCAATTGCTCTCCGTAGTGGTGCCCATTGAGAATGGAAACCGAGTAGTCTTTGGAGGCAACGAGAGCGGAACCATCATTGGTGTTGAAAAAGTTGGTAACCCCTCTAAACCACTCATAAGTGATGTTTACCTTGTTAAAGGCTTAAATCACGATCTCATTTCAATAACCAACTTTGTCACAAGGGTTACAAAGTTAGCTTTGCAAAAGGAATGTGTCATATTTTTAGTAAAGATAATAATAATTTGTTATTTTCTGGCACACGCCATAAGGATATCTATATCCTAGATCTTCCAATATCATATGAACAATGTCTCATTGCCAACACAAGTGAACAACACTTATAGCATCGACGTTTTGGTCATGTGAACTTTGGAACACTTTTTAAGCTATCCAAGTTAAATTCTATTAAAGGATTTCCTAAGCTTACTTTCCAAAAGAAAAGCTTTTATGACTCGTGTCAACGAGGCAAACTTCCGAAGTCGTCATTCAAACCTAAGAAAAGCATTTCATCTAAACGGCCTCTAGAGCTTTTACATCTAGATCTTTTTGGGCCAACTAGAGTTGCTTCATTAGGGAATGCTCGTTATGGACTTGTCATCATTGATGACTTTTCTAGATTTACTTGGGTATTTTCTTTAAGTAATAAAAATGATGTTTTTGAAAACTTCACAATATTTGTGAAGAAAGTACAAAATCTCATTGGAACCACCATTGTCACTATTCGTAGTGATCATGGAGAGGAATTTGAGAATGAGTCTTTCTCCAATATTTGTGATGAAGTTGGTATTACACACACCTTTTCTTTCCCTCGCGCACCCCCTCAAAATGGTGTTGTTGAGAGAAAGAATAGGACGCTAGTGGAATGTGCTCGCATAATGCTTGATGATAACCAACTTGGCCATCAATTTTGGGCAGAAGCGGTACATACCACTTGCTATGTGTTTAATAGGATACTCTTGAGACCCGGCACCAATCAAACTTGCTATGAATTGTTGTTTGGTAGGTTACCTCAAGTTAACCATTTTAGAGTTTTTGGTGCGAAATGTTTTATCAAAAACACGTATGGTAGTTTGGACAAATTTGATCCAAGATTCGATGAGGGGATATTTGTTGGATATTCCTCCCGTAGCAAAGCCTACCGGATATACAACAAAAGAACCTCAACGATCGAGGAATCTCTTCATGTTTTATTCAATGAAAATTTTGTCCCTCCTAGAATTATCAATGATGATGATTCTATGGAAGTAGTTTGTGAATCTATTGGTAATTCTAATTCTATTGATTCTGTTGATACTAACCCTACTGATGATTCTTTTGAGAATGTTCCTAGTGATCAGGGAGTTCTCAAACAGCTTCATACAGTTCGTGACCATCCCCATGAGCAAGTCATTGGCAACATACTAGATAGTGTCAAGATAAGATCTAAAGTCAACTTCTTTGCCCATTGTGCCTTTGCCTCTTCAGTAGAGCCAAATGTTGGATATGGAAGACGTTTGTACACCCTTGTGGGGGATGTACGAGGGAATACGGACCTCGAACGTCGCGCACACGAAGTCATGTGCAAAGGGAATCTGTTCCCTTGCGGAGAGGATCTCTGTATGAGCGGGAAAGTCGCATTATATATGCATAAGTGCATGCGACATATGGCTAATAAAGGGGGAATATCTTAAGCTTATGTTGTACCATGCATATGGTACAACTTAAGCTTATAATGTGTCATGTATCATGGTACACCTTAATTAAGTTGTTCCAAAGGAACAACTTACCCTAAAATAACTACCTTGGGGGCTATAAATAAGACCCAAGGGTAGCCATTTTCTTTACACATTTTGCATGAAATTCATGCATGCATCTTCTTCATAGCGAAGCTCTGCAGAAATATTTCCTCTCCCTCCATCCAAGTTCTTAATCTAAAATAGAGATTTAGATTGTGGGATTAGTAGCCTTACTCCGTTCGTGAGTAGACTCGATCCGTCGTGGCGAATCCGAAGGCGAAGTTCGTAGACTACCGTGCCGCGTACGCAAGCGTAAGTCTAAACTTCATGTTATCGATCCTAACTCTGTTTTGGACAGGATCCTACACCAAAGAATATCAACGAGGCGTGCGAATATAGTTCTTGGATCCTAGCCATGGAAGAGGAACTCATTCAGTTTGAGAGGAATCATGTCTGAGAGCTAGTTCCATTGCCCTCGAAAAACCACACCGTTATAGGAACGAAGTGGATTTTCAAGAACAAGATCGACGAGAACCAAAACGTCGTCCGGAACAAAGCTCGGTTAGTTGCTCAAGGCTACAAGCAAGATGAAGGTATAGATTTCGAGGAATCTTTTGCATCTGTAGCTAGATTAGAATCTATTAGGTTGTTATTATCATTTGCATGCCATAAAGATTTCAAACTTTTTCAAATGGATGTAAAAAGTGCGTTTTTAAACGGAGATGTCGTTGAGGAAGTTTATGTTTCTCAACCTCCAGGTTTTATAAATGAAAAATTTCCAAATCACGTTTTCAAACTTAAGAAAGCACTTTATGGTTTAAGACAAGCTCCTAGAGCTTGGTATGACTGCCTAAAGAACTTTCTTTTGGATTTGGGTTTTAAAATGGGTGAAGTTGATTCTACACTTTTTGTTAAGTATGCCAATCATGATATTATTTTAGTTCAAATTTATGTTGATGATATCATTTTCGGTGCTACTAACTTCACTCCTTGCGAAGAGTTTTCTAATGTCATGAAGGACCAATTTGGGATGAGCCACATTGGTGAGCTCAAACATTTCTTAGGTCTCCAAATTCGCCAAATGCATGATGGAATCTTCTTCCACCAAACCAAGTACATGGTGGAGTTGCTAAAGCGATTTGGAATGGAGAATGCTTCTGGCAAGAAGACTCCAATGAGCACTACTACACATCTTGATAAAGATACGGGCAGCAAAGATGTAGACCTTCGTCTATATCGAGGTATGATAGGTAGTTCATTATATCTTACTGCCAGTAGGCCCGATATAATGTTCGCCGTATGTGTTTGTGCTCGGTATCAGTCACATCCTAAGGAATCACACTTAGTAGCGGCAAAACGTATTTTCCGTTATTTAAGTTACACACTCGACTACGGATTATATTATCCAAAGTCTAGCACGTATGAGTTAATCTCATATAGTGACGCAGATTATGCTGGATGCAAATCCGACAGGAAGAGTACTAGTGGCACTTTTCATTTTATAGGAAATTCTCGTGTCTCTTGGTTTTCCAAGAAGCAGAATTCCGTATCACTTTCAACCACTGAGGCAGAATATATTGCCGCTGGTGCTGCATGTGCACAGGTTCTTTGGATGAGACACACTCTTAAAGACTTCGGTATAAACTGTGATACTTGCCTTATCATGGTGGACAACCTAAGTGCAATATGTCTCTCTAAGAATCCGGTACATCACTCCCGTACCAAACACATAGATGTCCGTCACCATTTCCTAGATGATCATGTTGCTAAAAAGGACATCATTTTAGTGTACGTTGAAACCCAGAAGCAAATTACCGATATTTTCACGAAACCACTCAAGAAAGATTCCTTTGTGCGGTTACGTCGAGAATTGGGGATTATGGGTGAATCCGAGATTTAGGATTCATATTTTCGTTAATCATGTATGATAATGATATTTATATGTTCATGCTAGATTTGTTGTGATATTCTGGATTTATGATTAGTTTTTTGATTTGCGCATCGGATTTATGAATTTGCTAGTTTTGAGCTTATGATATAGTACTTTTCTTTCTTATGCTCATGGCTTTCCATGCTTATTATTGACTCATTCAGTAAGTATCTCTTCTGAAATGCATGCTAGTACTTTGGTTCTTTTGAACAATGTTTCAATTAGTATCCTAGTGTGCTAGAATTGTGTATGCCATATGTTTTATGATGTTTCTATCTCTTTTTGGCATAACACTTTTGCATGATATAGATATTTGGGTATGCCCACATCGCACACTTCACTTAGATTTGGTATGCTTACTTTTTGTGATGTATTTTGATGTCTGTTGTGGCATTTGATGTTGTATGATGTGCACCGACCTGCTGATGGTCTATATTTGTGTTGGCGGATGTATACCCTTTGATGTATCCTGTTATATATATATATATACACACACACACACATCGTGTTGCCATTTACTTCAGTGTGCACATTATATATTTTTTTGTCTCTGATGTTGATTTCGTCGCTCGACGACTATATTGATTAAATAGAATTGTTTCTATGAAAACATAGAATTGTTTTCCATGCACTAAATTCACTAAGAATGTTGATATTGGATAGTATGTTCTATAACTCAATACGTGAAATTGATTTGAGTTTTGATGATTTCATTTTTCGTTATTTTACATTGGTGTCATTTGGACCGTGGTCGTATTCTTCGACTCTCGTGCTTTTATTTTAGCCATTGTTGTTGTTGTTGATCTCCTCCCGCTCTTTTTGCTAATGCCAAAGGGGGAGAGAATTAATAATGACGATGTTCTAAATGATAATTTAAAGCAATTTACCGTGAATCTAATTTGATTTGTTAGATTCAGGGGGAGTTAAGATATAAAAATGGTTTTAGATCCTAAATTTCAATAATTGGGTTCATATTTTATACTTTCCTCGTCTGCTTGGTGCGTATGATTATTATTTAATACGGAATTAACGTGTCATCAATTGAAGGGGAGTAAGTAAATTTCATTTGACTCATTATTATTGATTATTATTTATGTTGGTTTGTCATCACCAAAAAAGGGGAGAATGTTGAGTATTGATTCCTCGGATTTGGTTTTGATGATGAACAAACATAAATATCGTGTACTAACTCTTTGTGAGCGTAGTTATGGAGATCGTCGCCAAAATTCTACGTACATCAAAAGCGACGTCTCAAGACTTCTCAAAGCGCGTGATCGTGTGCCTAAAGCTTTGTTGAAGCTCAAGGAGCATTATTGAAGTCAAGAGATTCGGATTGAAGCTTTGAAGACGGTTCGTCTAGTTTATTTTATAGTCTTCTAGCTTCTTTTCGTAGAATGTTAAGCCTTGAGTAGGACTTACATTATAATCTTCATAACGCTCATATCTTAAAGCTAGGATTATCTTAGAAGCCCATAAAAACTTTCCTGAAGCTTTACGCTTCATTTCGCGGCTTCTTATGCATCTTAGTTGGTTCAAGAAGAAGAACCAACCGACTAGATTGTCATCTAGTCGGTTAAGAATCCTTCTTGAACCGACTAGATTTCCTTGCCCTATATATCTCTCTGTGTGTATGTGTGTGTGTGTGTGTGAGGGGGGGAGAGTAAAGAGAGATAATTCCCTATATATCTTAATCTTAATTATTCCAAACAAATCAAAGTTTGGATATAATTAAGTTGTAGAATGGTATCATACATGAAGTACATGGGGAGATAAACAAATTCATACTCAAAGAGCGAATATCCTTAGGTCACAGCACTGCTGTTCTTTGTAGTGCAGTGATGATCCAACAAAGTAATCACTAAATCTAGAATACAACAAAAAACTAGATCAAAAAGTAGATAGCAATGTATGCATTAAGTAAGATATATTTGTTAAAGACTAGACTGGGATTCGAATCCGAACAGGGCTTATTGGGTATGATATTAGTCAAGACAGTTGTACTAAGCATAAAGCTAAGGCAACAACTACTGATACCAAGCCCAACCGCCTAATGCCAGGTTAATACTACTACTACTCTCAGCCTCTATTACCTTACCTCAACCATACTAATCACCATCGCGACTTGACAATGCCAGTCACCCACATCTCCCTCATTGCAGCTGCCATTAAGGTGGTGATCGGCGAAGTACTAGAGGATCAGAGGAAAAGAGTGAAGAGAAGCTCTCTCACCAACCCCAGCATGGAAAATGATGATTCTGAGGTGGGTGTTGAAATTTGGTCCCCTGTCACGAGCAAGAAAAAGGTTGGGTAGTAATAAGAACTTTGCGGAGATATTGCGACGATGGGTTGGATCAGAAGGAAACAGTGTGCAGTAGGGTTGAGGTTGTAGGTGTAGTAGCAATAACTTAGGTGTCGACAATAGCTAATAGTTAGATGAGATGGACGGGGAGTGGCATGGTAGTAGTGTTGTGGTTGCTGAACTATTAATGGTTCCTCCACCCGACGATGGTGTGAAGCATGGGGAGCCTTAGGGTTAAGGTTAGAGTAATCCATGGATACTACGCCGGCAAAAGAATGAGTGTGTTATGGATTTTCATGGAAGATGTAGCCTGAGGAGGAACCAGGCAGCATGTATGTCATCTCGGGTCTTGCATCATCGATCAGGTACTGTGACTAAGGAAGGCCTTCAATTTTTACGCAATATACTGCACCTACCGATGTCTGTCGATGCCTCCTCGGCAAGTAAACCCATATCTACCAACGTCGACACGGTTTCATCCTTCTCATCTGCAGTATCAGTGATACTGGTATGTTAATCAAGATAATTACAGGACGTCGATCTGTAGGATGGCCGACGACGCAAGTGTTAATATGTTGATGGGCTAGAACCTTAGTTGTGGTACCCGATGCGATGATACGAGACCCGAGACGACATACGTGCTGCCTGGTTCTTCCTCGGGCTACATCTTCCATAAAAACCAATAACACACTCATTCTTTTACCGGCATAGTATACATGGATTACTGTAACCTTAGCCCTAAGGCTCCACCTTCATCCTCCCATCGTCAAGTTGAGGACAATTTAGTACTGCAACAACCACTTCATTACTACCATGTCACTCGCCACCTACCTCCTCCACCTACTAGGTTTTTTTGACCCTAAAGTTATTGCTACGGCACCTACAACCGCAACCGTACTCCACAATATTTCCTTCTGATCCAACCCATCCTTGCAATATCTCCACAAAGTTCTTATTACTACCCAACCCTTTTCTTGCTCATGATAGGGGACCGAATTTCAACGCCCACCTCGGAATTATCACTGTCCATGCTGGGGATGGTGATTCGGGTTCAATATTACATATTTAACCCCCCATTTAGCCCTATTTTGTGCTCAGGTGATGTTACATTGTTCTCTAATTCATACGTATTTTCTACACATTTATTTATTAGAGAAAACACTCTATTTGAGCACAAAACAGTAATTAATGGAGTATTTCTGCACATTTTATATTTTTAATAGCACCGTCTCGATCTCACGATTCCAACGAATATTTATTTGTATTTTTCTGAGATCTGTGCTAATTACTGTGAATTTTTGAATGCAGAATACCATTTAAATGAAGGAATACACTCAAAATACGCAAAATACGGTCGGCAGCCAATAAGGAGCTGACACGTGGCGCAATCCTATCGCTTCCCGCCGCATCCAACGGCGCTGATTCAACAGATCAAGCGGTCGACGCGGCCCTTTATCGACCGCACGATCTCAATCCGATGGTCAGGAGCGCCCCCCCTGCGTTTTCGAAACGAGATCGAACGATACGGGGCGACGTGGCACGCCGATATACGTTGGATTCGAATCCAACCGTCCAAACGAGCGCGAATCCGAGCGATGACGCGGCGATCAGCTGGCCGTCGATCGCTCATCCAACGGTTGACAGCGGCTCTCCTCCGAAGCAGCAGCGGGCGAACGTTAACGCAGAACGAGCGGTCGCGATCGAACAAGACTTAGATCGGACGACCAATATTCACCCCGACACGAATTCGAATTTAAACGAAGCGGGTGCGGATCCGGTTGCCTGGACACGTGGCGGCCCCTCGTTAAATCCCGCATGGATGTGCGGCTCTCATTTGCTCCGCTCGAGATGAGCGGTCTGGATTCAAGCGGGCACGTAAATGGAGCGGGTTTGGAACCCGTTAAGCAACCCAAACCCGCAATCTTATTATATAAGCGTATTTAGGGTTTTTTGGGCGTATTCAAGCAGATTGGGGCGTATTTTGAGCGTATTAGAGGCTCTATGAGCCGTATTCTCCCCCTGAAAAATTCTGTAAAATTCCAGAGGCTATTTTCTTATTTCCAGAGAGTTTTGATGTCTTTTCAAGGATATTTGGTGATGAATTCTTAACTTAAACTCCTTATTTAGTGCTTTTTCTACCGTATTTTGCTATAAACTTGATGTATTTGGCTATGGAACTTGTTTATTCTTATATTATGAGTAGCTAAAACTTAATTGTGCTTGGTATGGAGTAGTTAGGGGATGTAATTTGTGTTAGTTTGGTTGAAATTCCTTGTGCTAAATCGTTAAACGTCGCTAAAATTGTAATCTTTGTTCGTAAATCGACTTTTTTAGATTCCAAAAGAATTAATTAAGTTGATGATCGCCCCAAAAGGGTGAGTTTTGATCTCCCCAAAAGGGAGTTTCATACCATAGTTTTGATCTCTCCAAAAGAGAGTTTCATATCGTATTATAGCTTTAGCGACGATCTTTTTGAATATTTTGCTTGAACCCCCAAAAGGGCATCTTCCGATGAATTGCTCCCAAAAGGAGAATTCATTGAGTTATATTGGGTATTTTTCGGTGAATTTCTCCCAAAAGGAGAATTCATTGCGCTATACATATCAACCAAATTAATACGAATCGTTGACCCTAACGAACCCATACCATGTGCAAACTTTTTAGGTATTTTCATACACGAATTTCTTTGTTCGCACATCACCATCACGCACTTTCACACCATCACCATCATCGTTGAAGTGGTTAGTTTCTTTTCGTAGGATTTCTATTTGATTTGAATTGTGGTTGCAACAGATTTCTTCCCATGGATTCGACATCTGGACTCCCAGATTTTACTACTTGTACGGACTCTTGCACTTGAGAGATAGCACCTTTCCGGTCCCACCAAGTTTTTGGCGCCGTTGCCGGGGAGGAATGGTTTGCGACTACGGTTTATTTCATTTAGAGGACCTTCGGTGAGATCTTTCCACTTTGCTGTACATAAACTTTTTATTATTATTATTTTATTTTAATTTTTAAAAAATGGAATATATGAATTTCTATTGCACGAACAATCTGTATGATGCACGGTATGCTAATGCACACAAACCTAGGATGGAAAAGCTCAAAATTGTTAATTTTAATCAAACTGACTGTGAAACTTTCTTTCAGGCCTGGAGGAGGTTCACAGACATTATATCGAGCTATCCGCAGCATGGGTACACAAATGAAGAGCTTATGGCGTTCTTCCTAGATGGACTACAACCGCAGCTGCAGGAATTATTGGGAGGCATGACGCCGACAGTGGCGTGGGAATACATGGAGTCTCTGCAAGAAAACGAAGAAACCGTGGAAGAGACTTCAGAGAGCGATTCAACGGAGCCTTCGTGCCTCGATCAAGAAGAGCAAAGCGTAGATGTACCTTTGCAATCCTTGAAAGAGGAAGCTTACCAGACTATTCAGACACAGGAGGCCACATCCCATCAATTCCAGGAGAATTTCCTTGCTCGGAGTCGGCAGATTCAAAAATCTATTGAAGATCTTAATTTGATTGCCGCTTGCTTAGAAGAAGATAATTATTTTGAAACTCAATTTAAAGAAACTAATACGAGTTTATCTTCTATTGCAGGAAAATCGAGCAAGCCATGTCACATTGAGGACGAGAATAAAAAATCTACATGGCAGAAAGTGTGTGCAAAAGAGAGGACGAGCTAGCAATTTTGGATGAACGAGAGGAGGAGACAGCTAGGGACAAGGGTTTTGAGATTATCTCCATGGAGTCAGAACCATGCCCTCCTCCAGTTTTGTCCCAAAATCATTCATCCCTCTCCCCATTGAAAGAGCATCGTACAGAGAGTAGTGCATATCTTTCAGGGAGTAGTCGTCAACTCATTTTAATTTCTTTCACTTATTTTGATGACTACATTTGGAATAATTTTATTTCGAAGAATTTTAAACTAAAATGGATTGACGTGACTCATCTCTTGCTGGATATAGGTGGACATCTTATAGAGATGCTGGGAGTTACGTTGCTGGGATCCAGTTTAGTCGTTGGAGGAAGAATAATCGCAGAGGAGCGCAAGGAGCAAATTGAACAACTTCCTCCACCATCAAAGATTCGGGATCCGCCATTTGATCACGGTGTGTTCTTTCCAGTAGTGTAGTTTTTATATGCTTTCTAGGTTGCTTGCTTGAATAAACGCGTACCTCTTCCGACATTGAGGACAATGTCCATCTTTAGTTGGGGGGGTGTGTATGAGACCTTAGGATTTTTTTTTGAGAAGAATAGATCACCAAATCTCATCTTTTAAAAACTCCTTTATATGCCTCAAATGCGGATGATTATACGTTAATTGAGTTCTAAAAATCATTTATGGCTTGATTAATTATTTTTCTCTTCATGGAATTACCGTTAATATGCTATTCATGAAAATTTTCAATTTCCATGATTAATATCTCGAAATAGTTTGAATATATTTCATGCATGCTAATGTGATGAAAACGCTTAAGTATACACGATTTTTAAGAATAGTCTTCAAGTTGAAGAGGAATTTGGCATTTGATTCTAATGTTTATATTCAAAGATGGCTTTGAGTTGCTTACAAAAAAGAAAGAAAGAAACGGAAAGAAATGAAAAGAAAAATGATGAAAAATGAATGATGAAAATGAATGAATAAGTATGTCACTAATAAATAACTTGTTTGGCTCGAGTAGTACAGTCCGAGGGGTCCTTCTTGGCCTAATGCCCTATTATCGTCTGACTTGGGAGCCATTGACCGGAACCTCACTCATTTGATGGAGCGATCCAAGTTATACTTTTTTCTGCGAATGTTGCTTGATGCGCGTTACGCGGAACGAATAAAAGAAAGGAAATGGTGAATATACTAAGCAATTTCAATACCCATGTCTTGAAAGATTATTTTGATAGGCCAATTCCTTGGAAACAAGAAAACTAGAACAACACGACGTGTTATACTTTCGCTTACGCAAAACGACACTTGCATGCTATTTATTCATACTAAATTAGAGAAAATATCATGTGATTGATTTTGTTCATGGATGTGTATATTGATGGTCAAGATCATGTTGGAATGCGTACTATTGAGCCATGCCATGAGCAATTTGAAAGAACTTATTGTTTTATTATTCATCCGTATTTATCGCTCTTTTTGCTAGAGACTAGCAAATCGCTAGTTGGGGGTGTGATTCGGGTTCAATATTACATATTTAACCCCCCATTTAGCCCTATTTTGTGCTCAGGTGATGTTACATTGTTCTCTAATTCATACGTATTTTCTACACATTTATTTATTAGAGAAAACACTCTATTTGAGCACAAAACAGTAATTGATGGAGTATTTCTGCACATTTTATATTTTTAATAGCACCGTCTCGATCTCACGATTCCAACGAATATTTATTTGTATTTTTCTGAGATCTGTGCTAATTACTGTGAATTTTTGAATGCAGAATACCATTTAAATGAAGGAATACACTCAAAATACGCAAAATACGGTCGGCAGCCAATAAGGAGCTGACACGTGGCGCAATCCTATCGCTTCCCGCCGCATCCAACGGCGCTGATTCAACAGATCAAGCGGTCGACGCGGCCCTTTATCGATCGCACGATCTCAATCCGATGGTCAGGAGCGCCCCCCGCGTTTTCGAAACGAGATCGAACGATACGGGGCGACGTGGCACGCCGATATACGTTGGATTCGAATCCAACCGTCCAAACGAGCGTGAATCCGAGCGATGACGCGGCGATCAGCTGGCCGTCGATCGCTCATCCAACGGTTGACAGCGGCTCTCCTCCGAAGCAGCAGCGGGCGAACGTTAACGCAGAACGAGCGGTCGCGATCGAACAAGACTTAGATCGGACGGCCAATATTCACCCCGACGTGAATTCGAATTTAAACGAAGCGGGTGCGGATCCGGTTGCCTGGACATGTGGTGGCCCCTCGTTAAATCCCGCATGGATGTGCGGCTCTCATTTGCTCCGCTCGAGATGAGCGGTCTGGATTCAAGTGGGCGCGTAAATGGAGCGGGTTTGGAACCCGTTAAGCAACCCAAACCCGCAATCTTATTATATAAGCGTATTTAGGGTTTTTTGGGCGTATTCAAGCAGATTGGGGCGTATTTTGACCGTATTGGAGGCTCTAGGAGCCGTATTCTCCCCCTGAAAAATTCTGTAAAATTCCAGAGGCTCTTTTCTTATTTCCAGAGAGTTTTGATGTCTTTTCAAGGATATTTGGTGATGAATTATTAACTTAAACTCCTTATTTAGTGCTTTTTCTACCGTATTTTGCTATAAACTTGATGTATTTGGCTATGGAACTTGTTTATTCTGATATTATGAGTAGCTAAAACTTAATTGTGCTTGGTATGGAGTAGTTAGGGGATGTAATTTGTGTTAGTTTGGTTGAAATTCCTTGTGCTAAATCGTTAAACGTCGCTAAAATTGTAATCTTTGTTCGTAAATCGACTTTTTTAGATTCCAAAAGAATTAATTAAGTTGATGATCGCCCCAAAAGGGTGAGTTTTGATCTCCCCAAAAGGGAGTTTCATACCATAGTTTTGATCTCTCCAAAAGAGAGTTTCATATCGTATTATAGCTTTAGCGACGATCTTTTTGAATATTTTGCTTGAACCCCCAAAAGGGCATCTTCCGATGAATTGCTCCCAAAAGGAGAATTCATTGAGTTATATTGGGTATTTTCCGGTGAATTGCTCCCAAAAGGAGAATTCATTGCGCTATACCTATCAACCAAATTAATACGAATCGTTGACCCTAACAAACCCATACCATGTGCAAACTTTTTATAGGTATTTTCATACACGAATTTCTTTGTTCGCACATCACCATCACGCACTTTCACACCATCACCATCATCGTTGAAGTGGTTAGTTTCTTTTCATAGGATTTCTATTTGATTTGAATTGTGGTTGCAACAGATTTCTTCCCGTGGATTCGACATCTGGACTCCCAGATTTTACTACTTGTACGGACTCTTGCACTTGAGAGATAGCACCTTTCCGGTCCCACCAGATGGTGAGAGAGATCCTCTTCAATGTTTGCCTCTGCTCCTCGAGTACTTCACCGATCACCACCTTAGTGGCGGCCGCAATGAGTGAGCGGTGAGTGACTGGCATTGTCAAGTCGCGATGGTGATTAGTATGGTTGAGGTGAGGTAATAGAGGCTGAGAGTAGTAGTCGTATTAACCTGGCACTAGGGGGTTGGGCTTGGTATCAGTAGTTGTTGTCATAGCTTTATGCTTCGTACAACTGTCTTGACTAATATCATTCCCAACAAGCCCAGTTCTGATTTGTATCCTAGTGTAGTTTTTAACCAATATATCTTACTTCATGCATGCATGCATGACTATCTAATTTTGATCTAGTTTTTGGTGTATTCTCGATTTGTTGATTACTTTGTTGGATCAGTACTGCACTATATAGAACAGCAATGCTACGACCGAAGGATATCCGCTCTTTATGCATGACTTAGTTTATCTGTCCATAAACTTCAAGTATGATACCATTCTACGACTTAATTATATCCAACTTTGATGTCTTTGGATATATATATATATATATATATATATATATATATATATATATATATATATATATATATATATATAGTAGTATATAAAAAAATGAGGTCCGTGAGTTGCGGAGCGCCGCCTAGGGTTGACCCTGGTGGGGGAGGTTCGACTTCTGAAGGATCTGCTCCTAATGTTTCCTCAAATCCTAAAGGATTAGGTCTACAGCATTCTTCGAGTTTCACGGGGCCATCTTCGACACCATTGGAAGCGCAACCACAGGGTGATGACAACGAAGGTTGGCAGGATGTCAGTAGGAAGAAGAACCAAGTTAGAATGGGTGGCAACAGGAACCAAGGGATTCGGAGGCCTTTAGTCAAAGGTGCGCAACCATCTTCTGATCGCTCGAAGGCCGTAGGACGGGGTGGGCCTGTTCTTGTTCGTACTGCTGCAAGGTTCGGTGACACACTAAGGGTGTTTGATAAAATGCCTATTAGACCAAAGTTTAATATTACCATTGATACGAAGGTCACTAAACAATCTTGGGCTGATAAATGCGCAAATAGACGCAGCTACAATTCGGACCTATCAATGGATTATGTTCCACCATGCTTGAATGAAGCGGGAGCACCAATAGCGTTGGTCTCCAATTCTCTATTGGCCAAGGGCGCGGCTCAATGGGTAAGCACTCTAGTGGGTTATGTGGTTGGGGATGTCCCATATTTCGGGCAAATCAGAGCTTGGACAGATAGGCTCTGGTTCATTAAGAAGGGGTTGAAGATATACAGTAGAGAAAATGGGTTTTTTTACTTTAAATTTGAAGATGAAACGGAATGCGAGCGTATTTTGCATGGTGGCCCCTGGCTTTTTGATGGGCGCCTTGTAGTGCTTCAGCGTTGGAGTACTGACATTAGACATGAGAGGGACATCCTTTCTGCGGTCCCGGTGTGGGCTCAATTGCATGGAGTCCCGTTGAACATGTGGACAAGGGAGATTTTCAATGTTATAGCTTCTGTTATTGGCGTACCACTGTGTTTGGATAGGCTTACTGCTAAGCTGGAAAGGACCTTTTATGCCCGCTGCCTTGTGGAGATTGATGCAAAAAGGCCATGTCCGAGCACCGTAGATGTTATGTTAGAAGATGGCTCCAAAGTTTGTATCATGGTAAAGATTGAAGGTGAACCACCACGCTGTTCTAATTGTATATGTTTTGGTCACACAACTTCACAATGTCCAGACTCTGGTAAGCTCCCTTCAATCCAAGAGGAGGTCCACATCGGTAAAGTGATGGACAATGTAGCACCTATACGTGAAGCTGAGAATACCCCTATTAGAGAAGTAGGGGATGGCTCTCATCTCCCTGGGCCGGTTTTAGCTAAATTGACTACTCCAGTTACTGTTGAAGGCCAAGGTATTGCAGCTATTCCTCTCCCTACACCTATTGTAAATGAAATGCCTAATAACTCACAGGTTTCAGAAGCTAGTGAGTCTACACTATTGCTAGATGATTCTCTGGAGCCCCATATAGTGCAGCCTTCAGAGAAGCTGCCTGAATCTGACACCCGCTTTCTTCATGGTTCGGCTGCTGGTCATGAAGGGAACAGGGAGCAATGCTCGGATGTCTTGCCTAATGCTGGACCCTCTTCTAATGTCGCCATCTCATCCCCTGTTCTCGATGAGAACTCTGCAAGTGGTGCTTTCCCTCCCCAGGCAAGTGCAGATACTGCTCCTCCAACGGCTATGGTGGTCATGAATCCGGAATGGGTTGCTGAATCCATGGAAGTGAAAATGAAGGTGATAACCAAAGATACTCAGGCCAGGAAGGAGTCATTACTTGAGACTACAGTTGGTGGTACTAGGAAAAGTACTAGAATAAGAGATGGGGCTTCTGGGAAGCCAAATCAAACTAGTTATTGATGAGTGTCTTTGTCTGGAATACGCGAGGTCTAAACAACTCTGTGAGAAGGAGGGACCTACGCGATAGACTGATTGTTATTAAACCGTCGTGTGTTATTTTACTGGAGACAAAATTGAAAGACACTGGAGGAGATTGGCGTTCTTGCTTTCCTAAAAATTGGCGCCTCTATGATAACTTTTCTTTGCAATCCGGGGGAAGGATTTTGGTGGGGTTTGATAGTATATGGAGTGCTACTATTCAAACTATTTCGCCTCAGCACATTACTTTCAAATGCACCAATATGGGGGGGCTGGTAGTGTTCATTACTGCAATATATGGCTCTTATTTGAGGAGTGAGAGGCAGCTCCTCTGGAATTTTCTCCATCAGGATGCAGTGGCTATTGGACAGGATGCTTGGCTCATGGGGGGATTTCAATACTATACGGTATTCTAAGGAGAAGCTTGGGGGCAGAACATGTAATCAGAATGTGCTTGAGGAATTCAATGATTGCCTTAACCAATGTTCAATGTCCGATATCAAAACTGTGGGAGCACCATACAGCTGGTCTAATCAAAGAATGGGCTCGGGCCGTATCTTGGCAAAGCTGGATAGGATGGTTTGCAATGGCAGATGGCTAGAACTCCTTCCTAACACTTTTGTAGAGTACTTGGCATCCAATACAAGTGACCACCGGCCAATGCTTGTTAGTATGCATACTACAATGATCTCTAGAGCTAAACCGTTTAAATTCTTCAATGTTTGGACTTCGATGAATGGGTATGAGGATTTACTACTTGCTACCTGGAATAGTGAGGTTGAGGGCACCCCTATGCACAGATTGTATGTTAAGCTTCGGAACTTAAAGGGGGTGCTGCGAAACTGGGCTAATAGGAGAGGATCTTCAGATGATATTACTTTGTGTAAAACCTCTCTTAAAGATGTCTGAGATAACCCACAAATTCATAATGATATACGGTTGCAACTACAGGAGCGTAATCTATCTAAGAAGTTGGCCGAAATGATAAGGATAGAAGAGGACATGTTGAGACAAAAGAGCAGGCAGAGATGGCTTAGCCTTGGGGATAAGAACTCAAAGTTCTTTTACACGGCAATGAAGGTGAGACAAAGTCACAATAGCCTTTCCCATCTGGTTGATGCAGACGGTAACCAGAATAATGCTTATGAAGATATCAGATGCTCGGCCCCAAATTTCTATAAAGCATTATATAATCAGACTACCTATTGGAATGTTTTTCCAAAACTGGTTCCCAAACGTATTCTTACTTCTGATGCGGCGATTTGGCTGGAAAGAAAAATCTCTGATAAGGAAATCAAAGAGGCTACTTTCCAAATAGGGGTGGATAAATCCCCTGGACCGGATGGCTATAATTCTTTCTTCTTCCAGCATGGATGGAGCATACTAGGTAAGGATCTTTCTGAGGCTATCCACTCCTTCTTCCGATCTGTATCCTTAATGCATCCGATTAATCATACCAATTTGACCCTTGTCCCTAAAAACTCTTCCGCCTCTAGCCTAGGTGATTATAGACCAATTGCGTGCTGTAATGTCACCTACAAGGTCATTAGTAAGATTATTTGTAATAGGCTCCGAAGTTTTATTCATGAGCTTATATCCCCCAATCAGTCTGCCTTTTTGAAGGGTCGATTACTCTCTGATTGTGCACTCCTTGCACATGAACAAATACGTGATTTCAGCAACCCGATGGGTTCCCGTGCATGCTTAAAATTGGACTTAAGGAAAGCTTTCGACAGTGTAAATCGGGAATTCATATATTATATTCTGCACAGAATGGGTTTTGGCAGGAGATTCATTGGTTGGATTCAAGCATGTATTTCTTCTCCCACGTTTTCTGTAATGGTGAATGGCTCTCCTACAGGGTACTTTGAAGGAAATAGAGGGATTAGACAGGGAGACCCTCTCTCCCCATATCTTTTTGTTCTCACCATGGAGGCTTTTTCCTTGCTTATTAAAAAATCTATAGCTGCTCAAAATATTCAACCTATGAGACGATCGGATTCTATATCACACCTCCTGTTTGCTGATGATTTACTACTATTTTGCCGCGCTACTAAACGCTCTTTCACAGGACTTAAATTTCTTCTGGCGGAATTCTCCAATCTGACAGGGCTGGACATTAATTGGGATAAGAGTACTGCTATTTTTAGTAAAGGTACTAAATCCCGTACGGAATTGGCGCATCATCTTGGTATTAAAATTGGTTCGTCTGTCTCTACTTATTTGGGCCTTCCTCTGTCGTCCAAGTATCCAAAACCATGCATGTACAACAGACTTGTGGATAAGTGTAAGAAGCGATTAATGGGCTGGACTTCTTCGTTGTTATCCATTTCAGGACGTATAGAGCTAGTAAGAACAGTTATATACGGAATGTTAATCTTTTGGATGCAAGTCTATCGCATTCCAAAATCTGTTCTTCGCACTATCACTACTGCTTGCAGGAAATTCATCTGGGGGACTTCTCATATATGGGCCTGGAAGGAAATTTGTACACCTAAGGATGAAGGAGGAGTGGGACTTCGTCTTCTACCTGACATTAATATGGCGGCAGGAGTGAGCTTAACTTGGCGCATGTTATGTGGTGATGGACTGTGGGCGACTTACATGAGGAAAAAATACCCTGACATATCACACTTTTATGCAGCAAAAGGTAAGGCGGTGGACTCGGGCACTTGGAAGTTCATGTTGAATTGCAGGAGATTCTCAAAACACTTGATCAAGAGGCACGTACGGGATGGCACTACCACATTATTTTGGCATGACAATTGGTTGCATGTGGGACCCCTTATTGACTCATTTGATGTGCCTCCAGAGGACACCAATAAAATGATCTCAGACTACTGGAGTCCGGCCGGCTGGGTTAATGATCCTCACATCTCCAGCTTTCGGCCTCTTCTCCAAACTTTCAATCTGATGGCCGGCAATGACACATGGGTCTGGTCGGCAAATGGAGGTACTTACTCTTTCTCCAGCGCTTGGGAGCATACCAGATTACGGGGGACTAAATTTAAATATGCTAATATTATTTGGTTTAGTAAATGTGTGCCCAAACATGCGTTGGCCCTCCTCAGAGCTTTTCATTCCAAGCTATTAACTAGGGATAAGTTTCACCTATGGGGTATCTCCACTGATTTGCAATGTGTCCTCTGTGATGCCGGATTTGCGGAAGATGTAAATCATTTATATTTTGAGTGTGAGTACACAAGTTATATCCTAAGGAGGAGCCTTTTGAAATTGGGTGTCTCCGTTCCCATTTTACCGAAGTTGTCTGTTGTAGGAGACTACTACTTATTGCATTTTGGGAAGAAGGAGGCGTTAAGTATTCTTGCAAAGACGGTTCTTTCCACTCTGGTATGGCATATCTGGAGAGAGAGGAATAATAGAATATTTGAGAATGCTAAAAGACCAAGGACAGTCCTATTTGATGATATTGCTACGGACATCAGAGTCATCCTGAGAGATCTTGAGCCGAATTCTACAGAATCATCGCTGGCAATGGATAGATGGGAATTTCGGGATGCGGGATAGCATTTTCTAGCCTTCTTGTTATGTGTTATGTTTTGTTCTGTTTTGTATTGCTGGCTGTACATTCTGGTAGAGATTGGGGTTGTGCCAGTAGAGGGTGACGGCGCTTGTGCCCTATCCCCTCTCTGACACAATGCCTCTCAGACTACCCTAATTTTGTACATTTTGTCTTTCTAATAAAGATTACCACTAACTTTCCAAAAAAAAAAAATATATATATATATATATATATAGTGAAAAATAGAGAAGAGCTCACAGCGCTGGAAATTTTTTCAGCGCTGTCCGCATTTTGGCTGCACTAAAATTATTTTGTTTTTGAAAATGTTTTTTTGCAGTAGTTAGATATACTTGTTGGGAAGCTCCACACAAAATTTCAGCTCGATCCGACACCGTTTGAGCCTCTGTTCATCGATTTCAAAAACGTTGCGCAAAACTGTGGACAGATTTGCGCAACGTTTTTGAAATCGATGAACGGAGGCTCAAACGGTGTAGGATCGAGCTGAAATTTTGTGTGGAGCTTCCTAACAAGTATATCTAACTACTGCAAAAAATATTTTCAAAAAAAAATAATTTTAGGGCGCCCAAAATGCGGACAGCGCTGGAAAAATTTCCAGCGCTGTCAGCATTGGCCTATTAATCTCATATATATATATATCTATTATACATTTGACAGTGTTTTTTGAATTCTAGGGCTGACTAGGACAAGATAAAGAGTGGCTGAGATTTGATCTTGGTAAATCAATGGTTGAGATTGGATTTTGTGAAAAATTTTGGGAGAAAATGCCTTGGGAATATAAACTTTGAAATTAGAAGTGCCTTGGAAAAGAGTGTGCAAATTAAATTTGGGGGAAAAAGTGCATTGGGAAATATTGTGGAGATTAAATTTGGAAGAAAAAGTGCATTGGAAACCTAAACTTTGAAATTAAAAGTGCATTGGGAAAGATTGTGGAGAATCATGATCCATTAAATTAAACAAAATAAAAAATTTAGCGTAAAACAATTTAGCGGAACGACAAATTAGCGTAAAAATACATTGATGTTTGTTGTCTTCGGCGCCCGCTAAATTTTTTTTCAAAGATTTGTTGTTCTGCGCCGAAAGCGCGGGCGCCAAATTTGTTGTTCGACGCCGAATTTGTTGTTCCATTGTTCTGGGCCAAAGGCGCGGGCGCCGAATTTGTTGTTACAAATATTTGTTGTTCTGCGCAAAAGGCGCGGGCGCTAAATTTGTTGTTCGACGTCGAATTTGTTGTTCCGTTGTTCTGCGCCGAAGTCACCCGCGCAATTTTTTTACAAAGATTTGTTGTTATGCGCCGAAGGACCGGGCGCCAAATTTGTTGTTCGACGCCGAATTTGTTGTTCCACGCCGAAGACGCCCGTGCCGAAGGTGCCCGTGCCACTAAATATTTTTACGCTAATTTATTGTTCCGTTTAATTTTGGCTGTGTAAATAATTTTTCGGTGAAATGTTAAATGAACCGTGCCCGCGGGCACGGGTTATGACTAGTATATATATATATATAAACTAGTCATAACCCGTGCCCGCGGGCACGGTTCATTTAAGATTTTCCCCCGTGAAATCTGTTTTCCCCAAAAAATTATTTCCCCCGCCAAAATTTTAAAGAACAGCAAATTAGCGTAAAAATATTTAGTGGCATAGGCGCATTCGGCACGGGCAAATTCGGCACGGACGGAACAACAACTTTGATGCGGGTGCCTTCAAATTAGTGTAAAAACATTTAGTGGCATGGGCGCATTCGATGCGAGCAAATTCGGCACGGACGGAACAACAAATTCGATGCGGGCGCCTTCAAATTAGCGTAAAAATATTTAGTGGCATGGGCGCACTCGGCCTGGGCACCTTCTGCGCTGAACAACAAATTCATCGTGGATGCCTTCAACGCGGAACAACAAATGTGGCATGGGCGCCTTCGGCAAATTCGGCGTAGAATAACAAATTTGACGCATGCGTCTTCGGGGTAGAACAACAAAGTCGGCACGAGTGCCTTCGGCGCGGAACAACAAATTAGCATAAAAAAATTCGCCACGGATGCCTTGAACGTGGGCGCGTTCGGCACGATTCATTTAAGATTTTCCCCTGAAAATTCTTTGTTCCCCAAAAAATTATTTACACACCCAAAATTTAAAAGAACAACAAATTAGCGTAAAAATATTTAGCGGCACATGCGCCTTCAGCGTGGGCACGTTCGGCACGGAACAACAAATTCAGTGAGGGTGCCTTCGACACGGAAAAACAAATTTGGCGCGGACGCCTTCGACGCAGAACAACAAATTCGGCGTAGATATGTTTCCTTGTTTTTGTTCTCGATCTCTCCTTTTACGTTGAGCTAAAGCCCTATCAAAAATAAACCCAAAACTAAATACAAATACAATACATGAGTAGAATTGATTTTATGTACAGTCAGGTGGATAATAACCTGACAGATGGTCCAGGTACTTGTCCAGAAATCATATCGTTACGCAAGGCTGAGACAGCATCTTCTTGTTCAAACGGGGAAGTTGTCATCGCTGGTGTTAAATGAGGCATATCAAGGACACTGTCAGAAAGTCAAAGCGTGAGATATGTTTCGGTGTTCTTGTTCACGCTCTCGATCTCGCCTTCTGCGTTGAGCTAAAGACCTATCCAAATTACACCCAAACTAATTACAATTAAAATACAGGATAGTAGTAAAGATTTTATGTTTAGTCGGGTGATAATAACCAGACAGATGGTCCAGTACTTGTCCAGAATTCATAGCGTTACGTGAGGCTGAGACAGCATCTTATTGTTCAACCGGGGAAATTGTCATTACTGGTGGTATATGAGGAATATCAAGGACACTATTAGATGTCAGAGCGTGAGATATATTTTGGTGTTCTTGTTCACGCTCTCGAGCTCGCCTTCTGCGTTGAGCTAAAGACCTATCCAAATAACACCCAAACTAATTACAATTAAATTACATGATAGTAGTATAGATTTTATGTTTAGTCAGGTGATAATAACCTAACAGATGGTCCAGGTACTTGTCCAGAATTCATAGCGTTCCGCGAGGCTGAGACAGCATCTTCTTGTTCAACCGGGGAAGTTGTGAGTGCTGGTGTTATATGAGGAATATCAAGGATGGTTGACTCGGAAAACGCGCACGGGGCACGCCTTCCACTCCCAAGCATAGGAGTGTCAATGCAATAAAAATAACCGGTGAGTACCGGGTCGGATCACAGGGACAAGTCGCTCTACGTTCACAAATTTGATCGATAACGAAAAATAAAGTGTGATGCAACAATCTCAATTAACGGTGGATGAAAGTGTGAAAATCGTGGTGAAAAACGTGAAGTGAAACTAAAAATCCTAACCTATATTGGTAGGGTTAGAGAGCCATAGGGGATTTAGGATGGCAAGGAGAGAGAGCATGGGTTGTGTGATCATCAAAAATTGGCGTTAATCAAGTCCTAATTACCGCATATAACGCAATCGGTCATCCGGCTAAGGAAGCCCAATCGGAATATTTAGCTTTAAAAACACAACAATTTGCAATATGGGTGGACGTATTATCATAGCACTAGTCAAATTAGGAGCATGGATTCATCTCTAGATGTGCCCTCTCGGGACTTTACCAATTAAAATTGTGCCCTAATTACACATCCACATTAGCATTCAAAATGAGCAAGAGGCAATTTGAAACCAAAATTAACAACCAACATTCATGAATAACAACCCAAGCCCATCACACTATTCAATCATAACAAATAAGATGGAATTCATAGACAAATTCAACCAATATTCATTACAACATGAGAATTGCAAAATACAAAGGGGAAGAGGGAAAATATCACCCAAGATCTCCCTAAATGAGCTTTCCTCTACCAATTTGCCTCTCCACCAAGCTTCCCCATCATCTCCATGGCCTCCTCCCCCTCCAAGCACTAAAAAAAAGACCTAGGGCTCCAAGAACCCTAAAAAACGCAAGCCAAAGCCCCAAAACCCAGTTCAGCTGAAAAAATCCGAGTCCCGCCTCCAATTTCGCAACAGGGGCCAAATAGGACAAAATGCGGGCTTGCGGGTCGGGGAAATCACGCCCGACCCGCACAAAATTGAGGCGCGCGCCTGCTGCCTTCGAGCCGACCGGGGCCCGCTCGAAATTTTCGAGCGGGCCGCCCGCTCGAAAAATTCGAGCGGGCCAGCGGCCCGCTCAGCATTTAAAAAAAAACAATTTTTTTTTTAAAAAAATCTAACCGCTGCAGCGGCCAAGCGGGCCGGCCACTGGGCCGGCCCGCTGAAAACGTTTTTTTTTTTATATATTTTTTTTATAAAAAATTACGGCAGCCCAACTGCCATGCGGACGGCACAGATGGCGCCACGTGGCGCCTCCAGATCGCGCCACGTGGCGCCCCCAATGAATTTCTTTTTCATGGCTTTTCTCCCCCTTTTCTCCTCCATTTAATTCCAAAAAAATACCTAGAAATCTCAGAAAAATCCCAAAAAATTCTGGAAAATCTCTAAGACTCCCAGGAGTACCTGAAAAATATAGGAAGAAGAAATTAGTCCATTTGATTAGAAAATTAATATAATGACTATTATAAGAAAACAATATTAACCTCCAATAATACATATAAAATGTTCCAATGCTCAAATAATTCCCCAAAAATGGAGATATGATCGAAATAATGGCAGGAGCATAGGAAAAATAATAGGAAGCCAATAAAGACGATAAAAACCGTATTTTATGCCAAGAATGAGAATAAGCCCTAAAATTGATATGAAGTGAAAATATACCCAAAAAGAGCACAATTAAGCCTAATCTTTAGCACAAAATGGGGATAGTTAGGGTGTAAAAACATACAATTTATATCCCGAATCACACCCCCCAACTAGCTTTTTGCTAGTCCCTAGCAAAATATGCGAAAAATTCGGATTAAATTGAAAAACATGCACCAAACTCAAGATACCGTCATGGCACACCCCAAAATGATATTTCCAATTGATTTCAAAGCCAATATACCAAATATATGAAAGTAAACAACAAATGGTACTCCCCTCAATTCAATTCAAAGAAAAGTGAAGAAATAAGCCCTGTATCACACGTATCGGGAAATATCACAATGTCAAAATTTCCAATTTTCATGAAAGTGGCCAAAACAAAAGAAATTTCATCTAAGTTGTGGGAGATGAGATTGCATCATTCATGAAGCTTATTCATTCATTTTTTTTTCTTTTCTTTTTCTGTCTTTTTTTTTGTTTTTGGATTTTTCATGTTTATGTTTTGCATTCACGCGATAACGCTATAAATGCAAACACGACCACCAATACCTACACGCGATAACGCTATATAGGCAAAGGGATGGAATGATCTTCTAAATCTCATCTTTGGCGTCCTCCCCAATGTTTCGTGGGGCACCGGCTACTCGATTCGATTTGAAAGAAACATTCACTTATACTAACTCTCTTTTTCATTCCAACACAAATTAGCAACTCATCCACCCACTCCTAAGAGGAAAACAGAGCAAACACAATTTGGCCACTCCCAATCCAATTAAAAACTACACCATTCATCCCAAACATGAAATCGCTTACACCAAACTTTTCCCAAACTATCTCAAAGAGAGTATCACAACATCTAAATAGTTTCATACATGGTATATTAACATTCGACTCCAAATTGGAAAAAAAATGAAAACGTGCCAATCAAACATCGAGAAATCGATACCAAAATGATAATCCGAAAAAATCGCATGGCATTAAGCGAGTAGGGACTAAACAAAGCTAATGGCGTAGGAACGAGGAAGCCAAAATATGATATGCAATGAATTCATGGAATGAGGTGAAACATGGAGGGATCTCAAAAAAAAAAAATTTTAGGCTCAAAATCCTAACAAACCTAAAGATTCTAACACTCTCCCCCCAACTTAAAATAAGCATTGTCCTCAATGTTGGGAGAGTACTAGATCTCACAAAAGATCCTAGAAAAGAAAAAGAAAAGCATACGAAAGCAAAATGCAAAAGCAAACTAACTTTTAATTTTATTTATTTACACTACATGGAAAGAACACACCGTGGCAAATGGCGGATCTCGAATGTATAACGGTGGTGGCAACTGCTCGATCATATCCTTTCGCTCCTCCGCGAGCGTCGCCACGTCCAATGCCCTACCTCCAGTGCGGGCATCAATGGCAAGCGGCACAACCCCAAGCATCTCCTTGTGATGGAATCCTGTAAAATGGGGGAGATAGGTCGTGTCAAAAATAATTGGGCGAGAGTGCCCATCCAAGTGAAAAGCTTGCCAAAATGGGTCGTCGAAATGAATAAAAGAATTTACGATCAAGTGACGACAATCCGAATCATTATGATATGGAATTAAATAATTTGATTCGGGGGTGGAGGGAAAAGAAAGGTGGGAACTTCCCTGAAATGTGATGCTAAGCTCGGAATGATGCACGGCCTCAGGAGGAGGTGGAAGTGACTGCAGAGGGAAAACTGGAGTAAGAGGGAGCTCGGGCTCAGAATATACCATCTCGTAATCTCCGTCGTTATCCTCTTCCTCGACGTCAATATCAACAATCTCTGCAGCACTCCCCACAACTGGTAACTGCTCCTGACAAACCTTCTCGATGACTGGCAAGTGCGCATCCTGAGGCGAGGGAAGTGACATCTGTGACAGGACTGGAGGTAGACACATCTCGGGCAAATCCAAGCACGCATCATCCTCGCCATCCCAGAAATAGCTCAGCTCAGTCGTCCTCCCAAAATACTCAACCACCTCGACCTGCGAAGCTAACTCTGAAGTGGAATGTGGCTCAGGCCCCATGGTGTCCTCAATCTGCTCTCGGCCATCATGCACATCCACTTCTTCATCAACCTCAAAATGAAAATGCATCGTGTCACCGTCGTGGTCGACACGCACTCCATCATCTGTCTCCTCCGACTCCTCAAAATATAATCTGTCAATATCCTTTACCTGGCTCTCATGCAACCCATCCTCCTGCTCTGCTCTATATCCCATGGGGTCGCAAGAAAAAGAGCCCAAAGGTGGCTCCTCAAGCTGACACTGGACCTGCAGCTCTGCATCCTGAAGTGGAAACTGGGACTGGCCATCATCCTCATATCCAAGTGACTGCTCTCCAGATGGCACAGTCTGCTCCCACTCTGTAAGGTCTCTCAGGTAACACCAGGAATCCTCGGTCGAATAATCAAAGAATTCTCCCCCGCAACTCATCTGCACCAAATCTCGCCCAGATGGCGATAACCCAGTATAAAATATCTGCAGGAGGTGATCCTCGTGGAAACTCTGGTGTGGGCACACAAGCACCAAATCAGTGAACCTCTGCCAAGCCTGATGGTAGGCCTCTCCATCGGCCTGGGCGAAGCTCGCTATGTACTGCTCCATGGCCTGCCGCCCCTGTACCTGCTCCAAAAAGATAGGCAAAAACACCCGGAGAAATTCAGCCTGAAATGACAACCAAGTAAAATGTGAGTCGAGAGACAATGAATCAAACCAAATTCTAGCGTCATCTTGTAAAGAAGAGGGAAAAAATCTAAAGTATATGCAATCATCATATATGTTCCCACCAAGACATGAAAACAGCCACTCTTCAAATTTTTTAATATGTAAATGAGGGTTCTCCCACTCCGTGCCATGAAAGTATGGCGGAAGTGGGATATCCTCCAAATCAACGTCCAAAAAATCTGAAGATGATGCCATGGAAAAAAAAATTTCCAAGAAAATGAAAATAACAACCAAAAGACTCAATAAAAGGAAAATAAATAATCGAAAAGACACACACTAAAAGATAGAAGTATCACACTAAATATTTCAAAATCAATCAAAAATTGCTACTAATAAAAAACGTTGTCCCCGGCAACGGCGCCAATTGGTTGACTCGGAAAACGCGCACGGGGCACGCCTTCCACTCCCAAGCATAGGAGTGTCAATGCAATAAAAATAACCGGTGAGTACCGGGTCGGATCACAGGGACAAGTCGCTCTACGTTCACAAATTTGATCGATAACGAAAAATAAAGTGTGATGCAACAATCTCAATTAACGGTGGATGAAAGTGTGAAAATCGTGGTGAAAAACGTGAAGTGAAACTAAAAATCCTAACCTATATTGGTAGGGTTAGAGAGCCATAGGGGATTTAGGATGGCAAGGAGAGAGAGCATGGGTTGTGTGATCATCAAAAATTGGCGTTAATCAAGTCCTAATTACCGCATATAACGCAATCGGTCATCCGGCTAAGGAAGCCCAATCGGAATATTTAGCTTTAAAAACACAACAATTTGCAATATGGGTGGACGTATTATCATAGCACTAGTCAAATTAGGAGCATGGATTCATCTCTAGATGTGCCCTCTCGGGACTTTACCAATTAAAATTGTGCCCTAATTACACATCCACATTAGCATTCAAAATGAGCAAGAGGCAATTTGAAACCAAAATTAACAACCAACATTCATGAATAACAATCCAAGCCCATCACACTATTCAATCATAACAAATAAGATGGAATTCATAGACAAATTCAACCAATATTCATTACAACATGAGAATTGCAAAATACAAAGGGGAAGAGGGAAAATATCACCCAAGATCTCCCTAAATGAGCTTTCCTCTACCAATTTGCCTCTCCACCAAGCTTCCCCATCATCTCCATGGCCTCCTCCCCCTCCAAGCACTAAAAAAAAGACCTAGGGCTCCAAGAACCCTAAAAAACGCAAGCCAAAGCCCCAAAACCCAGTTCAGCTGAAAAAATCCGAGTCCCGCCTCCAATTTCGCAACAGGGGCCAAATAGGACAAAATGCGGGCTTGCGGGTCGGGGAAATCACGCCCGACCCGCACAAAATTGAGGCGCGCGCCTGCTGCCTTCGAGCGGACCGGGGCCCGCTCGAAATTTTCGAGCGGGCCGCCCGCTCGAAAAAGTCGAGCGGGCCAGCGGCCCGCTCAGCATTTAAAAAAAACAATTTTTTTTTTTAAAAAATCTAACCGCTGCAGTGGCCAAGCGGGCCGGCCACTGGGCTGGCCCGCTGAAAACGTTTTTTTTTTATATTTTTTTATAAAAAATTACGGCAGCCCAACTGCCATGCGGACGGCACAGATGGCGCCACGTGGCGCCTCCAGATCGCGCCACGTGGCGCCCCCAATGAATTTCTTTTTCATGGCTTTTCTCCCCCTTTTCTCCTCCATTTAATTCCAAAAAAATACCTAGAAATCTCAGAAAAATCCCAAAAAATTCTGGAAAATCTCTAAGACTCCCAGGAGTACCTGAAAAATATAGGAAGAAGAAATTAGTCCATTTGATTAGAAAATTAATATAATGACTATTATAAGAAAACAATATTAACCTCCAATAATACATATAAAATGTTCCAATGCTCAAATAATTCCCCAAAAATGGAGATATGATCGAAATAATGGCAGGAGCATAGGAAAAATAATAGGAAGCCAATAAAGACGATAAAAACCGTATTTTATGCCAAGAATGAGAATAAGCCCTAAAATTGATATGAAGTGAAAATATACCCAAAAAGAGCACAATTAAGCCTAATCTTTAGCACAAAATGGGGATAGTTAGGGGGTAAAAACATACAATTTATATCCCGAATCAAAGGACACTGTCAGACGTCAGAGCGTGTGATATGTTTTGGTGTTCTTGTTCACGCTCTCGATCTCGCCTTCTGCGTTGAGCTAAAGACCTATCCAAATTACACCCAAATTAATTACAATTAAAATACAGTAGAGTATATTTGATTTTTGGCACATTCAAATGGAAATAACCTGGCAGATGGTTCTGCGTCGTGTTCAAAAATTGTATCATTATGATTCTTTTTATGTTGCCATTGTCGCAAGGGTGAAATGCGACGAACACTTGGTAGTGAAGAACTAATCATAGGCTCAGTGAGAGAGCTATGTTGTTCTTGTCCTTTCCGTGAGGCTGATACGTCACTATCAACAGATGCCTAAATTGAGTGCATAGCATAACCTTGATTAATGATGATCAATCAAGCATGAATACAGTAGTTTATACTAACAAATTCCATACCGTTCGCATGTTGGTGTGAAGAAAATGGGAATGCGAAAATCTGTAGGCTGGTCAAAGAATGCCAACGTATAACTGAATCATTTAAACTTAGTGTTAACATAATTTTATCACAGATGAATATTTATTCTGAGCGAATGAGTGAATTTGACATATTCAAATGAGTTTGAAGGTTGACATATTCAAATTTTATCACAGTTTATAAAATTTGAAGTGAATTTGACATATTCATTTGAAGTTTATCACTCATTTGAATAAATTTTTCAAATTTAAATTCCATATGTCAAACTGTGACATATTCATTTGTGCAGTTTCTGGGCATCAGGACCCTAATCCAAATAGCAAAATATGCAAATGACAGGATGTGTTGAGACAATTAGCATATTCATATTTTGATACAATTAGCATATTGTTGCTAAAATGCATACGCACACCATTTTATCAAATCACACCAGTAAATTCTCCAAATGCAACAACATTTGTTTCAAGAACTCATTTCAAAAAAATGTTTTTATCAACTCAAAACATATAATTTTTGAAAGGTCTGATACATTAACTTGAAATATGTTTCAAACATAACTTGAAATATGTTTGAAATTTGAAATTTGATTTCACAGGATTTTCACCTTTCAAACATATTTCAAAATTAGAAATTTCTGATACAGTCACAGGATTTTTGAAATTTTGAGTGCATATCCAGTTTTCAAATTCAAAAATTTGAGTTCATATCAAGTTTTCAAATTCTGTGAATGAAGTATATCAAATTTCTGATACATTCACCTGATGTTGCATGAAGGGTTATAGCAAATTTGAAATTTGTGAATGATGTATCTCAAATCAATTTTTGAATCTGTGAATGAGTTGATGATTTTCATATCTGTGAAAATATGTGAATGAAGTATATCAAATTTCTGATATACTTCATTCACTAAAATAACCTGAAGATTTTTGAAGTTTTGACTATATTCACAAAATTTGAAATCTGTGAATTCACTAAAGTATTCAAATCTGTGAATTTAGTTGAATTCACTAAAATTGATATCAACAGATTTGAAATTTCTGAAGTATGAGTTTGAGTGTATATTCAGTTTGAGTGTATATTCACTAAAGTATGAGTTGAGTTGAAATCAACTCATTCAGTTGAAATCTTCAGGTGAATTCACTAAAAAGCTTCAGTTTAATTCACTAAAAATCACCTAGTCAACCCTATTCACTAAAGTATGAGTTGATGCTTTTAGTTGATTTCAAATCTATGAATTTAGATGATTTCAACGAAGAAATCAGTTCAAATTGATACTTCAAATCAACCTGTGAAGTACATTCAATTGAACTCATTTCACTCATTTCAATGAAGAAACTCATTTCAGCAGGATATTCACAAAATCTGTGAAGTACATACAAGTATGAGTTGATGCTTTTAGTCAATGAATCTTCAGGTGATTTCAAATGAGTTAAAAATCTCTGAATGAAAATTTTCCTTAATCAGTTGAAATCTTCAGGTGAATTCACTAAAAAGCTTCAGTTTAATTCACTAAAAATCACCTAGTCAACCCTATTCACTAAAGTATGAGTTGATGCTTTTAGTTGATTTCAAATCTGTGAATTTAGTTGATTTCAATGAAGAAATCAGTTCAAATTGATACTTCAAATCAACCTGTGAAGTACATTCAATTGAACTCATTTCACTCATTTCAATGAAGAACTCATTTCAGCAGGATATTCACAAAATCTGTGAAGTATATTCAAGTATTAGTTGATGCTTTTAGTCAATGAATCTTCAAGTGATTTCAAATGAGTTAAAATCTCTGAATGAAAATTTTCCTTCCAATGCTTTTAGTTCTGTAAATATACTTCTGCTATTTGTGAATGAAGTATATCAAAAATCATACTAAAGTATGAAAGCTATTTGTGAATGAAGTATTTGTGAATGAGTTGATGCTTTCAAATACTTCTGCTATTCTAATCCTGATGTTGAAATGAAAGGAAAATTGATGTTGCAAATTATCAACTCATTCAAAACTGAAATCATGATTTTGCATATCCTTCACCTGAAGTGAAAATTCAATTTGAAATCAAATTTTGAAATCTTATGTGAACATTCAAAATTGGTGTGATATGAAATGTTATGTGAACTTTAACATTCAAGTTGAATTTGCAACATCAAGCATCAACTCATTCAAGTGAACTTTAACATTCAAAACACCAACCTGAAGTGAACATTAAGGAAATCTTATGTGAACTTGAATGTTAACATTCCATATCAAACACCAACTTGAATGTTAAAAGTTCACATATCATTTGAAGTGAATACCAGGTTGAAGTGAATACCAACTTTAACATTGAATGTTAACATTTGAAGTTCCTGAATGTGTTTTGAAGTGAATACCAGGTTTTAACATTCACATATCACTGGTGTTAATGTTACTTTTCAATTCAAGTTGGTGTTTGACTTTAACATTCACATATCACTGGTGTTAAACTTTAACATGTGTTAATGTGAACTTTAGGTGAAGGATATGCAAAATCATGATTTGTGAATGTGATGTGAATGTGTTTTGAATGTGAATGTGAATGTTGCAAATTGTCAAAATTTGATTTCAAAATTTTAACCAGTGTTATATGAAACTGGTATTCACCTGAATGTGATTTCAAAATCAAACTTCAAAACACCAGTGTTAAACTTTAACCAATGTTTTGAATGTGAATGTGAATGTGATGTGTTTTGAAGTGAATACCAGGTTTTAACATTCACATATCACTGGTGTTTTGAAGTGATATGTGAATGTGAACTTTAACACCAGTGTTTTGAAGTGAACTTGGTATTCACTTCAAGAAAATTTCAAACACCAACTTGAATGTTAAAGTTCAGGAAAATTTCGTATCAAACACCAACATTCAAGTTCGGGTTGGTGTGAAATGAAATGTTAAACTTCAGGAAATCTTATGTGAACTTATTTGAACTTATGAGATATGCAATCTTATGTGAACTTTAACATTCAAGTTGGTGTTTTGAACTTTTTGAAATTTTCAACTCTAATGATAACTGAGATATCCTGATTCAAGTGAAAATTCTAATGTTGCAAATTATCAAATCATTCACATATATAACTTGATGTTGCAAATTTTCACTCATTCACAGAATTATATCAAATTAAGTATCAAATATTGACTCATTCAAATTTTCACAGATAATCATTCACAGAGTGAAAATATCAAATTATCTTGATATCCTGTTGCAATTCACAGGACATTTAATCATTCACATATAATCATTCACAGATAACAGGATATCATTCACAGGATATCAAATTTGAATGAGTTGCAATTCACATGATATCAAGATTTTTGAAGTATCATTCACAGGATATCAAATGTTATTCACAGAGTTATTCAAATGTTATCCCCACACAATTCACAGGATAACAAATTTGAATGAGTTGCAATTCACAGGATATCAAGATTTTTGAAGGGTTCAAATCACCTTGCAAAAGTTTCACAAAAGTGAATTCAAAAAATTAGAGTGAAACAGATAACATTATCAACTCAAACTGATTTTGAATTCAAAAAGTGCAAAACTGATTTTTCAAGTGTTATATTCATAAGTTATATTCAAAAAGTTCAAAATTTTCAAAAAGTTCAAAATTTGAATGAGTTGAAATTCACAGGATATCAACATTTTTAAGGGTTCAAATCACCTTGCAGAAGTTTCACAAAAGTGAATTCAAAAAATTAGAGTGAATTTGTTTACAAAAAGTTCACAGATTCACAGATAACATTATCAACTGTTATATTCAAATGTTATTACAAAAAGTTCAAAATTATTCAAAAAGTTCAAAACTGATTTTTCAAGCGTTATTTCAAATGGTATATTCAAAAATTTCAAAAACACCAACTTGAACCCTTCATGGTATATTCAAAAAGTTCAAAAAGTGCAAAAAGTTCAAAAAGTTCAAGTTGGTTATATTCAAAAAAGTATTCACAGATTCACAGATTTTTGATTCACAGATGAAAATGGCTGAATTCACTTTGTAAACACATTTTTGATTCACAGATGAAAAGTTCAAAACACCAACTTGAACCCTTCAATTTGAATAATTTGAATTCACGTGTAAATAAACCCAACAACCTTGCAAACACATGAAAATGGCTAACGTGAGAAAATGTCAACGTGAGGAAGATGATTACACAATTTTACCTGAAGGCTCAAGAGGAGGTTGAAGAGGAATGGTTGATGAGGCTCAGGTGATTCACAGATTCACCTGAGGGTGAATGGTTAAACACACCCAGCAACCTTGCAAACACATGAAAATGGCTAACGTGAGAAAATGTCAACGTGAGGAAGATGATTACACAATTTTACCTGAAGGCTCAAGAGGAGGTTGAAGAGGAATGGTTGACGTGAGGAATGGGTTATGTGGCTCAAGATGATTACCCAACGTGAGAAAAAATGTCAACGTGAGGAATGGTTGAAGATGAGGTTGAAGAGGGCAACGTTGTTCTCTCCAGTTCCAAATTCCCTCCAAGATGAGCTTGAAGAGGGCAACGTTGTTCTCTCCGGTTCCAAAATCCCTCCAAGCTCTGATGTGATCAAATTATTTGATCACATCACAAATTTCCCCCCATAATTCCCTCCAATTTCTAACCATGCTGTCAAATTCAAGTCAAATTCAATTGAGGTCATTTGAAATGTGATCAATTTCCTTATTCTAATTCAAAAGTGTTTGCTGACTGGGACAAAGCAATATGACTGGACTGCTGACTGGGACAAAATTCAAATTATTCATGTTTTATAGAATAGATATATGCCATTATCTATCTTTACTCACCCCTCCCCTCCCACACACACACACACATATCATATATATGATATATACATATATATCTTTCACCTATAACCATATAGCATATCACTTATAACACTTTGTGTTTGGGTCTGCGTATATATATCACTAGGAATTATCCGTGCACATATTGCCCATGGATCAAAGTCAAAACACACACAAAAATATCAAGATAGGCTACCATTTAGGGCTAGGGTTAGGGTTAGTGTTAATGTTAGAATAAGTCGCTGAGTGGAGTTTTCCCTTGATTCGTGCCAATCATGCACGTGCGAATGCGTGCCAATCGTGCACGTGTGAATGCAAAAATGAAGGGCGCGCGCACGCTTTGGGCAGAGTCTGCCCAGAGCTCTGGGCAGAGTCTGCCCATTAACTGGGCTGAGTGATCTGGCCAGAACTGGGCAGACTTCTGCCCAGTTTTCTGTGCAGATTCTGCCCAGAAACTAGGCAGACTCTGCCCAGAGCTCTAGGTAGACGCTGTCCAGTGCGCACCCTTCGTTTTCTCTTTCACATGTGCACTCAAGTGCACGATTGGATCTGCCCAGATTCTGGACAAACTCAAATTTTGAAGTGTTTCGGGGCAAACTCAAATTTTATAAGTGTTTCTTTTCATGCTATACAATTTGGTGTGTTTACTCGTTTATTATATTTTTTGATTTACAGTCTAAGATATTATTACTTTTTGGTAGGGTCAACATGGCGAGAGATGTCCTTCCGGACCTGAGGGTGGTAGTGGTGGCGATCTTGGCGAGGAGAGCGGTATTAGAGGCGATGATGGCGATGGCGATGAGGGCGTTCGATAGCAGGCTTGGGAGCGACGATGGCGATGACGATGGCGACGATGTCGTTGGTGATGGCGATGACAATGGTGGTGACGACGATGGTGACGATGGCGATGGCGTTCGATAGAATTTTTTATTTTTTATATGATTATTTGTTTAAACTGCAAACAGTATGTTTATTTTTATTTGTTTTTTTGTTTAAATTTCTGCGTCATATTAAATAATTAATGTCATTGTTTTTTTCGAGCATTTAATTTTATTTAGTTGTTTGCTTTAATTTGCTGTATACATGTACGTTTATTATTGTTAAAATTTTATTGTTGTATGTAGGAAATTCTGCAATATTTTTAAAATTTTCATTTTAAATTATTGGCCACAGACAAATCCGTGGCCAATAGTTCAATACGGCCACGGAAATGTCTGTGGCCGATAGTTATCGGCCACGGATAGTGTGCACCAAATTGACGATTTCATGCACATAAACCGTGGCCGATACAATATCGACCACTGACAAATCCGTGGCGGATAATAATTTATGGCCATGGAAATGTCTGTGGACGAAGTTTTTTGCCCACGGGTTTTGTGCACGGTTTACATCAACTTTGTGCACATTATCCGTGGCGAACTATCGGCCATGGACATTTCCGTGGCCATAAATAATTATCCGCCACGGATTTGTCCGTGGTCGATACTTTTTAATAGTTTTTTATTTGAATTATCTGCCACGGCCATCCGTGGACGTTATTCCGTGGCAGATTATCGGCCACGGAATAGTCCATGGGCGAAAGTGGTATCAGCCACTACAGTATCAGCCACAGTTTTTCGGCCACGGAATTTTTTTGTGGCCGTAACGTGTTAGCCACGGAAACACGGCTTTCAGCCACATATTTGTCCGTGGCTGAAAGCCGGATATGTAGAAGTGCCCTCCCCCTCCTCCCTCACTCCCTCCCCCTCTCTCTCCTTTTTTCAAGCTTAAGAGAAGGGGTCAGCCAGCAAAACCCTACCTGGGCCCGCCCTCTGTTGCGTAACTTGCCCCCAACAAATGAATCACGGCTCCGTGAGACTTTAGGCATCAACATTAATTACCTTTTCTACTCATATGACATAGGAATGACTTCTAATATATTGTGGGTGTGAATAATTTTTGTTATCTAATAGACTTGTTTTTTCTTTAGGTACATCGGAAAAAATAATTGACTTGTTCTTTGTATGCACTTTTGAGTGTTCTTAAACTGATTTAAGTTGAGACTAATTACTTGGAGGCACAAATATTAGTAGAACACAATTAAATGCTAAATTTTAAGACGGGCACAAATCAAATCTCCTAATTCTATAAATGTTATTGGCTAATTTTGACAAGTATTTATTATGAAAACCATAATATACTATATAAATTTGGGGTTTTTGTCTATATTCATCCCTTAAATCTTCCTTAATTTGATATTAGTCATCTAAATATGAGTATTTTCTTGTAAGTCCATCAAATAAATGTCTTAAACTTAATAGTCCCTTAAATCTGAATATTTGCTTATAAGTCCCTTAAATACATATGCTAAACTTTAATAGTCCTTCTTATCTCTATTCTGTCAGAAACTTAATAAAACTTCATTTTAGCTCTAGTTAAAGATGCATTGGAATAATCTACCCTTGGGATTAACAATACGTGAGCCTCACATGCGTTCTTAAATGGAAGAAAAAACTTATGGGATCCCAGATCGTCACCTCTCTCTCTCCCCCTCCCTCCCTCCCTCCCTCCCTCCCCCTCCCCCTCTCTCTGCCCCCCTTTTCCTTCTCTCTTTCTCTCATATTATCCACCCACCTTGCCACAATCCTTGATGAAAAGCTGGCGAATAAAGTTTGAAAGTTGAAGATTTGAGTTCCTTGCTGGTTGGATCAAAGAGATTTGAGGTAAAAATTATAACTTTCGTCCTCATGGTTCCTGACATTTGATTGAAATGGTGATGTATGATGTTTTTTGTGGGGAAAAGTTTCAATTTTACAGGTTTTTTATTCGATTGCTTGGTTTTCTGACTTGGTTTAAAGTGTGAGAGGAGAAAAGCTTTAGACAAGAATGTTTTAAGTGTGAGAAGGAGACATCACTTGGTTTCTTTAAAAATTCAATTTTATGTGTTTTTTGCATGATTTATTGGGGTTTTTAACAGGTTGTACTACTAAATTTCGGGTTTGTTTGACTAGTTGTACTGCAAGTAGTCAAACACTGACTGATTTCAATGCTTGTTGCATTAGAGAATATTCATTAGTGTTTTCACCTTTAAGGGACTTATAAGCAAATACTCAAATTTAAAGGACTATTAAGGTTTAAGGCATGTATTTGAGTGGCTTACTAGTAAATACTCATATTTAAGGGACAAATATCAAAATACAGAAGATTGAATGGATCAATATAAAAAAGCCTTATAAATTTTAGAGATTGGGCATCTGTCAAGGTGGCCATCGGGCCGGCCCGACCAGGCCGAGCTCGGGCCCTACCGGGCCTTGACCGGGCCACATGCCGGGCCGGCCCAGAATATTAATTAAATTTTTTAAAAAATCTTAAAAAACCTATAAAAATCCTAAAATAATTCTTAAAAATTCTTTTAAAAACTAAAAAAATTCTATTAAAATGTAAAACAATTCTACACTTAATATATGTCATATATACATAGACTATTAAATGGTAACTAATTATTCACCATTTTTAATTAAATGATAGCTAATTATTCATATAAATGGTAACTAATTATTTAGTCTTTTTTATTAAATGGTAGCTAATTATTCATATAAATGGTAACTAATAATTCAACATTTTTATTAAATGGTAACTGTTGTGAGTTGAGGGAGGCCTTTGGCCTCCCTCCCCTCATCACTCTCCATTACTCCCCACTAAGTTAGTGGGGAGGCCCTTGGACTCCCAACTTAACATAAGAGTTTTATAAATATAGGACCATGGCTATTTTTGCCATGGTTAATCTTCTTCTAACACGTTATCAGCACGTAAAGCTCCCATCTCTTGAGCTCTTGATCACGTCTCCTCTCAAATATTCAACCCCTCCGCGTGAAGGAATCTATTGTTGCGGCGATCCGTGGCGGCGATCCTTTTTGGCGCATTAGGAGCATGGATTTTTGGCGTATAAGGAATCTATTCTACGGATCTTCTCTTTTTACGATCGTCCCTAGATTTTTAATCTAGAGGTAATACTTATCGATCCCGTAGATAGTTACAAACAACAATTTGATTTAGCTACGATTTTTCTCAGCCCATTTTCGGCTTGTTTCAAATCTGCTATATACAAAAATTTATAATAAAAACAAAATAAAATAATCCCTTTGAGCTTCCCCAGAAGGGGAACTATGCCTTTTCGAATCCCCCCTCCTCTGGCAATCATACCCCCGAGGGGGGGCCTCTGCTGCGCCTCCTCCCCTCCCCCGACGGCGGGGGGGGGGGGGCTTTTTCTGACCCACCCCCCCAGGCGGAGGGGGGGGGGCTCTGCTGATCCGCCATCCCCGCGGAGCCGTGGGTGGCAGCGCGAAAAGGTGGCGCTGTGCGCACTGGGGGAGGAAGCACAGGTATTACGGTGACTCAGGCGGAGGTTTGCGGCTGGGACACGGCAGAGGAAGAACTCGAGGGGGTCTTTCTTATCTCCTCCCCCCCGAAGGTGGGTCTTCCGAGCGCAAGCGATCCGAGGCAGCGCCTGAGATCCGATGGTGACCCCTCCTGTCGAGGGGGTTCATCGGATCGCCGGAGCGCCTTTACACCCCCTCCCAGACGGAGGGGGGCCCTCCTCGCAACCTCCCCCCTGTCGGGGGAGGGCTCTTCCCCGATCCCCCCCTGTCGCGGAGGGGGGCTCTTCGCCCGCAATCGACAGATGATGGGGGGCTACTCCGCCGCCCAGGCCGCGCTGCTCGATCCAACCCATCTCGGAGATAGAACTGCCGCTGAATCCATCGGGGGACTCTGGAATCGTAGCGAGGGTTCTTTTGGGATTTAGAGACTTTTCATATCCCCTTAAAAAAAGAATACTAAAAATTTGATTTTGGGCTTATGTTAATATTCCCTTAAATTAAAATTTTTGATCATTATAGTTGATGGACTGGTATTTGGGCATGAAGCCCAGATTATACATGTAAATAAGTTTTATGGACCTGCAGTCCCATTCAGCTTAATTATTATTTTGGTTTTCTCAATTGGGCCAGAAGCCCAGTAATTCCAGTTACTATCTTCAATATGTTCAACTAAAATTTTGAAACTGGGCCTGAAGCCCAAATATTAACAATATTTTAATTTGACTTATTGGGCCTGAAGCCAAGTTAATTCAATTGCAATAATTTATTTGTTAATTTTTGGCAAATGGGCCTGCAGCCCAAATAATAACAATATATTAAAATGATTAATATTTTACTAAAAGGGCCAGCAGCCCCAATCAATGTATTAATTTATTTTAATTTCTTATTATGGGCCTGTCGCCCAGTTTGTCATATTGTTAAAATTATATCACTCTTGCATTATTAATTATTTATGGAATACTAGGATTCTATTTTTCAAAATATAACTATCTTCAAGATCCTGAGACCGCTCTGCCGTTAGTCAACTAACCTAACGGTGTATGACGTTTCCACGTGGTCTACGAGATAATTATATTTTCTAGTTTCCTTTACCATATGTTTTGCTTGAGTTATATGCGTGGTTGTTTATTTTTATGCCTGTAGCATATTTAGAACTGTGTGGATGTTTAAATCAGTAAAAATGTGTTTTTCGGGATCGGCCATTGTATACCTATTTACTTTCCTTGCACTTTTATTTTCTTTTGAGAGAATTTGTAAGTGAGGAAATTTGTATTTAAAGCCCAAGCTCGGTGTAACATCATATGAAGACGAAGATATAGGGACCCACTTTGGGTTTCCGAAGTTGTATTTTTCTTTCCTTTTTATGGACTGTAAACGAACTTTGGACTGTTTATTTTTTGGGTATCTGGCCGATCCCCGCATTTTTACTTGTTTATTTCTTTATGCATGAATTTTGAATTTTAATTAATTCATGCTCATTTTAAAATGCGTAGATAAATGGCAAAATTGGCAAGCGTCGATTTCGAAGTACTTGACTCTGCAGGGACAAATTACCTGAGTTGGCGAGTGGACCTGAAGTTCCACTTGCGTTCGGTGGCCCTCCTTGGGTCCATTTTGGCTCCTTCCTCGGCCCCAGCAGCGGCCGAAGCTTCTGCTACAACTAGCAGCAGCCCTACAACCACTATATCCGATGTAGATAAGGCGAAAGCCATAATCTACATTAGGAAACATATCGCTCGGACCTTAAAGGCCGAATACTTAATGGTTAAGGATCCAAAGGACATGTGGACAGCGCTGGAAGCTCGGTATAAACATCAAATTGATGTTATATTACCGCGTGCCAGTTATGAGTAAGAAAACCTCAGACTTCAGGACTATAAGTCTGTCGCTGAGTACAATTCTGCACTTCATAACATCACCTCACGCCTGAAGTTGTGCGGTGAAAAAAGTGACAGAACAGCGCATGTTGGAATAGAAATTTACCTCGTTTCACGAGAAAGATGCAATCCTCATGCAGCAGTATCGTGAACGCAATTTCACGAAATTTTCCGATCTGATCTCATGCCTACTTAGGGCAGAGCAGAATGTTGACTTACTGTTTGCAACTCATAACTTACATCCAGCTGGCACTGCCCCTATCCCTGAAGCCCACCACGTTTCTCCCCAGAAGTGGAAAAACAAGAGGAAGGCTAAAAACACTAAAGGGAAAGCTATAATGAAGCAACCAAGAGGTGCAGCTCCCCAGACAAACAAAAACAATAAGGGAAAAAGAAATTTCATATGGAAGCAAAAGAACACTGACCAAGTGTCACTTCCTAAGAAGAACTGGGAGGATAAATGCCATAGATGCGGCATGACTGGCCATTGGTCCAGAATCTGCCACACTCCTCGCCACCTCCAGGAACTATATCAGGCGAGCCAGAAGTCTCTGCCTGAAGCAAACTTGGAGGCTATTCAGCCACCAACGATGTTCACTGCAATAGACTTCGAGAACGACAACCTGCTCGATTAAGCTTCATCTTTTATCTATGCATTTAAAATTCAATGTTACTTCATCTTTAATTTGCTTAAGTTCGTCTTTTTCAATGACTTAAATAAAATTTAGTTTTAATTATAGATGAAGTATGGAATATTGTGGACAGTGCCTCGTTGCACTGGTGTAGCATTGATATTGCTCCCACATACAACGAGACTATAAGATGCAAATTCTCCTTATAAACATATAGGAAATCTCCACTTTTCAAGGATATTTCTTTTATAGAAAATAACTTGAAAATTGTGGATAATATTTATTGAATATCAACATGTAACTCATTAAGAAAATGTCCAGAAGACCATCTACTTACGATTTCATTGGACCCCCGTCGGGCCCCTATAATTACAGATATTCATCCTATAGAAAGCCAACTTGACTAAGCACCAGAAGTGCCTTTCATTGCCATAGTTTTTAACTCTGGCAAAAATGGACTTGGTCATCCTGGATCAGTGATGATGGACGCATCATCAAATGAATCCATTGGAGAACCTGAAGATTCTTCAAAAGGTTGAGTTTCCTTGTCCCCCTTTGTCATAAGGGAAAACTTAGAGAGAGACCTTCCCTCCTGAAAGTGGGTTTAGAATCTCCTGGCTTCATTGAGAGAATACATGGTGACCTTTTGCGGGCCTATTCACCCCGTAAATGGACCATTTTCGGTACTTCATTACTGTACTGATATATGCATCTACTAGATGGTTTTCTGTGTGCCTCATATTCACTCGCAACATAGCTTTCTGAAAGCTAATAATGAGTGTGAATTCACCACTCATATCATTCAAGACTTCTGCCAAGCAACTGGCATTGAAATTGAACATCCTGTAGCATGTTCATACTCAGAATGGGTTATCAGAGTCTCTGGTAAAGAGACTCCAATGGATTTCACGTCCATTGTTAGATTCCAGTTGCCTGTTGATATTTAGGGACCAACAAGCTGCACTCCGCATCGCTTATCACGATACGGCCCGCTTGTGGCCATATCTTATTGCTGATGCCGCTTTCTTATGGTTTACCACCAAGTCTTGATAAATGTGAATTTGATGAGTAAAGTCTCATTGTAATAGGCACGCAGTCTAAAGAAGCCTGAAGCTTCTGAGACCATATCATGGGACACATAAGTCCTCATCTCGTTATGATCCGCATACTTTTTTCTGTGTGACGTTGAGATCCAGAAGATCCTTCACATTCAGACTAAAGTACATCAATTGACGGATAAAATTACGGACAACCAGAAGATTGTTCGTTCACACGTCCCTGCTGCCAACACGCCAGCTAGGATTGACATTCCCAAAGATGTATGCAATCCACTGGCAGCAGAATTGGCTGTACCTCATTTGAAAAGAGGACGCCGGCCAGGTTCAAAATAAAAATTTCCTCATAATATGAAGATTCCTAGATATATAAAAATGATCCAACTACAGGATGCTGAGCTCAGACCAGCAACCTCTCCCCTCCTAATTTCCCCTGTAGAGGAAACAACAGGAGAAACATCATTATATTACGTACGTACTGGAGAGGTACTGGACAGATATAGCACAGTCGTCGACGACAGTTTTGCTTTCGCTATTGCCATTCACGTCGCTGAATACGACGATGACGTCTACCCACTTTTCTATAGCGTAAACGCATAGAATGGCCAAAGTGGGACGGGGCAATAAGAGTAGAGCTAGACTCACTCTTGTAAAGCAAAGTCTTTGGACCAGTAGTCCATACACCTGAATGTGTAAAAACATGTGGAATATAATTCGAATTTCATAAAGAAATTGAGATGAAGGAAATGTGATCATTTTCCTACTAAGCCTACACTTCTCTGCAAAAGCCAATACATGCAGCTCATGGACGTTGTGACTGCATATATATACGACAATATAGATATAGAGATCTATATAAAACTTCCAGAAGGGTATACTCTACCCCCAGAGATGAAAGAGAAACGTAGAAACGTCTTCTCCATAAAGGCTACAAAGATCATTAGTTGATCTTAAGCAATATTCTGCCCTTGTATCTTTTTCGAAAGATCGTTGACAGGATTTGTTATATTTGCCTTACATATGGTCGACTTAAAGCTAATAGGATCTCCAGCAGAGACCATTGAGATTTCAGATAGCTTTAAAGCATACCTTGGAAATGAAAAACCTAGGTATAACGATCATCCTGACGATGACATTAATCATCCTAAACATGTGGAATATAATCCTGAAGATGAACTATCATCCTGAAGATGACATTTATCATCCTGGAGATGAACCATCATCCTGGAGATGAACCATCATCCTGAAGATGACATTAATCATCCTGAAGATGAACTATCATCCTGGAGATGAACTATCATCCTGAAGATGACATTAATCATCCTGAAGATGAACTATTATTAATCATGCCGAAGATGTCTCGGCTTACATATTAAACACCTTCGTGGTGGAACCCTTTCATATTCTTCATACACCTGGAGTTTATGAAGAATGATGTCATTTTGCAACCTATTAAAAATGGATACTTATTTATGACACCTTTCAGTAGCTGAAAGAGGGGGAGGACATCCTAGGTCCCGAAGAGCCTAGCTCTAGTGTATTATCTGGCCAACTGCACGTATCTTTGATAGAACGTCTCCAGTAAAGTTATTAACCAGATACAGTGTTGTCCTGGAGAGCAACACTAGACCAAGGATAAGCTGCTTTTGCGCAACTTCCAAGGGTCAAGGAATATATATTGCATATGCAGGTTTAAAGATCATCGCGATGACTGAAACACAATAGGCCGGCCACCTCCTAAATATATACACATCATCATCCAATGTCTACATCTTCTGAGAAGCTCATCATCCAAGAAGCAAGTATTGAAAACGCTCAGCCAGGTCTAGCAGTACCTTGCATACACACTGAAGACTGATTCAAAGAATACTTTAGTGGAGTCATCTACCAACTTCGAAGAGCATTACACTCCAGTGCGACGCTGCCTTCCAATAGCCGCTAGATGAGTGAAACTTGTGTAGATGAGTGATAATTGTATTTTCTTTCAGAACATGATGGATGTATAGACGAATAGGAGATGATTGTATAGATACATAGGAGATCTGCAAGCCTGAAGCTTGTACAGATCAGGGGGAGTCCCTCGATAGTTGTACTCTTTTCCCTTAAGCTGCTGGTTTTTCCCACTGGGTTTTCCACAGCTAAGGTTTTAACGAGGCAACCACAGTGGCTCTGGATCCAGAAGTATCCACCCCATTGGCATACTGAATCTTGAAGTATTCATATGCTTAACCCAAGGTAATGGAGAGATGAGGGGGAGTGTTGTGAGTTGAGGGAGGCCTTTGGCCTCCCTCCCCTCATCACTCTCCATTACTCCCCACTAAGTTAGTGGGGAGGCCCTTGGACTCCCAACTTAACATAAGAGTTTTATAAATATAGGACCATGGCTATTTTTGCCATGGTTAATCTTCTTCTAACAATAACTAATTATTCATATAAATGGTAACTAATTATTCAAACTTTTTATTAAATTGTAACTGTTGTAAACGTGGTGGCTATGAAATCCATAGCCCTGTATTTATAGCAATAGGGTTACATAATGGGTGGATACCCACTAAGGGTTGGGCCACCCAAAGCCCGTTTATAACACTTCCCCTTATCCATCCATTGTTGTAAGCCATGATGAACACTTCAGGGTTCATAGACCTTATCTGATCATGGGTCTATGGATACTTCTGGATCTCAAGTTTAAGAGTACTTGCCTCGTTAAAACCTTTGCCAAGGAAAACCTAGTGGGAAAAACCAGTGGCTAATGAAAAAGAGTACAAGTCTCTGTAACTTTCCCTGATCGATGGATATCATCAGTGGTGGATACTCCTGGATCCAGAGTTGATGTGGCTGCCTCGTTAAAACCTTTGGCTATGGAAAACCCAGTGGGAAAAACCAATAGCCAAGGAAAAAGAGTACATCACTACATTAACTCCCCCTGAAAAGTACAAGCTTTAGGCTTGTAAATCTCTCAACTGTCTCATCCCAATCCCTAGTACCAATTTTCTAAAGGTGCTACGAGGCAAAGCTTTAGTAAATAGATCTGCCAGTTGTTGCAAGACTAGATCTGCTGGATGTCAATATGGTTGTCTACTTACTGTTCATGCGTCCAGAAGAGCTTGGGGGAAATGTGCTTCGTCCTGTCACCTTTGATGTAGCCACCTCTTAGTTGAGCGATGCAGGCATCATTGTCTTCATACATGGTGATTGGTCCAAGATCTCCCGTCTTCAGGCCGGTGGTCTTGAGGATATGGTGGATGACTGATCGAAGCCAAAAGCATTCTCTACTAGCTTAGTGGATCGCAATGAGCTCGGAGTGATTGGATGAGGTCGCTGTCGATGTTTGCTTCACGGATCTCCATGAGATGGCCGTCCCACCATACGTGAACACGAAACCGGTTTGGGACTTTGCGGTGTGTGGGTCGGACATGTATCCTGCATCTGAATAACCGACTAAGTCGGAGGATACACCTTTCTTGAAGTATAGTCCCATGTCCACAGACCCTTGGAGGTAGCGCAGAAGTTGCTTCACTCCGTTCCAGTGGCGCTTTGAGGGCGCTAAACTGTATCTGGCTAGTAGGTTAACTGTGAACGCTATATCGGGACGTGTGCAGTTTGCCAGGTATAGGAGTGCTCCAATTGCACTTAGGTATGGTACTTCAGGACCCAGTGTTTCCTCCCCCTCTTCCAGCGGTCGGAAGGGGTCTGTATCAACATCCAATGATCTGACGACCATTGGTGTGCTAAGCGGATGACATTTGTCCATAAGAAAGTTTTTCAGTACTTTCTTTGTGTATGTCGATTGGTGTAACAGGATTCCTCCGCTTAAGTGTTCAATTTGTAAGCCTAGGCATAACTTCGTTCTGCCTAGGTCTTTCATCTCAAAAGTCTGTGTGAGACTTTTGGATATCTCGCCTATCTCTTCAGGAAATCCGATGATGTTCAGGTCGTCTACGTAGATGGCAATAATTTCGAATCCTGTTCCCTTTGCTCTTATGAAGATGCAAGGGTAGACTTCATTTGTTGTGAATCCTTGTTGCACTAGGAATTCACTGAGTCTGTTATACCACATTCTACCTGACTGTTTTAGACCATACAGTGATCTTTGGAGTTTGACAGAATAGACGTCACGAGGTCTTTCTGTCATTTTTGCCGGTAGTTTATATCCGTCTGGGATTTTCATATAGATGTCCTTATCTATATTTCCATATAGGTATGCAGTCACAACGTCCATGAGCTGCATATCCAGGCCTTCTTTTGTAGATAGGCCAATGATGAAACGGAAGGTGATCGCATCCATAACCGGGGAATAGGTATCGTCATAGTCTATTCCTGGCCGTTGGGAAAAGACTTGTGCAACAAGACACGCTTTGTAGCGCACGATCTCATTATTCTCGTTTCTTTTTCTCACAAATACCCATTTATATCCCACAGGTTTAACACCCTTTGGTGTTAGGACTACAGGTCCAAAGACTTTACGCTTCGAGAGTGAGTCCAGCTCTACTCCTATTGCCTCGTTCCCTTTGGCCAATCCTCTCTGCGTTTACATTCTGCTAGAGAGCGTGGATCGGTCTCATCGTCGTATTCAGTGACGTGAGTGGCAATAATGAGCGCGAAGTTATCATCGATGATTGTGCTTTTTCTGTCCAGTACCTCCCCAGTACGTACATAATTTAATGATATTCCTCCTACATTTTCCTCTTTGGGGGTTGTTAGGAGGGGAGAGGCAGCTGTGCTGAGCTCAGCATCCTGTGGTGGTATCGTTATTATTGCTCCAGGATTTTTCCTCTTTCGAGGGTTCTTATCTTTAGAGCCTGTGGGTTGTCCTCTCTTTTGTTGAGGTACGGCCGCTTCAACTACAGGTAGATTGCATCCATATTTGGGTTTGTCAATCCTAGCTGGCGTATTTGCAGCAGGGACGTGTGATCTGACAATCTTCTGGTTGTCAGTAAATTTGTCCGGTAAAATGTGAACTGTGTTTTGAATTTGAAGGATCTTCAAGATCTGATCTTCACATTGGTTTGTACGCAGATCAAAATGGGATAAACTTTTTATATCCCATGAAATGGACTTTGAAGCTTCTGGCTTCTGTGTGTTAATACCTAGTTTCGGAAAAACGCTTTCATCAAACTCACAATCTGCTAGACGTGCCTTGAAGGCGTCCCTAGTGAGGGGTTCTAGGTATCTAATGATCGCTGGTGAGTCGAAACCAATGTAGATACCTAGACGCCGTTGAGGACCCATTTTGGTCCTCTGTGGTGGTGCTATGGGGACATAGACAGCACATCCAAATATCCTCAGGTGAGAGATATCCGGCGGGTTCCCACATGCAAGTTGCATCGGAGAATAAGATTGACTACCTGACGGTCGTAATCTTATTAGCGATATAGCGTGCAAGATGGCATGTCCACATGCATTCACTGGCAACTGGCATTGCATCAACAATGGATGAGCAATCCATTGTGGTCTCTTTATAAGAGATTCGGTTAACCCGTTCTAGGTGTGAACATGAGCTACAGGATGTTCAACTTCTATGCCGGTTGCTGGCAGTAGTCTAGGAAGACTTGTGATGTGAATTCCCCAGCATTGTTGTAACGCCCCGCTTCCCAAAAGACACCGGAAACGAGAGCGTTACGCGGTCCGCTTGAACTGGAGCGGTGAAGCTCGAGTTCAATAAGCGTCTGTGATTAAAACACAGATGAGGTTCTTGCATTTGCGTATCAGAACAATCAGAAACATTTCAGAAAAATAAAGCCACAACCAGAGTTAAATAGTTCGTACATGAAATTAATCAACAAGCCTCAGCAGGGCCAAAATGAAGACTACGACAAACACTAATCCTACTACAAGGTACTAAAACTAAAACTCGGAGTAGTGGCGGAAAGGGGCTCTAGACTTCCGCAGAAAGCGGCTCGACGTCTACGTCCAACTCTGGCTCTCCAAGTCAGGTGGTACGCAAGCTCTGAACCTGACATACATCCACAAACATGAATGTATGTCAGCTAGGGGTCTGCAAGAAAAGTTAGCATCCCAAGGCAAAGTGTATGACAAATATATGAATTTTAGAAGCATCAAATATTTTAAGAAAAGTGACTGCAGCAATTTAACATTTAACAATTTATAGAAACGGAAACGAACAATCCTAGCATGCAGTTCTAGACGGTTGCAAGATTAAAGTTAAGATTTCACTGAGTTTGTTAGCATTTCAATTTCAAGATGTCCAAATTAGCGTTGCAATGTCCATGTCAAGAATTCTCATCTAATCTAGGGTTCTCGCCTTTAGGTCGTGATGAGAAGGTCGTTCCTCTCACGGGGGCTTACCGTGATTGACACTAACCCACCGCGTCGGGTGGTGTTCTTGAGGAGAGTACCTTTCATACGCCCAGTGGCCGCTCAACCCTAACCCCACCCAAAAGTTTTGCCGGAACACGAGCCGGCCTAGTCGACTCACACGACATCACGATATCACGAGTTCGCCTTTGAGGCGCACGATTTCACGATGCCACTCTCAAGTAAGATGTACATGACTTAGATGTTGTCAATGTTCTTGTTTTACAACATTTACATTAAATACAAGGGATGTCGAACAGATTGGTTTAATGAATAATTTACAGTAAACGATTTACTTCGCCAATGTTTTAAAATTTGATTCTCGTCGAGTTATATGTCAAAGTGTCACATTTTGGTCTAGAACATTATAAAGACATTTTCATGCGGCATTATAAGTACGTTTTGAAAGATATACACATTAAAGCAAAAAGACGCAATTATTCATCAACTTCAAAAATTCATATTTAGTTGCACACTTACCTGTAGCGACGCGATTTGGGTGCCCACGCGGTCGTAATGAGTGGCGTGTTATATCTACGTCAACAAACAACTAATTAAAAACTATCAATTCTTGAAGCTTAAGTATACCGTACACTTGTTATACATTCTGCTCATATACAAATTATTATATAACTCTACAATATAACTTATAGTACATATGTAATATAAATTAATATATGTACTTCACATACTGCACTGTCATCTGCGTTAACTTATATTACATATATGTATACTATCATAACTAATTAGCAAACTTCCAACCCAAAATAACTTGGGTAAGGTGCTTGTCATTATCCTGAAAGTCTAGTAAGCATCCTTCAATTTCCATGGACTTAGAGTTGGAGAAATGTTAGAATAATGGGTAAAATATGATAGCTTTGCTATCTGGAATATCATCTTGCTGGTTGCACATGAATACAGTATTCCACATAATATATCCTTATAACTACTCACGGTATATAATACCAACTATATATATCTATAACACATAAAACTTACACTCAATATACAATAGACATGTCACTGCATACGTAGGAGGACTTACATGCTGCCGTTGGCATTGCTTTGGCCCTTGCGTAAGTTGCAGTGGAGGCGTGATAGAGAACAACGGAGAACGGTAGCGACCGGAGGCGGAGCTCGACGGCGAGACGATGGCATGGAGCGGCGGATCCATCGGGGCGGCGTTTGCGTGGCCTGGCACGCCGCCGGCGATCTGGGCGGAGGGAAGAAAGTTTCACGGTGCTGGTGAGAGGCCGTGGGGGGTTCTCGCGTGTCGCCTGGGCATGAGGGAGGAGGCCGGATCTGGGTGGTTGAAGAGGGGAGGAGAACGAGGCTGCGGTTTTCGCGAGGCTGGGTGGCTCGGCGTTGGATCTGGGCATGCGCAAGGGGGAGGCCGTGAGGGCTTGCGAAGAGGAAGAATAAGAAGAGGCCGTGCGACCTTGGAAGAGGAGTTCGGCGTTTCTCTTGGCACCGTGGAGAAGAATGTCAGGAGGGGCTCGGGCTTTGCGTTGAAGTAGGCGCGGGTTCTGGATGATGTAGATGAATGGAGAGAGGCAACGAAGAGGGCTCCGGCTTCGCATTGAAGGAGGAGAGGGAGGCCGTGGGTATGGGTTTGCGTGGAGGAAGTAATGGCAGGGGGCGGCGCAGGGTGAGGCTCTAGGGTTTATTATAATGCTAGCTAGGGGTTAAATAGTTTAGGTGATGCACTAGTAGGGCTATAATACAAGAGCTATGGGTGATGGGTAGGGCCTCACGTGGCCAGCCTGGGTTTAGTTTAGGCTTTGCTTCCTCTTTTTTTTTGTTTAAGGGTGTGTGCTGTAGGGAAATGAAGCCTAGGGTGTTTCGTTTTATAATAAAAAGTAGGGTTTGAGATGTATGCGGCTGTGCTTTGTAGGGGAAGAAAACAAATACCCTAGGTTCCTTTGAAGGTTAGTTTGTGTGTGGAAAATAGGATAGTGCAACACATGAAGGCCCAGGGGAACATGAGTAGCACATGAACATCTAGGCCTAGGTTTAGCTTTAGGCTTCTTTATAGGTTAGCTAGGGTTCGGGTTTTAAGAATACACAGAGTAGGGTGAGGCTGTGCCATGACAACACGTGGGTTTGTTGGCCTAGGGTTTATTTTTGTGTGTGTTTGTAATTCCTCCTCTTTCTTTTTTTTTGTTTTGGCTAAAGTGTTGCGTGCGTGTGTATGTTGGTGGGTGCGTGTGTTTCGGCCAAGGGTAAAGACGTGGGTGATGTGATTAAATGTTAAGACTATTAGGGAATCCTTAGTGATAGAAAGGGCTAATTAGGATGGGATTATATGGAAGGATGAAAAAGATTCAATGGGATTTTTAATGGGTATAGTCAAGGAACTAATTAGCTATTCAATATGTTTAAATGGGTTTATAAAAGGAAAGTTTCATCTTGACTTTAAAAGATTTGCAATCCAATTCAAATTTGAAAGTTAAACTAATTATACCAAAATATTTGCAATTAATAATTAAAGGATAATAATAATAATGATATTAAGTATGAAAGAAAAAGAATACGGGTACGGGTATGGGTACGGAAATGTCCAACAATGGTTACGGAAAAGAAACATACGAGAAGGAAAACGCAGATAAATGTATCTATAAAACTCGGTCGTTACAATTGTCCAGACGCAATTTCTTGATCTGGTTATCTGGGAAATGTGCCTGCAACTTTATGATTTGTGCCAGTAGCTTTGCGAAGGCTACATTACGGGTGGACAGGAGGCACACATACGACCATTTGGAAGATGCGTCAATCAGTACCATGTAGTACCGAAATGGTCCACTTGTGGGGTGAATAGGCCCGCAAATGTCACCATGTATTCTCTCTAGGAAGCTCGGATACTCAGAGTCCACCTTCAGGGGGGATGGTCTCGTAATCAATTTCCCTTTGTGACAAGGGGGACAAGGAGATGCACCCTTTCGATGTAGCTTCAGGCTTTTCGAGTTAATTCCACGGGATTGGGATATGATGCGGCGCATCATATTCCTTCCAGGTGTCCTAGTCTACTGATCACTCCTTATTTTGCACCTTTTTCCGCATGATTGCATGCCATTTAGATCGCCCAAATCACGTTTTTCACGATATATCGACGAAATTCCGATGCTTTTCACGATTTGTTGTTTTTGTCGTATTTCAAGAGATTTGGAGCGATTTGGAGTGATCCCCTGATACACCTACTCCAGAGTGCCACCGATGACCTCCCCGAGGGGTATTTTGCTATTGGAGAGGAGCGGAAGAAGAAAGAATGTCGCAGGAGCGACGAGGAGGCCAAAACAAGCTGTTTGGGCATTTTTGGTGTCTCACTCGGCCGAGTGAAGGAGTCACTCGGCCGACCAGCGAGACACCGCTCGGCCGACCTGATCGGACACGTTTTATATGTGCATTCGGTCGAGCGTCGGAAGCCACATCGGCCGAGTGACGAGACCCCGTTCGCCCGAGTGGCACTCAGACGAAGCCCATCAAAAATTGCCAACTTACTGTTTTTCGTCTGCCTGAGCTTCAGAAGATCCACTCGGCCGAGTGGAAAATGCCGACCGCCTGAGTATATAGAAGCCATCGGCCGAGTGACGACAACTCACTCGGCCGAGCGACCCCCGAAGTGAAGACCCCCGAAGACCCAGACTTACTGGAAATTCTCAGGGTTTGTCACTCGACCGAGCGACCCCCGAAGTGAAGACCCCCGAAGACCCAGACTTACTGGAAATTCTCAGGGTTTGTCACTCGGCCGAGCGACTTTTGTCACTCGGCCGAGTGCGACGCGCTGCCTGTAGCGAAAATTGCGATTTTCAGGCTGCGTATGGGCATTTTGGTCACAGTTTTTTGGACGATTTTGGGGGGTATTTAACCCCTGTTTTTACCCTAGGTTAGAGAGCTTTTCTCTTTACTTTTTGCAGCTTTTTAGATTAAACTTTTTAGCTTTAGATTTTGTGATTGGAGAGGAGAGAAAAGTTGATTTTTGTTGGATTCTTGGAAGAACACTATTGGTTTGTCTCCCTCTCCTTTAAAAATACTATTTTTATTGCTTATTTGAATATTGTGATGAATTCTCTTGTTGATTCCATTGATTATTTTTGTATTTGTGCTATGAATTGTGAGTAGTCTATACGTCTTGGGGCGTGGGGATGAACCCTACGAGCCCAATTTCTTATTTGTGATGAATTGATAGAAATATTGCTAGAATTGCTATTAGGGTTAGTTTGGGATGGATTTATTACGGATGGCTAGGAGTTCATACCGATTGGTATTTGCAAGAGATTGGATCCCAATTCGATAGGAAACCCTAGAAATCCAAATTGGGTTGGAGTCGAGTTTCCGTAGTATCGGTTTGCAAGAGATTGGACCGATACTAGGGTTTTCGTTTGCAATTCCGTGCCGATACCCGTTTGTAAGAGATTGGACGGGTAGGAACTATCCCGACCTAGGTCGTGGCTCGAGTTTGCACGAGAGTGGGCTCGGGGCGCGATTGAACGATGATGTTGATCCTAATGCTAGCTTCCCTAGGCTAGGGTTTGCAAGAGATTGGACCCAAACCTAGGAAAGCTATAGACCGGCAACAGCACGAGAGCGTGAGCTAGGTTTTACATTCAGTTGCAACTAGTTCATCCGAAATTCTACCCTAGCAATGTTGATGCCAACGAATCACATTGACGAGATACGGTGAGTAGCGGGGATTCCCCATTCCCTAGCCGTCCTTTATTTGATTATATATTCCCATATTTTGTCTGACGATTGTGACAGGATCGCCAAAGGCAAATTCTCTCTTTTCCTTTCTTAATAGCCAGGTTGTTCGGAGCAAGCACTTTCATTCGTCCTCCCTGTGTTCGATAACCCGCTCGCCGCTACACCGTGCGCTTGCGGTAAAACTACACGGTCGCACTTTTGGGTTACATTCCGGAGCGATCAAGTTTTTGGCGCCGTTGCCGGGGAAGACATTTTGACGGTGTTCGGCATCGACCACCCGGTTATTTTTCTTTTCTTTCTTTCTTTACTTTCTTCCATATCTTGTTCTAACTCTGTCTGCAGCCCTATTTGCATATTCTCCCCGTATATTGCATAAGACCTTAACAGGAAAAATGGAGGATGCAGTGTCGACAACAGAACTCAGTCAGGAAGATTATGACTCCTTCACAGACCTCCTTAAGGAGCTTGTCAATGAGGTTCACGCTACCGGAACTTTTGCTATCGATATCAAGGACCCCGACGAACAACTGTTTGCTAGTTTTGTGATGGACCAAGTCTCCCCGGATGGGACTATCGGGGGCAATGTCAGAGTTGATGTGATCGACGACAAGTTATATTTCGAAGACGGTAGAACAAATGTCGAAGAACACTATACTCCCGAAGAATCCTTCGAGCAAACCGACGTTCAGGGAGTTACACTCTATGACGCTCACTCTTGCTTTTATGAATCGTCTGATGTGTTTCTTGATTCCAGGCACGAACCAGAGCAGAGTGAAGGGTTTGACGATGCTAGCACAGAATCGGAGAGCGCCTATTTCGATGCATCGTCCTCACTAAGTAGTGAGTCTGAGTCTTCGCAAGAGAGCGCACCACCTGAACATGAGCTAAACCCGGATGACAAGGAAGAAGCCAAACTCATGCGAGCTAATGAAGTAGAAGGAGCAGCACCTCTTGAGGTAGAACTTAAACAGTTACCTCCGAATCTAAGGTATGCCTTTTTGGGTAATAAATTAACTTTCCCGGTGATAGTAAACTCCCACCTCACGCAAGATCAACTTGAAAAACTCCTAGACGTCCTTAGGAGCCACAAAGATGTCCTTGGCTACACTATCTCCGATATAAAAGGGATAAGCCCTAGGCTTTGCACACATAGGATCCATTTGGAGGATACCGACGCCACCTCCATAGAGCCTCAAAGGCGGTTAAACCCGAACATGAAAGAGGTGGTTAAAAAGGAAATCCTAAAATTGCTCGACGCCGGTATTATTTACCCCATCTCTGACAGTAGATGGGTTAGCCCCGTTCACGTCGTCCCCAAGAAAGGGGGGATGCCAGTCATAAAAAATGAAAAAGGCGAGCCCATATCTACGCGCACCGTCACGGGATAGCGAATGTGCATTGATTATAGGAAACTAAATAAAGCTACCCGAAAGGACCATTACCCATTGCCCTTCATTGATCAAATGCTTGAACGCCTAGCTAAACATAAATACTTTTGCTATCTAGATGGGTATTCGGGATTCTTCCAAATCTCTTTGCACGAAGATGACCAAGAAAAGACCACTTTTACTTGTCCCTATGGTACCTATGCCTACCGTAGGATGCCGTTTGGTCTTTGTAATGCTCCCGCCACCTTTCAGAGGTGTATGACATCCATATTTTTCGATTACATTGAAAATATTATGGAAGTTTTTATGGATGATTTTTCGGTTTATGGAAGTGAGTTTGACTCTTGTTTGGCCAATCTTACTAAAGTCCTTAAAAGGTGCCAACAAAACAATCTCACTCTAAATTGGGAGAAGTGTCACTTCATGGTCACGGAAGGTATAGTTCTCGGGCACCTTGTCTCCTCGAGAGGAATTGAGGTAGATAAAGCGAAGATTGAGGTAATCGAGAAACTCCCTCATCCTATTAATGTCAAGGGCATTAGAGGCTTTCTTGGTCATGCGGGGTTTTACCGCCGCTTCATCAAGGATTTCGCCTCGATTGCCCGACCACTTACTTCCTTGCTCGCTAAAGATACTCCTTTTATTTTTTCAGGGGAATGCTTGCAAGCCTTCAACACCTTGAAGGAAGCACTAGTTTTCGCGCCTATCATACAACCACCGGATTGGAGCCTTCCCTTTGAGCTAATGTGTGATGCTAGCGACCAAGCCATTGGAGCGGTATTGGGACAACGGAAAGATAGGAAGCTTCATGCGATATTCTATGCGAGCAAGACATTGGATGACGCGCAGAAAAACTACACAACTACCGAAAAAGAGCTTCTAGCGGTCGTCTATTCCATCGAGAAGTTTCGCTCCTACCTCCTTGGTTCTAAGGTGATTGTCCACACCGACCATGCGGCGTTGAAGTATCTTTTAAACAAGAAGGAGGCCAAACCTCGGTTGATTAGGTGGATACTCTTGTTGCAAGAATTAGATTTGGAGATCCGAGATAAGAAGGGCACGGACAATGTCGTGGCGGATCATTTGTCTAGGCTTATTCGTGACAAGGAGGATGAGAGTTTACCTATCGACGACACATTCGTGGATGAGAGGCTATATGCCATCAGGCCCGGAGAAGTACCTTGGTACGCGGACTTTGTCAACTACTTGGCTTGTGGAGTTAAACCGCATGGGATGCCCACGCATCAAAAAAGGAGATTTCTGCATGAGGTCCGTAGCTATTTTTGGGAAGATCCATACCTCTTCAAGATATGCAAAGATAGTGTTATTCGGAGGTGTGTTTCTAAAGAGAAGGCAACGTCTATCATTTTTGCATTGCCACGGTCTGCCATGCGGGGGACATCATGCCGCCTCTAAAACAACCGCTAAGATTTTGCAGAGCGGATTCTTCTGGCCAACAATGTTTAGAGACACCCACGACTTTGTAAAGGGGTGCGATAGATGCCAACGGACCGGGAATATCTCCAAACGCAATGAGATGCCAATGAGGCCCATCCAAGAAATTGAGCTTTTTGATTGTTGGGGAGTAGACTTCATGGGGCCATTTCCGTCGAGCAATGGTAACAAATACATCCTATTGACCGTTGATTATGTCTCCAAATGGGTGGAAGCAATCGCCACCCCTACTAATGATGCAAGGGTCGTCTCTAAATTCTTCAAGCAGAATATCTTCCCACGCTTCGGAGTGCCTCGTACCATGATAAGCGACGGGGGGAGCCATTTCATAGAAAACAAGTTTGAAGCCATGCTAAAGAAGTACAGGGTAAACCATAGAGTTGGCATGGCATATCACCCCCAGACAAGCGGCCAAGTGGAAGTCTCAAATAGAGAGATCAAGCAAATTCTTGAGAAGACTGTGGATCGATCTAGAAAGGATTGGTCAATGAAGCTAAACGATGCTCTATGGGCATATCGCACAGCCTTTCGCACTCCCATCGGCACTACACCGTTCCGACTTGTTTATGGGAAAGCTTGCCACTTGCCGGTAGAGTTGGAACACCGTGCATATTGGGCCATCAAGACCCTTAATTATGATTACAAGAGTGCGGCGGTGAGGCGACTCTTGGACATCAACGAGCTTAATGAGATAAGAAGAGACGCCTACGAGAGCTCGAGAATTTACAAAGAAAGGACCAAGATTCTCCACGACGCCCGCATAACCGTCACAGACTTCAAAGTAGGAGACAAGGTCTTGCTCTATAATTCCCGGCTCTGACTATTTCCCGGTAAGTTGAGGTCACGTTGGTCCGGACCTTTCACCATCAAGAACATACAAACGGGTGGGGCCTTCGAGTTGGAAAGCAAGGACGGAGCCACATTCAAGGTAAATGGTCAGAGACTCAAGCATTACTCCGAGGGAGTCCCAATGGGAGAAATCAATAGAATATATCTACTTAAGGGACGACCGGATGATCTTTCATACCTCCTTGACGAGGTAATTGAGGAGGCGATCCCCCATTCGATCAGCGCTCTATTCAAGGAGGATTTCGAGGAAGAGCCGGATTTAGGCCAAGATGAGAAGATGGAGCATTCCCCCGACTTCTTCGCTGAAATTGATGAAGGCGACGCTGATGTCGCAAGGATTCGAGAGCTCTGCAAGCTCTCAAAGATGAAGTCTCCGAAGAAAGCTCCGCCGATACGGAAATCGGTGTCACCGGTGAAGCCAAGGACCGGAGCAAGCGCTAGCTTGGGGGAGCCTCCCCCCAACACTATTCGAGACGAGAGACCACCGAGGGAGAACACGCCGCCGCAACTTCCGAATCCAATCGTTCTCCCCGGAAAGTTTGACGGATGCATCTCATATGCACCAAACATCCCGCATTAATTGAAAATCAAAGGGGGTCTAGCGGTCGTCTATTCCATCGAGAAGTTTCGCTCCTACCTCCTTGGTTCTAAGGTGATTGTCCACACCGACCATGCGGCGTTGAAGTATCTTTTAAACAAGAAGGATGCCAAACCTCGGTTGATTAGGTGGATACTCTTGTTGCAAGAATTCGATTTGGAGATCCGAGATAAGAAGGGCACGGACAATGTCGTGGCGGATCATTTGTCTAGGCTTATTCGTGACAAGGAGGATGAGAGTTTACCTATCGACGACACATTCGTGGATGAGAGGCTATATGCCATCAGGCCCGGAGAAGTACCTTGGTACGCGGACTTTGTCAACTACTTGGCTTGTGGAATTAAACCGCATGGGATGCCCACGCATCAAAAAAGGAGATTTCTGCATGAGGTCCGTAGCTATTTTTGGGAAGATCCATACCTCTTCAAGATATGCAAAGATAGTGTTATTCGGAGGTGTGTTTCTAAAGAGGAGGCAACGTCTATCATTTTTGCATTGCCACGGTCTGCCATGCGGGGGACATCATGCCGCCTCTAAAACAACCGCTAAGATTTTGCAGAGCGGATTCTTCTGGCCAACAATGTTTAGAGACACCCACGACTTTGTAAAGGGGTGCGATAGATGCCAACGGACCGGGAATATCTCCAAACGCAATGAGATGCCAATGAGGCCCATCCAAGAAATTGAGCTTTTTGATTGTTGGGGAGTAGACTTCATGGGGCCATTTCCATCGAGCAATGGTAACAAATACATCCTATTGCCCGTTGATTATGTCTCCAAATGGGTGGAAGCAATCGCCACCCCTACTAATGATGCAAGGGTCGTCTCTAAATTCTTCAAGCAGAATATCTTCCCACGCTTCGGAGTGCCTCGTACCATGATAAGCGACGGGGGGAGCCATTTCATAGAAAACAAGTTTGAAGCCATGCTAAAGAAGTACGGGGTAAACCATAGAGTTGGCATGGCATATCACCCCCAGACAAGCGGCCAAGTGGAAGTCTCAAATAGAGAGATCAAGCAAATTCTTGAGAAGACTGTGGATCGATCTAGAAAGGATTGGTCAATGAAGCTAAACGATGCTCTATGGGCATATCGCACAGCCTTTCGCACTCCCATCGGCACTACACCGTTCCGACTTGTTTATGGGAAAGCTTGCCACTTGCCGGTAGAGTTGGAACACCGTGCATATTGGGCCATCAAGACCCTTAATTATGATTACAAGAGTGCGGCGGTGAGGCGACTCTTGGACATCAACGAGCTTGATGAGATAAGAAGAGACGCCTACGAGAGCTCGAGAATTCACAAAGAAAGGACCAAGATTCTCCACGACGCCCGCATAACCGTCACAGACTTCAAAGTAGGAGACAAGGTCTTGCTCTATAATTCCCGGCTCCGACTATTTCCCGGTAAGTTGAGGTCACGTTGGTCCGGACCTTTCACCATCAAGAACATACAAACGGGAGGGGCCTTCGAGTTGGAAAGCAAGGACGGAGCCACATTCAAGGTAAATGGTCAGAGACTCAAGCATTACTCCAAGGGAGTCCCAATGGGAGAAATCAATAGAATATATCTACTTAAGGGACGACCGGATGATCTTTCATACCTCCTTGACGAGGTAATTGAGGAGGCGATCCCCCATTCGATCAGCGCTCTATTCAAGGAGGATTTCGAGGAAGAGCCGGATTTAGGCCAAGATGAGAAGATGGAGCATTCCCCCGACTTCTTCGCTGAAATTGATGAAGGCGACGCTGATGTCGCAAGGATTCGAGAGCTCTGCAAGCTCTCAAAGATGAAGTCTCCGAAGAAAGCTCCGCCGATACGGAAATCGGTGTCACCGGTGAAGCCGAGGACCGGAGCAAGCGCTAGCTTGGGGGAGCCTCCCCCCAACACTATTCGAGACGAGAGACCACCGAGGGAGAACACGCCGCCGCAACTTCCGAATCCAAGCGTTCTCCCCGGAAAGTTTGACGGATGCATCTCATATGCACCAAACATCCCGCATTAATTGAAAATCAAAGGGGGTCTAGCGGTCGTCTATTCCATCGAGAAGTTTCGCTCCTACCTCCTTGGTTCTAAGGTGATTGTCCACACCGACCATGCGGCGTTGAAGTATCTTTTAAACAAGAAGGAGGCCAAACCTCGGTTGATTAGGTGGATACTCTTGTTGCAAGAATTAGATTTGGAGATCCGAGATAAGAAGGGCACGGACAATGTCGTGGCGGATCATTTGTCTAGGCTTATTCGTGACAAGGAGGATGAGAGTTTACCTATCGACGACACATTCATGGATGAGAGGCTATATGCCATCAGGCCCGGAGAAGTACCTTGGTACGCGGACTTTGTCAACTACTTGGCTTGTGGAATTAAACCGCATGGGATGCCCACGCATCAAAAAAGGAGATTTCTGCATGAGGTCCGTAGCTATTTTTGGGAAGATCCATACCTCTTCAAGATATGCAAAGATAGTGTTATTCGGAGGTGTGTTTCTAAAGAGGAGGTAACGTCTATCATTTTTGCATTGCCACGGTCTGCCATGCGGGGGACATCATGCCGCCTCTAAAACAACCGCTAAGATTTTGCAGAGCGGATTCTTCTGGCCAACAATGTTTAGAGACACCCACGACTTTGTAAAGGGGTGCGATAGATGCCAACGGACCGGGAATATCTCCAAACGCAATGAGATGCCAATGAGGCCCATCCAAGAAATTGAGCTTTTTGATTGTTGGGGAGTAGACTTCATGGGGCCATTTCCGTCGAGCAATGGTAACAAATACATCCTATTGCCCGTTGATTATGTCTCCAAATGGGTGGAAGCAATCGCCACCCCTACTAATGATGCAAGGGTCGTCTCTAAATTCTTCAAGCAGAATATCTTCCCACGCTTCGGAGTGCCTCGTACCATGATAAGCGACGGGGGGAGCCATTTCATAGAAAACAAGTTTGAAGCCATGCTAAAGAAGTACGGGGTAAACCATAGAGTTGGCATGGCATATCACCCCCAGACAAGCGGCCAAGTGGAAGTCTCAAATAGAGAGATCAAGCAAATTCTTGAGAAGACTGTGGATCGATCTAGAAAGGATTGGTCAATGAAGCTAAACGATGCTCTATGGGCATATCGCACAGCCTTTCGCACTCCCATCGGCACTACACCGTTCCGACTTGTTTATGGGAAAGCTTGCCACTTGCCGGTAGAGTTGGAACACCGTGCATATTGGGCCATCAAGACCCTTAATTATGATTACAAGAGTGCGGCGGTGAGGCGACTCTTGGACATCAACGAGCTTGATGAGATAAGAAGAGACGCCTACGAGAGCTCGAGAATTTACAAAGAAAGGACCAAGATTCTCCACGACGCCCGCATAACCGTCACAGACTTCAAAGTAGGAGACAAAGTCTTGCTCTATAATTCCCGGCTCCGACTATTTCCCGGTAAGTTGAGGTCACGTTGGTCCGGACCTTTCACCATCAAGAACATACAAACGGGAGGGGCCTTCGAGTTGGAAAGCAAGGACGGAGCCACATTCAAGGTAAATGGTCAGAGACTCAAGCATTACTCCGAGGGAGTCCCAATGGGAGAAATCAATAGAATATATCTACTTAAGGGACGACCGGATGATCTTTCATACCTCCTTGACGAGGTAATTGAGGAGGCGATCCCCCATTCGATCAGCGCTCTATTCAAGGAGGATTTCGAGGACGAGCCGGATTTAGGCCAAGATGAGAAGATGGAGCATTCCCCCGACTTCTTCGCTGAAATTGATGAAGGCGATGCTGATGTCGCAAGGATTCGAGAGCTCTGCAAGCTCTCAAAGATGAAGTCTCCGAAGAAAGCTCCGCCGATACGGAAATCGGTGTCACCGGTGAAGCCGAGGACCGGAGCAAGCGCTAGCTTGGGGGAGCCTCCCCCCAACACTATTCGAGACGAGAGACCACCGAGGGAGAACACGCCGTCGCAACTTCCGAATCCAAGCGTTCTCCCCGGAAAGTTTGACGGATGCATCTCATATGCACCAAACATCCCGCATTAATTGAAAATCAAAGGGGGTCGAGCTCACGACCATAAACGAGCACTTGTCGGGAGGCAACCCGACGGTTATAGCTTTATTTTTACTTTTCTTTTATTTTTTGTTTTAGAAATTTTTAGTGTTTTGAGTCGTTCGACCAAAAATTTTGTGATAACGGGTCCTATTTTTCTTTGACAGGAGAGGAGAACGAGGTACCCATCATTAGGAGGATGAACGAGGCGACGAGGAGCGCCCCAGGAAGGCGCTCGATGCTTAGGAGAAAGATGAAATCGACTGGAGGAAGAAAAACAGAGTTTAGAGCCCAAACGAAGACAAACAGCAGAAAACAGGGTTCACTCGGTCGAGTATACTAGTCACTCGGCCGAGCACACAAGTTCGTCCGGCCGAGCGGCTCACGAACGAGGGAAGTCTGCTGCACCCAACTCTCTGTTTCTTTTCTTGATTTCAGTATAACTGCTACTCGGCCGAGTATATATATTCACTCGGCCGAGTAAAACTGATACGCTCCTAGGGCGAGTCTTGCCGAGTAGCTTGAGCCACTCGGCCGAATGGACTTACTCCACTCGGCCGAGGGTGGCAAGGCCACTCGGCCGAAGCGTAAGAGTGGAGGAATTTTTCCGTTGAGTTCCCTCGGCCGAGTGACCTAGTCACTTGGCTGAGTCATAACTTTTGCTATAAAAGGGGTCGCTGGGGGGCTCGTTTTTCGAAACGAACTAAATTGCAATTTCCCGACCCTTCGACTCCCCCAGCGCCTGATTCCCACCCCACTCGCCCGCTCGCTCGTCCGCCGCCACCGCTCGGTCACCCTTCACCGGCCGAGCCCGCCGCGCCTCCGCCCGAGTCACCGCCGGCGGTCACAACTCTGGCCGAGCTCCGGTAACCCGATTTTCGCCTTTTTCCTCCTCTTTTGTGTATTTTTTGATGATCCATGTGTTAAACGAACCCCAAACCCAAATTAATTTCAATATCTATCTATTATACCCCTAACCCCCCATACGTTTTGAATATTACACGCTAATCTCTTCGTTTTATGCGCAGTTAAATTTGGGGAGCTTAGGGGAGCCCAGGGGAGCTTCCCGGGACTGTTTTGGGCTACATGGAGGCGTCGCCTTCACACTCTTCCATTACTTCTCTCTCGCAGCGTGTCGTGGTATATTCTTTCCTTTATTTTACACACGCCGCATTTTTATTGCTTTTGGTGAGCGCTCGGGGCCCATATGCCGCCCCGGACACGGCCGCGGTCGAGGAGAGCTTCCGCCAAGCGGAAGCGGTCGGATGATGCCGGCCCCTCCCACGAGGTGGAGGGCTCTCCTCCGCCTTCTCCACCACACCCAGTTCACCCAGCACAGCCTGCAGGCCCCGGACACCCCGCACAGCCTGCAGAGCCCGCACAGCCCATACACCCCGCACAGCCACTCCCTGCCGCTCCACAGCCACCACCATCGGCTCCACTTATCGGGCCACTGGGGATTATGTTCCGGAACGACGCACACCGCGTCGCTTTCGAGCGCATTTTCCTGCGCTCGATCGTACCCTCCAGGTTTGCACACCTTGCAGACCTAGGACGCCTAGGGGTACTCGTGGGGATGCTCACGTTGTACGATAACGTGGGCTGGCGAGATTTCTTCCAGGTGTCGGCGGACACGTTTATCCGTCCGACACTTGAGGTGCTTAGTTCGATCGCCCGGACCGACGAGGGATGCTCGTTTCGGTTCATGGACCGAGAGTGCCAGGTCACTCTCAGTATGATGAGAGCTTTCTTCTCGTGGCCCGATGTCCCCGGGGCCGACCGTGGTTACGCCCCCACCCACATCCCCCCACCTTCCTTCGATGTCGGCGCCTTCTGGGCCCGGATTACGGGTCTTCACGCTGCCTTTGACCCTAGTAGGGCCAAGGCCTCGGCCAATGTCCATCCCTGCCTCCGCATAGCCCAGCGCCTTATGGCGACTACCTTTTTGGCGAGATATAATGTAACGACTGGTTTCCTTGTATCTGGATTTATTATATTATAATATATGTTTTGGTGGATTTTCTCCTTTTGTGTGGTTTCCGTCTCCGTGACTTTCATTTTCGATCGTTTCGTCGTGTTTTCTCGTTTCTTCCTTAGGATCGTCGATTTCGAAGTATGTCATTCATGACGGGCTTCATAACGGTCGTATCTTACTGTTAGATCAAGCCTAGGAGTCTTAGGAATCGATCCCGGGGTCCCGCGCTCCGTATCGGAACTTTTGGTGCTTATTAGCCGGTGTAAGAAGGGGCACCGACCGACTAGATGACGATCCAGTCGGTCGGCAATCCTTCTTGGACCGACTAGTTGGCTTTCTAAATTATTCTGGAGTTACTGTTTATCGTTAGTCGGTCTAAGAACGTTGGTTGACCGACTAGGTTGCAAACTAGTCGGTCAGCAATACTTCTTCAACCGACTAACACATCATCTTATTTTTGGTATCAATACTGTTCACTCTTAGTCGGTCTAAGAACGTTCATCGACCGACTAGATGTCAAACTAGTCGGTCAGCAGTTGTTCATTGACCGACTAAATCTAAAACCTATTTTCGTTCAGAAGTTACTGTTTACACTTAGTCGGTCTGCGTTGGTCGACCGACCGACTAGTTGCCAAACTAGTCGGTCAGTGGTTGCTCTTTGACCGACTAGTCTGTGTTAAAACCCTAATTTCTGGGCAGCCGCCAGCCCAACCTATTTATACCCCTCCCAAACGTTTTCTTCTTCCTCCACTCGACCCAAAACCCTAGTTTCTCCCCCATTGAGCCCCCATCTTCCTCAAACCCTTATTCCTTCATTCCAAGCCCTAAATCCATCATCTAAACCCTCCATCAACTCATTCTACCTCTCATCTTCCTCAAATCTCCATCAAATCCCCAAAATCCCCCAAAACCCTAGTTTCCCCAAACTTCTCCATTGGTTTCCAGATCTGGTTCCTAGGTTCTCCGGAGTGTTTCTTCCGCCTCCTCTCGGTAAGAAATCGATCTCTCGATGTTTTCATAACATATTTGTATTTTTATGAAACCCTAATGAAATTTCATGTTGTTTGGTGATTGTTTTCCCATAACAGTGATTTGCCCGTAAATTAGCATCCGCGAGACGAACCTTCGTGATCGTCATCCCCGGTGCTAGGCAAGTGAAACTTGCCACTTAGGGTTTAGGCCATGTTTTAGGCCATTGCTTGTTGTAGGCGTAAAAGAGACTAGGTGACGAAATGATACTCACCTAGGCGCAAATTGGGGAACTAGCTTGACAACGAAGCTAGTTCCGACATTTAGCATGTTGCATAATTACCATGTCATGTTCACTTTCCATTAACGGTACACAAATTAATTGTCATGTCATCGCATCCTTTAAGTATTTCCGTGATTGCGTAGCTTCGCTACAATGCTTGTGTTCCTGGCTCGTGTTCCAGAAGCGGGCCATGTGTTGGTTGATAGCCAATGCCCGAATTGCTTGTTTCCGGCTAGGTGCACCCCTACGCCAAATGTTTATGAATCGTGAACTAGAATACGAGCTCCTGTGCGGGGCAACCCCGGCTCATTTACTGGGCTCATGTGCGGGGACCCTGGCTCGATTACATGTGGGTATTGGGGGTAAGAGTTAAGCGGCCAATCAACTGGGAGTCTGCCCGATCAGCAACTGCAGTGGTAAGGCGTAAACTCTGGTTTTGAGGTAGTGTTAAGCGGCCAATCAGCGTGAATGTGAAACCATTCAGCTGTAAGGCATAAACATCTACAAACAACAGTGAAACGTGAATTGATTGAGATTGATAGTAGCTTGGCTACTCTTGTCTTGTCCCGATAATTGTTCTCTTGTACAAATTGTCTTGCCATGTCTTGATTGTGCACTCATGTTATAACTGCCATGTCATGCATACTATAACTGCTAGGTTGCTAGTTGCCTTACTTTCAGTTTCCTTGCCCAAGTCTTTTAGACTTGCTGACATGTGCCCCTTTACTCTTTTGGGTGACACATGTTAGATCCTGAGCCTGAGTACCTTGTTGAGGACGAGGTGTTTGCTGACGCCGAGCCCGAGCTTGTGTTTGACGGGGAGTACGTGGACACTGGGGACCAGTCCTAATGTTTTCGTTGTGTTTCCCTTTTTGTTTTAGACTGCTGTTTTGTTGTCGGTGCGTGGCACCTATACTTTGTTATGTCGTTGTTTTTGTTGGCCTTGTTCTGGGCCTTTAGACTCTTTCTTTTAGCCTGGTGGCTTTTCTGGATGTTGGACTTATTTTCATGTTGGACAATTTATGAGATATGAGAATTTTATTTCTGTCTCTCCTTTTATTATTATTGTTGCTCCGTATGTGGTTACAGGGACCTGCTTATGTTTTATTGATGCTTATCGGGTTTGGGGCTTCACAGCTCCACTCCCGTGCGGACCTTTTCACGTCTCGCCTCCATTTTAGGGAAGCGGGTCGTGACAGGATTTGTTGGTGGCCCATGCAGGTCCTTCTATAACTGCGATTATCGGAATAGCGATAATAATATTAGAATGTCCAACAAACTAAGTTCGACGTTCGAGTCATAAGCTATGAGTCTAATCTGCTTCGTTTTCTGTGTCACTAGATGGCAGGAAGACGATTCACCCGTGGTGGGGGTAGTGGTGCGCTCCCTCATGATGAGGAGCCTGAGCGGGAACCCACCAACGGTGAGATGATGCGGATGATGCTCCAGATGATGCAAGTGCAGCAGGGCGTGCTCCTGCAAGTCCAGAATGATCCACTTGCTCGAGCTGCCCGGGCTCTTCCGGATGCCCCTCGCTCTGAGCCGGGAGCGAAACAATTTCGGGAGCTGGGTCCCGCGTATTTTGATGGGTCTGAGGGTCCTCTGGCTGCCGATGAGTGGATTCAGAACATCGAGGACAATCTGAAGATGGCCAAGATCGCCCCGGCTGGATGGGTTGATTTGGCGAGGAGGCAACTCAAGGATAATGCTCGGAATTCGTGGGATGCGGAAGAGAAGATGTTGGTGGAGCCGATAGCTTGGACTACCTTTAAGTCCAGGTTTGATGAGGAATTCTTTCCGAAGGCTGCGAGGAAGGAGATGCTGCAGCGCTTCATTGATCTGAAGCATGGGAGCTTGACGGTGGATCTGTACCACCAAGAGTTCACTAGGCTGAGTCGGTTCGCACCGAAGATGGTGCAGGATGCTGATGAGAGGGCTCAGATGTTCCTGCAGGGACTTGCTTTGGAGCTCCAGAGTTTTGTGTCTTCCTCCGATCTGGACTCTTATCAGAAGGTTCTGGTCGCTGCTAGGAGACAGGAGCTGAACTTGAGTCAGAGGAGGGGGTCTGTTATTGGTGCTGGAAAGAGGCCTATGGAGCAGGTCAGAGCGGTGGTTAGGCCTGGTTTCAAGCCTAATTAGCCAGCTCAGTTTAAGAGGCCAGGAGGGCCTATTCTGAAGACTTGCCATTTCTGCGGCAAGCCTGGCCACATCAAGGATCATTGTCAGAAGTTTTTGGGCCAGTGTTTGGTTTGTAGTGATGCTTCCCATACCGCGAAGGATTGTCGACATGCGAACCAGCTGCGGAGGGCACCTGTTGCAGCACAGCCGTTGCAGCAGCGAGCGTCTGTTCCTGCTGGTCGTGGAGCAGCTCTTGTTCCGCAGAGGTAGGCTTTTCAGCAGGCTGTTCCGCCGAGGAGGCAGGCTTTTCTGATGACCGCTGTGGAGAGCGAGGCTGTGGATGAGGTTATCGCAGGTAATCCTCAATCTAGCTGTTACTTTCCTAGCTGGTTTGATTGTTAGATTGTGTTGTTTGCTTGAACATGGTTGTTTGCTAGACTAGGGTTTTATTGTTAATTGATTGTTAGGTGTGGTTTTGGTTTGCACATTTCCTGCACGAGTCCTCTTTGACCCTGGTGCATCGATGTGCATTATTTCTCGGAGCTTCGTGGAGAGGCATTCCTTGTCGACGTCCCCTCTTTCCCAGAGTTGGAATATCGTTACAGGAAATGGCGTGGTCTTGGTGCATCGTGGTTGCAATTCTTGCTCGTTGGTGGTCTGTGGACATGAGCTTTTCGCTGATTTCATTGTCCACGACATCATCAACTATGATGCAGTTCTTGGGATGGACTGGCTTGCGAGCTTCTATGCTACGATCGACTGTCAGAGGAAGAAGGTGGTGTTCGAGATTCCCGGACATCCAGTATTTGAGTTCATTCGTGGTAGTAGTTCGCTTGGTCCTGTCAGATTTCGGGCCAGGCCAGTGGAGGTTGTGGCTATGCAGATGGAGCTGGAGTGGCCAGCTGTGGTGCGAGATTTTGGCGACGTCTTCCCCGAGGAGATGTCTGGTTTACCACCTGATCGAGCTTTAGAATTTTCTATCGATCTTGTTCCAGGTGCGCAGCCGATTTCGAAGGCGCCGTATCGTATGGCACCCGTTGAGTTGGAGGAGTTGCGGAAGCAGCTGGATGAGCTCTTGCAGAAGGGTTATATTAATCCTAGTGTGTCTCCGTGGGGAGCACCGGTGCTGCTAGTGAAGAAGAAGGATGGTTCGCGTCGCATGTGCGTGGACTATCGGGAGCTGAATGCGGTGACCATTAAGAATAAATACCCGTTGCCTCGCATCGATGATATTTTTGATCAGCTTGGAGGTTCGAGGGTGTTTTCTAAATTGGATTTGAGGAGTGGTTACCATCAGTTGAAGGTGAAGAAGGATGATGTTCCGAAGACAGCGTTCAGGACGAAGTATGGACACTATGAGTTTTTGGTTATGCCTTTCGACGTAACTAACACGCCCGCAGTTTTCATGAATCTGATGAACCTGATTTTCTACGACTTTTTGGATAAGTTTGTCGTTATTTTTATTGACGACATTCTGATCTATTCGAAGTCGGAGGAAGAGCATGCCTCGCACTTAAGGACGGTGTTGGAGATTTTGAGAAAGCATCGTTTGTATGCTAAGTTTTCGAAGTACGAGTTTTGGCTGGATAGAGTTGCTTTTCTCGGGCATGTGGTGACTGGAGATGGTATTTCAGTGGATCTCGAGAAGATTAGGGCCATCAGAGAGTGGCCTGTTCCGTCGTCTGCGTCTGAGATTCGGAGTTTCCTTGGACTTGCTGGTTACTATCGGCGATTCATTAAGGACTTTTCCCGTGTTGCTGAGCCGATGACCAGGTTGACGCGGAAGGATGTTGCTCTTGTTTGGTCGGGTGATTGTGAGAATGCTTTTGGTATTCTGAAGGAGAAGTTGACGACTGCCCCTATTCTTGTTGTGCCTGATCGCAGCGGTGGATTTGAGATCTTTTGCGATGCTTCTGGCAAGGGTCTCGGTTGTGTGTTGCATCAGCATGGGCATGTTGTGGCGTATGCGTCTCGTCAGCTTAAGGTTCATGAGAAGAATTACCCGACGCATGATTTGGAGTTGGCTGCCGTTGTGTTTGCTCTTAAGATTTGGAGGCACTTCTTGCTGAGTGAGAAAGTGAAGATTTTCACCGATCACAAAAGCTTGAAGTATATTTTTACTCAAAAGGAGCTCAACATGCGACAGCGTTGATGGTTGGATCTTATGGCGGATTATGAGATTGATTTGCAGTTTCACCCTGGCAAGGTGAATGTGGTCCCTGATGCGCTGAGTAGGCTTCCAGCGGTGATGATTTTGACCTCGCAGTGGAGATTGCAGCAGGATTTTTACGAGTCTGGTGTGGAGACTGTTCTTCCTGGGGAGGTTTCATCGTTGATGTACATGCAGGTACAGTCGACGATCGTGGATCGGATTAAGGCTGGCCAGGCTGAGGATCCGAAGCTGGTGAAGATTCGGGAGCAGGTGGAAGCCGGTCTGCGGACTGACTTTTTGATTAATGAGGATGGCTCGCTGAGGTTTGGAGCCAGGTTGTGTGTGCCAGCTGGGGATGTTAGAGAGGAGTTGATGGTGGAGGCACACAGTTCGCTGTATTCTGTGCATCCTGGTGGCACCAAGATGTACCAGGATCTTCGTCTGAATTATTGGTGGCATGGTATGAAGAGGAGTGTGGCTCAGAGTGTAGCTAAGTGCTTGGTTTGCCAGCAAGTGAAGGCGGAGCATCAGCGTTTGGCCGGGTTGCTACAACCGCTTCCGATTCTGGAGTGGAAATGGCAACACATCACTATGGATTTCATGACTGGACTACCTCGGAGTCCGAAGCAGAATGACGCGATTTGGGTGATCGTAGATCGATTGACCAAATCTGCGCACTTCATTCCGTTCCGAGTGGGACAGTCTACTGAGGCGCTAGCAAGGAGATATATGGAGGTAAAATTCTTTTACTCTCCGTTTTTATTTCCTTTTCCTAGTTTTGATGGTGATGTAACGTGAATCGTGCAGGAGGTTGTGCGACTTCATGGAGTCCCCGTGAGTATCGTGTCGGACAGAGACACGAGGTTCACATCTCAGTTCTGGCAGAGTTTGCAGAAGAGCTTGGGTATGCGTCTGAGTTTCAGCACGGCGTACCATCCGCAGACGGATGGCCAGTCCGAGAGGACGATTCAGATTTTGGAAGACATGCTGAGGGCGTGCATGTTGGATTTCAAGGGTTCGTGGGAGGACCATCTACATCTGGTAGAGTTTTCTTACAACAACAGCTTCCAGGCGAGTATTGGCATGGCGCCTTTCGCCGCTCTTTATGGGAGGAAATGTCGATCGCCATTGAGTTGGGATGACGTTGGTGATCGGGAGTTGTTGGGACCTGAGATGATCGTGGAGGCCGTGGATATCGTCAGGAACATTCGGGATAGGTTGAGAATTGCTCAGGACCGTTTTAAGCATTGGGCGGATGCTAAACGTCGTCCTTTGGAGTTTCAGCCGGGCGACCATGTGTTCTTGAAGATTTCCCCGAATCACGGTGTGATTCGTTTTGGGAAGCGAGGGAAGTTGAGCCCGTGATACATTGGACCGTTTGACATTTTGGAGAGGGTTGGTGAGGTAGCTTATCGCTTGGCCTTGCCGCCATCTTTGGAAGGAGTTCACAATGTTTTCCATGTGTCGCAGCTTCGTCGATACATTAGCGATCCGTCTCATGCTGTGGATTTTTCGGAGATTACCGTTCGCCCCGATATGACGTATGACCAACATCCAGTGCAGATTCTGGACAGGCGTCAGAAATCGCTTCGGAACAAGATTGTCAGTCTTGTGAGGGTGATGTGGCGACACGGCTCACCTGGAGACTCTACTTGGGAGAATGAGGATGAGATGCGAGAGCGTTTCCCACTTTTGTTTTCGGACACGTGAGTGTTTGGAAATTCCGAGGACGGAATTTTTCTTAAGTTGGGGAGGATGTAACGACTGGTTTCCTTGTATCTGGATTTATTATATTATAATATATGTTTTGGTGGATTTTCTCCTTTTGTGTGGTTTCCGTCTCCGTGACTTTCATTTTCGATCGTTTCGTCGTGTTTTCTCATTTCTTCCTTAGGATCGTCGATTTCGAAGTATGTCATTCGTGAAGGGCTTCAACGGTCGTATCTTACTGTTAGATCAAGCCTAGGAGTCTTAGGAATTGATCCCGGGGTCCCGCGCTCCGTATCGGAACTTTTGGTGCTTATTAGCCGGTGTAAGAAGGGGCACCGACCGACTAGATGACGATCCAGTCGGTCGGCAATCCTTCTTGGACCGACTAGTTGGCTTTCTAAATTATTCTGGAGTTACTGTTTATCGTTAGTCGGTCTAAGAACGTTGGTTGACCGACTAGGTTGCAAACTAGTCGGTCAGCAATGCTTCTTCAACCGACTAACACATCATCTTATTTTTGGTATCAATACTGTTCACTCTTAGTCGGTCTAAGAACGTTCATCGACCGACTAGATGTCAAACTAGTCGGTCAGCAGTTGTTCATTGACCGACTAAATCTAAAACCTATTTTCGTTCAGAAGTTACTGTTTACACTTAGTCGGTCTGCGTTGGTCGACCGACCCACTAGTTGCCAAACTAGTCGGTCAGTGGTTGCTCTTTGACCGACTAGTCTGTGTTAAAACCCTAATTTCTGGGCAGCCGCCAGCCCAACCTATTTATACCCCTCCCAAACGTTTTCTTCTTCCTCCACTCGACCCAAAACCCTAGTTTCTCCCCCATTGAGCCCCCATCTTCCTCAAACCCTTATTCCTTCATTCCAAGCCCTAAATCCATCATCTAAACCCTCCATCAACTCATTCTACCTCTCATCTTCCTCAAATCTCCATCAAATCCCCAAAATCCCCCAAAACCCTAGTTTCCCCAAACTTCTCCATTGGTTTCCAGATCTGGTTCCTAGGTTCTCCGGAGTGTTTCTTCCGCCTCCTCTCGGTAAGAAATCGATCTCTCGATGTTTTCATAACCTATTTGTATTTTTATGAAACCCTAATGAAATTTCATGTTGTTTGGTGATTGTTTTCCCATAACAGTGATTTGCCCGTAAATTAGCATCCGCGAGACGAACCTTCGTGATCGTCATCCCCGGTGCTAGGCAAGTGAAACTTGCCACTTAGGGTTAAGGCCATGTTTTAGGCCATGTTTTAGGCCATTTGCTTGTTGTAGGCGTAAAAGAGACTAGGCGACGAAATGATACTCGCCTAGGCGCAAATTGGGGAACTATCTTGACAATGAAGCTAGTTCCGACATTTAGCATGTTGCACAATTACCATGTCATGTTTACTTTCCATTAACGGTACGCAAATTAATTGTCATGTCATCGCATCCTTTAAGTATTTCCGTGATTGCGTAGCTTCGCTACAATGCTTGTGTTCCTGGCTCGTGTTCCAGAAGCGGGCCATGTGTTGGTTGATAGCCAATGCCCGAATTGCTTGTTTCTGGCTAGGTGCACCCCTACGCCAAATGTTTATGAATCGTGAACTAGAATGCGAGCTCCTGTGCGGGGCAACCCCGGCTCATTTACTGGGCTCATGTGCGGGGACCCTGGCTCGATTACATGTGGGTATTGGGGGTAAGAGTTAAGCGGCCAATCAACTGGGAGTCTGCCCGATCAGCAACTGCAGTGGTAAGGCGTAAACTCTGGGTTTTGGGGTAGTGTTAAGCGGCCAATCAGCGTGAATGTGAAACCATTCAGCTGTAAGGTGTAAACATCTACAAACAACAGTGAAACGTGAATTGATTGAGATTTATAGTAGCTTGGCTACTCTTGTCTTGTCCCGATAATTGTTCTCTTGTACAAATTGTCTTGCCATGTCTTGATTGTGCACTCATGTTATAACTGCCATGTCATGCATACTATAACTGCTAGGTTGCTAGTTGCCTTACTTTTTGTTTCCTTGCCCAAGTCTTTTAGACTTGCTGACATGTGCCCCTTTACTCTTTTGGGTGACACATGTTAGATCCTGAGCCTGAGTACCTTGTTGAGGACGAGGTGTTTGCTGACGCCGAGCCCGAGCTTGTGTTTGACGGGGAGTACGTGGACACTGGGGACCAGTCCTAGTGTTTTCGTTGTGTTTCCCTTTTTTTTAGACTGCTGTTTTGTTGTCGGTGCGTGGCACCTATACTTTGTTATGTCGTTGTTTTTGTTGGCCTTGTTCTGGGCCTTTAGACTCTTTCTTTTAGCCTGGTGGCTTTTCTGGATGTTGGACTTATTTTCATGTTGGACAATTTATGAGATATGAGAATTTTATTTCTGTCTCTCCTTTTATTATTATTATTGCTCCGTATGTGGTTACAGGGACCTGCTTATGTTTTATTGACGCTTATCGGGTTTGGGGCTTCACAGCTCCACTCCCGTGCGGACCTTTTCACGTCTCGCCTCCATTTTAGGGAAGCGGGTCATGACATATAAGCCGGGTATGATGTCCACGCCGGAGCTTTATATGCTCTACGCGATGACACGACCCAGAGCTCTATCTAGGGAGGGCGATGAGTTGGTCCCCGCCGTCGTGATTGATGTCGCGAGCTGGTTCTTGGACCGCATCATCGTATCGGTGGGCGCTCGCTCACCGATATGCTGCGACAGTTTGATCACCCTGCTCGCCCTTATGACCGGCAAGGACTTTCCAGATGACCTGCGACGAGCACCGGGCCCCACTTCACTGTCCATAGATGTCATGGCCCGGATGAAGATGCTTCATCCGCACGGTGAGCGACACTGGGTCTGGCTGTACGACCCCTATGGTGCCGATTACATGATTCTTCCGAGCCCAGCTTGGACACAGATTGCACCGGCCCAGGTGGACTGGCTCCCGGCGATGGATCTTCTGATCCCTGTCGCATACGTGCTCGAGGCCGAGGAGGCCGAGCAGGCCCACGCTGCCCACGCTGCACCCGCAGACCCTGTCGCGCCTGCTGAGCCCGCTGCACCTGTTGACCCCGTGGCCCCTCAGCCTATCCCTGATATTTCTGCTGCCCCCGACACCTCTGTCCACACTTCTATCGGTGTCGGGAGTACCCTCGCTGAGCCCACCTCCACTACCCCCACGCCCACCACCACTGGCCCTCTGTCTGTCGAGCCCGTTTCCTCTGCCCTACCCGAGCGCCCGCCGACTATAGTTGAGTACGGAGAGCCCTCTTTTGCCGCCGCCGTAGAGACCGTGGTCTCCACCTCTGTCTCCACCGCTGCTGTATTTTTTGAGAGTGTCGTGGCGTCTGTCCACACGTCTGTGTCACCGACCTCTCTGGCCGCCTCGTTGCCACTTTTGTATTCCTCTTTCGTTGCTGCTGCCTCCACTTCTTACCGTCCTGCCCAGCCTCGCACTGAGGCCAGGCCCACACTTGCGAGCACAGCACCTTTCGTCCACTTACCTACTGAGCCCATCACCTACGCCACCCGAGTACGCCAGCCCCGCCCTACACAGCACAGACCGGTGCATCCCTCTGCACCACCTCCCCCCGACACTGTACTTCAGAGCATTCGTACTCTCGAGGGGGCGGTGAGTGGCCTCAGAGGCAACCTTAGGATCCTGTCCGCCACCGTCACCGCGATGGCTGGCCGCTTCGACCTGCTCCCGCATATTCACTACTGCCTCACCCAGGTCCTAGAGCGGCTCCCCCGCGTACCCACACCCACCCAGCAGGTCCCCACCCCCACTCCTACACACACCCAGCCTGCTTCCACTTCCACTTCCACACCCACACCCGCTCAGCAGCCTGTTCCACCACCACCACCACCTCCGCCTCAGGACGGAGACGGCGCAGCCCCACCCTCTTAGGCACCCTTGATGCCATCGATTCTTTTTGCCGTTGTGCTGCCCGTCTCTGCTGGGTCCTGATGCATTTTTGGCCACCCCCCCTCCCCTCACTATTTTTGGTTACACATTTTCTTTATATATCTTTATATATCTTTTTTGGGAGAGAGGGAGAGTTTTTGGTGTCACACCTTTATATCTGTATCACTCCTATATCTGCATGCATCATGTCCGCATCATATTTTTCATTTCATTATTTTTATTTTCTTTTTTTCCTCATGCACGCATCCTCACCTACCCCTCACTTGACACGTCTCTCGGTGTGCCACACTTTGCACATTGAGGACACTGTGCCATTTAGCTTGGGGGAGTGAGTTCTTACGTTCTTTTCGATTTACCACCTTTATTTTTAGTTTTTTTCACGCCATTTCCCGCTTTTGCACTTATTTTCATCATTTTTTCTTTTATTTTACCATGCATCACGTTTTTCTTATTTCTCTGTGAGCTACATTGTAAATAGTTTTATTTTTCCCCTTTATCTTTATTCCTTTTTCATCTCATGCTAGAGATGACTTTTCTGTGATGATGATGACGTGGAGTTAGCTTTCTCTATATGCATGCTATATTTGTCATGTCTTAGATTTTATTTCTGATATCATATGATGTGATTTGCCTTGCATTTAGAGATAGTAACCCACACTTTTTCCGCATGAAAATGGATGAAATTTTATTATTAACTGAGTCTGAATATTCATATGTATGCTATCGCAGAAAACACACCAAGATTCACGCATTGAATGCTTATATCTGGAGTACCGATTTCTTTTCCTATATCACTTCTATATGCATGATTTGTACATTTCACTTCAGGATGATTGAATGATGTTAGCTATGATAAATCTGGATTAGTTAGCTTTTTTGTGATTAAAGCTGTGTAGATTAGATTACCCTGCTGAAGTTGTCGTGCACGTCCTATAGAGTGAACTGAGAGACATATTTATTTCTTTCTCCACATATCTTGAACATCATTTCTCTATTTTAAAATCATTGGTGAATCTCCCCTTAGCGATTCTATTATATGGAATTTCCCCCGCTATTAATTCCTAGCTCCAAATTTCCCAAAACCAAAGAAAGAAAAAGAAAAATTCTTGTATATCCTTATTTCTCTTTGATTTGGGATCATTGTGTATATATGCTATTTGAAAAAAAAAGAAAAGAAAAAGAAAAAAAAGGAGAAAAAGAAAAAAGAAAAGAAAAGAGAAAAGAATCTCAATAAACGATCTCATCTCATGTTCCCTCTTTCTTCTCTCTTTTTGTTTTTCATTTTTATTACTTTTGGAGCTTCATAAAAAAAATGGGGATGTAAATATTGTTTTTGTGCCACCACGCTTATAGATAAGCTTGGGGGAGGGAATCCAATGATGTGTGAGAGAGTGACTACTTGACGTTGCACGACAACCTAGGCTAAGTAATATTCTATACTCGGTAAGATCGTTTTAGCTTTACGAAGTCCAGAAATCTATACCTAGCACTCATTTCATGAAATCCGCACTTTTCTATTCTTCCTATTCTATTGCGTGATATTCTCATACTCCTTGTAGAAAGCGTTCAATTGAAAAGTGTGTGATCTGCGATGTTGTATACCGCTTTTAATGATTCAGACGATGTTAATTCTAAAATTATTCCATTTTTCATGTTATATCATCATTCTTGGGTTTTCTATTTCTATTTGCACCATTATACTATGATATCGAAATAAAATTCTTTGACATGTGTTTTTCATTCGGTGCATGCTATATGAGTAAGCGAAACCCACGTCCTGAGAAAATGATCTAGCAGCTTCCCTCTTCGCTTCCTTCTTTCTTCCTCATTTTTATTTCGTTCTTCGTTTTTATTTCGTTTTTCGTTTTTCTTCGTTTTTCGTTTTTCGTTTTTCGTCGTTTTCGTTTTCTGAATCCACCGGGTTCGCCTTTTACTTATCTTCCTCGAGGACGAGTAAGAGGTAAGTTTGGGGGATTTTGATCACTCCTTATTTTGCACCTTTTTCCGCATGATTTCATGCCATTTAAATCGCCCAAATCACGTTTTTCACGATATATCGACGAAATTGCGATGCTTTTCACGATTTGTTGGTTTTGTCGTATTTCAGGAGATTTGGAGCGATTTGGAGTGATCCCCTGATACACCTACTCCAGAGTGCCACCGATGACCTCCCCGAAGGGTATTTTGCTATTGGAGAGGAGCGGAAGAAGAAAGAACGTCGCAGGAGCGACGAGGAGGCCAAAACAAGCTGTTTGGGCATTTTTGGTGTCTCACTTGGCCGAGTGACGGAGTCACTCGGCCGACCAGCGAGACACCGCTCGGCCGACCTGATCGGACAAGTTTTATGTGTGCATTCGGCCGAGCGTCGGAAGCCACATCGGCCGAGTGACGAGACCCCGTCTGCCCGAGTGGCTCTCAGACGAAGCCCATCAAAAATTGCCAACTTACTGTTTTTCGTCTGCCTGAGCTTCAGAAGACCCACTCGGCCGAGTGGAAAATGCCGACCGTCCGAGTACACAGAAGCCATCGGCCGAGTGACGACAACTCACTCGGCCGAGCGACCCCCAAAGTGAAGACCCCCGAAGACCCAGACTTACTGGAAATTCTCAGGGTTTGTCACTCGGCCGAGCGACTTTTGTCACTCGGCCGAGTGCGACGCACTGCCTGTAGCGAAAATTGCGATTTTCAGGCTGCGCAGGGGCATTTTGGTCACAGTTTTTTGGACAATTTTGAGGGGTATTTAACCCCTGTTTTTACCCTAGGTTAGAGAGCTTTTCTCTTTACTTTTTGCAGCTTTTTAGATTAAACTTTTTATCTTTAGATTTTGTGATTGGAGAGGAGAGAAAAGTTGGTTTTTGTTGGATTCTTGGAAGAACTCTATTGGTTTGTCTCCCTCTTCTTTAAAAATACTATTTTTATTGCTTATTTGAATATTGTGATGAATTCCCTTGTTAATTCCATTGATTATTTTTGTATTTGTGATATGAATTGTGAGTAGTCTATACGTCTTGGGGCGTGGGGATGAACCCTACGAGCCCAATTTCTTATTTGTGATGAATTGGTAGAAATATTGCTAGAATTGCTATTAGGGTTAGTTTGGGATCGATTTATTACGGATGGCTAGGAGTTCATACCGATTGGGATTTGCAAGAGATTGGATCCCAATTCGATAGGAAACCCTAGAAATCCAAATTGGGTTGGAGTCGAGTTTCTGTAGTATCGGTTTGCAAGAGATTGGACCGATACTAGGGTTCTCGTTTGCAATTCCGTGCCGATACCCGTTTGCAAGAGATTGGACGGGTAGGAACTATCCCGACCTAGGTCGTGGCCCGAGTTTGCGAGAGTGGGCTCGGGGCGCAATTGAACGATGATGTTGATCCTAATGCTAGCTTACCTAGGCTAGGGTTTGCAAGAGATTGGACCCAAACCTAGGAAAGCTATAGACCGGCAACAGCGCGAGAGCGTGAGCTAGGTTTTACATTCAGTTGCAACTAGTTCATCCGAAATTCTACCCTAGCAATGTTGATGCCAACGAATCACATTGACGAGATACGGTGAGTAGCGGGGATTCCACATTCCCTAGACATCCTTTATTTGATTATATATTCCCATATTTTGTCTGACGATTGTGACAGGATCGCCAAAGGCAAATTCTCTCTTTTCCGTTCTTAATAGCCAGGTTGTTCGGAGCAAGCACTTTCATTCGTCCTCCCTGTGTTCGATAACCCGCTCGCCGCTACACCGTGCGCTTGCGGTAAAACTACACGGTCGCACTTTTGGGTTACATTCCGGAGCGATCATCTACTGTGCCAGAGTTGGAATTCTGGTTGATTATTGCACTTCTGGTGCTCGAGAGTGTTTGCTTCCATTGCTCTTATCCTTGTATGGTAGAGACCCGACGGGAGTACCTCAAAACGCTCAACGGTGGTTTTAGCACCGTCTTTATGAGACGTTACATACAGGAATTCTCTGTTTTGTTTACTCACCGTCTCAAGGTGGTATCCGTTTAAACGGATATCTTTAAAGATTAACATATTTCTATGTGGGCTAGGAGAGAAAAGCGCATATTTTATTAGTAGTTGTGTTTTGTTGGGGAGCATAAAATGTGCTTCCCCTGATCCTTCAATAATTCCTGATGGACCGGATATTGTATTCACGGTTCCATCATATTATCAATGCTTTGGAAAAAGCAGATGTCTTGGAGGATCGTGTGCGTAGAGACACTGTCCACTAGGCATTTGTAATTCATCTAGTTATAAGAGAAGAAATATCGCAGTATAAGGCACAAGAGAAAATATACTACGAATAATTATTCAATGTCTGAAAAGTTCATGCGACATGCTAGAATTAAAACAAGTAGAAAGTAAATTATTTTTCAAACAAAAATTACAATGCATGGAAAAAGTAGATAATGCCTCAGTCGAGCAAGTCATCGTTTTGAGAAGTCCTCAGCGATGAACCTTATTGGTGCCAGGTCTTCTTATTCCACCAGGTTTGTCTCAGCTTGCTTCTGGCTCGCTTTGTACAAGTCCTGTAGGTGGAGTCACTACTAAAAAAAGGACTCTTACTGTAAACACAGACACGTCCGGTGTCAAACCAAGAAGAGACTAATGCAGTAGTAAAGGGGGACGTTAAGAAAAGGATATCAATGGTTTATGAATATACTTACATTTTAGTCCATATCAAAAATCTAAATAGAAGATGCAAGTTAGTTCAATAAAGTAAACATGATATGAAGTATATACTGATGGACTAGAGAAAAAAATTTATCATTTAGCCAATGCCAAAAACACCAACCCCACTGTTCATCATCCATTAATGCACAGTTCTGCTTGTGCACATATGCAAAATTACTCTTCCGACACCCTATTGTCCCTAAATCTCGGCTTAAATAAATGATGTATAGAGCGATGTCACAAGCACAATGCTATTACTTCATATTGTTTCATAAGTCGAGTTTCTCCGATTTAAAGCCAATCTCAATAGCGTGGTGGAGACAGAGGCTTATGGTGCGTGTCTAGTTAGACAAACTTGGGGTGCATTTACTGAGAGCCTAAAGCCTTAGTTGAAGGAGTTGAACTCTCGTCCTATTAGGCTATGAGCCATGAGTTACAATGGCTTATGACATGGTCCAAATAAGAACATGTGCAAATTTTTAAAATTTCAAGGGGCAAATATGCGAATTGAGTACTTGGATTTTCCAATAGAAAAATATTGAGGGATACATGGAATGAAAAATATTATAACAAATGTCTATAAAAAAGAGATTAAATGGTGCTTAGCCACCTACCTTCCAAAAACACCCAGGGAGAATCCTGCAAGAACAACAAATGTACCAAATGTCATGAACGGGATATATAGAGCTGGAGCATTTACATCATGTATATGAGGTTTATAGGAGAGTCTTCCCCCAACTGGTTCAGTTATCTTTATCCAATGCCCCTGGATTAGAGCAACAAATAAGAATGTGTTCCAGGATTAACAAGGCAATATAAAAAAGAAAGGATCAGATGCTTACTCTGTAGAAATGGGAACAAGGTCACTTTCATTTTGTTCCTCACATATTGGCCATTTACTTGGAAATAATATTGCGGATCAGACAGATTCTGACTAATCTGTTAACATAAACATTAAAGGCAAAAGGTAAGATCCTCTTAATAAGAAACATATACCGTTGAATATATGTAGAGTTCAAAAGGTAACCTGAAGTCTTATAGGTTATCGCCTTTGGTCATCCATGTATATCACGATCCCTTGGACCACTTGTTACACATACAAAAAAAACAAAAATCATTTCACAACTTGCCTCATTTCTATTTTCACATTTGAGAACAACAATCCCTACTCATCAAAATTTCGGTAACATAAACGAAAATGAGGTTCTATTTTGGATTACACCCCCTATAACCACCCAATGACAAAATGCAAGAGATTCAGAAAACCACAAAAATGTTATAGGCTCAGTACTGCCACAAAATTTAAAGGCGGTCTTAGAGAAATCTCCTTCCTCCTTTTATTAGCCATAGGGAACAAGTGGATGCCAGATAGAATGTAGACCTTCGACATATATTTAGGGGCAGATTCAACCAGTATGCTCTACAAGAGGCAATCCAAAAATAGGAAAGAAATTCAATCATTGTACTTTTTTGAGTGTTGCATGCACCCAGAATTCCAGATTTGGTGGCCATTGTGCAAGGTTTATTTCTACCCTTTGTATTAAGCAACGAAATTAAAAGCTATGGACAGTGTGGCTATCTACCATGAAGCAACAAACTATGCGAAGTAACAGGAGCCTATTAAATTGAAGCCCTTGTTTACACTTCTCTTATTTCTTTTTTAGGGCAGAAAAATCAAAGTTGAAGCACTCACATTTCAGGGATGAACCAGCAAGACAAGTCAACCTGGATTTTGTACTAGCCTCTGCCATCGGACTAGGCTTTCCATTGATGATCATTTGCACATCCCACAATCGTATAACACCATCTGATGATGCAGAAGCCAACAAATAAGGTAATTCAGATGGTTGACCATCACTTTTTCCCTTGAAGACGACAAGTCCTTTTACACGAACTGAATGTGCATCTTCTATGTGATATGCAACTCTCCCACTTGTAGAGTCCCAAGCAGTGATATTTCGGTCCTCTCCACCAGTAAACAAAAGTCCATTCTGTTATATTACAATTAATACTAAGCATAAGCAATATAATTGAAATATCTAGCATATTTAAGATGCTGCCATCATATTAAGGTGGAGGAAAACAATAAGCTCATAGCAAAACAAAAACTTAAAGTGCACAACTTGAGTTAAAGGGGAAAATGGAATAGGAGAACCTGTCAAACTAACATATCACCCAGAAATTTTTTGCGAAGCGACAATTATTTTTTTCAAAAAACAGTGGTAAGCTTTGTATGTAAAGGAAATTTCAGAGCCACAAAATTGATTGCAACTCGACTAGGCAAATCACTAAATATCATGTTCCAATTTGTAATTGACAGTGAGAACTATACAGTATTATTTGCACAACATGTGTAATATTTCACAGACCACCATAAGCATTGAAAAGATTATGCTTAAGTAATATTCTATAAGGAACTTATGATAGATGTAGATGCTGACTCCATGACCTAGGCATTAAGTAAAAAAGCGAGAACGTAGGTAAATATCACCAATATATATACAGAATGATAAGTAAGGTAACAGTAAATCTATGATTCACAAGTAGTTAGAAGTAAAAGAATATTTCTATCATTTTCTTCTCATCAACTTATTCTCTTTCCTTCTCCAATCTTTGTATTGCAAGTTGATCAAACATTAACAGCTACACTTAAATATTTCATACATTATAACTCCACTACCTTATTTTGCAAGGCATGATGATCAAGTCTATCATTCTAACTCAACAAATTTATGATAATTTTAGGCGCACCAAAATTTATCATCAGGACCAGAAAAGATTGATTCTTTTACCTCGTTGGTGGCTACGCATAGAATCCTCTTACGCAGAGAGAGACAATCGACGGCAGCGCAGGCGGAGCACAACGGCGTGGCCTCGACGGCGGGAGCAGAGGAAGATGGCGGCCTGTTGGGGAGTTTGGAGGAGGACTTCCTGACCGTATGTTAGAAGGGCATATAGGGCGGCGGGAGATAGGGGTTCGGGTGAAATTTTTTTTTTGGTTTGGGGGGGTTCTACATGGCGGCGGCAAATAGGGTTTCGGGGTGAATTTTGGTTGGGGGAGGTTTTTTCGCTGCGGCGGGATAGGGAATTTTTCGTTTCAGAGCTTGGGGGTATCGGCTAACACAAATCATTTCCAACGTGATATTTTACACCTTTTCATAGACTTTAACTCTATTTTATCAAATCATTTTCATATAAAATAAAACTTCTTGAATATTATTTACACTAGTTTGCCATTAAAAAATATTTACACGCCTGCCACCATGTCTTGTTCAAATTCATTTATGTACAAGTTGACCATTAAAATTTACAAGACTACAACTAAAACCTTTTCATCCTACCAACGTTTACACTAAGACGTTGGGATAGGTCCAGTATTTTCCGGTATTTTTTAGAAAGCGTCGTGAAACGTCTAGTATTTGTCGACGTTTTAAAAAAGCGTCTGGAAAAGTCCTGCATTTCCCAATGTTTTTCGGACAGCGCCTGCAAAAGTCCATCATTTCTCAACATTTTAAAAAGGCGCCAGGAAAAGTCTAGCATTTGCCGACGTTTTTCGGAAAGCGCTGGCAATATTTTAGCTTTTCCCACCGTTTTTAAAAAGCGTCGGAAAAAGTCCAGCATTTGCCAGCGCTTTTCGAAAAGCGCTGAAAAAAGCCCAGCATTTACCAACGTTCTTATAAACGATGGTAAAAGTCTACCATTTGCCGGCGTTCTTACAAACGCTGGCAAATGTCGAAATATCAATAGACATTTGCCAACGTTTCTTCAAAACGCTGGCATAAAAACGTTGGTAAAAGCAATTTTTTTAGTAGTGAGTGGAGTCTGACAATTCTTGGATCAGTGTCCAGTTATGTCACACCTGTGGCACTTATCTTTCCCGTCCTTTCTGGGGCAGATGTCTGGCCGTCGTCCTTTCTCTTCCACACATTTTTCTTCTTCCCCTCATTGTTGGTTCTGGGAGGGGGTCCTCTAGCCTGCTTCTTCATCGCCTTACCCTTCTGGGGTTTGCCTTTGAAGTTGCTTCTGGGAGGAGCTGTGATGCGCTTCAGGCGCAGGAGCAGTGCCGGTAGGGCGTGAGTTATGGGTGGCCAGAAGGAGGTATCTATTCTGCTCTGCCATCAGAAGGCATGAGAGAAGCTCTGAGTATTTCGTGAACTTTCGGTCACGATACTGTTGCATTAGTATAACATCCTTCTCGTGGAAGGATGTATACGTCTTCTCTATCATGCGCTCCTCCATCACCTTTTCACCACACAACTTCAGGCGTGAGGTGATGCTAAAGAGCGCCGAGTTGTACTTGGCGATAGACTTAAAGTCTTGGAGACGGAGGTTCTCACATTCATATCGCGCTCGAGGAAGTATAACATCTCTCTGATGTTTATATATGTCCTCGAGGGCGGTCCATAACTCATAAGAGTCTTCCACTGTGAGGTACTCGGCCTTCAGGGTCCGATCGATATGGCATCTGATATAGATAATTGCTTTCGTTTTATCTATATCAGAAACCTTATCGCCTACAGCGATGGCATGGCTTAGTCCCTGTGCTCGCAGATGGAATTTTATGTCCAACTGCCAGCTTAAGTAGTTCTTTCATGTAGCATCCAATACGTCGAAATCGACGCTCGCAATTTTGGCCATTTATCTCTCTAGCATGTATAAAAATAGGCAATAATTAGATATTTTTGAAGAAAAATAAATAATTAAGCATTTCAGACACAGATATTTGCTACGTGGATCGGCTAATCACCATGTTAATTACAGTCCATACAGTCCCAAAAAGAAATGAAAGTACAACTCTGGAACCCCGTGGGGCCCCTATTCTTTTGGAATGGTCCTTCATCTTCTTGAGGCGTCCGCCTTGTAATCTACAAAAATATCCTCACTACATTTTTCTCTCTAAAAAAGGGAAAATAATGCAAGAGAAATAATGGTGATAACTAGCCGATCCAAAACCACAGCAAATATGAACATTCGTCGCAGGCAGAAAAAATGCAGCAGGCATTTAATCATCACAGGCAGTTTATTCATTACAGGCAATTAATCATCACAGGCAGTTTATAATGGAAGATGAAAATTTTTCGTTTAAAAATTATTGGACCACTAGGCAACGTCATACACCGTTAGGTTAGTTGACTAACGGCAGAGCGGTCGCAGGATCTTCCTAATTTTTAAACGTTTAAAAATCATATAATCCGAATAAAATGCGATGAATGAAATCACATGTAATTTGTCCAGATTTTAACGAAAAAAAATCGAATTAAATCTGAAAATAATCCAAAAAATAGAAAAATTTTGGGGTCAACCCCTAGTTAGGGTTTTTGGTCGCGCGGATGGCCGCTTCGGGCGGCTAGGGTTTCCGAACATGTGCGCGCACCGGGGGGACCGCTGCAGGCAGTGGGGCCCGCCGCTGCTGGCGGGGGGGGAGCCCACCGTCGCAGGCGGCGAGGGGGGTCCCGCCGTCGCAGGCGACGGGACAGCCCGCCATCGCGGGCGGCGAGGGATCCCTCCGTCGCAGGCGGCGGGACAGCCCGCCGCTGCGGGCGGCGCGGGTGCCCGCCATCGCGGGCGATGGGAGATCCCGCCGTCCCGGGCGGCGGGGGATCCCGCCGTCCCGGGCGGCGGGGGATCCCGCCGTCGCAGGCGGCAGCGGGGGTAGGGGGCCCCGCCGCTGCAAACGGCATGACATCCCGCCACTGCGGGTGGCGGGGCAGCCCACCGCTGCGAGCGGCGGGGGTCGCCGCCGCTGCAGGCGGCGGGATCTCCCGCCGCTGCGAGCGGCGGGCGTCGCCACCGTGGCAGGCGGCGGCAGTTGCACGAGGTTGGGGGGCGTCGGGCGGCTTCCAGCCGTGCGGTAAGGATGAATCCCCCTAGGGTTTCGGCGTTTTTGGGGGAAAATGTGATAAAAATCCGATTTTTATTGAAAAACCCAGTTTTATTCTACCAAAAAAGCGTTTTTATTGTAAAAAGTTGATTTTCAGCAATAAAAACGTTGATTTTCATTTGAGCAATTGATCCAAGAATTTGGATCTAGATATATGCGCACATAAATTTAGATATAGGGGAAAGGGTTACCTCTAGATCCTACCCGCCGGATCTAGCGACGTTCGGTAAAGGAAGCCCGTTCGCATCGCGTTCGTCCGTCGGCAGCGGTTCGGCTCAGCCTCGAGCGTGCTGATAACGTGTTGTAAACGTGGTGGCTATGAAATCCATAGCCCTGTATTTATAGAAATTGGGTTACATAATGGGTGGATACCCAATAACGGGTTGGGCCACCCAAAGCCCGTTTATAACAGTAACTAATTATTTATATAAATGGTAACTAATATTTAAAAAAAAGATGCACGTGCGAGCTAAAGGACAACTATATACTGCTATATACTGTAATTAGTTACCAATTAAAAATTAGTTATGTAAATAGCCTATATAAGCCGCAAATTTTTTTAAAAAAACGGGGTCCGGGCCGGGCAATGTGCCGGGCAACGCGCCGGCCCAGCCCCAATGACGGGCCGGGCCGCAGGGGGGGCAAAAGCCTGGCCCTGGGCTCAGGCCGGGCCCGGTCATATGATACAAGTTATACACACACCACACGTATACGGAGTTATGGCCGCCACCACCACCTGATAGTTATGTGGTGTCTTCATCTAACATATACGAGTGGAGTAGAAGACCGTTTTGGGCTCTTCCATTCCCAAGAGAAGCAAGCAAGGATAATGAAATATATTAAAGGATGTAGAATAAATTTTTTTTTAAGAAGTAGAAACAAACCCCATCATTTATGCCTGTCTTTTATGCCTACCTCATACCTGCATGAGCTCACCAAAATTTAACAATGATGAAAATGATCAGTGAGTTGAATCGCAACAACCATCTCCCTCATCAGCAGTGCTCCTGCCTGTCAATGTCTGCTTGTTTTCTCAAGATATGGGACATGCTGACGCTCACCACTACACATTTGGCATCAACACTGAAAAAGGCCAGGGATATTCATGCAAGTATTTCAGGGACAAACATGCAAAAGATTTCATGTTCTTTAATATTTCTCGGCTAATTATTTGTAGGGTTTGGGTGGTGGAGGGAAGAGAAAAGGATGATGGTAGGTGGGTGCCGTTAAAGGAGGAGCTAGCGTGAGGGAGTTGGCATCATATGTTGATCATGGGGGGGTGGTAGTGAATGAGAAAGAAAGAGGGCCTACAGATGAGCATAGCACCTTCTCAAACTTATCAAGAAGCCAACTTTTTTCATGCCACATTAACTAAAGCCAACTTTCATTGTATCTCCCCCCCTCGTGTCCCTCTCGTGCCGTCATCCCCACCCCCCATACCAAACATGGGGCCATCTAAAAGGTTCACATGAACCGATGTGATTGATTGCATGGACATTATTGTTGGTAGGTCCAGGCGGAGAGAGTTTTTCGGCGCATCCAACTTGCGCGTTGTGATCCATTCGGACAGGAAAGAGAACCAGCTGTTTTCGCAAAAAAAAGCCGGCGTCATATTTAATGATTGGACAAACCATCGCTTCTCACAGATGAGATGATTTAATTTCGGACATAGATATGATCGACATCACGGTGTTCGGATGTCCGGATGAATACCTTGGAAGACGAGAGCAATTGCTTGAGTCAGTTGAGACATGTTCATGTCCCTTGGAGCATTTTCAACTCAACCCTCCATAAATAAACGGAGGTTTGAGTTGGAATATTCCAAGCATACTCCATTTATAGAGGGCCGGAAATGGAGAGAGGTTCAACATAACCCTCCATATTCTGATACATAGCCGAAAGGTGCCTTCCAACCGTCTAAAGTCACACGTCTAGCCGTCTGAAGGCCGCCAGTCATTTATCCACTCACACGCCAAAAATGTATATTTTTTGGTGGCGGTTGGAGAGCAAATCCCGCCATAACGCCAGCTATGACAGACGGTTGGAGATGCTCTTAGCAAGAAATCCTAACCTGGATTTGGCTTTTGGGGCTTTAGGCTTGGATATGCATGCCCGGATATTAATCATGTACAATGCAAGTAGGCTGGTTAATGGGAAGTTTATCCCCTTCTGATTGGTTAAACACAAAATTAGGGAGACAGCAAGTGGTGCTGGGGATGCCCACCTAAACTCCAAATCAAAATGGGACTTGGTTGAATATTTCAACAAGCGCAGTCCCCACTGGAAACCCTCAACTTGGAACCAATTAACTGTGTTGGGTTCTCTCGAGGCCGAGGAGAGCTTGGATGGGGCAGCAAGCTTGGAATCAATGCGAGCAACGCTTGAAGAGATTATCTGGAATCGGCAAGAAGAAGAAAAGAAGATTTGAAGAGAATAGCCGGTCAAAAGTATGGTCATCTGTTGCGACTCTCTTCTTTATAGCTAGTACTGCTGCTATTATTCGTTGATAGATAAGCGACCGTATCCTTCGACCCATCTTTTGATTTGAATGCAACCACTCGTGCTATTTGCAATTGGCTGGTTAGCCAAAAATGAGTGTCACGCTACTTCTGTGGCAATTCATAGCACGAACCAAACCATCGACATCTCACAAGGAAGAAACGACGTACCAATAAACCAATTGGCTCGGGTTGTGGTATGTCAGTTTGATACTTCTTACACACCAACCTGGTAATTGGATCGTCGATGGACATACAATATGCAGAGGCAATTGGTCCATCGATGCACATGCGCTTTGCCAGTGCCTTCACTCTTGGGGGAGACAACGTAAAATATTGACCAAAATAAGCACACAAACTAGCTATCACCAAGCCTCGCAGAAGTGGCATATTCATGCAAATAATTGACAAGCTGACCATAAGAGTAACCATTATAGTCCAAGTTTTGAGGGACTTATCAGACAGTAACATTTACATCGCATATGCAATTAGATAATTTATTGTCATGTTTTTATGTTCCATGTGTAGCGGATGGAATTGTGTTATCAACTTACCACTATTTTTCCCTAGTTCCTTCTTATCTGCTTTATAAAAATGGAATAATCCCTTAATTAGCTCTTCTTATTGTTGGAGAATTTGGGAGCATTTGCAATTACCAGGACATTGATGGGTGGTTCTACTAGCTTTAGATCTAATAGTCCCTCACCTTATGGGGGAATTGTCTGGCTCATAAGTACTATGGCAATTGTGTCGATGGGTTTGTAGGCACCATCGATTCAAACCCTAGATTAATGTATTTGCATCAAATCCCAAATGTTGATTTTATTATTCTTCTAAACCCAAAACCACACTGGTACCTGAGGGAAGCAATTTAGCTCTCAGTAGGGTATGCATGCCTACTTCCCAAGCAAGGTCTATCATGGCAATGGATCCAGATGGCTAAATCCACCCAAATACTATGGATGCTAGTAGCTCTAACTATGCAAACCAAGCTCCTTAATACCAAAGCCCTCAATATAAAAAGGGGATTAAGTGCTATAGTTGTACCAATTATTATAACAATGACACATATGGTGATATCCTAATCAAGCAAAATTCGGGGCTCTAAAAACCGATAAGAGTGTAGTTTGTAAGTGATGGGATAACAACACAACATGCAACAGAATTCTCTTATCCCCTCTTGTGTGAACCTATTAGGAAACAATTGAGAAGACCAATATCCTTGCCAATATCACAGTGAAGCATATAATCAACACAAGCACAAGCCAACACACACAAAATTTAACGTGAAAAACTCCCTCAAGTTGAGGAGTAAAAACCACGGGACCGTAGTCCACCAAACAATCCCCACTATCACCAAATAATGGGAATACAAAGGTCATCTCTAGCTAAATCATTCAACATGATCCACTAGAGGCATACATAAGTTGGCATGAACAAAAAATTAGAGAGATGAAATGATCTCACCCAAAATGGTGGCACTGCAGAAAACCAGATAGATCTCTTAACCTGGAGCTCCAAATATGATCTCCACCATTCAGAATGTAGATCCCTCGGTTTTCGACATGCTGACAAAATTTCAGCTCAGTCGGACCATGAATCGACTTCCGGTGCGTCACTCGATCAAAACTGGACAGCCTCCTCTCCTATGGGTATTCTTCTTCTCCCTCTCTCTGTTTTCTTATTTGTTTCAGAATGAATGCTCTTCATTTGCCTACAGCCAGTGGACTGATGTTGGGCCATAATCTCTTGGTCACAAAGTCAAAAGAATGCCCCTCCCCACATGGGAGGGACCCACCCAACAAATCTCCCCCTCCCGACTATATAGGGGGATTCGCTATCCCGGCGATCGAACGGCACACTTCAAGCTTCTCCTTAATTTGGTAGAGGCTTTGTTAACATTTCAGATCCATTATCATCTGTACGAATCTTGTTAAGTTCTAACAGTTTCAAATTTAGAACATCTCGAATCCAATGGTAGCTCACATCAATATGTTTTGACCTTGAATGAAATGTAGAATTCTTACCAAGCTGAATTGCGCTTTGATTATCACAATATAGCACATATTGTGATTGCTTGAAGCCAAGTTCCTGAAGAAATTTCTTCATTCACAACAACTCCTTACATGCTTCAGTTGCTACAGTAAATTCTGCCTCTGTTGTAGAAAGTGCAACATATTTTCCAACCTTGTCTGCCAAGATATAGCCCCACCTGAGAATGTTATCAAATACACTGAAGTAGACATTCACGTATCTACATCTCCTGCCAAATCTGAATCGATGTAGCCAACTAGCACTGGTTTTCCACTTCCAAAAGTAAGTCTCAAACTAGACGTGCCTCGAAGATATCTCATAATCAATTTAACTGCATTCCAATGCTCTCTTCCTGGATTAGATATAAACCGATTGACAACACCTACTGCATGAGCTAAATCTGGCTTGTACATATCATCGCATACATCAAACTTCCTACTGCTTATGCATAAATTATTGTGCGTAGATATGCCTTCTCTTTTTCAATTGAAGGACTTTGCTTGGTACTTAACTTAAAGTGTGCGGCAAGAGGAGAGCTAACCACTTTAGCACTGTTTATATTGAACCTCTCAAGTACCTTCTCAATGTATTGCTCTTGAGACGTATACAACTTCTTGGCCACTCTGTCTCGGTAAAGTTGAATGCCAAGAATTTTCTTTGCTGGCCTTAAATCCTTCATGGAAGAGGATTTCCTCAACTGCATCTTCAACTGTTTAATTCTTGAAGAATTCTTGCCAACACTCAACATGTCATCAACGTAAAGCAATAATATGATAAAATCATCATCAGAGAACTTCTGCACAAAAACACAATGGTCAGAAGTTGTCTTTCAGTAGCCTTGCTCTTCCATAACTGACTCAAACTTCCTATACCATTGTCTCAGTGCCTGTTTCAAACCATAAAGACTTTTCTTTAGTTTGCACAAATAGTCCTCTTTTCCTTTCACTTTGAAACCCTCTGGTTGCTCCATTTATATCTCCTCATGTAATTCACCATGAAGGAAAGTAGGTTTGACATCCATTTGCTCAACCTCCAAATCAAGAATTGAAGCTAAACCCAAAACCACTTGAATTGATGACATCTTAACAACATGGGAAAAGATTTCATTAAAATCAATACCTTTTTTTGGTTGAATCCCTTGACAACTAACCTAGCTTGATAACGTAGTTGTGAAGTATGCTCATCTTGCTTCACCCTGTATATCCACCTGTTTTTCAAAGCTCTTTTGCCTTCAGGCAACTGCACCAACTCAAAGGTGTGATTCTCATGCAATGATTTCATTTCATATTTCATAGCATCAACCCACTCTTTCTTATGTTCACCTTCTGTAGCTTCTTCAAAGCATTCGGGCTCTCCCCCGTCAGCCAATAAAACATAGTTTGCTGCAAAATACTGTGTGGAAGGATAGTGATCTCTGGAAGATCTCCTGAGTGGAACATCGGCTGTAACCTTGGATACTGGTGAACTCTCATGAACCTGATCATCTGTCTCATTCTCTATAAGAGAATCTATATCACATGTTGTTGGTCAATCTGAGAATCATCTCCAATCTTTGTTAGTATTGGTGTCAAAGGAACTGGATCCAAGTCAGTCAAATCATCACTAGATGTCGACACTATTTCCTTTTTATTATCGATGTCTTGTGTGATCTAGTCTTCAATGAACACTGCATCTCGATTTCTTACAAGTTTTCTCTGCACTGGATCATAAAACCTGTAACCAAATTCATCCTGACCATAACCAACAAATACAGACTGTCTTCTCTTGACATCAAGCTTAGACCTCTCATCTTCAGGAATATGCACAAATGCCTTGCATCCAAATACTCTCAACTGATCATATAAAACATCCTTTCCTGACCAAACTCTATCTGGAACATCAAGCTCCAAAGGAACACATGGTGTGAGACTCAACACGTGTACAACTGTGCTTAAAGCTTCACCACCAAAAGGTATTTGGCAAGTGAGCCTGTGAAAGCAAACATCTCACCCGTTCAATTAGTGTCATATTCATCCTCTCATCTAGCCCATTTAACTGAGGTGTCTTTGGTAGTGTCTTTTGATGTCAAATCCCATGTTCTCTACAGTACTCATCAAAAGGTCTACAATACTCACCACCATTATCAGTCCTAACGCATTTCAATTTCTTCCCCGTCTGTCTCTCCACCGAGGCTTGAAACTGTTTAAACACACTCAACACTTGGTCTTTGGACTTCAATGTATAAACCCACAACTTCCTTGAGTGATCATCTATAAAAGTCACAAAATACAGAGAGCCACCAAGTGTTCTTGTTTTCATAGGACCACAAACATCTGAATGCATTAGATCAAGTATATATGGCTTTCTTGAAGGAGGGGAAGTCTTGAAAGCAACTCTGGTTTGTTTTCATGCCCAGCAATGTGCACACTTTTTCAATGATGTGCCCTTCAGACCAGAAAGAAGACTCTTCTTACCCAAAACCATCAAACCTTTTTCGCTTATATGATAAAGCCTATTATGCCACAAATCAGTTGTACATTCATTCTCAACTACATTTACATAGCTACCACAAACTTTAGCTTGCATCAAGTACAAAGAAGAGTGTTTCGTGCCCCTTGACACAACCATAGCATCATTAGTGAGCTTTCACTGGCCACCATTAAAAATGGTGCAAAACCCCTCATCATCAAGCTTTCCTGCAGAAATCAAATTCATGCGAATATCAGGGATATGTTTCACATCTTTAAGAACCAAGGTGGTACCATTGTTTGTCTCCAAGCACACATCTCCCATGCCAATGGCTTTAGCTAAACCATTATTTCCCATCTTCACATTTCCAAAATCACCGGATGTATATGATGTAAAGAAGTCCTTTCGAGATGTAGCATGAATGGAAGCACCACTATCAATCACGCAACTCGTCTCATGACATGCAAGATTGACAACATCATCAACATACACAATAAGGAAGTCAGATGTGACAGTAGCAATGTTATCATCATCGTGACTATCATCATTAACCTTTTCCTTTTAATTTTTCTTTTTGTTGTCTCTCTTCATCTGATGACAAATCTCTTTATATGTCCCTTTTCATGACAGTAATAACACTCAACATAGGCAAACCTGTTGGACTTACTTTTGAATTTGTCTCTATTCTTTGGACCTCTGCTCTTACTTCTCCCCCTGTTTTCTATGACTTAGACCTCTGACTGTGAAGAACCATGTGACTTTCTTCTTACCTCTTCATTCAGAATGCTACCCTTAGCCAAGTCCATGGTCATGACACCATTTGGGGCTGAGTTAGACAAAGACGTCCTGAAAGTTTCCCATGAGTCCGGCAATGTCTCAAGTAGCCACAATCCTTGTACCTCATCTTCAAACTTGATACCCATTCCAGCAAACAGATTTATAACTCCTTGGAATGCATTCAAATGATCTGTCAAAGGATATCCATCTTGATATTTCAACGCCATCATTTGCTTAATTAGTGCAAAAAATTTCAACGCTATCATTACTAAAGAAGTAGTGCAAAAAATAGCATTTCCTTGCCCCATGGTGTTAGGTATGTTCTAATGGAAAATTATGCCTCGTAGACTTAATAGTGTTAAGATAACCTAGCAATGTGTGATAAACATGCTCTTTCATTAATTGGCCAACATGCCAAAATAAACATTGATGCAATTAGAATAATCACAAAGGATTAGGATACACAAATCGAAGACTTGAACGAGGCCTTTGAGTGTATGAAGGCTCGTAGCCTGAAGTTGAATCTATTAAAACATGCCTTCAAAGAGTCTACAAGAAACTTTCTAAGTTTTTTATACATATACGTAAGAAATGAAATTTGATGCCAAGAAGGCAGAAGTAATGCTAAAAGGCTCATCATCAACTAATAAGTGGGAAAGTTGGCTCGATTGAGGCGTCGAGGCAGTATTGGAGATGTACAACCGAGCTATCTTGTGCAGAGCTAGCTCGTCTGTGCTCGAATCTTGCCTATTTGACTCTGCACAAATCAGATACGGGGATGCCGAGCTAATGAACTTCTACAGTGCATGGATTCTTAGTTCAGAGGATCAACGAATCATAGGTTGGCAACTCTATGGTTCGAGCTCGGACAGCTCGGCTCGGCACTTCGTCAGCTCGGCCTTCAGCAGAAAGTTCGACAGCATAGAGGGGCCCACCATAAGACGTGACGTCCTATCCAAAGTAGAGTTGCGATTGGATTAGAATTCTGTTAGAGTTGGAGTTCTTTTCAATTGGGAAGCCATCTTCTATTAGAACACATATTGTACCATATGGCTATATATTGGGTGTTTAGGTAAAGATTTCATATGAGGAACACTTTGAGAAAACTTTGAGCCGCTATTATTGAGCGCCAACTTTGAGAGATTGTGTTGAGAGCTTTTGGAGAGATTTTGTGTGATTCTTCTTCATTCTGAAGAGAGAATATTTGTATGTATTCTCTTCTTTCATAATAAGGCTCATTGGTGTTTCCTTGGCCGACCAACGGCCTAAAGTTGCAATCTTCATAGTGTTCTACTTGTTTGCTACTTGTTCTTACCACTTGATCTTCGACGATCATCTGCTGTCACACAATAAACTGGTATTAGAACCCACAGTTTCAGAGATCAACATAAGGGGTGAAGATGAGCAACGGTGGCGATGACAGTTCTTCAAAGGCGTCGACTTCCAGAAAGCATGCTCCAATGGATCGAACTATCATGTCCAACACGAAGTTCGAAATTGAGAAGTTTGATGGGAAGATCAACTTCAGTATGTGGAGATGCGAAGTTTTGGATGCCTTGAACCTACTTGGTCAAGATATCGCATTGGACAAAAATCTGACGAGCAAGTCGGATTTGGAGTGAAGAACTCTAAATCAGAATGCATGTGGAATGATCCGACTGTATTGATAAAGGAGAAGAAATACCCGTTCATAGAGGAGACAAATGCAAGTAAGTTTTGGAATGAGCTTGACGACAAGTACATGAAGAAGAACATTCAAAACCGACTACATTTGAAGAAGAAGCTTTTCGATTTGAAGTTGAAGGAGTGTGTTTCTATTGAGAAATATCTCGACTACTATAACAAGCTTCTAACCAACCTAAGGAACTTCGATGTTAAGATCGATGATGAAGATAAAGAAATGATTCTCCTCAACTCTCTACCCATTGATTATGAGTACTTAATGCAAGTTCTTACTTACAGTAAGGACTCGATCATGTTTGAAGAAGTGTCCAATGCTCTCACGAGCAATGTGTTCAGGAAGAATGATGAGGATACGAGAAGCTGAGCTAACGATGATTTTATCATAGTAAGAGGTCGGTGTACTGAGAAGAGAGGAGCTCAGAAGGGGTATTTCCAAACCAAGTCTAGGGACAAGAGTAGAGGCCATATTCTCAAGGACTTGGCAAAGTACCCATGTGCTTTCTGTAAAGAAAGAGAACATTGTGGCAGAGATTGTCCAAGTGCGAAGAAGAAGCATGACGCAACAACTAACGTTGTCAAAGGCAGTAAGGTCGAAGAGTGGGTATTGGTCGGTGCTTCAGAGGGTGTAACTACCCGCTCCCGGGGCCCGTTACTTATTTGATATTCGGGCAGGTTATGCAGTTAACCAGTGAAACCAAAATAGCCACGATGCAGAGATGTACAAAAATACCCAAATAGTGTCCAATTATTACAATCCATTATGTACAATATACTCCAACAAATATACATGAAAGAAGAAATTACATAAAAATAAATCTGAAAGCGGTGGTCTCTGGGTCGAACTCTGGCGCTATTAACTCAAGAGCATCTACCTCCATATGTACATCGTCTACGGTGCCACAAATATGGAATCGTAGGTAAGTCACTACAATTCTAGCAATAGAAAAGAAGCAGTGCAAAATATCGAACAAGCTATAGCAAACGAAAGATGGTCATGCAGGTGCAAAAAGTAAAGTATGAGCAGGCATATGTGTAAGAGCGATAAGTAAAGTACTGGTGGCTGCTCAAGTGTGGTGAGTAAAGTGCATGTAATGCATAAAGTAAAGGTGACTATGCAAGTGCAAAAATAACGTACAAGAGTAACAACTATGGTATGGAATTTTATAACAACAATATTTTAACCAACAGGCAGTGTGATGACAATAGTAAGACAACCAGGTAGATCTAGTAACACTAAAAAGCAATAGTAAAGATAGAAACTACGTGACTTATATAGGAAAGTTATGAGCGAGCAAGAGGTAACATACGTCGCTTAACTATTTAATAGTGTAGGCTGGCCTAATAATAAGAAGTCTAACTTAACTCCCAAACCAGCCAGTCATTCAGGGCTTGAATGCACAGGTCAATTCTATGACCGCAGGACGAGTCCTTCGGTTGACCAACCCACTTCCCATTCCTTTCTAGACACTGATCGAGTAGTAATTTAAGACCGTTTATTACTATACTGCTCTGCCACGTTCGAGTAGTCTCGACTTAGTCAATAGTCGTGACAAAATAATGGTATCAATCAAGCTAGTGCAACAATCTTAGCTCGAGTGCACGATATGCAACCATAAGTGCACCCATTCCTCAAAGCAACATGTGGAATATCTACCTATCATCCCCTGCAGAGTGATGGTACAGCTTACCAAATAAGGGTGAACCTGGTCACTCCCGCACACCTCGTAGCTCAAGACTACCCAGTATCCCGTGTATTACGTTCATACTAGTATTCGTATCAATATGGCCTCATGGGCCCATCACATCATCAACAGATAAGCATGCAATTTCAATAGGACGTTACAAGATATACCATTCAATCATTACTTTTCAATACGATACGTCAATCCATTGTTTCAAGGGCAAAGACACTAATGACGGTTGTGATAGACCGACTTACATACTAATAGAGTTATGCATAATAGTCTCACTCCAAAGATGTTCACAGGCATTAACAACACTCCAAAGAGTTTTGCTTGTTGAAAAGTCAAGGCAGAAGCCTCAACAGAGAATGTCAGTCCTGAGCAATGCTTTGAAGTCCAACAACTATGATATCTATCCATGCTTCGAGCATGCGGTAATTCCATAAAGTACACTAGCTCAATTTCTAAAGTTAGAATTTAATTGTGACTTACCATCGAGATCGTCGTAGTAAGACGAGGTTAGAGCTAGAGCTTATAAAGATGCTAGTGCACGAGAATTGGTACTTGCAAACACAAGAAATCATTAGTTACAGGCTATCCTATTTTTTATCTATTTAATTTGATCGTTTCGATTTTTAAACTGATTGAAACGGTGTTGAAACACATTCTAAATTTTTATATAGACTAGATATGAGGAAAATAATTTTACTGCATGAGTAAATTTTTTTCAGAAGCTCCTGGTAATTTTTATAATTTTTAAAAGCTTAAAAATCAATTTAAAAACTAATTTTAATTAAGTAACGTAATTATTCAAAAATTTATTCTGGATGCAATCTGCATCGAAAAGTTTCAAATTAGCTGTCAAAATGACCGTCTCGAAGAGTACTACAACATATATTTTTCTCACATATCAGTTTATACGAAAATAACAAGTTATGGGTTTTTAAGTGAAAAAACGTATTTAAGTTTTAGGGTTAAAAATTTATTTTGAAAAAACCAAGCGTCTGATTGAGATGAAACTAGCACCATTGGTCCAGAATGTCATTTCTGATTTTCTGGAGCTGGCGTAGCATTTTTCTGACTTGTACATTATTTATTATGAATTTAAAACCATTAAACCTCATTTAATAATTATATTATTATATACATATACTTAATACATACACATCATATACGTATTCGTATATGTTACGTATTAATATACTCAACTCCCTCGCACGTTGCATGGGCCGAGGGCGTTCGCTCGTCGGGGCTCGGGGCGTGGTCTGTGGTGGCGGTGATTGCCGACGAAGACACGAAGCGGCGGCAATGACGTGGTGTGGCAGCGACGAGGAGTTCGTCGGCATGCAGCGGGTAGAGCGAGGGGGCTAGCGACGGAGCTTGGAGCACTCGGGCTTGGAGGTAGAGCTGTGTTAGGGGTTTCGCATGGTTGTCAGAGCAGCGGATGAGAGCGTCGAACGGGGCGACGACAGCGAGCAGCGGGCGGTGCCATCGTCGGGGCATGGCGGAAGAGCTACGGGCGGAGGATGGCGGAGAGGAGAACAGGAGAGGGGGTCTGTTCGGACAGTATGCCTCGTCGGAGGCTGGCGGCGAAGGGTGGAGCGCGGGTTGATGGCGGAAGAGGATGCGGGGCTGTCGGACTGTGGCATGGGGCTGTGTGCGCTTCAGTCGGAGGTGGTGTGAGGTGCACGGGCAGTCGAGGGGCTCTGATCGAGCTGTAGGGGGGCTCAGGTCGGCGGTTTGGGTGCTCGCCGTCGGCAATGATGGAGGGGCGTGGGTCCAAGCGGGCGGAGGAGGGAAGAGGCCGCAGCGGTGAACAGTGCTCCGGGGTGCGTGAGTCTGGGGAAGAGAACGAGGGATAGAGAGGAAGAGAGAGACCCATGTGTGTGTGTGTGTGTGGAGAGGGCTTGGGTTTCGTGTGCGTAGGTTAGGGGAGATGGGTTTAGCTGAGAGAGAGAGAGAGAGAGAGAGAGAGAGAGAGAGAGAGATTTGAGAGAGGGGGTTTCATGCGTTGGTTGTCGTGGGTTTGAAACAAAGGGGGGGGGGAGAGAGAGAGAGAGAGAGAGAGAGAGAGAGAGAGAGAGAGAGAGAGAGAAGGCTGGGAGAGGGAGAGGGATTAGGGTAGGGTTTAAATAGATTACAAAAATTATTAATTAAATCACAATTAGTCAATGATAATAAATGGGATTAGGTGGGCATTAATTGTAATTAGGTTATTGTCTCTGACTAATCGTAGAAAGGTCTTGGCCTGAATCACATGGGCTGCTAATCAGGTTTAGTAAAAAAATTAGGGTAGTAAAAATAATTAGTAAAAGTGATTAGGGTTAAATAAAACGTTAAACAGTACGAAATTACGATTTTGCCCCTGGAGTTAAACGCCTCCGAAAAATTACGAAAACATACCCACGGGTTCGTATTGTCGTAAGGATCGCAAATACAAGATCCATTTCATAATCTGAGTTACGAAGATGCGAGTTTTAGGCCAAAACGTTTAGGAAGCGGGTTTGCGGGTTCTCTATTGATTTGACTTCAGCAAATTATGAAATTAATATGGAAAGCCCTAAATGATCATAGAATGACACTGTAGAAGTTTGAAAATGTTTTGATAATGTTTGTATAGAAAATTAATTTATTAAGCCAAAACAGTAATAATTGAAAATGAATTTTTATCAAATTATTTACAGGTACTTGATGAAACCCAATCTTACTAAAATACTTCATAACTAGTCTGATACTTCAAAATATTTTTACAAGAAATTTTTTGAAATCATAAAACTCCTGACAAACCATTATAAAATAGTTTAAAAATTTTAAAATAGGTTACCTACGTAAATAGCTGTGTTGATGAAAACCTACCGTTACATCCTACCCTTCTTAAAATAATTCTGTTCTCGGAATTTAAAAGACCTTTCTGAAACAAATAATTGATGTTATAAAGAAGCTCAAGCAAATAAATAATAGAAAAGATAGTAACCTAGTAAATTAGGTTGTAAATAACATGAAATATAATGTGAGATTAAAGCATCAAGAAAATAAGAGATGTTATATATGAATACATACTATTGACATCACCATAGCTTCTGTAACTTGTTCTTAGACCAGTATCATCATAATAATTATCTCGACTTTTCAAGTAGCCAGAAGTTAATATGGCATTACATGAAAATGATAGTTATTATGATAACATCTGTTCGAACTTAGAACTTGAGGTGATAAGTTAGTAGCCAGCTAATACCTACTCCTTAGATTGTGATTGACGGTTACAACATGCATGAATGCTATCAGCACTTTCAAAGTAATATCAAGCTCATATATGAAGGAATGATGCAAGCCAAGGATAGAAGATAACTAAGAGTTCAAGAAAGAGGAAGAAGAAGCTGATGTCTCCGCCTACACATATTATTTTGGTTCGTCCTAATTTGTCTCGCACCATCCTCAAATACTTAGCATGCTTCTGAGCGTCCTTCAATCTGCTTCGGTTGTTGTACTCAAACTTTTGGTAATCAAAAATCGAATGCTACCCTCCTTAAAATAGACGTATCTAGAGTTCACGCGAACTAAAAATAGAAAGATTCCAAGAAAGTCAATTGAAAGGTTATTAAGCTAAAGGAAGGGTGATGATGAAGAAGTGTGTATATCACTCTAACTGCTAGCAAAAGAGGTTACTAGGAGGGTATATCCAAAGAATGGAACACGAATTTCTAGACGAGGGCTAAGAGTTCAATCAAGGAAGACCTAATGAAGATGGGTAATAAGGACGCTTTACCCGTATATCCAATACAGGTGAACACTCGAGACAACCAGTACTCGAGAGTTCAATTTGAGTATTTTATACTATACACACTGATCTTGCTATATTGTTCACGACGTAGTTAGCGCAGACCCGCGTGGGCCACCAAACCTGTAACGACCCGCTCCCGGGGCCCGTTACTTATTTGATATTTGCACAGGTCCTGTAGTTAACCAGTGAAACCAAAATAACCATAATGCAAAGATGTACAAAAATACCCAAATAGTGTCCAATTATTACAATCCATACTGTACAATATACTCTGACAAATATACATGAAAGAAGAAAGTACATAGAAATAAATCTGAAAGCTGTGGTCTCAGGGTCGAACTCTGGCACTATTAACTCAAGAGCATCTACCTACATAGGTACGTCGTCTGTGGTGCCACGAAGATAGAACCGTAGGTAAGTCACTACAATTCTAGCAATAGAAAAGAAGCAGTGCAAAATATGGAACAAGCTATAGTAAATGAAATATGGTCATGCCGGTGCAAAAAGCAAAGTATGAGCAGGCATATGTGTAAGAGCGATAAGTAAAGTATCGGTGGCTGCTCAAGTGTGGTGAGTAAAGTGCATGTAATGCATAAAGTAAAGGTGAATGTGCAAGTACAAAAATAACGTACAAGAGCAACAACTATGGCATGGCACATGAAGCAACAATATTTTAACCAACAGGCAGTGTGATGACAATAGTAAGACAACCAGGTAGATGTACTAACACTAAAAGGCAATAATAAACCTAGAAACTACGTGACTTATATAGGAAAGTACTGAGCGAGCAAGAAGTAACATACGTCGCTTGACTATCTAATAGTGTAGGCTGGCCTAATAATAAGAAGTCTAGATTAACTCCCAAACTAGCCAGTCAATCAGGGCTTGAAGGCACAGGTCACTTCTATGACTGCAGGACGAGTCCTTTGGTTGACCAACCCACTTCTCTAAACACTGATCCGATAGTAATTTAAGACCGCTTATTACTATACTGCTCTGCCACGTTCGAGTAGTCTCGACTTAGTCAATAGTCGTGACAAAACAATGGAATCAATCAAGCTAGTGCAACAGTCTTAGCTCGAGTGCACGATATGCAACCATAAGTGCACCCATTCCTCGGAGCAACCCGTGGAATATCTACCTTCCAGGCCCTACAGAGTGATGGTACAGCTTACCAAATAAGGGTGGACCCGGTCACTCCCGCACACCTCGTAGCTCAAGACTACCCCGTATCCCGTGTATTACGTTCATACTAGTATTCGTATCAATATGGCCTCATAGGCCCATCACATCATCAACAGATAAGCATTCAATTTCAATATGGCGTTCCACGATATACCATTCAATCATTACTTTTCAATATTGTACATCAATCCGTTGTTTCAAGGGCAAAGACACTAATGACGGTTGTGATAGACCGACTTACATACCAATAGAGTTATGCATAATAGTCTCACTCTAAATATGTTCACAGGCATTAACAACACTCCAAAGAGTTTTGCTTGTTGAAAAGTCAAGGCAGAAGCCTCAACAGAGAATGTCAGTCCTGAGCAATGCTTTGAAGTCCAACAACTATGATATCTATCCATGCTTTGAGCATGCAGTAATTCCATAAAGTACACTATCTCAATTTCTAAAGTTAGAATTTAATTGTGACTTACCATCGAGATCGTCGTAGTAAGATGAGGTTAGAGCTAGAGCTTATAAAGATGCTAGTGCACAAGAATTGATACCTGCAAACACAAGAAACCATTAGTTACTGACTACCCTATTTTCTATCTATTTAATTTGATCGTTTCGATTTTTAAACAGATTGAAACGGTGTTGAAACACGTTCTAAATTTTTATATAGGCTAGATATGAGGAAAATAATTTTACTGCAGGAGAAAATATTTTTCAGAAGCTCATGGTAATTTTTATAATTTTTAAAAACTTAAAAATCTATTTAAAACTAATTTTAATTAAGTAGCATAATTATCCAACAATTTATTCTGGATGCAATCTGCATCGAAAAGTTACAAGTGAGCTGTCAAAATAACCGTCTCGAAGAGTACTACAACATATATTTTTCTCACATATCAGTTTATGTGAAAATAACAAGTTATGGGTTTTTAAGTGAAAAAGACGTATTTATGTTTTAGGGTTAAAAATTTATTCTGGGAAAATTAAGCGTCTGATTGAGATGAAACTAGCGCCATTGGGTCCAGAATGTTATTTCTGATTTTCTGGAGCTGGCCTAGCATTTTTCTGACTTGTACATTATTTATTATGAATTTAAAACCATTAAACCTCATTTAATAATTATATTATTATATACATATACCTAATATATATGCATCATATACGTATTCGTATATATTACGTAATATACTCACCTCCCTCGCACGTTGCATGGGTTGAGGGCGTTCGCTCGTCGGTGCTCGGGGCGTGGTCTGTGGTGGCGGCGATCGCCGTCGGAGACACAAGGCAGCGACGGCGACGACGTGGTGTGGCAACGACAGGGGTTCGTCGACGTGCAGCGGGCGGAGTGAGGGGGCTAGCGACGGAGCTTGGAGCACTCGGGCTTGGAGGTAGAGCTGCGTCAGGGGTTTCGCATGGCTGTCGGAGCGGCGGACGAGAGCATCGAACGGGGTGACGACAGCGAGCAGAAGGCGGTGCCATCGCCGGGGGACGGCAGAAGAGCTATAGGAGGAGGATGGCAGAGAGAAGAACAGGAGAGGGGGTCTGTTCGGATAGTGTGCCACGTCGGAGGCTGGCGGCGAAAGGTGGAGCGTGGGTTGATGGCGGAAGCGGATACAGGGCTGTCGAACTGCGACGTGGGGCTGTGGGCGCTTCAATCGGAGGCGGTGTGAGGCACACAGGCAGTCGAGGAGCTCTACTTGAGCTGTAGGGGCTCAGGTCGGTGGTTTGGGTGCTCACCGTCGGTAATGATGGAGGGGCGTGGGTCCGAGCAGGCGGCGGAGGAAGGAGGCCGCATCGGTGAATAGTGCTCCAGGGGTGCGTGAGTCTGGGGAAGAGAACGAGGGATAGAGAGGAAGAGAGAGACCCATGTGTGTGTATGTGGAGAGGGCTTAGGTTTCTTGTGCGTAGGTTAGGGGAGATGGGTTTAGCTGAGAGGGAGAAAGATTTGAGAGAGGGGGTTTCATGCTTGGGTTGCCGTAGGTTTGAAACAAAGGGGGGGGGAGAGAGAGAGAGAGAGAGAGAGAGAGAGAGAGAGAGTGTGTGTGTGTGTGTGTGTGTGTGTCACGTCCCGCTTCCCTAAAATGGAGGCGAGACGTGAGAAGGTCCGCTCAAGCGTGGAGCTGTGAAGCTGCACGCCTGATAAGCGTCAATTTAGTATAAGCAGGTCCCTGTAAACGCAAACGGAACAACAACAATAATAATAATAAAATGAGACGGATATGAAATAACCAATCCCAAAGTTTGTCCACAAAATATTCAACATCACAGAAAAGCCACCAGGCTAATAGGAAAGAGTCTAAGGCCCAGAACAAGGCCAAACAAAACACAAACATAACAGAGTATCAAACTAGGTGCCACGCACCGACAACTAAGCAGTCTAAACAAAGAAGCCAACTAAGGACTAAGACTGATCCCCAGTGTCAACGAAGTCCTCGATCAACGCGGGTTCTGACTCAGTGTCAGCGAACACCACGTCCTCAGCAAGTAACTCAGGCTCGGGCTCTAACATGTGACACCCAAAAGAGAAAAGGGGCACATGTCAGCAAGTCGAAATACTTGTGCAAGGAAACGGAAGAAAGGTAAACTAGCAACCTAGCAGTTACAGTATGGTGCATGGCAAGTAAGGTAAGGTGGTAACAAGTAAAGTACAAGGGATCACTCGACGAGTGCCCTATTGCCTGCAGGCTGTGTTCAAGTATCAAGTACAAGGGATCACTCAACGAGTGCCCTATTGCCCGCAGGCTGTGTTGAGCTCGTCTTCTGGAACACGAGCCAGAAAGTGTATTTGGCATAGGATTGTGCCCACGCAAGGTGAGTGCCTAACCGGAACAAATAGTACAAGTATGTAGCGAAGCTACGCAATCACGATGAGTATTCAAGCATGCAATGACATGAGCAGATATTCGCGTACCGTTAATTGTATTTAAACGTGACAGGCAAAATGCAATGACATGAACATATTCGCGTACCGTTAATTTAAAGTAAACGTGACATACAAGCATGATGAGGGTGACGGACCAAGCTTCGTTGTCAAGCTAGGTCAAAGGCGTCTAGACGGCTATCCTTTCACCGTCTAGTCTCTTTTACGCTAAAGCAAGGCAATGGCCTAAGACATGGCCCAAATCAAGAGATGCAAGTTTCACTTGCCTGATACCGGGATTGACGAGCAATGAAGACCGTCACACAAGCTAACTACGGAATGGATCACTGTTATGGTAAAACAATCATTAGCACAATGTTTCTAAATCGGTTTCTTATTAGAACCCTAATCATCTAATAATCCATTTTATTAGGGTTTCACAATGTCAATGTGGGTTATACTAAAACTAAAGTAATCGAGTATTACCGTGAAGAAGCGAAGGAACGATGCCGAGCAACCACGGCAACGGAAGAACGATCTGGCTCAGATCTGGAAATGAGGGAAAAATCTGGAGAAATGGGTTTTGATGTGGATTTTGGGGGTTTGATGAAGGTTTGGGGGAGATGGAAGGTGGGTTGTGACAAGGGAGGGTTTGGATGATGAAGGATGAGCTTGGGATGAAGGATTAATGGTTTGAGGAAGATGGGGGCTCAATGGGGGAGAAATTAGGGTTTTAGGTCATGAGGGAGGAGAAGAAAACGTTTGGAGGGGTATTTATAGAGTTTGGTGGTGGCTAGGGCAAAACTAGGGTTTCCTATACTGTTTAGTCGGTCAAAGAACAACCACTGACCGCCTAGTTTGGGAACTAGTCGGTCGGTTGACCAACGCAGACCGACTAAGCGTAAACAGTAACCCAGACGAAAATTAGGATTTAGATTTAGTCGGTCAAAGAACAATTACTGACCGACTAGTTTGACATCTAGTCGGTCGATGAACGTTCTTGGACCGACTAAGAGTAAATATTAACTAGTGTCAAAAATAATTAAAGAGTTAGTCGGTTAAAGAAGCATTGCTGACCGACTAGTTTGCAACCTAGTTGGTCGACCAACGTTCTTAGACCGACTAACGACAAACAGTAACTCCTGAACATTTAACAAAGCTCACTAGTCGGTTCAAGAAGGTTTTCTGACCGACTGGATCGTCATCTAGTCGATCGGTGCCCCTTCTTATACCAGCTAACGTGCACCAAAAGTTCCGAAATGGAGCGCGAAGCTCCGGGATCGATTTGTAAGACTCCTAGGCTTGATCTAACAATAAGATATGACCGATATGAAGCCCGTCACGAATGACTTACTTCAAACACGGCGTCCGACGGAAGAATCTAGAGAATCACGATGAAATGAACGAAAATGAAAACTACGGAGACGGAGATGGAAATCACAATCAAGAAGAAGCAACCAAATATATATATATATATATATATAATAAAATCCATACATGAAAAACCAGTCGTTACATCCTCCCCAACTTAAGAAAAATTTCGTCCTCGGAATTTCCCAACACTCACGTGTCCGGGAACAAAAGTGGGAAACGCTCTCGCATCTCATCCTCATTCTCCCATGCAGACTCTCTAGGCGAGCCGTGTCGCCACATCACCCTCACAAGATTGACAACCTTGTTCCAAAATGACTTCTGACGCCAGTCCACAATCTGCACTGGATGCTGGTCATACGTCAAATCTGGGCGAACGGTACTCTTCGAGAAATCCACAGCATGAGATGGATCGCTAATGTATCGACGAAGCTGCGACACATGGAAAACGTCGTGAACTCCTTCCAAAGATGGTGGCAAGGCTAAGCGATAAGCTACCTCGCCAACTCTCTCCAGAATATCAAACGGTCCAATGTATCTCGGGCTCAACTTCCCTCGCTTCCCAAAACGAATCACTCCACGATTCGGGGAAATCCTCAGAAACACATGATCGCCCGGCTGAAACTCCAAAGGACGACGTTTAGCAGCCGCCCAATGCTTAAAACGGTCCTGAGAAATCCTCAACCTCTCCCGAATATTCCTGACAACCTCCACAGCATCCACAATCATCTCAAGTCCCAACAGCTCCCTATCACCAACGTCATCCCAACTCAATGGCGATCGACATTTCCTCCCATATAATGTCGCGAAAGGCGCCATGCCAATAGACGCCTGGTAGCTGTTGTTGTAAGAGAACTCTACCAAGTGTAGATGGTCCTCCCACGAACCCTTGAAATCCAACATGCACGCTCTCAGCATGTCTTCCAAAATCTGAATTGTCCTCTCGGACTGGCCATCCGTCTGCGGATGGTACGCCGTGCTGAAACTCAGACGCGTACCCAAGCTCTTCTGCAAACTCTGCCAGAACTGAGATGTGAACCTCGTGTCCCTGTCCGACACGATGCTCACGGGGACTCCGTGAAGTCGCACGACCTCCTCCATATATCTCCTCGCTAGCGCCTCAATGGACTGTCCCACTCGGAATGGAATAAAGTGCGCGGATTTGGTCAATCGATCTACGATCACCCAAATCACGTCATTCTGCTTCGGACTCCGAGGTAGTCCAGTCACGAAATCCATAGTGATGTGTTGCCACTTCCATTCCGGAATTGGAAGTGGTTGCAGCAACCCGGCCGCACGCTGATGCTCCGCCTTCACTTGCTGGCAAACCAAACACTTGGCCACACTCCGTGCCACACTCCTCTTCATGCCGTGTCACCAAAAGTTCAGACGAAGATCCTTGTACATCTTGGTCCCACCAGGATGCACAGAATACGGCGAACTATGTGCCTCCACCAACAACTCCTCTCTAATATCTCCAGCTGGCACACACAACCTGGCTCCAAACCTCAGCGAGCCATCCTCATGAATCAAAAAGTCAGTCCGCAGACCGGCTTCCACCTGCTCCCGAATCTTCACCAGCTTCGGATCCTCAGCCTGGCCAGCCTTGATCCGATCCACAATCGTCGACTATATCTGCATACACATCAACGAAGAAACCTCCCCAGGAAGAATAATCTCAACACCAGACTCGCAAAAATCCTGCTGTAATCTCCACTGCGAGGTCAAAATCATCACCGCTGGAAGCCTACTCAGCGCATCAGGGACCACATTCACCTTGCTAGGGTGATACTGCAAATCAATATCATAATCCGCCATGAGCTCCAACCATCGACGTTGTCGCATGTTGAGCTCCTTCTGAGTAAAAATATACTTCAAGCTTTTGTGATCGGTGAAAATCTTCACCTTCTCACTCAGCAAGAAGTGCCTCCAAATCTTAAGAGCAAACACAATGGCCGCCAACTCCAAATCATGCGTCGGGTAATTCTTCTCATGAATCTTGAGCTGACGAGAAGCATACGCCACAACATGCCCGTGCTGATGCAACACACAACTGAGACCCTTGCCAGAAGTATCGCAAAAGATCTCAAATCCACCGCTGCGATCAGGCACACCAAGAATAGGGGCAGTCGTCAACCTCTCCCTCAGAACACCAAAAGCATCCTCACAATCACCCGACCAAACAAAAGCAACATCCTTCCGCGTCAATCTGGTCATCGGCTCGACAATACGGGAAAAGTCCTTAATGAATCGCCGGTAGTAACCAGCAAGCCCAAGGAAACTCCGAATCTCAGACGTTGACTGCGGAACAGGTCACTCTCTGATGGCCCTGATCTTCTCAGGATCCACTGAAATACCATCTCCAGTCACCACATGCCTGAGGAAAGCAACTCTGTCCAGCCAAAACTCGCACTTCGAAAACTTAGCATACAACCGATGCTTCCTCAAAACCTCTAACATCGTTCTTAAGTGCGAGGCATGCTCCTCCTCCGACTTCGAATAGATCAGAATGGATTCAATAAAGATAACGACAAACTTATCTAAAAAGTCGTAGAAAATCAGGTTCATCAGATTCATGAAAACTGCGGGTGCGTTAGTTACGCCGAAAGGCATAACCACAAACTCATAGTGTCCATACTTCGTCCTGAAAGCTGTCTTCGGCACATCATCCTTCTTCACCTTCAACTGATGGTAACCACTCCTCAAATCCAACTTAGAAAACACCCTCGATCCTCCCAGCTGATCAAAGATATCATCGATGCGAGGCAACTGGTATTTATTCTTAATAGTCACCGCATTCAGCTCCCGATAGTCCACGCACATGCGACGCGAACCATCCTTCTTCTTCACCAACAACACCGGTGCTCCCCACGGAGACACACTAGGGTTGATATAACCCTTCTACATAAGCTCATCCAACTGCCTACGCAACTCCTCCAACTCTGCTGGCGCCATACGATATGGTGCCTTCGAAATGGGCTGCGCACCTGGGATAAGATCAATAGAAAACTCCAAAGCTCGATCAGGCGGCAATCCAGATATCTCCTCGGGGAAGACGTCACCAAAATCTCGCACCACAGCTGGCCACTCCAACTCCATCTGCATAGCCACAACAGTCTGGCCCGAAATCTGACAGGACCAAGCGAACTGCTACCACGACTGAACTCAAATACTGGATGTCCGGGAATCTCAAACACCACCTTCTTCCTCCGACAGTCAATCGTAGCATAGAAGCTCGCAAGCCAATCCATCCCAAGGACCGCATCATAGTTGATGATGTCGTGGACAATGAAATCAGCACAAAACTCACGTCCACAAACCACCAACGGACAAAAATTGAACCCACGATGCACCGAGACCACACCGTTCCCTGTGACGATATTCCAACTCTTAGGAAGAGAGGACGTCGACAAGGAATGCTTCTCCACGAAGCTCTGGGCCAAAATGCACATCGACGCACCTGAGTCAAAGAGGACTCGTGCAGGAAATGTGCAAACCAAAACCACACCTAGCAAACAGTCTAACAATCAAATCCTACTCTAGTGACAAACATGAGCAAGCAACCAACAAAATCAACAATCAAACTAAGGAAGAAAAATAGCTAGAATGAGCGTTACCTGTAATAACTGTTGAGTATTGGACTCCCCGGATTTGGTTTTGGATGATGAGCAAACATAAATAATTCATGAACTAACAATTTGTGAGCGCAGTTATGGATATCGTCGCCAAATTCACGAGAACACACAAAGCGATATCTCAAGATTTCTCAAAGCTCGTATTCACTGCCTAAAGCTTCGTGGAAGCTTTTGGATCATTTTGGAAGTCATGAAGATTTGATCGAAGCTCTCGAAGACCGTTCTTTAAGGTTTTATTCATAGTCTTTTGGTTTCGATTTATAGAATGTTAAGCCTTGAGTATATCTTACATTTCTATCTTCATAACGCTCATATCTTAGCTCTAGGATCTTAGTAGAAGTCCATTCTAACTTCCTCGAAGCATCGCGCTTCGATTCGGACTTTATTGTGCATGTTAGTTGGTTCAAGAAGAAGAACTGACCGACTAGATGGTGATCTAGTCGGTCAGCGAAGCTTCTTGGACCGACTAGTTTCAGTTTGTATTTTCTTGCTCAGTACTGTTTACAGTTAGTCGGTCTACGTTGACTCACCGACCGACTAGTTTGTGAACTAGTCGGTCAGTGATGCTTCCTTGACCGACTAGTTGTGCTTTACTGTACATGCCAATTTTCTCCTAAGCTACTGTTTATCGTTGGTCGGTCTAAGAACGTTTGGCGACCGACTAGTTGATAATCTAGTCGGTCAACATTTGTTCTTGGACCGACTAAATCAATTTGTATTCAGACTATTTGTTTTTGACTCTTAGTCTGTCTACGTTCACTGACCGACCGACTAGTTGTGAAACTAGTAGGTCAGACAGTCTTCTTGGACCGACTAGATTTCTAGGTCTGAAATTCAATCTCTTCACTGTTCTTCACTTAGTCGGTCCATGTTGATTGACCGACCGACTAGTTGATGAACTAGTCGGTCAGTGGTTGTTCTTTGACCGACTAACTGCTTCAGATTTCCAACCGTTGGGATTTGACCTAGCTCGTTTTTATGGGCCCCTATAAATACGATCCTTGGTCATTTCTCTCTAGGTTAGAGCTGCTATTAAGAGATTCATTGAGATTGAAAGAGATAGAGATTCTCACTCATTTCCAAAGCTCTCTTCCTCACAAGAAATCCATTCTCTCACTTTCTAGATCTAGAATCCATCTTGAGAGAAGTTTGTTCTTGGTGAGCCCTTTAAGCTCTAGCTTGATTCAAGTCTCCAAATCACTCCTAGGCACCCATTGCTGCTCATTTCAGTGGTGCTAGGTCTTGGTGACTTCCTCTTCCACAAATCACTCCTTGCACCTATTTGGTAAGAAAAATCAAGGTATAGGATTTTGTGGTAAGATTGTTTATTTCATTATAAACTCATTTATATTGCTTATTGATTCTCTCAGTTGTGAGAGAAGGTTGTGATCCCGGGTTGTGGGATTCACTATTGCCATTGCATGTATGATTTGATCTTGTGAAGGTTTTTCATAAGATATCATAGTGGAAATCTTGGGTTAGGATTTCTAACCTAAGTATTCGGAGGGGATCCGGGTGGTTGGGACGTAGGATCACCGGGAACAAGTCGGGGAGACTTGGGTGGATCCGAACCCAGTAATATCTATTGTTAGCATTGTTAATTTTGTTGTTGTCATCAATTTAAGCTTTCGCAAAATGATTTGGTAGTTGTTTGCACGATAATTAGGAATTATACTCCTCGTTATTTTTAAAGTACTATTCACCCCCCCTCTAGTACTTGTGCAGTAGCTTGTAGGGCATTACATTTGGTACCAGAGCCAGATACTTAGCTATGTCTGCCAACGACAACAAGACCGTGCGTCCACCTTCCGACTACGAGGCCTCCATTCTTCAACCGTGAAGGAGCATCTTCGGTTATGGAAGGACATTCCTCTACGAGGCCTCCATTCTTCAACGGTACCAACTACGGGTACTGGAAATGCCGGATGGAAACCTTCCTCCGGAGTGCATCTCTATGGAGAACCACGATGAAGGAATACGTCGAGCCCGCCGAAGAAGACTTTGAGAAATGGACAACCGCGGAGGTAGCCACGGAGGTAAGCAATGCCAAGGCAATGAACACCTTACAATACGCATTGGAGACCGAGGACTTCAATAAGATATGCACATGTAAGAGTGCATATCAAATTTGGAACTCCCTCCTCATACTACATGAAGGGACGAGTAGGGTAAGAGACTCTAAACTCGTAGTTGTTAACAAAGATTACGAAATGTTTCATATGCAACAGGGTGAGAAGATGAAGGAGTATTATGCTCGCTTCGTCGACATCATAAACGAGATGGAGGCTCTTGGCAAAACCTACACCCAAAAGGAGAAGTGTTCGAAGCTTATCGAAGGACTTCCTTCTTCTTGGGAAAAGCGTACCTTCGCCATCGAGGAAGGTAATGATATGAATAAGTACACCTACTTTAATGTCATACGAGGTACGCAAGGATAGCAAGTTAAAGTTGCAGGAAAAGATGAAGTCCTACCTAAAGCAAGACGAGCCAAAGAAGAAGGCTATTGCTTTCAAGGCCGCTCCATCCACATCCACATCAACCGATGATGAAGACTCGGAAAACGAGTTGGACTTGGAATCCATGGCACGCATGGCCAAGAAGTTCAACCGTTTCTTCCGAAAAGGTTACTATAAGAACAAAGCTAAATTTGGTTCTTCTAATGCCTCCTCCTCTCCTTTGTGTTTCAAGTGCAATAAGCCGGGACACATGAAAGCGGAGTGTCATCTAAATAAGCAAAAGGAGAAGTGGAAGGTGCCGAAATTCGATAAGTCCAAGAAGTACAAAAAGGGGTACAAAAAGGGACTTGTCGGAGCAACATTCACCGACTCCGAGGATTCCTCAAGCGGAGAGTCGGATGATGAGAAAGTGGAGCAAGCGCACATGTGCTTCATGGCAAGAGAGGAGCATGATCAAGGATCCTCCTCTTCCGATGATAGTGACGACGAAGGCGATGAGGTAACTATGGATGACCTTAGGATTGCTAATTCTCAATTATGGTCTAAATACACTAAATTAGTAAATAGATATACTAAGGTAAAAGATGACCTAGCTAGCATTCAAACCTCGCCTAAGATTGTCATCACCAACAACGACACCGTTGTTGAAGAGTTAAGAAATGAGATTGTTAATCTCAAATCTAAACTTGAACATGTTAGTGTTGAGGATTCGGAAGAACATAGGATAGCGGATTTGACTTCTCAAAACTCAACTTTGAGTATTGAGAATGAAAATCTCAAGTCTCGTGTTTATGTGCTCACATCGCAAATATCCACTTTGGATGCTTCGATGCATTCTCTCACCGAGAAATATGAGTGCACAATAGGCCGAATTAATAAGTTCAATAAGGGTAAAGACCATTTGGATAACATCCTAAATGATTTACTTCCGGGCAATCACCACATTGGCTTGGGGTATAAGATAGGAAGTTCATCCAAATCGGCCACTACTTTTGTTAGGCCTACTTCCGATGCCTCACCGAGTGGGAGCAAACACTCTATTGGTAGTTCATCTACCAATGGTGCTTCCACTTCGCACACACCCTATTTTGGAAAGAAACCCACTTTGGGTGGACCTCCGAAGAAGGGTTATGCCTACATGTACACAAATACCATGCCACGTAGGAACACACGTCCTACTCCACCGGCTCACACATATGATGATTTTTATGCAACACATTCACGGGCACGTGCACACCATGTGAGAAACCCTCACGCACGTGTTCCCTCACATGCATATGTTCACTCACAACATCATATGAATAATTATCCGCATGCACCATTCCATCATGTTCCTTATGCCTATCCACGACATGCATCACGTAGAAACCAACAACGCATGCATGCACCCAATAGGATGAGGGCTCCCAAGATTTTCACTATTTGGAGCCCGAAGGACACAAGCATGGATGAAAAACAAGTTTATATGAATGCTTATTTTTCGAATGTTGTGCATAGTAGTGATTATGTGGGGAAGTCTAAGTCCAATTGGACTTGGCTTCCAAAGGTCTAATCTTTTGGACCCAATGACCTTGGGTACCATGATACGACATTCCATATCTATAGGTACTCAAGAAAAGGGAACGGAGCAACAAATTTAAATTTAGCTCCAAGAGAAATTGGATACTCGATAGCGGGTGTTCAAAACACATGACGGGTGACGCTCAATTGCTCTCCGGAGTGGTTCCCATTGCAAATGGAAACCGTGTCGTATTTGGAGGCAACGAGAGCGGAACCATCATAGGTGTTGGTAAAGTGGGTAATCCTTCTAAACCCATTATATGTGATGTTTACCTTGTTAAAGGATTAAACCACAATCTTATTTCAATAAGTCAACTTTGTGACAAAGGTTACAAAGTTAACTTTGCGAAAGGAATGTGCCATATTTTAAGAAAAGATAATAATGAATTATTGTTTTCCGGCACACACTATAAGGATATATATATCCTAGATCTTCCAAGATCACATGAACAATGTCTTATTGCCAACACAAGTGAACAACACTTATGGCATCGACGTTTTGGTCATGTGAACTTTGGAACACTTTTCAAGATTTCTAAGTTAAATTCTATTAGAGGCTTCCCTAAGCTTGTCTTTCAAAAGAAAAGCTTTTGTGACTCGTGTCAACGAGGCAAGCTCCCAAAATCTTCATTTAAACCTAAGAAAAGCATTTCTTCTAAGCGGCCTCTAGAGCTATTACATCTAGATTTATTTGGGCCAACTAGAGTTGCTTCATTAGGTAATGCTAGATATGGACTTGTCATCGTTGATGACTTTTCTAGGTTTACTTGGGTATTTTCATTGTGTAATAAAAATGAAGCTTTTGAAAACTTCACAATTTTTGTTAAGAAAGTACAAAATCTCATTGGAACCACCATTGTCACTATTCGTAGTGATCATGGAGGGGAATTTGAGAATGAGTCTTTTGAGACATTTTGTGATGAAGTTGGTATTACACACACCTTTTCATTCCCTCGCGCACCTCCTCAAAATGGTGTAGTTGAGAGAAAGAATAGGACGCTACTGGAGTGTGCTCGCACTATGCTTGATGATAGCCAACTTGGCCATCAATTTTGGGCGGAAGCGGTACATACCGCTTGCTATGTGTTTAATAGAATACTTTTGAGGCCCGGCACTAAACAAACTTGTTATGAATTGTTGTTTGGTAGGTTGCCTCAAGTTAAACATTTTCGTGTTTTTGGTTCGAAATGTTTTATTAAGAACACGTATGGTTGTTTGGACAAATTCGATCCAAGATCCGATGAGGGGATTTTTGTTGGATATTCTTCGCGTAGCAAATCCTACCGAATATTCAACAAACGAACCTCAACGATCGAGGAGTCGTTTCATGTATCATTTAATGAAGGATTTGTTCCAACTAGAATTACTAATGATGATGACTCTATGGATGTCTTATGTGATTCAATTGGTAATTCTAACTCTAATGATTCTATTGATTCTATTGAGACTAACCCGTCTAATGAAGTTGTGGAGAATGTTCCTAGTGATCAAGGTATTCCCAAACGGCTTCATACCGTTCGTGACCATCCTCATGAGCAAGTCATTGGCAATATCCATGATAGTGTCAAGACGAGATCGCAAGTGAACTACTTCGCTCATTGTGCCTTTGCCTCCTCGATAGAGCCAAAGAATGTTAATGAAGAATGCGAAGATAGCGCTTGGATCTTAGCCATGGAGGAGGAACTCATTCAATTCGAGAGGAATGAAGTTTGGGAGCTTGTTCCATTGCCATCGAAGAACCACACCGTCATAGGGACAAAGTGGATCTTCAAGAACAAAACCGACGAAAACCAAGTCGCCGTCTAGAACAAAGCTCGGTTAGTAGCTCAAGGCTATCGACAAGAGGAAGGTATTGATTTCGAAGAATCCTTCGCTCCGGTAGCTAGATTAGAATCAATTAGATTGTTATTGTCTTTTGCATGCCATAAAAATTTCAAATTATTTCAAATGGATGTTAAAAGTGCATTTTTAAACGGAGATGTTGTTGAGGAAGTTTACGTTTCTCAACCTCCGGGCTTCATATTTTTAAACTTAAGAAAGCACTTTACGGTTTGAGACAAGCTCCTCGAGCTTGGTATGATCGCCTAAAGAATTTTCTTTTGGATTTGAATTTTAAAATGGGAGAAGCCGATTCTACACTTTTTGTTAAGCATTCGAATAATGATATAATTTTAGTTCAAATATATATTGATGATATCATTTTCGGTGCTACTAACTTTGCTCTTTGCGAAGAGTTTTCTAATGTTATGAAGGAACAATTTGAGATGAGCCACATGGGTGAGCTCAAGTATTTCTTAGGTCTCCAAATTCGCCAAATGGACGATGCAATCTTCATCCACCAAACGAAGTATACGGTGGAGTTGCTAAAGCGATTTGGAATGGAGAGTGCCTCCGGGAAAAAGACTCCTATGAGCACTACAACGCATCTTGATAAAGATACGGGCGGAAAAGATGTAGACATTCGTCTATATCGAGGTATGATAGGTAGTTTACTTTATCTTACCGCTAGTAGGCCAGATATCATGTTTGCCGTGTGTATTTGTGCTCGTTATCAGTCTCAACCTAAGGATTGTCACTTAGTAGCGGTAAAACGTATTTTTCGCTATCTAAGTTACACTTTAGATTTTGGATTACTTTATCCGAAATCTAGCACATATGAGTTAGTCTCATATAGTGACGCTGATTATGCGGGATGCAAATCCGACAGGAAGAGTACTAGTGGCACTTGCCATTTTATAGGAAATTCCCTTGTCTCTTGGTTTTCCAAGAAGCAAAATTCGGTATCACTTTCAACCACCGAGGCGGAATATATTGCCGTCGGTGCCGCGTGTGCTCAAGTTCTTTGGATGAGACACACACTTAAAGACTTTGGTATAAACTGTAATACTTGCCCTATCATGGTTGACAACCAAAGTGCAATATGTCTTTCCAAGAACCCGGTACACCATTCCCGTTCGAAACACATAGATGTCCGACACCATTTTTTAGATGATCATGTTGCTAAAAAGGACATCATTTTAGTGTATGTTAAAACCCAAAAGCAAATCGCCGATATTTTCACGAAACCCCTAAAGGAGGACTCATTTGTGAGGTTGCGTCGAGAATTGGGGATTATGGGTGAATCCGAGATATAGGATTCATGTTTCATTCAATAATCTTGCATGCTATTATATTTCGCAATATTTCGTTCATGCTAAACTTATTGGATTTTTCGGGATTTTATGTGATATTTTGAACTTTTGCTCGAATTCGTGTTTGAATGTCGTATTTGAGATTTCGATGTTTAATGGGGTAGTTTAGATGATGTTTGAGAGTTTTGCGATGTATCGTCCAAGTGTATTGAGGAAAGAACTTATTTATCAATTTTTGGACTGATCTAGTCGGTCTCAGTTCATCAACCAACCGACTAGATTCACATCTAGTCGGTCAGCTAATGAACTTAGACCGACTAGCTCTATCTCTCAACTTTTGGACTTCTTTAGTCGGTATCAGTTCAATCACCAACCGACTAGATTCGTATCTAGTCGGTTAGTAAAAGAACTTAGACCGACTAATTCAAGCTATTAGGATTTCCTCTCCAGCTTAACTCCTTTAGTCGGTTCTAGTTTACTTACCGACCGACTAGATTTAGATCTAGTCGGTCAGTATTTGAGCGTAGAACGACTAATTCTCGTTCAGGAAATCTTCGACTGGTCTCTGTTTCCACTTAGTCGGTTCAAGCTCGTTAACCGACCGAGTATATCGTCATCTAGTCGGTCAGCCATTGAACTGTGACCGACTAAGTGCTCAGGGGCAGTCAGGTCTTTTCACGATTTTGACCGACTATATCCTAATCTATCCGATTGTTTCTCATTCTAGTCGGTTATCTTCGTTTCTCCAACTCGAAAACCCCCGAACCCAGCTCGTGACTTTTCGTCTTCCCGTCGATCTCCGGCGCCTTTTCCGACCATCCGCCGTCGTCGATCACCCTCCCCTAGGTATATCTCCTCCTCCTAGGTCGTTTTCAATTTCTAGGGCTTCATTTCATCTCCTAGGGCTTCATTCTCTTCGGATTAGGGTTTTGAACTGAAATCTAGGGTTTGATCAATTGGTTTTTCGCATTCAGCTGTTAAGGTTGTATCGATTCCTTGTACTCGTTGTGCCGCGATCATGGCAAGAACGAGGATCCCGATTACTTCCTCTGGGGCATCCCCCATGACCATAGAGGCCACGACCGCTTCGACCCCACCTAAGCGTAGGGCCAAGACCACTCGTCCCCCCTCTTCGTCTTCAACACCGTTGAAGAGGAAGAGGACTTCCAAGCCCAAAGCCAAAGGCCAATCTTCCAAGCCCAAATCTCAACCCAAAAAGTTCTGTGCACCTACCCCTCCCGGTGAGCGTTCAGGTAGTGACTCTGAGGATGATTCTGAGGAAGAGTACACTCCTGAGCATCCCGAGAAGGCACCTACTCCACCCCCTCCTCCACCTCCTCCTAAGACCCGTAAGGCTAAGGGTAAAGCCCAAATGCCAGTAGGCGGTGTAGATATATCGTTGTGTCGTGACGACCCTCAGTGTCTAGCGGCTTACAACCGTATAGAGCACTGCCCACTGCTATTGGAGCATTACGTTCAGTTCTCTGAGTTTCTTGGCCTTGCGGATCTTTTATCCTATAGCGGACTTTTGGACTATCTTAGATATGACCCAAAGGCGAACCCTCGACCCTATCCTCACCTGGTCAAGCTCTTCTATGCCAATCGTGTCCGGGGCCACTATGATGAGAGCCACTCCATCGAGACTACTGTCTTGGGGACTCCTATAGTCCTCACGGTAGAAATCTTGGGGGAGTTGCTTGGTTGCTCATCGTCTGGCCTCCTCCCGTCTGACATTTCTGTAGACGATATCTCCTCTCTCGATCAGCAGACCCTCGCTGATATCTTCCAGGTTATACCCCCTGCTTTCATAGGCGTCCCTTCCAAATCATTCAAGCCGAATGCTTGGGTGATTAATCTAATCTTGAAATCTTGCCTTTTTCCCAAGTATGGATCTTCCTCTCTTCCGTCTCAGCCTTTTCTGAAGTTGATTTACGCTCTCTTTATGGGTAGCTCGATTAACTGGGCTCGCATCATACTCGATAAGATGGATTCTTTCGAGTGTGTTTGCAAGTCTAGTAAATCGGCGCATATTCCATATCCTTGTCTGTTGACTTTGGTGTTCCGTCATTTTCGCGTGCCTTTGCCTCCTGACGATGAGCGTCCCCTTGGTCCTCCACTGAACGCGACGACCGTAAAGAAATCTCTTGCGGCACTCCGTCACATGCAGCGGTCGACTCCTTCTGCGTCCCAGGCCACACCCTCAGCTGCTGCAGCCCCTCCTCCTACCACCACACTTGATGATGTCGTTCGGTTACTTCATCGTCACGAGTCTCGTTTGGCTCGTACCGAGGAGGTAGTTTGCCGTATGGCTAGTTTGATAGGTATTCATCTTCCTCCTCCTGTTTCTGAGGATGAGGAGATGGATGATGAGGATATCGATGAGCTTGTCACCTCCTTAGCTCGTGGCGCTGAGGCCACTGCTGCTGCTGCTACCACATCTGCTGCTGGTGCTACCACTTCTTCCGGTGCTCCAGATTCTTCTGCACCAGTGGTTCAGACTCCTGTTGATGCTGCTGCTGCTCCTGCTGATGTACCTGCTGATACTCATGCCATTGAGCCTGTCGTCGATGTCTCCACCCCTGCCCCGACGATCCCTTCAGTTCACACGCCACTCCTCCCAGCAGAGCCTGAGTCCACTCCCTCGACTAGACCCACGGAGACTGCTGATCCTGCCACTTCATCGTGATCGTCTGTTTTGAGGACTCTCCGGTGATCATTGGATGATACATCTTTTTGAGAGTATTTTGGGTTAGGATAGGATGGAGTTTGGGTGGTGTTTTGATGTATTTTGATTTTATGGATGTCGGTGTATTTGATGTATTTTGGATGTTGATGATGATATGTCGATGATGTTGTTGTATCTTTTTGTTGGTGATATAGATGTTGCACTTTGTTTGTTGTAGTCGATGTGTTTTGTTGCTTGTACTCATGGTATTTATATATACATATACATCGATGTTCACTTTTACTTCGTTGTGCACATTTAATATTCATTCAATGTCTATGATATTCGATTTCGTCGATCGACGATTATTAACTTGGTTAAATAGATTATATTCCTATGATTGCATAGAATTGTTTTCCATGCACAAATTTAACCAAGAATATTGAGTATTGGAGAGTACGTTTCTTTATTCAATAAGTGAATTTATATGTGGTATTTTGATGATATTAATTTTCGTTTTTCGAAAATGGACAATTTGGCACACTTTGATTCGTTTTCGACTATTTTCTTTGGTGTCAATTTGGTCCATCGTCATATTCTACGACTCCCGATGTTGGATTTTCCTTTTCCTTGTTGTTGTCGTTGAATGCCCCCCATTTTTGTGATAATGCCAAAGGGGGAGAGATAATGATAATGATTAGGGTAAATGAAAATTTAACTCAATTTCCAAGAATCTTATTTGATATGTTAGATTCGGGGGAGTTAAGATATATATAAGGATTTTCAAATCCGATATTTCAAAATTCGATTCTCATTCTATACCTTACTCGTCTGATTGATGCAATTTATATATATTCAATTTGGAATTAATGTGTCATCAATGCAGGGGGAGTAGGTATTTTACATTTGAATCATTATTTTTGATTATTATTTATGTTAGTTTGTCATCACCAAAAGGGGGAGAATGTTGAGTATTGGACTCCCCGGATTTGGTTTTGGATGATGAGCAAACATAAATAATTCATGATCTAACAATTTGTGAGCGCAGTTATGGAGATCATCGCCAAATTCACGAGAACACACAAAGCGACATCTCAAGACTTCTCAAAACTCGTATTCACTGCCTAAAGCTTCGTTGAAGCTTTTGGATCATTTTGGAAGTCATGAAGATTTGATCGAAGCTCTCGAAGACCGTTCTTTAAGGTTTTATTCATAGTCTTTTGGTTTCGATTTATAGAATGTTAAGCTTTGAGTATATCTTACATTTCTATCTTCATAACGCTCATATCTTAGCTCTAGGATCTTAGTAGAAGTCCATTCTAACTTCCTCGAAGCATCGCGCTTCGATTCGGACTTTATTGTGCATGTTAGTTGGTTCAAGAAGAAGAACTGACCGACTAGATGGTGATCTAGTCGGTCAGCGAAGCTTCTTGGACCGACTAGTTTCAGTTTGTATTTTCTTGCTCAGTACTGTTTACAGTTAGTCGGTCTACGTTGACTCACCGACCGACTAGTTTGTGAACTAGTCGGTCAGTGATGCTTCCTTGACCGACTAGTTGTGCTTTACTGTACATGCCAATTTTTTCCTAAGCCACTGTTTATCGTTAGTCGGTCTAAGAACGTTTGGCGACCGACTAGTTGATAATCTAGTCGGTCAACATTTGTTCTTGGACCGACTAAATCAATTTGTATTCAGACTATTTGTTTTTGACTCTTTGTCTGTCTACGTTCACTGACCGACCGACTAGTTGTGAAACTAGTAGGTCAGACAGTCTTCTTGGACCGACTAGATTTCTAGGTCTGAAATTCAATCTCTTCACTGTTCTTCACTTAGTCGGTCCATGTTGATTGACCGACCGACTAGTTGATGAACTGGTCGGTCAGTGGTTGTTCTTTGACCGACTAACTGCTTCAGATTTCCAACCGTTGGGATTTGACCTAGCTCGTTTTTATGGGCCCCTATAAATACGATCCTTGGTCATTTCTCTCTAGGTTAGAGCTGCTATTAAGAGATTCATTGAGATTGAAAGAGATAGAGATTCTCACTCATTTCCAAAGCTCTCTTCCTCACAAGAAATCCATTCTCTCACTTTCTAGATCTAGAATCCATCTTGAGAGAAGTTTGTTCTTGGTGAGCCCTTCAAGCTCTAGCTTGATTCAAGTCTCCAAATCACTCCTAGGCACCCATTGCTGCTCATTTCAGTGGTGCTAGGTCTTGGTGACTTCCTCTTCCACAAATCACTCCTTGCACCTATTTGGTAAGAAAAATCAAGGTATAGGATTTTGTGGTAAGATTGTTTATTTCATTATAAACTCATTTATATTGCTTATTGATTCTCTCGGTTGTGAGAGAAGGTTGTGATCCCGGGTTGTGGGATTCACTATTGCCATTGCATGTATGATTTGATCTTGTGAAGGTTTTTCACAAGATATCATAGTGGAAATCTTGGGATAGGGTTTCTAACCTAAGTATCCGGAGGGGATCCGGGTGGTTGGGACGTAGGATCACCGTGAACAAGTCGGGGAGACTTGGGTGGATCCGAACCCAGTAATATCTATTGTTAGCATTGTTAATTTTGTTGTTGTCATCAATTTAAGCTTCCGCAAATTGATTTGGTAGTTGTTTGCACGATAATTAGGAATTATACTCCTCGTTATTCTTAAAGTACTATTCACCCCCCCTCTAGTACTTGTGCAGTAGCTTGTAGGGCATTACATTTGGTATCAGAGCCAGATACTTAGCTATGTCTGCCAACGACAACAAGACCGTGCGTCCACCTTCCGACTACGAGGCCTCCATTCTTCAACCGTGAAGGAGCATCTTCGGTGATGGAAGGACATTCCTCTACGAGGCCTCCATTCTTCAACGGTACCAACTACGGGTACTGGAAATGCCGGATGGAAACCTTCCTCCGGAGTGCATCTCTATGGAGAACCACGATGAAGGAATACGTCGAGCTCGTCGAAGAAGACTTTGAGAAATGGACGATTCTACGATCACCCAAATCACGTCATTCTGCTTCGGACTCCGAGGTTGTCCAGTCACGAAATCCATAGTGATGTGTTGCCACTTCCACTCCGGAATTGGAAGTGGTTGCAGCAACCCGGCCGCATGCTGATGCTCCGCCTTCACTTGCTGGCAAACCAAACACTTGGCCACACTCCGTGCCACACTCCTCTTCATTCCGTGTCACCAAAAGTTCAGACGAAGATCCTTGTACATCTTGGTCCCACCAGGATGCACAGAATACGGCGAACTATGTGCCTCCACCAACAACTCCTCTCTAATATCTCCAGCTGGCACACACAACCTGGCTCCAAACCTCAGCGAGCCATCCTCATGAATCAAAAAGTCAGTCCGCAGACCGGCTTCCACCTGCTCCCGAATCTTCACCAGCTTCGGATCCTCAGCCTGGCCAGCCTTGATCCGATCCACAATCGTCGACTATATCTGCATACACATCAACGAAGAAACCTCCCCAGGAAGAATAATCTCAACACCAGACTCGCAAAAATCCTGCTGCAATCTCCACTGCGAGGTCAAAATCATCACCGCTGGAAGCCTACTCAGCGCATCAGGGACCACATTCACCTTGCCAGGGTGATACTGCAAATCAATATCATAATCCGCCATGAGCTCCAACCATCGACGTTGTCGCATGTTGAGCTCCTTCTGAGTAAAAATATACTTCAAGCTTTTGTGATCGGTGAAAATCTTCACCTTCTCACTCAGTAAGAAGTGCCTCCAAATCTTAAGAGCAAACACAATGGCCGCCAACTCCAAATCATGCGTCGGGTAATTCTTCTCATGAATCTTGAGCTGACGAGAAGCATACGCCACAACATGCCCGTGCTGATGCAACACACAACCGAGACCCTTGCCAGAAGTATCGCAAAAGATCTCAAATCCACCGCTGCGATCAGGCACACCAAGAATAGGGGCAGTCTTCAACCTCTCCCTCAGAACACCAAAAGCATCCTCACAATCACCCGACCAAACAAAATCAACATCCTTCCGCGTCAATCTGGTCATCGGCTCGGCAATACGGGAAAAGTCCTTAATGAATCGCCGGTAGTAACCAGCAAGCCCAAGGAAACTCCGAATCTCAGACGTTGACTGCGGAACAGGTCACTCTATGATGGCCCTGATCTTCTCGGGATCCACTGAAATACCATCTCCAGTCACCACATGCCCGAGGAAAGCAACTCTGTCCAACCAAAACTCGCACTTCGAAAACTTAGCATACAACCGATGCTTCCTCAAAACCTCTAACACCGTCCTTAAGTGCGAGGCATGCTCCTCCTCTGACTTCGAATAGATCAGAATGGATTCAATAAAGATAACGACAAACTTATCTAAAAAGTCGTAGAAAATCAGGTTCATCAGATTCATGAAAACTGCGGGTGCGTTAGTTACGCCGAAAGGCATAACCACAAACTCATAGTGTCCATACTTCGTCCTGAAAGCTGTCTTCGGCACATCATCCTTCTTCACCTTCAACTGATGGTAACCACTCCTCAAATCCAACTTAGAAAACACCCTCGATCCTCCCAGCTGATCAAAGATATCATCGATGCGAGGCAACGGGTATTTATTCTTAATAGTCACCGCATTCAGCTCCCGATAGTCCACGCACATGCGACGCGAACCATCCTTCTTCTTCACCAACAACACCGGTGCTCCCCACGGAGACACACTAGGGTTGATATAACCCTTCTGCAAAGCTCATCCAACTGCCTACGCAACTCCTCCAACTCTGCTGGCGCCATACGATATGGTGCCTTCGAAATGGGCTGCGCACCTGGGATAAGATCAATAGAAAACTCCAAAGCTCGATCAGGCGGCAATCCAGACATCTCCTTGGGGAAGACGTCACCAAAATCTCGCACCACAGCTGGCCACTCCAACTCCATCTGCATAGCCACAACATTCACCGGTCTGGCCCGAAATCTGACAGGACCAAGCGAACTGCTACCACGACTGAACTCAAATACTGGATGTCCGGGAATCTCAAACACCACCTTCTTTCTCCGACAGTCAATCGTAGCATAGAAGCTCGCAAGCCAATCCATCCCAAGGTCCGCATCATAGTTGATGATGTCGTGGACAATGAAATCAGCACAAAACTCACGTCCACAAACCACCAACGGACAAAAATTGCACCCACGATGCACCGAGACCACACCGTTCCCTGTGACGATATTCCAACTCTTAGGAAGAGAGGACGTCGACAAGGAATGCTTCTCCACGAAGCTCCGGGCCAAAATGCACATCGACGCACCTGAGTCAAAGAGGACTCGTGCAGGAAATGTGCAAACCAAAACCACACCTAGCAAACAGTCTAACAATCAAATCCTACTCTAGTGACAAACATGAGCAAGCAACCAACAAAATAAACAAGCAAACTAAGGAAGAAAAATAGCTAGAATGAGCGTTACCTGTAATAACTGTTGAGTATTGGACACCCCGGATTTGGTTTTGGATGATGAGCAAACATAAATAATTCATGAACTAACAATTTGTGAGCGCAGTTATGGATATCGTCGCCAAATTCATGAGAACACACAAAGCGACATCTCAAGACTTCTCAAAGCTCGTATTCACTGCCTAAAGCTTCGTTGAAGCTTTTGGATCATTTTGGAAGTCATGAAGATTTGATCGAAGCTCTCGAAGACCGTTCTTTAAGGTTTTATTCATAGTCTTTTGGTTTCGATTTATAGAATGTTAAGCCTTGAGTATATCTTACATTTCTATCTTCATAATGCTCATATCTTAGCTCTAGGATCTTAGTAGAAGTCCATTCTAACTTCCTCGAAGCATCGCGCTTCGATTCGGACTTTATTGTGCATGTTAGTTGGTTCAAGAAGAAGAACTGACCGACTAGATGGTGATCTAGTCGGTCAGCGAAGCTTCTTGGACCGACTAGTTTCAGTTTGTATTTTCTTGCTCAGTACTGTTTACAGTTAGTCGGTCTACGTTGACTCACCGACCGACTAGTTTGTGAACTAGTCGGTCAGTGATGCTTCCTTGACCGACTAGTTGTGCTTTACTGTACATGCCAATTTTCTCCTAAGCCACTGTTTATCGTTAGTCGGTCTAAGAACGTTTGGCGACCGACTAGTTGATAATCTAGTCAGTCAACATTTGTTCTTGGACCGACTAAATCAATTTGTATTCAGACTATTTGTTTTTGACTCTTTGTCTGTCTACGTTCACTGACCGACCGACTAGTTGTGAAACTAGTCGGTCAGACAGTCTTCTTGGACCGACTAGATTTCTAGGTCTGAAATTCAATCTCTTCACTGTTCTTCACTTAGTCGGTCCATGTTGATTGACCGACCGACTAGTTGATGAACTAGTCGGTCAGTGGTTGTTCTTTGACCGACTAACTGCTTCAGATTTCCAACCGTTGGGATTTGACCTAGCTCGTTTTTATGGGCCCCTATAAATACGATCCTTGGTCATTTCTCTCTAGGTTGGAGCTGCTATTAAGAGATTCATTGAGATTGAAAGAGATAGAGATTCTCACTCATTTCCAAAGCTCTCTTCCTCACAAGAAATCCATTCTCTCACTTTCTAGATCTAGAATCCATCTTGAGAGAAGTTTGTTCTTGGTGAGCCCTTCAAGCTCTAGCTTGATTCAAGTCTCCAAATCACTCCTAGGCACCCATTGCTGCTCATTTCAGTGGTGCTAGGTCTTGGTGACTTCCTCTTCCACAAATCACTCCTTGCACCTAGTTGGTAAGAAAACTCAAGGTATAGGATTTTGTGGTAAGATTGTTTATTTCATTATAAACTCATTTATATTGCTTATTGATTCTCTCGGTTGTGAGAGAAGGTTGTGATCCTGGGTTGTGGGATTCACTATTGCCATTGCATGTATGATTTGATCTTGTGAAGGTTTTTCACAAGATATCATAGTGGAAATCTTGGGTTAGGGTTTCTAACCTAAGTATCCGGAGGGGATCCGGGTGGTTGGGACGTAGGATCACCGGGAACAAGTCGGGGAGACTTGGGTGGATCCGAACCCAGTAATATCTATTGTTAGCATTGTTAATTTTGTTGTTCTCATCAATTTAAGCTTCCGCAAATTGATTTGGTAGTTGTTTGCACGATAATTAGGAATTATACTCCTCGTTATTTTTAAAGTACTATTCACCCCCCCTCTAGTACTTGTGCAGTAGCTTGTAGGGCATTACATTAACCTCATCCACAGCCATGCTCTCCTCCTCAGTCATCAGAAAGGCCTGCCCTCTCGATGGAACGGCCTGCCCTCTCGATGGAACAGCCTGCCGAAAGGCCTGTCTCTGTGGAACAAGAGGCGCTCCACGTCCAACGGGCACAGGAGCTCGCTGCTGCAACGGCTGTGCGGCAATAGGAGCCCGCCAAGGCTGTTTCGACTTCGGGCACTCCCTGATGGAATGGGCAGGATCTCCGCAGACAATGCACTGTCCCAGGAACCTCCTACACCGATCCCTGAGGTGTCCAGTCTTGCCACAGAAATGGCAAGTCTTCAGAATAGGCCCTCCTGGCCTCTTGAACTGCACCGGATGATTAGGCTTGAAACCAGGCCTAACCACCGCCCTGGCCTGCTCCATAGGCCTCTTCCCAGCTCCGAAAACATGTCCCTTCCTCTGGTTCAAATTCAACTCTTGCCGCCTCGCAGCAATCAGAACCTTCTGATATGTCTCCAGGTCAGAAGAGGTCACAAAGCTCTGAAGCTCCAAGGCAAGTCCCTGAAGAAATCGCTGAGCTTTCTCATCGGCATCTTGCACCATCTTAGGTGCAAACCGACTGAGCCTCGTGAACTCTTGGTGGTACTGATCCACCGATAAGCTCCACTGCTTCAGATCTATGAAGCGCTGCAGTTTCACCTGCCTAACAGCCTTCGGAAAGAACTCTCCATCAAATCTGGACTTGAAGGTAGCCCAAACTATCGGCTCCACCAGCATCTTCTCTTCAGCATCCCACCAGTTTTTGGCATTGTCCTTCAGCTGCCTCTTAGCCAAATCAACCCATCCAGCTGGGTTAATCTTTGCCATCGCCAGGTTATCCTCAATGTTCCGAATCCACTCATCGGCAGCCAGAGGACCCTCAGACCCATCAAAATATGCGGGACCCAGCTCCCGAAATTGATTCACTCCCGGCTCGGAGCGAGGGGCATCTGGAAGTGCCCGGGCAGCTCGAGCAAGCGGAGCATTCTGGACTTGCAGGAGCACGCCCTGCTGCACTTGCATCATCTGGATCATCATCCGCATCATCTCTCCATTGGTGGGTTCCCGCTCAGGCTCCTCATCATGAGGGGGCTCACCACTACCTCCACCACGGGTGAATCGCCTTCCTGCCATCTAGTGACACAGAAAGCAAAGCAGATTAGACTCATAGCTTATGACTCGGATATCAAACTTATTTGTTGGACAATCTTATATTATTATTGTTATCCCTGATAATTGCAGTTACAGAGAGACCTGCATGGGCCACCACTAAAACCTGTCACGCCCCGCTTCCCTAAAATGGAGGCGAGACGTGAGAAGGTCTGCTCAAGTGTGGAGCTGTGAAGCTGCACGCCTGATAAGCGTCAATTTAGTATAAGCAGGTCCCTGTAAACGCAAACGGAACAACAACAATAATAATAATAAAATGAGACGGATATGAAATAACCAATCCCAAAGTTTGTCCACAAAATATTCAACATCATAGAAAAGCCACCAGGCTAACAGGAAAGAGTATAAGGCCCAGAACAAGGCCAAACAAAACACAAACATAACAGAGTATCAAACTAGGTGCCACGCACCGACAACTAAGCAGTCTAAACAAAGAAGCCAACTAAGGACTAAGACTGATCCCCAGTGTCAACGAAGTCCTCGATCAACGCGGGTTCTGACTCAGCGTCAGCGAACACCACGTCCTCAGCAAGTAACTCAGGCTCGGGCTCTAACATGTGACACCCAAAAGAGAAAAAGGGCACATGTCAGCAAGTCGAAAGACTTGTGCAAGGAAACGGAAGAAAGGTAAACTAGCAACCTAGCAGTTACAGTATGGTGCATGGCAAGTAAGGTAAGGTGGTAACAAGTAAAGTAAAGTACAAGGGATCACCCGACGAGTGCCCTATTGCCCGCAGGCTGTGTTCAAGTATCAAGTACAAGGGATCACTCAACGAGTGCCCTATTGCCCGCAGGCTGTGTTGAGCTCGTCTTCTGGAACACGAGCCAGAAAGTGTATTTGGCATAGGATTGTGCCCACACAAGGTGAGTGCCTAACCGGAACAAATAGTACAAGTATGTAGCGAAGCTACGCAATCACGATGAGTATTCAAGCATGCAATGACATGAGCAGATATTCGCGTACCGTTAATTGTATTTAAATGTGATAGGCAAAATGCAATGACATGAACATATTCGCGTACCGTTAATTTAAAGTAAACGTGACATACAAGCATGATGAGGGTGACAGACCAAGCTTCGTTGTCAAGCTAGGTCAAAGGCGTCTAGACGGCTATCCTTTCACCGTCTAGTCTCTTTTACGCTAAAGCAAGGCAATGGCCTAAGACATGGCCCAAATCAAGAGATGCAAGTTTCACTTGCCTGATACCGGGATTGACGAGCAATGAAGACCGTCACACAAGCTAACTACGGAATGGATCACTGTTATGGCAAAACAATCATTAGCACAATGTTTCTAAATCGGTTTCTTATTAGAACCCTAATCATCTAATAATCCATTTTATTAGGGTTTCACAATGTCAATGTGGGTTATACTAAAACTAAAGGAATCGAGTATTACCGTGAAGAAGCGAAGGAACGATGCCGAGCAACCACGGCAACGGAAGAACGATCCGGCTCAGATCTGGAAATAAGGGAAAAATCTGGAGAAATGGGTTTTGATGTGGATTTTGGGGGTTTGATGAAGGTTTGGGGGAGATGGAAGGTGGGTTGTGACAAGGGAGGGTTTGGATGATGAAGGATGAGCTTGGGATGAAGGATTAATGGTTTGAGGAAGATGGGGGCTCAATGTGGGAGAAATTAGTAGGGATGGCAGTACTGACCCGACCCGACCCGCCACGATTTTGACCCACCCCGCCCCAGCCCACAGGCGGGTCGGGGCAAGCTTGGGCTTTGTATGCAACCCGCCCCGCCCCGGCCCGCCCCGATAAACTATAGAGGTTCTAAAAACATTACTATTTTGATGCAAACCATGCGGTCTTCCCATATCACATAACTCATACTCTATTCCAATGTTCTTCCAATTAGGCCAATTCCCAATTCCAAATTACCAATAAATCACAATTCTCCCAAATCCCAAATAAAACTTTTATTTGGGATTCATATGGATGGCAGTGATGACCTGACCCGACCGACCCGACCCGGCCCGACCCGGTTTTGGTAAGAAATTACCCGACCCGCCCCGATCCGAGACCCGACCCGCCCCGGCCCGCAGACGGGGCGGGGCAAGCTTCGGTAGTTAAATACCCGCCCCGCCCCGCAATATTGCCATTCCTAGAAATTAGGGTTTTAGGTCATGAGGGAGGAGAAGAAAATGTTTGGAGGGGTATTTATAGAGTTTGGTGGCGGCTAGGGCAAAACTAGGGTTTTCTGTACTGTTTAGTCGGTCAAAGAACAACCACTGACCGACTAGTTTGGGAACTAGTCGGTCGGTTGACCAACGCAGACCGACTAAGCGCAAACAGTAACCCAGACGAAAATTAGGATTAAGATTTAGTCGGTCAAAGAACAATTACTGACCGACTAGTTTGACATCTAGTCGATCGATGAACGTTCTTGGACTGACTAAGAGTAAACAGTAACTGGTGTCAAAAATAATTAAAGAGTTAGTCGGTTAAAGAAGCATTGCTGACCGACTAGTTTGCAACCTAGTTGGTCGACCAACGTTCTTATACCGACTAACGACAAACAGTAACTCCTGAACATTTAACAAAGCTCACTAGTCGGTTCAAGAAGGTTTTCCGACCGACTGGATCGTCATCTAGTCGATCGGTGCCCCTTCTTATACCGGCTAACGTGCACCAAAAGTTCCGAAATGGAGCGCGAAGCTCCGAGATCGATTCCTAAGACTCCTAGGCTTGATCTAACAATAAGATATGACCGATATGAAGCCCGTCACGAATGACTTACTTCAAACACGGTGACTGACGGAAGAATCTAGAGAATCACGACGAAACGAACGAAAATGAAAACTACAGAGACGGAGATGGAAATCACAATCAAGAAGAAGCAACCAAATATATATATATATATATATATAATAAAATCCATACATGAAAAACCAGTCGTTACAGAGAGAGAGAGAGAGGGATTAGGGTAGGGTTTAAATAGATTACAAAAATTATTAATTAAATCATGTTATAACTTGGAGAAAAAGAGTAACCATGGCTCAACACCTTGGTTCTATATTTATTCATTCATATGGAAGATGAAAGGGTATGAACACCAAAGGTCCCCATTACTCCAATAAGTAGGGAGTAATGGAGGGATAAAGTGGTGGGGAGGCTAAAGGCCTCCCTCACTCACAACACTCCCCCTTATCCATCCATTACTTTGGTCTTAGCGTATAAAGCTAAGGGGGTTGATACTTTTGGATCCTGAGTAATCGTGTTTGCCTCGTTAAAACCTTAGCTGTGGAAAACCCAGTGAAAAAACCCAACAGCTTAAGGAAAAAGAGTGCAACACACAAGTTACTCCCCCTTATCCGTACAAGCTTCAGGCTTGTAGGTCTTTCAGCTGTCTCATACCGATTTCTTTTACAAGTTTTACAAAAATACATCTCGGTAAAGATTTAGTAAAAAGAATAGCTAAGTTGTCGCAGGACTGGATCTGTTGAATCTTGATCTCCTCGTTCTTCTATAGATCGTGCGTTCAGAAGAATTTGGGAGAAATGTGGTTCGTTCTGTCACCTTTGATGTAGCCCTTTTGAGTTGTTCTATGCATGCAGTGTTGTCTTCAAATAAGACAGTGGGCTCAAGATCACCAGTCTTCAGGCCAATGGCATCTAGGATATGTTGGACGACGGAGCGAAGCCAAAAACACTCTTTGCTTGCTTCATGGATCGCAATGAGTTCGGCGTGGTTGGATGATGTTGCTGTGATGGTTTGCTTTACCGATCTCCATGAGATAGCAGTCCCTCCATAGGTAAACACAAAACCAATTTGTGATGTTGCTGTGTGAGGATCAGATTGGTAACCTGCATCAGCATAACCAAGCAGCTGGGAGGAGGGACCACTCTAGTACTATAGTCCCAGATCTATAGAACCCTGGAGGTAGTGTAGAAGATGCTTTACTATGTTCCAGTGGCGCTTTGTAGGCGCAGCACTATGTCTGGCAAGTAGATTAACTGCGAACACTATATCGGGACGCGTGCAGTTGGCCAGATATAGAAGTGCTCCAATGGCACTGAGGTAGGGTACTTCGGGACCTAGTAACTCCTCCCCCTCTTTCAGCAGCCGGAAGGGGTCTTTATGAATATCCAGTGATCTCACGACCATATGAGTACTTAAAGGATGGCATTGTTCCATTCTAAACTTGTTTAAAAATTTCCTTGTATAATTTGATTGGTGTAACAGGATTCCACCTTACAGGTGTTCAATCTGTAAGCTAAGACAATACCTCGTTTTGCCTAGGTCTTTCATTTCGAAGGTATGCTTTAGGCTTTCAGATATCTTATTGATCTCTGCTGGAGATCCTATGAGATTTAAGTCGTCAACATATACTGCGACGATCACAAATCCCGTTCCCGTCCTTATGATAAAGATACACGGGCAGACTTCTTTGTTTGTGAATCCTTGCTGTGCAAGGAAAACGCTTAGTCTGTTATACCACATCTTTCCTGATTGCTTTAGACCATTTAATGATCTTTGAAGCTGTACCGAGAAGACATCCCGATGTCCCTCTCTCATCTCTGGGGGTAAATTAAACCCATCTGGAAGTCTCATATAGATTTCTTTATCTATATCACCATATAGATATGCAGTCACAACTTCCATGAGCTGCATTTCTAGGCTTTCCAGAGATGATAGGCTAAGCAAGAATCGGAAAGTGATCACATCCATGACTGGGGAATATGTATCTTCATAATCAATCCCCGGTCTTTGGGAAAATCCCTGTGCTACAAGGCGTGCCGTGTAGCATACGATCACATTTTCTTCATTTCTTTTTCTGATGAAGACCCACTTGTATCCCACATGTTTAACACCTACATGTGTTTGGACTACTGGTCCAAAGACTTTGCGTTTCAAGAGTGAGTACAGCTCTACTCTTATTGCCTCGTCCCACTTTGGCCAATCATCTCTGTGTTTACATTCCGCTAGAGATCGTGATTCGACGTCATCATCGTATTCAGCGACGTGAACAACAATAGAGAACACAAAATCGTCGTCGTCGACTGTGCTATTTCTGTCCAGTACCTCCCCAGTACGTACGTAATTTAATATTGTTTCTCCTAGTGTTTCCTCTGCAGGGGAAATAAGGAGAGGAGAAGTTGCTGGTCTGAGCTCAGTATTCTGTGGAGGGATCATCTTATTATCACCAGGAATCTTCCTCTTTCGAGGAAATTTATCGTTTGAACCTGGCAGGCATCCTCTTTTCAATTGAGGTACAGGGATTGCATCCATCTTTGGGAATGGCAAGCCTAGCTGGCGTGTTGGCAGCATGGACGTGTGAACGAACAATCTTCTGGTCGTCTGTAAATTTATCTGGTAGAAGGTGTACTGTGTTCTGAAGGTGAAGGATCTTCAGAATCTCATCTTCACACAGATTAGTACGTGGATCATAAAGAGACAAAGACTTATTGTCCCAAGAAATGGGCTCAGAAGCGTCAAGCTTCTTAGACTGTGTGCCCAGTTTTGAAAAGGTTTTCTCATCGAATTCACAGTCATCAAGACGTGCCTTAAATGTGTCCCTCATACGAGGTTCCAGGTATCTAATAATAGAGGGCAAATCAAACCCAATATAGATACCAAGACGACGCTGAGGACCCATTTGGGTCCTCTAAGGTGGTGCTATAGGGACATAAACCAAACAACCAAACACTTTCAAATGAGAGATATCTGGGTGTGCACCATATGCTAGCTGCATCTGGGATAATATATGGCCACCTGAGGGCCTTATCCTAATCAGCGATGCGGTATGCAATATAGCATGCCACAAGCATCCACAGGCAACTGGGATTGCATGAGCAATGGACGTGCAATCCATTGGAGTATCTTTATAAGAGACTCTGCTAATCCATTCTGGGTGTGAACATGTGCTACAGGATGTTCACCTTCAATACCCGTTGCCCGGCAATAGTCTTCGAAGACTTGCGAAGTGAATTCGCCCGCATTATCAAGACGTAATTTCTTGATATGATTATCGGGGAAATGAGCCCGCAACCTAATTATTTGTGCCAATAGATTTGGGAAAGCTAGGTTGGGAGTGGACAATAGGCACACATAAGACCATTTTGTGGATGCATCAATCAGTATCATGAAATACCGAAATGGGCCACTAGCAAGGTGAATAGGCCCGCAAATGTCGCCATGAATTCTCTCCAGGAAGCCATGAGACTCTAATCCCACTTTCAGGAGGGAGGGTCTCGTTATTAGTTTTCCCTGAAAACAAGGGGGACAAGAAAATTCACCCTTTTGAAGAATCCTCATGTTCTTCAAATTATGTCTGCTGGATTCAGAGATAATGCGATGCATCATAGCTGATTCAGGGTGACCAAGTCTATTGTGCCAGAGTTGAAACTCTGGCAATGAAAGGCACTTCTGGTGCTCAGTCATATTGGCTTCTATTGGTTGAATATACGTGTGGTAGAGACCCGACGGGAGTCCCTTAAATCGTTTGTAACGACCGGTTTTTGTAATGACTATTATATGAATAATATTGGGTGTTCTCTTCTTGTGTGCTTTTCCCTGTCTGACGTTCTTACGTTAAGCTTCATAGCGACCTTATCCTAGAGCTAGAGCGATCTTAGAGGCCATAGGAATCTTCTCGAAGCTTCGCGCTTCAATTCGGCACTTTTCGTGCATATTAGTTGGTTCATGAAGGAGAGCCAACCGACTAGATTGCAATCTAGTCGGTCGGCAACACTTCACAGACCGGTTAGTTCTTCTCAGAAATTTTTCGACTGAGTTACTGTTTACAATTAGTCGGTCTAAGCACATTCATCGACCGACTAGTTGTGAAACTAGTCGGTCAAGACTTGTTCTCAGTCCGACTTGTACAGAGTACCTTTTTGTCGGCTGAGTTACTGTTTACAGTTAGTCGGTCAAAGAACAACTATCAACCGACTAGTTGAGAAACTAGTCTGTTAGAGTTCTTCTCAGACCGACTAACTGTCAGTACTCATTATCTATCTTATTCGACCTTTAGTCGGTTCATGAACGTTCACCAACCGACTAGATCCCAAACTAGTCGGTCGACGGGTCTTCACAGACCGACTAACTCTGCCTTCCCTGTACCAACCCTGTTCACTGTTTGATTTTAGACGGTGTCAGTTGGGCGACCGACCGACTAGATCCCAAACTAGTCGGTCGACTACTCTTCACTGACCGACTAAATTGCCAAGTAAACCTAGGTTAAGTCGTAGCCGCCGCACCCTTTCTTTATTTAAACCCCATACGTTTTTCATTTCTTCTTCACTTCTCTTAGCCGATTCTCTTCCCCAATCATCCCCCAACCTTCCTCTTACCGTTTTTCATCCTCCCGAGCCTCCTCTCACCCTCCGTTGCACCGGCGATCACCCCGCGAGCCGCCGGCCGATCTCCAAAAACCCCAAAATCCTCTTTTGCTCCAGATTTGCCCTAAATTCCCCATTATCCAGATCCATTTTAGATCAGCCGTAGGAGATCCTCTTAGCTGCAACTTCTCCCTCGGTTCACTCTTCCGTTGTCGTGCTAAGCTTGGTTTGGCGACGGCAACCCAGAGTTCTTCGAGATCCTCTTCTACCTGCAGTTCATAGGCATCGTGATCGTCATTCTTTCGCTACAAATACGGTTAGTAGATCTACCTTTAATCTCCCCATAACCCTCACCGTAATTTAGAAAAACCTAATAAAAATTGATTACTAGACGTTATATGATTCCAATACAAAAATATGGATTAGATCTTGATTCTAATTTTCTGTTTTGCCAAAAACAGCGAACCCTAATTCACATAGAGTAGCATTTTGTGTGACTACTCCGTCGATCAACAAACCTCGGTATCAGGAAAGTGAAACTTGCCAACCTTTGCTTTAGGCCATGCTTTATGCCATTTCTTTGCTTTTAGCGTGAAAGAGACTAGACCGTGAAATGATAGCGGTCTAGGCGCAAATCCAAATTCTAGTTTGACAACGAAGCTAGAATTGCCCTTGTCATGTCATGTCATGCATTTGCCTTTCACGTTTAATTTCTTTAACGGTACGCAATTTAAATTGAATATCTGCCATGCATTGCATCCTTTACATGCCATTTGATTTGTATGTTGCATCGTAGCACACGCTACCAAATACATGTACAATCAGTGTTTCCGTGTTACCGGCTAGGCACCCGTTATGCGGGCATAACCCTACACCATCCTTGTTAAAAACACTTCCTGGCTCGTGATCCAGAAGCGAGCATTCCGTGTTCGGGGGTAAAGAACTGGCTCGATACACGTGGAGGGGTAGGTATAAACGGTCACTTGAGCGTAAGAGTTGGCACGTACAGCCACTCTAGCCAAAGGGCAGAATCTCTGTGTACGACGTGCTTACAATACTTGTACTTGTCCTTGTAAATGTTTATTTGCCCATGCCATATTTTTACCTGCCATGCTTTAAATCATGCCATGTTATAAACTGCTGTTTACTTTACTTGTTGTTCACCTTGCATAACATGTCATGTTATACCATACTCTAGAACAGCTAGGTTGTTTTTACTTTCTTTAGCTTTCTTGCACAAGTCTTGTAGACTTGCTGACATATGCCCCTTCTCTTTGGGTGTCGCATGTTAGTTGCTGAGCCAGAGATTACTGTTGAGGGCGACGAGTTCGTGGAGTTCGTGCCCGATCCTGTTGTTGACGTGGAGTACGAGGACACCGGCGACCAGTCTTAGTTCCTTCGTAGTTCTTGTTAGTTGGTGTTGTTTGTCGGTGAGTAGCACCATTTTGTTAGTCGTTTCTTGTTGGCCATGCTGGGCCTTTTCGTTTGGACTCTTTTTGTTTGCCTGGTGGCTTTTCTGTGGTTGTTGAATTTTATCTGGACATTGAGATAATAATTTTATATTATTGCCTCTTCTATTATTCTTGTCTTTGTTCCGTGTCACGTTACATGGACCTGCTACTTTATGTTAATTGACGCTTATCGGACTTGCGGCTTTGTAGCTTCAAGTCTGAGCGGACCTTCTCACGCTTCGCCTCCATATTTTTGGGAAGCGGGGCGTGACAGGTTTCTTTGGTGGCCCATGCCGGTCGAACTTCTGTAACTATGACTTAATCGGAACAACGATAAGAATTATAGAATGTCCGATAAACAATTTAGACACCGAGTCATAAGGCTAAGAGTCTGATTTATTTCGTTTTTCTTTGTCATTAGATGGCTGGAAGACGGAATACCCGTGCTGGTGGTGTGCCCCCTCATGTCGAGGAGCCGGATCGGGAGCCCACCAACGGGGAGATTATGCGGATGATGCATCAGATGATGTAGGTGCAGCAGGGGATGCTGCAGAATGCCCGGAATGTTCCACCTGCTCGAGCAGTGCAGCCTGTCCAGAATGTCCCTCGCTTCGAGCCAGGAGCGAAGCAGTTTCGGGAGCTGGGCCCCGCTTACTTTGATGGGACCGAAGGACCTCTAGCTGCGGATGAGTGGACCATGAACATGGAGGAAAACATGAAGATGTCGAAGGTCGACCCGGCTGGATGGGTTGACTTGGCGAAGAGGCAGCTCAAAGATAATGCTCGGAACTGGTGGGATGCCGAGGAGGAGTTGCTGGAGGAGCCGATATCTTGGGCTACCTTCAAGTCCAGATTCGATGAGGAATACTTTCCGAAGGCTGCCATGAGGGAGATGGCGTAGCGCTTCATCGACCTGAAGCAGGGGAGCTTGACGGTGGACCAGTACCACCAGGAGTTCACCAGGCTGAGCCGTTTCGCATCGAAGATGGTGCAGGATGCTGATGAGAGAGCTCAGAGGTTTCTGCAGGGGCTTTCTTTGGATCTTCATAGCTTTGTGACTTCTTCTGATGCGGAGTCCTATCAGAAGGTTCTGATTGCAGTGAAGAGGCAGGAGCGGATTATGAACCAGAGGAGAGAATGTGCTTCTGGAGTTGGGAAGAGGCCTGTGGAGCAGGCCAGGGCAGTGATGAGACCAGGGTTCAGGCCCAATCAGCCGGTACAGTTCAAGAGGCCCAGAGGACCTCCTACTCTGAAGACTTGCCATTTCTGTGGCAAGACTGGGCATGTCAAGGATCAGTGCCAGAAGATGTTGGGGCAGTGCTTGGTTTGTGGTGATCCTGCGCATACCATGAAGGGCTGCCCGAAGTCCAAGCAGCCGTGGAAGGGACCTGTTGCAGCTCAGCCGTTGCAGCAGAGAGCGCCTGTGCCTGCTGGACGTGGAGCGCCTCTCGTTCCGCAGAGGCAGGCTTTTCAGCAGGCTGTTCAGCCGAGGAGGCAGGCCTTCCTGATGACTGTCGTTGAGGCTGAGACCAAGGATGAGGTTATTGCAGGTAACTCTCAACCTAGTTGTTCTTTTCTTAGTTAGTCTTGTTTGTTGGAATTTTTTTGGTTGTTTGTTATGCATGCTAGAATAGAATTTGATTATTAGACTATCTGTTAGGTGTGATTTTTGTTTGCACATTTCCTGCACGAGTCCTCTTCGACTCAGGTGCATCGATGTGCATTATTTCCCGGAGCTTCGTAGAGAAGCATTCCTTGACGACTTCCCCTCTTCCCAAGAGTTGGAATATCGTTACAGGAAATGGCGTGGTCTCGGTGCATCGTGGTTGCAATTCTTACCCTTTGGTGGTCTGTGGACATGAGCTCTACGCTGATTTCATTGTCCACGACATCATCAACTATGATGCTATCCTTGGGATGGACTGGCTTGGGAGTTTCTATGCCACGATCGATTGTCGGAGGAAGAAGGTGGTGTTCGAGATCCATGGACATCCGGTGTTTGAGTTCAGCCGTGGCAGCAGTCCGCTTGGTCCGGTCAGGTTTCGGGCCAAACCGGTGGAGATCATTACTATGCAGATGGAGCAGTGTCGACCTGCGGTAGTGCGTGACTTCGACGATGTCTTCCTCGAGGAGATGTCTGGATTGCCGCTCGATCGAGCTCTCGAGTTTTCGATCGATCTTATTCCAGGAGCGCAGCCCATTTCAAAGGCGTCGTATCATATGGCACCAGCAGAATTAGAGGAATTGCGAAAGCAGCTGGACGAACTTCTTCAGAAGGGTTACATTAATCCTAGTGTGTCTCCATGGGGAGCATCGGTGTTGCTGGTGAAGAAGAAGGACGGTTCGCGTCGCATGTGTGTGGACTACCGGGAGTTGAATGCGGTGACTGTCAAGAATCGATATCTGTTGCCTCGTATTGATGATATTTTTGATCAGCTTGGAGGATCGAGGGTATTCTGTAAGTTGGATCTGAGGAGTGGTTATCACCAGCTGAAGGTGAGGAAGGAAGATTTTCCGAAGACAGCATTCAGTACGAAGTATGGACAATACGAGTTCGTGGTTATGCCTTTTGGTGTAACCAACGCACCCGCAGTGTTTATGAATCTGATGAATCTGATCTTCTATGACTTTTTAGACAAGTTTGTCGTTATTTTCATTGATGACATTCGGATCTACTCGAAGTCAGAGGAGGAGCATGCGTCGCACTTGAGGACAATATTGGATATCTTGAGGAAGCATCGGTTGTATGCTAAGTATTCCAAGTGCGAGTTTTGGCTGGACAGAGTTGCTTTTCTCGGGCATGTGGTGACTGGAGATGGTATTTCGGTGGACCCCGAGAAGATTAAGGCTATCAGGGAGTGGCCTGTTCCGCAGTCAGCGTCTGAGATCCGGAGTTTCCTTGGATTGGCTGGTTATTATCGGCGTTTCATTAAGGACTTCTCCCGTATTGCCGAGCCGATGACCAGACTTACGCGGAAGGATGTGCCTTTTGTTTGGTCTGGGGATTGTGAGAAGGCTTTTGGTATTCTGAAGGAGAGGTTGACGACTGCCCATGTTCTTGCTGTGCCTGATCGGAGTGGAGGATTCGAGATCTTTTACGATGCTTCCGACAAGGGTCTCGGTTGTGTATTGCACCAGCATGGACACGTGGTTGCGTATGCTTCTCATCAGCTTAAGGCTCATGAGAAGAATTATCCGACACATGATTTGGAGTTGGCCGCTGTCGTGTTTGCGCTGAAGATTTGGAGGCACTTCCTGCTGAGTGAGAAGGTGAAGATCTTCACCAATCACAAAAGCTTGAAGTACATTTTCACCCAGAAGGAGCTCAACATGCGACAGCATCGGTGGTTGGAGCTCATGGCAGATTATGAGATCGATCTGCAGTATCACCCTGGCAAGGTGAATGTGGTCCCGGATGCGCTGAGTAGACTTCCAGCGGTGATGTTGTTGACTTCGCAGTGGAGACTGCAGCAGGATTTTTGCGAGTCCGGTATTGAGATGGTTCTTCCTGGAGAGGCTTCTTCGTTGATGTGTATACAGATACAGTCGACGATCATGGATAGGATCAAGGCTGGTCAGGCTGGAGACCAGAAGTTGGCGAAGATTCGGGGGCTGGTGGAAGCCGGTATGCGGACTGACTTCTTGATTCATGAGGACGGCTCGTTGAGATTTGGAGCCAGGTTGTGTGTGCCAACTGGGGACATCAGAGAGGAGCTGTTGGTGGAGGCACACAGTTCGCCATATTCTGTGCATCCTGGTGGGACCAAGATGTATAAGGATCTTCGCCTGAACTATTGGTGGCATGGTATGAAGAGGAGCGTGGCTTGGAGTGTAGCCAAGTGTTTGGTTTGCCAGCAGGTAAAGGCGGAGCATCAGCGTACAGCAGGGTTGCTACAACTGCTTCCGATTCCAGAGTGGAAGTGGCAACACATCACTATGGACTTTGTGACTGGACTACCTCGGAGTCCGAAGCAGAATGATGCGATTTGGGTGATCGTAGACCGATTAACCAAATCCGCGCACTTTATTCCCTTTTGTTACGCCTATTTGACCGAGACCCCAAAAGACACGAGCCCAGGAGCCTGACTACTGGTTGAAGGCCCACCTGCATCCTCAAGCCCATTCAACAAAGGCCCTGTAAGGGATCTTCTCGAATGTCGATCCGACCCGGCCCTGATAACCCGCTGGACACTCACCCACTCCTGCGAAAACCGTTCCCCCGAACGCGCGACCACTAAATGGCGATAATGGGGAGGTGCTGGAATGGCGAAGAGAGCGGCGGTGAGGGGGCGGATTGATGGGGCACGATCGAGGGCGGGCGTGGGACGTGGGCCAGAGGCAATCACGCAGGGAGCTCTACAAAAGGGCTCGGAGGACGACGAAGAAAAGGACCGCATCTCAGGTAACAAAACCTAAGGTACTCCATCAACGACCTCGTTCCCCCAATTCATCTCCTTCCTCCCCCGCTCGCGCCGAGAGACGCCGTTACGATCTCCTCACGAGTCGAACCGTCTCCGCCGGGCCTCCTTTCTCAGATCACTATCTGACTTAGGCATCGGAGGGGATTTGGCCGGAACCAAGGTCCGGCCCCCTGACGAGCGTTCTCATCTACGCAGGTGGACAGCTGATCAACGGGCCGAGGCTACCCCTCGCCCCTCTCCGACCACTCGATCGACTGGATAGTGAGGCTTCCCCTCACCGTCAGCTTGCCGAGGCCGAGCACGCCCCGCCGAGGCCGAGCGTCATAGTCGGGTCCGAGACTCCCCCTCACCGCCCGTCGGCCGTGCGTCTACCCGGGCGACTGAGGCTACCCCTCGTCCCCCTTCCAGCCGAGGCCGAGCACGTCTGTCCAAGGCCGAGCATCTCAACCAGGGCCGAGGCTTCCCCTCGCCCCTTCTGCACCAATTCGAAGCCCCCTAAGGGACCCAAAGCGGGCCCCTTGACCACGTTGACCGGATTCTCCACGGTCAACGCTTTGTAGTGAGAAAACACTCTGAAACATCTGGCGCCGTCTGTGGGAACCTGAAAATCATCCCACAAAGCAGAAAACCACACCAACAATGGCACGAGCCAGCAACAGAAGGAAACGCATGCCCCCCATCCCTGAGGAGGGGAATGACGCATCGAATGGCAACCCCGAGGACATGCCCGTCGGCGACCACCATGCCCTCTCAACCGAAGAGACCGGCGGCTCAGAACTGGCCACGCAAGGACAACTCCGCGCCCTGGCTCAGGAGACCAACGCAAGCCTCCAGACGTTGGTCGTGACGGTGCAGCAACTCGTCGGCCCGGCGCCGCCCAACAGGGGCACGTTGGACGATGGCCATCGATGGACAGGGGATCCCCCGCACTTGCGGTCTGTCGTGGTCGACGACCACGGGGCCCAGAAACTGAACACGGAGTGTCGGTTCACGCTGTCCGGCTCTCGTCAGGTGAGGTCACGCGCCTCCTCACCCTATCGTGAAAGGAGCCGAAGAGAGACCGAAGGGACGGACGGCGAATCAAGGACGGCATCGTCTCGTCGATCACGGTCGTCCCGCCGCAGGAGAAGCGAACGACACCACTCGAGAGACTGATCACGACGGAGCAGGAGCTCCCGCAGGAGGAGTCGGGAGCGTCGGGACAGCCCGACCCCCAGCGTGGCGAAGGCTGCGGAGCCAGCCCCGCTGGCGTCGGTGCTACCTCCACCCCCGATCGATCCAGAGGCAGGCGAGTACCGCATCCCCGGAGGCATCCACGGAGACCGGTGTCCCTTATCACGGAGAATAATCGACGCACGGGTCCCCTCTCGATTCAGGATCCTGGTGCTGGGAAAGTACGACGGAATAGGAGACCCGGCACACCACGTGATGGACTACGAGGGGGACATGGCCTTCCAGGGAGCTGACGATGACCTGCTTTGCCGGGGCTTCTATTCTACTCTCAGGGGAGCGGCGAGGATCTGGTACCACAGCCTGCCCGGCCGCTCCATCGACAGTTTCAAACAACTCGCCCAGTTGTTCTGCAAACAGTTCATGGCGGGGAGGCTGATCAAACCTGGTGCTGAACATCTGTTCAACATAGTGCAAGGCCCGGCCGAGCCACTCCGACAGTTCATGCGCCGCTTCAATGCGGAAAGGCTGAACGTGAACAACCCACCCGACCTGGTGGTCCAGACGGCCCTTAAGAAAGGACTTCGCCACAGGGGCCTCAAGAAGTCCCTACACAACGACCCCCCGAAGGACCTCCCCGGGATCATGGCAAGGGCCGAACGCTTCATGCTGACCGAGGAGGCCTTGGCCGAGGATGCAGGAAAAGCCGCTCGAGGGACCAAGCGCGGCGACGGCGGACGGGTTAGCCCCGAAGGGTACCGGACCGAGAAGAGGCAGAGGAACAGGCAGCGGGGAGAAAGCACGAGGGACACCACCCCGGACGCCATTCTCGCCCAAGTACAGAAGGAAGAGCGAGCTGATCGCCCCCCGCCAAAGGCTAAAAGAGGCGGGAAGAACAGGGAGAAGTACTGCAAGTACCACAAGGACGATGGTCATGACACAGAAGATTGCTGGCATTTGAAAAAGGACATTGAGAAACTGATGAGCCGAGGGCACGCCAGGAATCAGACCGACGAGCCGGCCCACGGAGAAGGGACCTCCACACAGCCAGACAAGGGGAAGAAGATCAACACCATCCAAGGCCCCCTCCGCGTCATAGAGTGAGCGGGCGACGTCTCTCCCCCCGGAAGCGGCCTAGTATGAGGGAGTTATCTAAGTTTACATCCCTCTGTCTAGCTTCATTTCTTTTTTTTCCATTTCCTCCAAATGTACCGGTCCGGTAGGACTCTTGAGAGTACAAATGCATCCCTTTTGTTATCTTCATTTAAAACCCCGATGGAGTTGACATGACACCAATAGCATGAAAAGTTGGGGACCGCCGCCTCACTGGAGGAGGAAGATGAGCTTTGCCCTCGCCGACCGACTCCAGCGCTCATAAGTCTGGGGGAAATTCCCCCAGCAGGCGCGGACGCCGACCGGTCCTAAGCCGAGGAGCTTTGCCCTCGCCCACCGACTCCAGCGCCCATAAGTCTGGGGGCAATTCCCCCAGCAGGCACGGACGCCGACCGGTCCTAAGCCGAGGAGCTTTGCCCTCGCCGACCGACTCCAGCGCTCATAAGTCTGGGGGCAATTCCCCCAGCAGGCACGGACGCCGACCGGTCCTAAGCCGAGGAGCTTTGCCCTCGCCGACCGACACCAGCGCTCATAAGTCTGGGGGCAATTCCCCCAGCAGACACGGACGCCGACCGGTCCTCAGCCGAGGAGCTCTGCCCTCGCTGACCGGCTCCTGCGCCCCTAAGTCTGGGGAGAATCCCCCCAGCCAACGCCAGTTTCGTCCATTCCTAAGCCAAGAACAAGGCGACAACGCAAAGTACACAAGAAGTCCAAGTAAGTCGATTTCGTTTATAATAGCTAACCAGAGTACAAAAACGCGTCTTATTTACAGGGGATCAAGGCGAAGGAAACACCCTACAAACAATCTACTCACGACGAATGACAGAGTTCTTCGCCTACAGAAGCTAGATCGACACCGACAGAGCAAAATTGGTTGACAAAAGACCCGAAGTAGGTAGCCCAAGCTAGCAGCCATGCAACCAGCAATTATTGGCCATGTAGCCGATAACGAAGCCGAAGGAGATGGCGGGGCCAGGGATCCATTTCAAGTAGACTGGCCCAAAGCGAAGCGGATGCTTAAAAATTTGAGGATAAGGCCGGGAGGGACGGCTTAGGGAGCCCGAGCTCGGGAGGACACATCCTCGGGCACTTCGCCCTGCTCGGAGCGAGGGGGATCGACCGGCGATGGGGCTTGCCGAACACGCTCCGCACATTCCCAGAAAGAAGACTGGACGACTTCGACGATCCGAGGGGCGATGAGGTCTTCATACTTACCGAAGGCCTCCCTGAGAACCTCGAAGATCCTCTTCCCCAGGGTCTCGATGACGCCCTTCTCCACCTCCTCTGCAAGCCGCACCACCTGGCGCCGATCCGACAGTTCCCTCTGAAGCTCCTCCCTCTCCAGGCGGAACGACTCCGCCGCTTCCTCAGCCGACTGATGAGCATCCTCCAGCTTTCCCTGGAGGTCACCCACTCGTCCCTCCAACTCGGCCACACGGAGGTTGAGGCGCCGAGACTCCATCTGGGCCTCCGGCATAGCCACCTCAGCCGCCCCGGCCCGCTCCTGAGCCCTCATGGAGGACTCCTCCAACTCCCTCAAGCGGACGGCTCGACACTGCAACTCCACAGCGAGCGCTGAACCCTGAAAAGACGAGACATGGGCTAAGAAGAGGATAAAGAGAAAGAGAGGATAGCAAGATAACCGAACCTGTTGAAGGATCCAGACCAAGGAATCCGACATCTTGTCGGCCGGGATCTTCTTGAGGAGGCTGCGGTCCCGGGGAGGGACGGAGACCTCGGCAACCTGCTGGGCCAGGGCTCGGTCAACAAACATCGAACTCCCAGGGACGACGATCGAAGCCAAGTCGCTCGCCAACAAGGCCCCGACCCCTGGTGATACGGGCGAAGACGCTGCGAGGGGGGTGGCTGGCAAAGCTATCGAAGGATCCCCGGCGGTCGCCACGGGAAGCGCGGAACCTGCCGGACCGGAGGGATCCACGTCCTCCTTCCTCTTCTTTCCACCGTGGGGCTCCGAAGGCGCCGGAGGGGAACGCTTCCGCCTCGCACCATCCTCACCCCCCGGAAGGGGATCGCCAGAAGAAGAGGCGGGAGGCGCGGCCACCACCTTACCCACGGAAGGCTCGGCTCGGCGCACTTCCTCCTTAACGGTCCTCCGAGGCGCCCTTCCAGAGGTACTACCTCGGCTCCGAGCGGCTCCACGACGGATCAGCTCATCGACGTCACGGACGAATTCGCGGCCAGCCATCCCTGCAAAGGAGACCGAAATCAGGATGAGTCATAGGGCGATCCGGGGATGAAAAAGCGACCTACCCGGAGACCACAAGACGGCCTTCAGGAGTAGGTCATCCAACAAAGACCAGATGGACTTCGTTTCCAAAGGAAGAGCCAACAGAAGCGCAGCGGCTGCCCGATCGGCGTCTGAGAGAACTAACGACGGGCGAGGATGGACAGAACTGCCCCAGCTTGTTAGAATCTGGGCCTCACCCAAGAAGACCACGAAAACATAATCCGAGTTCCAATCCCCTGACCAGCGGGGTAACCCGATCAGGCATTCCCTCCTCGAACGAGCTCGGAGTAGCAGCCATGACCCTGGACCGACCATCTGGACCTGGTAAAAGTGGAAGAGAAGGGGGAGAGTCGGCTCCAGACCACGGGTACAGTAGAGCGTTACGAAGCCCGTCAGTACCGCGATCGAACACGGAGTGAACTGACACAGGGACACTGTGAAATGTTCCATAACCTGGATGAAGAAGGGATGGAGCGGGAAGCGAAGACCCAGGCGGAACATCTCGACGTAGACGCCGACCTCATTGCTCCTCGGAAGGCAAATCCGCTCGTCGACAAATGGAACCCGAACCTCGTATGGGAAGCAGAGATATCTTTCCCGGATCTCCGCGGCCACCGAAGGAGGGGTCCTCGACGGCGTACGGAGGACAACCGGGGGCACATTAAGCCGTGCGGCAGCCAACGCCACGTCATCACGGGCGTAGTCTGGAAAAAGTTTCTCCTTCCCCTTATCCTGAAGAGAACGACTCCCGGCGGGGGAACCTGATCCCCCTAGCCGGGGCTCACCCCGCCTGGACTCCGAAGGATCCCTTGCCCTTTGACCAGAACCGCCTATCCTAAGGGCAGCCATAAGATGAAAGCGAGAGAGGAATTACCTTTTTTCGACTAGTCTGGAGAAGGCAAGGAAGCGAAGGCGACGGGAAACTCCGAGTTGTGGAAAGCTTTGAATACCGGGAGAAGCAAGAGAGAAGTGGAGATCAACGCGGCTGAGGATTTTATATACTGGGCGCAGGGGTGAATTCGAAGCGACTGACAAGAACGCGCGGCAGGCTTCGAAGAACTGGCGGCGTTTCGAAACCGGCGCCAGGGGAAGTCCAATCGATCCGCCTCATCATGACCTACATTTATGACCACGCCTCGGCTGAAGCGCCACTCGGAACCCCAGGAGGCGAAGCGGTTATACCAAGCTAGCCGAGGCCGATCGATCCCACCGATGGCGGCGCCCGAACCCCTCAGCTTCTCAATTGAAGACGGCCCCGCGAACGGAGGGGGTAAGTTTGCAGCCACACGTGGCGGCATCAGAGGACCGACGGCGCTTCGGAGCCCGCGCCTTAAAAATATCGAACGGGCCCACCCATGATGACGACTAATAAATGAGTCGGCATCGACTGGCGAGCTTGTCAAAATCGGCAGAGGTCACATCGGCCGAGCCGAACAGGCCGAAGCCAATCAACTCGACCGATGGGGGCAATTGTTACGCCTATTTGACCGAGACCCCAAAAGACACGAGCCCAGGAGCCCGACTACTGGTCGAAGGCCCACCTGCATCCTCAAGCCCATTCAACAAAGGCCCTGTAAGGGATCTTCTCGAATGTCGATCCGACCCGGCCCCGATAACCCGCTGGACACTCACCCACTCCTGCGAAAACCGTTCCCCCGAACGCGCGACCACTAAATGGCGATAATGGGGAGGTGCTGGAATGGCGAAGAGAGCGACGGCGAGGGGGCGGATTGATGGGGCACGATCGAGGGTGGGCGTGGGACGTGGGCCAGAGGCAATCACGCATGGAGCTCTACAAAAGGGTTCGGAGGACGACGAAGAAAAGGACCGCATCTCAGGTAACAAAACCTAAGGTACTCCATCAACGACCTCGTTCCCCCAATTCATCTCCTTCCTCCCCCGCTCGCGCCGAGAGACACCGTTACGATCTCCTCACGAGTCGAACCGTCTCCGCCGGGCCTCCTTTCTCAGATCACTATCTGACTTAGGCATCGGAGGGGATTTGGCCGGAACCAAGGTCCGGCCCCCTGACGAGCGTTCTCATCTACGCAGGTGGACAGCTGATCAACGGGCCGAGGCTACCCCTCGCTCCTCTCTGACCACTCGATCGACTGGATAGTGAGGCTTCCCCTCACCGTCAGCCTGCCGAGGCCGAGCACGCCCCGCCGAGGCCGAGCGTCATAGTCGGGTCCGAGACTCCCCCTCACCGCCCGTCGGCCGTGCGTCTACCCGGGCGACTGAGGCTACCCCTCGTCCCCCTTCCAGCCGAGGCCGAGCACGTCTGTCCAAGGCCGAGCGTCTCAACCAGGGCTGAGGCTTCCCCTCGCCCCTTCTGCACCAATTCGAAGCCCCCCAAGGGACCCAAAGCGGGCCCCTTGACCACGTTGACCGGATTCTCCACGGTCAACGCTTTGTAGTGAGAAAACACTCTGAAACACCTTTCGAGTAGGACAGTCCACTGAGGCGTTAGCGAGGAGATATATGGAGGTAAATCTTTTTACTCTCCATTTTAATTTCCTTCTTCCTAGTTAGATAGTGATGTAACGTGAATCGTGCAGGAGATCGTACGACTTCACGGAGTCCCGGTGAGTATCGTGTCGGACAGAGACACGAGATTCACATCTCAGTTCTGGCAGAGTCTGCAGAAGAGTTTGGGTACGAGTCTGAGTTTCAGCACGGCGTACCATCCGCAGACGGATGACCAGTCCGAGAGGACGATCCAAATCTTGGAGGACATGCTGAGGGCGTGTATGTTGGACTTCAAGGGTTCTTGGGAGGATCATCTCCACCTCGTGGAGTTTGCCTACAATAACAGCCTCCAGGCTAGTATTGACATGGCACCCTTTGCCGCGCTATACGGGAAGAAATGTCGATCGCCACTGAGCTGGGATGACATTGGAGATCGAGAGCTGTTAGGACCTGAGATGATTGTGGAAGCCGTGGATGTTGTGAGGAACATACGGGAGAGGCTGAGGATTGCTCAGGACCATTTTAAGCATTGGGCTGATGCTAAACGGCGTCCTTTGGAGTTTCAGCCAGGTGACCATGTGTTCCTGAAGATTTTTCCGAATCGAGGAGTGATTCGCTTTGGGAAACGAGGGAATCTGAGCCCGAGATACATTGGACCGTTTGACATTCTAGAGAGGGTTGGCGAGGTAGCCTACCGCTTAGCCTTGCCGCCATCCTTGGAAGGAGTTCACGATGTCTTCCATGTGTCGCAGCTTCGTCGGTACATTAGCGATCCATCTCATGTTGTGGATTTCTCGAAGATCACCGTTCGCCCCGATCTGACGTATGACCAGCAGCCAGTGCAAATTTTGGACATGCGTTAGAAGTCACTCCGGAACAAGACAGTCGATCTTGTTAGGGTGATGTGGCGACACGGCTCGCCAGGAGAGTCTACTTGGGATAGAGAAGACGAGATGAGAGAGCGTTACCCACTTTTGTTCCCTGACACGTGAGTGTTAGGAAATTCCGAGGGCGGAATTTTTCTTTAGGTGGGGAGGATGTAACGACCGGTTTTTGTAATGACTATTATATAAATAATATTGGGTGTTCTCTTCTTGTGTGCTTTTCCCTGTCTGACGTTCTTACGTTAAGCTTCATAGTGTCCTTATCCTAGAGCTAGAGCGATCCTAGAGGCCATAGGAATCTTCCCGAAGCTTCGCGCTACGATTCGACACTTTTCGTGCATATTAGTTGGTTCATGAAGGAGAGCCAACCGACTAGATTGCAATCTAGTCGGTCGGCAACACTTCACAGACCGGCTAGTTCTTCTCAGAAATTTTTCGACTGAGTTACTGTTTACAATTAGTCGGTCTAAGCACATTCATCGACCGACTAGTTGTGAAACTAGTCGGTCAAGACTTGTTCTCAGACCGATTTGTACAGAGTACCTTTTTGTCGGCTGAGTTACTGTTTACAGTTAGTCAGTCAAAGAACAACTATCGACCGACTAGTTGGGAAACTAGTCGGTTAGAGTTCTTCTCAGACCGACTAACTGTCAGTACTCATTATCTATCTTATTCAACCTTTAGTCGGTTCATGAACGTTCACCAACCGACTAGATCCCAAACTAGTCGGTCGACGGGTCTTCACAGACCGACTAACTCTGCCTTCCCTGTACCAACCCTGTTCACTGTTTGATTTTAGTCGGTGTCAGTTGGGCGACCGACCGACTAGATCCCAAACTAGTCGGTCGACTACTCTTCACTGACCGACTAAATTGCCCAGCAAACCTAGGTTAAGTCGTAGCCGCCGCACCCTTTCTTTATTTAAATCCCATACGTTTTTCATTTCTTCTTCACTTCTCTTAGCCGATTCTCTTCCCCAATCATCCCCCAACCTTCCTCTTGCCGTTTTTCATCCTCCCGAGCCTCGTCTCACCCTCCGTTGCGCCGGCGATCACCCCGCGAGCCACCGGCCAATCTCCAAAAACTCCAAAATCCTCTTTTGCTCCAGATTTGCCCTAAATTCCCCATTCTCCAGATCCATTTTAGATCAGCAGCAGGAGATCCTTTCAGCTGCAACTTCTCCCTCGGTTCGCTCTTCCGTTGTCGTGCTAAGCTTGGTTTGGCGACGGCAACCCGGAGATCGTCGAGATCCTCTTTTACCTGCAGTTCGTAGGCATCGTGATCGTCATTCTTTCGCTACAAATACGGTTAGTAGATCTACCTTTAATCTCCCCATAACCCTCACCGTAATTTAGAAAAACCTAATAAAAATTGATTACTAGACGTTATAGGATTCCAATACAAAAATATGGATTAGATCTTGATTCTAATTTTCTGTTTTGCCAAAAACAGCGAACCCTAATTCCCGTAGAGTAGCATTTTGTGTGACTACTCCCATCAATCAACAAACCTCGGTATCAGGCAAGTGAAACTTGCCAACCTTTGCTTTAGGCCATGCTTTAGGCCATTTCTTTGCTTTTAGCGTGAAAGAGACTAGACCGTGAAATGATAGCGGTCTAGGTGCAAATCCAAATTCTAGCTTGACAACGAAGCTAGAATTGCCCTTGTCATGTCATGTCATGCATTTGCCTGTCTCGTTTAATTTCTTTAACGGTACGCAATTTAAATTGAATATCTGCCATGCATTGCATCCTTTACATGCCATTTGATTTGTATGTTGCATCGTAGCACACGCTACCAAATACATGTACAATCCATGTTTCCGTGTTACCGGCTAGGCACCCGTTATGCCGGCATAACCCTACGCCATCCTTGTTAAAAACACTTCCTGGCTCGTGATCCAGAAGCGAGCATTCCGTGTTCCGGGGTAAAGCCCTGGCTCGATACACGTGGAGGGGTAGGGATAAATGGTCACTTGAGCATAAGAGTTGGCCTATACAGCCACTCTAGCCAAAGGGCGGAATCTCTGTGCATGACGTGCTTACAATACTTGTACTTGTCCTTGTAAATGTTTACTTGCCCATGCCATGTTTTTACCGGCCATGCTTTAAATCATGCCATGTCATAAACTGCTGTTTATTTTGCTTGTTGTTCACCTTGCATAACATGTCATGTTATACCATACTCTAGAACTGCTAGGTTGTTTTTACTTTCTTTAGTTTCCTTGCACAAGTCTTGTAGACTTGCTGACATGTGCCCATTCTCTTTGGGTGTCGCATGTTAGTTGCTGAGCCAGAGATTGCTGTTGAGGGCGACGAGTTCGTGGAGTTCGTGCCCGATCCTGTTGTTGACGTGGAGTACGAGGACACCCGCGACCAGTCTTAGTTCCTTCGCAGTTCTTGTTAGTTGGTGTTGTTTGTCGGTGAGTAGCACCATTTTGTTAGTCGTTTCTTGTTGGCCATGCTGGGCCTTTTCGTTTGGACTCTTTTTGTTTGCCTGGTGGCTTTTCTGCGGTTGTTGAATTTTATCTGGACATTGAGATTATAATTTTATATTATTGCCTCTTCTATTATTCTTGTCTTTGTTCCGTGTCACATTACATGGACCTGCTACTTTATGTTAATTGACGCTTATCGGACTTGCGGCTTTGTAGCTTCAAGTCTGAGCGGACCTTCTTACGCTTCGCCTCCATATTTTTGGGAAGCGGGGCGTGACATCGTTCGTAGATTGACTTCTGGCCATCTTCTTTACGAGTCACGTACATATATTCAATGTTTTCTTCATCTCTAGTTTCTAAGTGATATCCGTTAAAACGAATATCTTTGAAACTTAAGAGATTTCTGTTAGATTTTGGAGAGAATAATACATTTTGTATTTTAAGTCTTGTGTTATTTGGGAGCAATATGATTGCTTCCTTAGATCCTTCGATTATGTTGGACAGTCCTGAAATCGTAATAACAGGACCGTCATATTTGTTTAAGCTATAAAAATAGCATGGATTGCGAAGGATAGTGTGTGTTGTGGCACTGTCCACTAGGCACTCATACTTCATCTATATATAAGCAAAATGAAAATTTATTTAAGTAAATGAAAAACTGACATTTAAATAAAAGTGCTTTCAAATCAAACTACAGATGAAGCTACAGAAATTTAAATGCATAGATATAAGATAGGGCTCAATCGAACAGGTCGTCATTTTCGAAATCTTTTGCAGTGAACTTGGTGAGCAGTTGAACAGCTGCCAAGTTTGTTTCAGGCTGCGACTTCTGGCTTGCCTGATACAGATCCTGGAGGTGCCGAGGAGTGCGGCAGTTTCTGGACCAATGTCCAGTCATGCCACATTTATGGCATTTATCCTCCCAGTTCTTCTTAGGAATAGACACTGGATCAGTGTTCTTACACTTCCATGTGAAGTTTCTCTTCCCTTTGTTGTTGTTGTTGGTCTGGGGTGGTGCTCCTCTTGCTGGCTTCATGACAGCTTTTCCTTTGTTCTTTCTAGCCTGCTTCTTGTTTTTCCACTTCTGGGGAGAAACATGGTGGGCTTCAGGGATAGGGGCAATACCAGTAGGTCGCAAATTATGAGTAGCAAGTAGTAAATCTCTATTCTACTCTGCCCTAAGAAGGTAAGAGATCAAATCAGAGAACTTCGTGAAGTTGCGTTCATGATACTGTTGCATGAGGATTGCATCTTTCTCGTGAAATGATGTAAATATCTTTTCCAACATGCGATGATCAGTCACTTCTTCACCGCACAACTTTAGGCTTGTGGTGGTATTATGAAGTGCTGAGTTATACTCAGCAACGGACTTATAGTCCTGAAGTCTGAGGTTTTCCCACTCATAACTGGCACGTGGTAATATGACATCAATTTGATGTTTATAACGTGCCTCCAGCGCTTGCCACAACTCCAAAGGGTCTTCAACCATTAAGTATTCGGCCTTTAAGGTCCAATCTATGTGTCTCCTGATATAGATAATGGCTTTCACCTTATTTATGTCGGAGACACCGGTATGAAAACTGCTAGATGGATGTGCCACTTCAGGGGCACTGCTAGCAGGTGTCTCGGCCACTGCATGGGCCAGAATCGAGTGGAGAAGTACCATTGAACGCAAGTGGAACTCAGGTCCACTCGCCAGCTAAGATAGTTCTTTCCCACTGGATCAAGAACCTCGAAATCAACGCTTGCCAATTTTGTAATTTTAATCTATGCAATTAAAATAAGCATGTATTAATAATTAAAAATCATGCTTGAAAGAAATAAATAAGAATAAAATGTGGGGATCGGCCAGATACCGAAAACATAAACTCTCCAATGTCCATAGTACAGTTCATAAAGCAGATAAAGAAAAATACAATTTGGAAACCCTTTTGGGTCCTAGCAATATGCAATCTTCTCCTCCATCTTCATAGGTGGTAAAACCGATCCTTGGCATTTTACATAAATTCCTCACTACAAATTTCTCTCAGAAAAGAAAAAGAAATTACAAAGAGAAGGAATAAAATAAAAAGGGTATCAAAAACTGGCCTATCCCAAAAATCGCATTTTGACTTATTTAAACAACCACGCAGTTATATATGCTACAGGAAAATAATAATAGCACAATATCACAGACATTACAAAAATCATCAAGCTCAAAATATTGGATAAAACAATTTTATTTAAGTTAAAAGGATTAGTTGGACTACGAGGAAACGTCATTCATCTTTAGGTTAGGTAACTAAAAACAGAGCGGTCTCAGGATCCGTTTAACCAATTTAACTTAAATTAATTTATTGTTAAAGAGATTCAAAAGAAACAGATAAAATAACATAATCCGCAAGTACGGAAAATCAGGATTCTAAATCATTTTAATTTTTGTCCTAGCTTGTTAGTGGCCTGGGGGCAAGAAGTGGGCTACAGGCCCGATATCAAAATAATACTCATATTAATTGGCAATGTTATTAACTGGGCTTCTGGCCCAATAAATAGCCAAACTAATTTATTATTCAGTTTTGGGTTGCAGGCCCATGGGCTGTAAAATTTAAAATTAAATTTAACACAAGCCCTAAAAACAAACGTTAGGGTATTAGTTAAGGAATGTTAAAAGCCCCCAACCCTTCATCTAACAGATCATGTCCCCCCTCTCCTATCTACATAAAACAGCCTACGCGGCCGACACAAGTGGGCGGCGGCAAGACAGAGGATCCCCCCGTCCGGGGGGTGCGGCCGGCAGAGAGCCACGGCCCCCATGGGTGGACGTACAGAGAGCCCCCCGTCGGGGGGCGGCGCACAGAGAACCCCCCCCCCCCCCCCCCCCCCGCCCGGGGGGCTGTCGCACAGAGGACCCCCGGGGGGGCGGTCGTATAGAGATCCCCCCCGCCAGGGGGCTGTCGCATAGAGGACCCCCCGGGGGGCTGTCGCACAGAGGACCCCCCGGTCGAGGGGGGCAGTCGCACAGAGATTCCCCTCGGGGGGCTGTCGAACAGAGGACCCCCCCCCCCCCCCCCCCCGTCGGGGGGTGGAGCGACAGCGCCCCCCCCCCCCCCCGGTCCGGGGGGAGGGGCGACGGAGAGACAGTGGCCCCCCTCCCGTCCGGGGGGCGGCCATCAGGGCGCCCTCAAACGCGGGGGGAGGAGATGAACAGTTTATTTAATTTTTTAGAGTGAATATTAATCAGAATATTGCAGATTTATGCAAGCCTATAGAGAAGCTTTGTTAAAATCATAGCAAAATATTTGTTTGTAATTATCTACGGGATCGAAAAATATTGCCTTTAGATCAAAAAATCTAGGGACGATCGTAATAAAAAATCCATAGATCGAAATCCCCGCTCCCGATACACGTAAAAGATAGCAGCAATGGTACCACGCAAGCCGAAACGGATCGCTGCAACAGTAGATTCCTTCGTGCTTAGGAGGTTAATTTGAGGGGATACAGGAAGCTCAAAAAATGAGAGCTTCGGTACTGATAACGTGTTATAACTTGGAGAAAAAGAGTAACCATGGCTCAACACCATGGTTCTATATTAATTCATTTCATATGGAATATGAAAGGGTATGAACACCAAAGGTCCCCATTACTCCAACAAGTGGAGAGTAATGGAGGGATAAAGTGGCATCCCTCACTCACAACAAATCACTATTAGTCAATGATAATAAATGAGATTAGGTGGGCATTAATTGTAATTAGGTTATTGTCTTTGACTAATCGTAGAAAGGTCTTGGCCTAAATCACATGGGCTGCTAATCAAGTTTAGTTAAAAAAATTAGGGTAGTAAAAATAATTAGTAAAAGTTATTAGGGTTAAATAAAACATTAAATAGTACGAAATTACGATTTTTCCCCTGGAGTTAAACGCCTCCGAAAAATTACAAAAACATACCCACGGGTTCGTATTGTCACGAGGATCGCGAATACGAGATCCATTTAGTAATCTGAGTTACGGAGATACGAGTTTTAGGCCAAAACATTTAGGAAGCGGGTTTGTGGTTTCTCTATTGATTTGACTTCAGAAAATTACGAAATTAAAATGGAAAGCCCTAAATGATCATAGAACGACAGTGTAGAAGTTTGAAAATGTTTGATAATGTTTATATAGAAAATTAATTCATTAAGCCAAAATAGTAATAATTGAAAATGAATTTTATCAAATTATTTAGAGGTATTTGATGAAACCCAATCTTACTAAAATACCTCATAACTAGTCTGATACTTCAAAATATTTTTACAAGAAATTTTTTGAAATCATAAAAGTCCTGACGAACTATTATAAAATAGTTTTAAAAAATTGAAAATAGGTTACATACATAAATTGCTGTGTTGATGAAAACAAGCCGTTACAGAGGGCGTGACGTCAGAGGTTGGGTGCTTGATTAAGGATGCTCCTTCAATGACACCACATAGAGTGTACTTTACGACCTTCCATGAAGGGCGTAAGAGTACAGCCCTATTGGGTGACGACCAAGCTTGTAGCACTGCATGCATCGGGACAGTTTGGATAAAGGTATATGATGGTGTTACACGTGACATCAACAAGGTACGCAATGTTCCCGACCTAAAGCGTAACCTCATATCGCACGAATTACTCGAAGCCTAGGGCTGCTGAGTAACAATGGAGAATGGTTCTCTGAGGGTAACCTGAGGAGCTATGACCGTGATGAAGGGCAAGCATAAATACAACCTCTGCTATTTGGATGGTTAGTTTGTGACTAACACAGCAGCTCTGACCCGTGAGGCCAACACATACGACTCGCTTTTTTGGCACATGTGTCTAGGTCATGTTGGAGAAAAATATTTGCAAAAGCTTATCGTTGGAGATCATTTAAGAGGAGTTAAGAGTAAGAAGATCGGGTTTTGCAAGCATTGTGTCTTTGGAAAACAAACACAAGCTTCTTTTGGGACGACCATCCATAATACGAACGGATCGCTTGCCTATATTTATACCGACATATAGGGGCCGAGTAGTTCGGCCTCATTGGGAGGTAAACGCTACTTTGCATCTTTCATTTATGATTACTCACGCATGGTTTGGGTGTTTCCTCTGAAGTCAAAAGACCAAGTTCTAAACACGTTCATAGAGTGGAAGAAGCTGGTTGAGACTCAAACAGAGTAGAAAGTTAGGCGGATCTGAAGTGATAACGGTAGAGAGTATAGGTCAGAGCTCTTCCAAAAGTTCAATAGATCTGAAGGGATTCAGAGACACTTCACCGTCAGTGGTGTTGGATCATGTCGATGGCAAATAACATGAGAAGGGAGGGTTAAATAATGTTGTATGATTTAAACTTTTTCAACAATTATCAATACATAACAAATATCACTTCTAATGTTGCCTAAGGAACCAGTAGAGTGATCTACACTTGGTCCTTAATCAACATGATGATCTTAAGATAAATATAAGATGAGATTCAAAGATCAAAAGAAAAATAAAGGAGATCTCACAACGGAATAAATAATACAATTGACGTGCGTTTATATTTCATATACTTACGCACATTTTCTTCCGTGTTTTTCCGTATTTTACCGCCGTCTTTTATTCATTTTCTCGTGTTTTCTTGTTTTCTTTCACTTTTCCATGTTTTCCGTGTTTTGCAGGAGTTTGCTGGCATTTGGGGCATAAAACGATGATATCATGTGTCCCCGGAGCAACGGGAGGAGTCACGCTTGATCCAGGGGGTCAAACGACGAAGATTGCATCTTTCAGCCCCTCACCCGGTCGGTTGGTCATCTCCAACCGATCGGGTGATGCACGTGTGCACCACCCGGACGCAGCTTGGAGCTCACGAGAAGTCACCCGGTCGGTTCAGTGACCGGGTCAAAAGCTCAAAGTCTCTGGAATTCGGAGCTGATTGCCAACCGATCGGGTGACCTTCACCCGATCGGTTCACGGTGGTGTGACGAGAGAGCCACACCAAGGTCTGGGGGCATCCATAGAATCGAAGACGTCGACAAATTGTCAAGCAAGTTTGACTTGCTGTCAACCCAGATCTCCGCATTGATGGTAGGCACCAGTGGCGCCGGTACACAACAGATTGCTGCGGTAGAATCTGATGTTTTTGGGGAGTTCGACGGTGGTGACATCTCACCACCGTTGGATCAGGCGAGCGCATTATTTTACAATCCTACAGGGAATGCGCCTTCTCCACCACGAACCAACTCAAATCCGGCCTACTCTCCAAACAACCGGAATCATCCGAACCTTAGTTACTGGGCACCTTATCAACAGCCGGCTCAGCAACAACAGCAGATATATCAGCCGGCTAGGCCCCAGCAGCGATTTCAGCAGCAGCAATATCAGCAGCAACAACCACCACAACAGTATCAACAGTATGCTCCTAGGAATCAGTAACCCACCCAGCAGCAATACGGCCAGCAGAGGGCCATTTCTCCGGTTGAGTCCCTCCTGACTCAATACATGGCCAATCAGGAGAAAATAAATCTGAAGCTGGAGATGGGACAAAGAGTCCTCACTGATCAGGTGACCCAGCTGGGGTTGCAAGTGGCGAACCTTCAGAGACCGCAGAATCTTTTACCGCCACAGCCTGAGGTGAACCCGAGGGGGGTAAATCGGACCTTGGCGCTCACGCATGAGCATGAGAACGTGTCCACCATCGTCTTGAGGAGCAGAACGCAAATACCTATGAGAGAACCCCCCAAAGGACCTGAAGCACCGTTGGTCGTGGAACGACCAACTGAGAAATTAAATGACGAAGGTGCTTCGTCACCAAAGCCAACTACTCCAGAGGGAGTTCACAGTGAGGAGAAGAAGAAGGATGAGGAAGGGAACCCAAGAGTGTTCAAGCCCGTTGTGCCTTTCCCACAACGGCTTGCCAAAGCCAAAATCGATGAGAAGTAAGGTAAATTCTTTGCCATGGTGAAAGATATGAACTTACAAATCCCCTTCCTCGAGGCCATCGAGACAATCCCCTCATATGCCAAATTTCTTAAAGACTTGGTGACACGGGGATCTAGAAAATAGAAGGTCGTGTTAACGGCGGAGTGCAGCGCACTCATTCAGCTCGCAAATCCGCCCAAGCTCAAGTACCCCGGAAGTTTTTCCATCCCTTGCTCTATTGGGGAAGTGCAAATCCAGAGGGTGCTCGTCAATCTAGGCGCAAGCGTCAGATTAATGCCCCTATCGCTGTACAAGAGAATAGGGATGGGAGACTTAGAGCCCACCGACATGACATTACAACTTGCTGACCGTTCGGTTAAGTATCCAGTGGGAGTAGTGGACGACCTCCCCGTCGATGTGAAAGGAGTACATGTACCGGTTGATTTTGTGGTGATGGACATGCCGAAAGACAAGCATACCCCAATTATTCTTGGACGGCCCTTTATGGCAACCGCCGGAGTTTTGATAGACGTGAAGAACGGGAAGCTTTCCCTCAATGTGGGCCAAGAAAGAGTCGAATTTGACTTAGGCTTGTCGATGAAGCATCCAAATCCCCCGGACGATCCTAGTATCAGTATGCTAGAGAATGAAGAAGATAGAGCTGTTGAAACAAGTGCCTGGGAAGTGCTCTCGAGGAATCCCCCCGATAGCTTGGGGGACCTTGGAGAGCAAGTTGGCTCCCCAAAGAATGATGTTGCTAATGAGGAGGTCGCGCGACATGTGATCCCTCCCGGATTCCCTAAGTCTCCTCCTACGAGGAGAAAAGGAAAAGAACCCATGGACCTCACCGGTGATGAGGTCCGGATCCTGAAAAAGATGGCGGTAGACGCCAATTTGAGGGAGAAGCCCCCGGATCCTGTTGACAAATGGAGGGTAGTTGAGCAAATCTTTTTACAGCCGCCGACTACACCAATGGCCACAAGCTCTGGAGCTGACGAGATGCCGGAATTCGGGCATCACCCGTATCGCCCACCATGAACATCATCAACGGGCGTCGAGCTAAACGATGTTAAACAAAAGCGCTTCATGGGAGGCAACCCATGCTCTAAACTTTTACTTCCGCTTTTTAGGACTTTTTCTTAACTTTATTTTATCTATTTTTATAAATAAATCCAGCCGCAACAACTTCCGTCGTGAAACTTAGGCGATTTTTGGGTTTTTGCAGAAAACAAGGCCCCAACCGATCGGGTGATAACTCACCCGATCGGTTGGGACGTATCAGCTAACAGCCATGTCTGTCACCAAACGAACCGACCGGGTGGAGAAAGAACAGACCGAGTGAACAGACCGGGTGACCTGGGGAAACTCTCGGGAAAATTTCAGAATTTATCAACCGACCGGGTGACAAAAAGTGAGACCGGTTGAGGGACCGGGTGAGAAACTCTAAACTCTCGGGAAAATGTGTGGAGCGGTCAACCGATCGGGTGACAACTCACCCGACCGGTTCACCTGTAGCAACTCTTCAGCCAAACTTTTCGACCACGAAGTCAACCGGTCGGGTGATAACTCACCCGACCGGGTCGACTTAAATCCCTATAAATAGCCGTCGCTGCCCGTTCGTTCCGCCCTCGCCATTTTCGAATCCCAGACCGACGTTTCACCTCCTCCTCTTATGCATGACCTCGTTCTTCCCCTAAATCAACCCCAATCGACCCCCCCATCTCCCTATCCATCTCTCCATCGATTTCTCTCCATTCTCCTCGATTCCACCTGCACACAAAACCCTAACTTTCACCCATTCTCCCCAAATTTTGAAACTTACTGAAGAAATTGTCGCGGCTTCACAACGTGCTCCTATCGAGTAGCATCGGGGCGTCTACGAGCAACGATCTTCATCTCATTTGGGTAAACTCGCTCCTTAGCTCAATTTTAATTTTGCCCCAAATATTCCATTTGCTCGTTGGTCGTGTTTGTGTTTATTCATCGTATTTTGCATACTCACACACACACACACGACTCCCGCACAATGCCTCCCCGCCGTGTTAAGCCCACCGACGCCAGCTCTTCCAACCCTAGGCCCACCCGTCGTGCTCGTCGCACACAACCCCCCGCTCAACCCACCACCACCAATCCATCTACCACCCCCACTCACCGCTCCCCCGCCTTACGTTGACGATCCCGAATACGGGAAGTCATTCCAAGACGACGACGAAGCCGACCGATTCACGGCCATGATCCTCCTAGTTGGACAGAGTGGTCGGGTAACTCAGGAGTCCGTCGACCGAGACCTCCCCTTTCTTCAAAGCTTCATTCGCCACATCCGTGAAGACCCACCGATGTCTCCGAGCTCCACATTCCACCCCCCACGACTCCTGGTCCCCAGCACATGCCCCCATCACCACCCCCAGTGGGTGGTGCCCCTGCTTGATTTTTTCCCATCCCGCTGTTGTCCTCCCCTATGTTTGTGCCCATCTGTCTTTGCGGGGCTCTGCTTTGTCACTATCAGGGGGAGGACCCATTCACGTGTCACATCACTTCCTTTTTATTTCTATTTCTTTTCTCTTTGTTTTTTCTGACCTCCCCCTTGCATTTCGCTGCACTTTCACGATCATATTTTATTTGCTAGCACTGTCATGTCTAGCTTGGGGGATGTCTATTTTACTGTGTTGTCCTGTTTTGTTTTCTCTTTGTTTGTGTATGCTTGTTTTACTTTTTGTCGTGTCATGTCGTGTGGTTTGATCGTGTCGTGTCGTGTAGTTTGTTCTTTTTCCTTCTTTATTTTTCTATTTTCGTGTCGTGTGGTTTGATCGTGATTTTTCTTTATTTTCATTTTCGTATCTGTGTTTTTCTTATTTTTCATTTCTTTTTGTGTCGGTGCGTATTCCCCCCATTTTCATTGCCCTCCCCTACTCACTCTTATTGCATTGAGGGCAATGCAAGCTTCAGCTTGGGGGGAGTCGCACTTTGTGCGTCATTTGAGTCTTTCTTTTTCGTTTTTGTGTCGTTTTCATCGTGTTTTTAATTTTTCCTTTCTTCTTTTTATCTCTTTCTCCTAGAAATGAACCCTATGATGAATTGCCACAAAATCACACACACCTAGCATAGCATCGATAATCACACTCACTAACCCTAGGATATCGAGTCCCCTGCATTTCACGCATCGTGGGTCCACTTAGTTTTTTTGTGAGTCTGTGTGTCATGCCTAGCCGTGTGGTGTGCTTCTACTTTGTGATTTACTTTATATACCTGTCCAGGAATGACCCCTAGATTACCATGTTTCGATATGAATATGCGGCACTTATTTCTACTGTCAGCTTCTTCTGCATGCTATATATATCGTACGCTTAATTTCGCATGTGTCGGGATTCCACAATTAAGGACTAGGATAACCCATTTAGCCCATGCTCTATTTAGTGAGAATAGCTTCCTTTGCCCAAGTGTTTAGATTCCGACTTCTTTTTTGTTTTACTTGGTGCAAATCCCCTCGCCGTGTACCGTTCTCCCACTTGGGAGAGTACACATGTGTATAGCCAAAAAACCCCAAAAATCCAAAAAAAAGGAGAAAAGAAAAGAAAAACCCAAAAAGACGAGAAATGAAAAAAGAAAAAAAATTGTATACCCAAACAAAAAATCCAAAAAAAATACAAAAACCCAAAACCCAAAAAAATTCATGTGTGAATATTTTCCTACTTGCCGAGAATAAAGGGAAGGCGAGAATTTGCACCGAGTGTTCTTCTCCACATTATCTCAACCCCCCATCGGTTTCGAAAACACTTGGCTTAGGAACTTTTTAGCTAATATCTAGGCTATAGTGGTGTGATTTCCTTAACCTTAGTTGTGAAGTCCCTGACGCATGATATGTTTCGATTCTCTCTATTCTCATGCATGCTTGAACTATATATTCGCCGCTTTATTCGAATCGAATCGATATTTGGGTCATTTCCTGGGTTTGTGTATATCAAGCTTTATTTCACATCGTAGATAGTGACACCGACTGCTAGCGCACGACCACACTCACTCGCGCTTCACCGCGTGGGCCCATGTCACTTATTTGCACTCGTATTCCAAGGTTTAGTGATGTGATTTGGCGTTTGCTTGCTTGGTGTGTCGATTTTGATTTTGTTGGCCCTGACGGGCGATCTAGGATATAGAGTTTTCTTTTTCTCTCTTTCCCTCTATTTTTCCCCTCCGAGCTCCTAGTATCACTCGTCTTCCTCGAGGACGAGGACGAGTTCAGCTTGGGGGATTTTGACGTGCGTTTATATTTCATATATTTACGCACGTTTTCTTCCATGTTTTTCCGTATTTTACCGCCGTCTTTTATTCGTTTTCTCGTGTTTTCTAGTTTTCTTTCACTTTTCCATGTTTTCCGTGTTTTGCAGGAGTTTGCTGGCATTTGGGGCATAAAACGATGATATCATGTGTCCCCGGAGCAACGGGAGGAGTCACGCGTGATCCAGGGGGTCAAACGACGAAGATTGCATCTTTCAGCCCCTCACCCGGTCGGTTGGTCATCTCCAACCGATCGGGTGATGCACGTGTGCACCACCCGGACGCAGCTTGGAGCTCACGAGAAGTCACCCGGTCGGTTCAGTGACCGGGTCAAAAGCTCAAAGTCTCTGGAATTCGGAGCTGATTGCCAACCGATCGGGTGACCTTCACCCGATCGGTTCACCTGTAGCTGAATTTCAACAGCCAAGACACGAAGATCCAACCGGTCTCCTCACCCGGTCCGCACCAAGATCCAACCGGCCGGCACCAAGATCCAACCGACCGCATCCAAGATCCAACCGACCGGTTCATCCTGACCGGGTGAAACCCCGCATTGCGCTGTAATTTTGTGAAGCGGCTCACCCGACCGGTTGACTTGTCAACCGGTCGGGTGATGTCGTTTTCTATAAATAGAACCCTAGGTTTTCAAGATTCGGGAGTTGGTTATTTTTTACTATTTTCTTCATTTTGTGACCGCTGTAATTTTCCAGTTTTTGTAAGTTTTCGGATCTTTGTAAAACTTTAGTATTATCTTAATTGATTTACTACCATTGCATTTCTATTGTCTGATTATGATTTTGACGGTCCATTTTCATTTAGATCGCTTTTTAATGAATATTTGTGAGTAGTTCCCAAATCTGGGATTTTGGCGGAAATCCCTTCGGGGGCTCTTCCCGATGCGTCCATAGGGTTAGGAAATCGATAGGGATTAGGAATCTAACGGTTACGCGGGTTGTTTTATTGTCATCGGCGGGAAAAAGAACGCCTTTGACCGTTGGGCCAAGGGGGAAAAACTTGGCGGTTGACTCCCTAGCCATAGCTCACGCCCTTAGCGTAGACGCCGAATCCTAGCACGTGGAAGCGGCAGGATAAGACTTTGGGAGTTATCGTTGCGAGCTTAGTGCTCCCGGAGTCGATCAGTGTTAATGGACACGGGAGTGCCCACTGATCGAACCCAGGAAGTCCGGCGTATCATCCTGGGCACCGATCGGAATATCGGGCCCATGGGATGCCGGTACCACTTTCAGAGGTAACGTCTCACCATTAGACCCTAATTCCGATCACCATCCTACCCGTAGGCCGTACCGACGAAGTCGCTCGTTGGGGTGGAAACCAAAGTCCCGGGTTTTTCCTTCATATTGTCTACACCTTGCATTCCTTTACCGTGACAACCCATCTTTCGATCCGGGCTAGCTCGCCCACGGGGTGATTTTGATCCTCTTTGACACAAGCACATCCACGCCTCCTTGAGTTCGTGTAACGACCTGCTCTCGGGGGCCCGTTACTTATTTGGTTTATTCGCAGGTTCCGCAGTTTACCAGTGAAATTAGCATAGCCACAACTCAGAGATGTACCACAATACTCAAACCAGCTTACAGGCATTATTACAGTCCAATTTAAAGTACAACAACAACCAGCACTCTCTCTCACAAATACAAGAAGGAAGTACTGAAAGGAAATGCGGAAAAGGAAATACACTGTACAACACACACGCCAACAGAAAAGTAACTAAAACTCTGCCGCCTCTGGGTCAATGTAGGCTCCTCGATCTCTGGTGCAATCTTCTCGATCAGGTCTTTGTCTACCGGTGCCATAAATGGAACCGAAGGTAAGTCACAACAATTCTAGCGATAGGAAAAGAGGAGTGCACGAATATGGAGCAGTCTATAGTAAACAAGTGCGGAAAGTAAAGCAGCGACAGACAAGCATGCAAGTGCGATAAGTAAAGTACATCTGTCAAGCATGCAAGGGTGACAAGTAAAGTAAAGGTGACCGAGCAATGATAATAGCAATAACCATGATGATATCAATTACAATAGCAATGACGATATCAATGATAATAGCAATAGGGAGAGTAATTGTGCCTAGCCTAGTTCGTGACTTATAATGCGGGGTGCAATGAGCAACCAAGAGGCCACCTCTTACCACGGGTGCTACCCGGGCGAACTATGCTATGAATACTATGAATACTATGCAATAATCTGTGATCTGTGATGGTTGTCACCGGCTACTATGATGGGTTGCTAGAACCCGCACGGTGACAACAAAGGCTGGACTAGTCGCTCCCGCACCCTCGCTATTATAAGTTACCCCAAAACCCAATGTCTGGTGCATGTTACCGTACTTTGCAATTTTACGAGTCATTTACCATTCTCACATTTCCAGTTACAATCTTTCTGTCAAGCATGCCAATAATCTGTTTAGGTCAATAACTGTTCCGAGACTAGGTGTCAAGTCCTATGTTCATACGAGTACACTATCTATATTTCTAAGGGTAGAATTTACTGTGACTTACACTTTCGGGATCGTCGTAGCAAGACGAGGATGGAGTTAGAGCGCGAGGATTGGTACCTGCAACCATATGAGATCATCGGTTAAAGATTACACTATTTTCTATCTATTTAACTTAACGTTTGTATTTCTTTTATTATAGCCTAAAACGGGTCAAAACACGGACTAATAATTTTTTAGGAGTGCTAGTTGCGAAAAATATAATTAGAGTAAAGAAAGATGTAATAATATTACTTACTTCTGTCCATTACTTTATAAGTAATATTAGAATTTTAAGTGATAATTATTAACATGCTATTGAATTTATTACATATCTGAAACATAAGTAAACATTAACTTTTAATCCATGAATTAGGATAGATCAAGCATTATTTTTAATATGATAAAAATGATTAATGGAAGATGGTACCCACCAAACTAAGTACCCATCTTTCCACTGCTGCACTTATTTCATGTTGTTCCACTAGCCAAGAATGAGGATGAACGAACAGATGTGGGAATTCTCACATAATTTTCATATTTGAACCTATCAGTAGTGGTTTGATATTAACTAACAAATAAGTGGATCCATTCTTGAACTTGACAGTGTACACCTCTTCGATGGGAGCATTTTATTATTAATTGAGAAATGATACCTTCTACTTAGAGAAACATACCACTTCGAGCGCGTCTTTCGCATGGTCAACAGCATGGCGGAAGAGCGCGTCGGCTTCGGTGGGAGGTGTCAGTCATCGGAGGTAGTGGCGTGGGTCGAGTTATGGAGCGGAGCTCGGTGCGCAGCTCAGGGGGTAACAGTGGCAAAGGGGGAGCTTGGGAAGAGAGCTTCGTCATTTGGGCATTTCGTCGAACGGTTGTCGGCTCGGGATGGAGGCGGAGCAGCGGCCTCGGCGCAGAGGAGGAGGCGGACTCTCAGTGTGGACGGGCGGAGTGGCGGTGGGCTCGGCAGCTCGGTGGGTTCGTCGGGGCGGGGGCCGCTTGCAGTTGCGGCGTCCTAGAAACGGCGGTGGTGTCCTCGAAACGGTGGCGGCGTCTGTGCACAACATTCGAAAAATAAGCATTCTATTAGGAAAATTTTGGGAGCATTTGTTTTTCGTCCCCACATAATTCTTACTTGTGGACTTAGACTTAGACTTCCCCACATAATTCTTACTATGCACAACATCCGAAAAATAAGCATTCATATACATTTGTTTTTCGTCCATGCTTGTGTCCTTTGGGCTCCAAATAGTGAAAATTTTGGGAACCATCATCCTATTGGGTGCATGCGTGCGACGTTGATTTCTACGTGATGCATGTTGTGGATAGGCATACGGGACATGATGGAATGGTGCACGACGAGAATTATTCATATGATGTGGTGGGTGTACATATGCATGTGTGGGAACACGTGCGTGAGGGTGTCTCACATGGTGTGCACGTGCCCGAGAATGTGTTGCATAAAAATCATCATATGTGTGAGCCGGTGGAGTAGGACGTGTGTTCCTACGTGGCATGTTATTGGTGTACATGTAGGCATGCCCCTTCTTTGGAGGTCCACCCAAAGTGGGTTTCTTTCCGAAAGAGGGTGTGGACGAGGTGGAAGCACCATTGGTAGATGAACTACCAATAGAGTGTTTGCTCCCACTCGTTGAGGCTTCAGAAGTTGGCCTAACAAAAGTAGTGACCGACTTGGATGAATTTCCCATCATATACCCCAAGCCAATGTGGTGTTTGGCCGGAAGTAAATCTTTTAGGATATTATCCAAATGGCCCTTACCCTTGTTGAATTTGTTGATTCGGCCCCATGTGTCATCATATTTCTCTTTGAGAGAACGCAAAGAAGTATCCAAAGTGGATATTTGCGATGTGAGCACATAAACACGAGATTTAAGATTCTCGTTCTCAATACTCAAAGTCGAGTTTTGAGAAGTTAAATCCGCTATCTCATGTTCTTCCGCATCCTCAATGCTAACATGTTCAAGTTTAGATTTGAGATTCACAATCTCATTTCTTAACTCTTCAACAACGGTGTCGTTGTTGGTGATGACATTCTTTGGCGATGGTTAAATGCTAGCTAGGTCATCTTTTACCTTAGTATATCTATTTACTAACTTAGTGTATTATGACCAAAGTTGAGAGTTAGCATTTCTAAGATCATCCATCGATACCTCATCGCTTTCGTCATCACTATCATCGGAAGAGGAGGATCCTTGATCGTGCTCCTCTCTTGCCATGAAACACATGTGCGCTTGCTCCACGTGCTCATCGTCCGACTCACCGCTTGAAGAATCATCGGAGTCGGTGAAGGTAGCTCCGACAAGTCCCTTCTTGTTTCCTTTCGTGTACTTCTTGGACTTGTCATACTTTGGCGCCTTCCACTTCTCCTTTTGCTTATTGAGGGGACACTCCGCTTTCATGTGTCCTGGCTTATTGCACTTGAAACACAAAGGAGAGGAAGATGCGTTAGAAGAACCAAATTTACCTTTGGTCTTGAAGTTACCTTTTCGGAAGAAACGGTTGAACTTCTTGGCCATGAGTGCCATGGACTCCAAGTCCAACTCGTTTTCCGAGTCTTCATCATCGGTTGATGTGGATGTGGATGGAGCGGCTTTGAAGGCAATGGCCTTTTTCTTTGGCTCGTCTTGCTTTAGATAAGACTTCATCTTTTCTTGCAATTTGAGCTTGCTATCCTTGCATACCTCGTACGAAATTAAAGTACCCATTAGTTGAACTACGGTATATTTGTTCATGTCATTACCTTCCTCGATGGCGAAGGTACGTTTTTCCCAAGAAGAGGGAAGTCCTTCGATAAGCTTTGAGCACTTCTCCTTTTGAGTGTAGGACTTGCCGAGGGCCTCCAACTCGTTTATTATGTCAACGATGCGAGCGTAATATTCTTTCATCTTCTCGCCCTGTTGCATATGAAACATTTCGTAATCTTTATTTACGACTACGAGTTTATAGTCTCTTACCCGACTCGTCCCTTCATGTAGAATGAGGAGAGAGTTCCAAATTTGATATGCACTCTTACATGTGCATATCTTATTGAAGTCCTCGGGCTCCAATGCGCATTGCAAGGCGTTCATTGCCTTGGCATTGCTTACCTCCGCGGCGACCTCCGCGGTTGTCCATTTCTCAAAGTCTTCTTCTTCGGGCTCGATGTACTCCTTCATTGTAGTCCTCCATAAAGATGCACTTCGGAGGAAGGTTTCCATCCGACATTTCCAGTACCCGTAGTTGGTACCGTTGAAGAATGGAGGCCTCGTAGAGGAATGTCCTTCCATCACCGAAGATGCTCCTTCACGGTTCCTGAAGGTGTCATAGTTGGAAGGTGGACGCACGGTCTTGTTGTCGTTGGCAGACATAGCTGAGTATCTGGCTCTGATACCAAATGTAATGCCCTACCAGCTACTGCACAAGTACTAGAGGGGTGGTGAATAGTACTTTAAAATAATAAGGAGTATAATTCCAAATTAAATTGCAAACAACTACCAAATCAATTTGCGGAAGCTTAAATTGAATGACAACACAAAATTAACAAAGCTAACAAACGAAGTTAATGGGTTCGGATCCACCCAAGTCTCACCGACTTGTTCCCGGTGATCCTACGTCCCAACCACCCGGATCCCCTCCGGATACTTAGGTTAGAAACCCTAACCTAAGATTTCCACTATGAATATCTTGTGAAAAACCTTCACAAGATCAAATCATACATGCAATGGCAAAGTGAATCCCACAACCCGGGATCACAATCTTCTCTCACAACCGAGAGAACCAATTAGCAATATTAAAGAGTTTAAATGAAATAAACAATCTTACCACAAAATCCTATACCTTGAGTTTTTCTTACCCAAATGGTGAAATGAAGGATTTGAGGAAGATGAAGTCACCAAGACCTAGCACCAAGGAAATGACCAGCAATCGGTGCCTAGGAATGAGTTGGAGACTAGGATCAAGCAATAGCTTGAAGAGCTCACCAAGAACAAGCTTCTCTCTAGATCTAGAAATGAGAGAGAATGGGTTTCTTGTGAGGAAGAGAGCTTTAGATTTGAGGGAGAATGGCTATCTCTTTAGAACTCAATGAATCTCTTAATGGCAGCTCTCACCTAGATAGAAATGACCTAGGTTCGTATTTATAGGAACCCAAAAACACAAGTTAGGTCATTCACCAACGGATAGAAATCTGTGAGAATTAGTCGGTCAAAGAACAATCACTGACCGACTAGTTCATCAACTAGTCGGTCAGTCAAACAACGTGGACCGACTAAGAGTAGATCTGAGAAGAGATAGAATTTCAGACCTAGAAATCTAGTCGGTCCAAGAAGACTGTCTGACCGACTAGTTTCACAACTAGTCGGTCAGCCAATGAACGTAGACCGACTAAGAGGCAAAATGAACTAGTCTGAATGCAAGTTGACTTAGTCGGTCCAAGAACAAAAGTTGACCGACTAGATTGCCAACTAGTCGGTCACCAAACGTTCTTAGACCGACTAACGGTAAACAGTAGCTTAGGAGAAATTTAGAGTGAACAGTAAGTCACAACTAGTCGGTCAAAGAAGCATCACTGACCGACTAGTTCACAAACTAGTCGGTCGGTGAGTCAACGTAGACCGACTAACTGTAAACAGTAAAGTCCAAGAAATTAAGGAATCAAACTAGTCGGTCCAAGAACAGTTGCCGACCGACTAGATCACCATCTAGTCGGTCAGTACTTGTTCTTGTACCAACTAACATGCACATACAAATCCGAATCGAAGCGCGACGCTTCGAGGAAGTTAGAATGAACTTGTGCAAGGATCCTAGAGCTACGAAATGAGCGAAATGAAGATAGAAACGTAAGATATACTCAAGGCTTAACATTCTATATATCGAAGCTAAAAGACTATAAGTAAAACCTTAATAAACGGTCTTTGAGAGCTTCGATTGAATCTTCATATCTTCCAAAACGTCGCAAGAGCTTCAACGAAGCTTTAGGCATGAATATGAGCTTTGGGAAGTGTTGAGATGTCGCTTTGAATGTTCTCGTGAAATTAGCGACGATCTCCAATACTGCGCTCACAAATTGTTAGTTCATGGATTCTTTATGTTTGCTCATCATCAAAACCAAATACGGGGAGTCCAATATTCAACATTCTCCCCCTTTTTGGTGATGACAAACCAACATAAATAATAATCAAGAATAATAATTCAAATGTAAAATACTTACTCCCCCTGCATTGATGACACGTTAATTCCAAAATGAATATATATGAATTGCATCAATCAGACGAGTAAGATATATAATGAGAATCGATTTTTGAAATATCGGATTTTGAAAAATCCTTATATATATCTTAACTCCCCCTAAATCTAACATATCAAACTAGATTCTTAGAAATTGAGTTAAATTTTCATTTGCGCTATTTATTATCATTATCTCTCCCCCTTTGGCATTATCCCAAAAATGGGGGGCATACAACGACAACAACTAGGAAATGGAAAAACCAACATCGGGAGTCGTAGACAATGACGATGGACCAAATTGACACCTAGGGAAAAATGTGGAAATCAAATCAAGGTGTGCCAAAATGTCCATTATCAAAAAAAAATAATCAAAATCATCAAAAATACAAAATAATTATTCATTTCTTGAATAAAGAAACATACTCTCCAATATTCAATATTCTTGGTTAATTTTGTGCATGGAAAACAATTCTATATAATTATAGAAATATAATCTATTTAACCAAGTTTTTAATCGTCGAGCGACGAAGTCACATTTCAAATGCATTCAACGAATATAAAAAAAAATAAAATGCACGACGAATGAAAGACAAAGTGAATGACGATGAACATATATATATATAGACATCATGAGTATATCAAAAAGAGGTATCACATCGAATACATGAGGTACATCATATGAAGCGAGACACATCATCTATATAAACATCAAAAAAATACATCATCATCATCAACATCATCAAAGTGTATCAAAATACATCAAAACAACATCATATCATAATATCCAACTCCGACATCCAGAAATCGCAAAAATACATCAAAACATCTCTCAAACCCCATCCTAACCCAAAATACTCTCACGAAGATATATCATCCAAAGCGTAGTGGAGAGTCCTCGAAACAAGCGATCACGAGGAGGTGGCAGGATCTGCAGTCTCCGTGGGTCCAGTCGACGGAGTGGACTCAGGCTCTGCAGGGAGTAGAGGTGTCTCAACAGATGGAATCGTCGGGGCAGGAGTGGAGATCTCAGCAAAAGGCTCATCAACGGGAATCTCAGCAGCAGCAAGGGTCTCGACAGCAGCAGCAGCAGCAGTGTCAACAGCAGCAGGAGATACATGAGCAGGCTCGGAAGTCTGAAGTGCTGAAGCAGATGGCTCTGGAACACCGGAAGTGGTGCCAACTCCAGGAGCAGAAGTGGAAGTACCAGCAGCAGCAGCAGTGGCCTCATCGCCACGGGCAAAAGAAGTGACAAGCTCGTCAAGCTCCTCATCGTCCATCTCCTCGGCCTCAGACACTGAAGGAGGAAGATCAATCCCCATCATACGAGCCATACGGCAGACTATCTCCTCAGTACGAGCCAAACGGGAGTCGTGCTGACGAAGTAGGCGTACGACATCGTCCAATGTAGCAGGGGAAGAGGAGGCTGCAGCAGCTGACGGAGTAGACTGGGAAGCAGATGCGGTAGACCTCTGCACGTGACGAAGTGCCGCTAGAGACTTCTTCACGGCCGTCGCGTTCAGAGGAGTACCCAAAGGACGCTCATCGTCAGGAGGGGGAGAGACTCGGAAATGTCGAAACACAAGAGTCAACAGGCAAGGGTATGGAATGTGCGCAGACTTATTGGTCTTGCGTATACACTCGAAAGAATCCATCTTATCGAGTATCACGCGAGCCCAATTAATCTCGCACCCCAAGAAAAGAGCGTAGATCAATTTCAAGAACGGCTGGGATGGGAGTGAAGAGGATCCATACTTAGGGAGGAGACATGACTTCAAAATCAGGTTAAGAACCCACGCATTCGGCTTAAAAGATTTCGAAGGAACACCAATGAATGCAGAGGGGATAACCTGGAAAATCTCAGAAAGAATAGACTGATCCAAGGAAGAAATGTCATCAACGGAAATGTCCGAAGGGAGGAGACCACACGATGAACAACCAAGAATCTCCCCCAAGATTTCTGCCGTAAGAACTATAGGAGTTCCCAAGACAGTCGTCTCAATGGAGTGGTTGGCATCGTACTGGCCTCGAATACGATTGGCATAGAACAATTTCACGAGGCGAGGATACGGTTTGGGATTGGCCTTGGGGTCGTATCGGAGATAATCTAGAAGACCACTATAGGACAGAAGATCAGCAAGGCCGAGAAAATCATAAAACTGAACGTAATGCTCTAACAACAGTGGACAGTGCTCTATACGGTTGTACGCTGCGAGACACTGAGGGTCATCGCGGCACAACGATATGTCTACACCGCCGACTGGCATAGGAGCTTTACCCTTAGCCTTACGGGTCTTCGGAGGAGGAGTTGGTTCCCTAGTAGGCTCATCCTCAGGGATAAATTCAGAGTCGGAATCGGGAGGAGTAGCCGGAGACTGAAGAATAGGCTTTTTGGTCTTGGATTTGCGGGGTTTAGCTGTGGCAGTCCTAGGCTTCTTAGGAGGAGGCGAAGATGGAGAGGCTTGGGTTGACTTGGCACGACGCTTAGGCTTCGGGGGATTCCTAGGGTCGGAAGGCCCTACGGTCATAGGAGAGGCCCCGGAAGAGGCGATGGGAATTCTTGTCTTAGCCATAGCACTACGAGCACAAGCAATCGATGATAAGATCAAAAACAACCTAGCACAAACCCTAGAAATCAAAAGAAATCCGAACACACAAACCCTAGGTTAATACTAGAAACCTTAGGAGCTAGATGAGATAGAATCGAACCCTAGGGTAGGAATCGACCAAGGAGAGGGAGGGAGATACCTAGGAGGTGGAGTCGACGGCGGCGGACGTCGGCGATCGACGGAGAGATGGCCGGAAGTCGAAGGGTTTCGAGTGTGGGTTTGGGGTTTTCGGGCTGGAGCAAGAGAGAATACCGACTAAAAATGATTTTAGTCGGATGAATTAGAGTATAAGTCGGTCTAGAATCAAAAATACACAAATGCCCTAACCCACTTAGTCGGTCACAGTTCAAGAACTGACCGACTAGATTACGATCTAGTCGGTCGGTCAATGAGCTTGAACCGACTAAGTCGAAACAGAGACGCAGAGGGATTTTTAGGGCTAGATTTAGTCGGTCGCAGTATATTCACTGACCGACTAGTTTTCAATCTAGTCGGTCGGTAAGTGTACTGAGACCGACTAACGAAAGAAAATGATAGGAGATAGATATAGGCTTGATCTAGTCGGTCTGAGTTCATTTGCTGACCGACTAGATGAGCATGTAGTCGGTTGACAAGTGAACTGAAACCGACTAAAAGAGTCCAAAAATTGATAATTGATTTCTCTTCACAAACCACTTGGATGAAACATCTTAACTCTCTCATTAGTCATCTAAATTACCCCATAAAACGTCGAAATCTTAAATACGACATTGAAATACGAATTCGAGCATAAATTCAAATATATCACATAAAATTCCCAAAAATTCAATAAATCTAGCATGAATGAAATATCGCGAAATATAATGGCATGCAAGATAATTGAATGAAATATGAATCCTATATTTCGGATTCACCCATAATCCCCAATTCTCGACGCAACCGCACAAAGGAGTCCTCCTTTAGGGGTTTCGTGAAAATATCGGCGATTTGCTTTTGGGTTTCAACGTACACTAATATGATGTCCTTTTTAGCTACATGATCATCTAAAAAATGGTGTCGGACATCTATGTGTTTTGATCGGGAATGGTGCACCGGATTCTTTGAAAGACAGATAGCACTTTGGTTATCCACCATGATAGGGCTAGTATCACAATGAATACCAAAATCCTTCAAAGTGTGTCTCATCCAAAGAACCTGGGCACAAGCGGCACCGGCGGCAATGTATTCCGCCTCGGTGGTTGAAAGTGATACCGAATTTTGCTTCTTGGAAAACCAAGAGACAAGAGAATTTCCTAGAAAATGGCAAGTGCCACTAGTACTTTTCCTGTCGGATTTGCATCCCGCATAATCAGCGTCACTATATGAGACTAACTCATATGTGCTAGATTTCGGATAAAGTAATCCAAAATCTAAAGTGTAACTTAGATAACGGAAAATATGCTTTACCGCTACTAAGTGAGAATCCTTAGGTTGAGACTGATAACGAGCACATATACATACGGCAAACATAATATCGGGCCTACTTGCGGTAAGATAAAGTAAACTACCTATCATACCTCGATATAGACGAATGTCTACATCTTTTCCGCCCGTATCTTTATCAAGATGCGTTGTAGTGCTCATTGGAGTCTTTTTCCCGGAGGCATTCTCCATTCCAAATCGCTTTAGCAACTCCACCGTGTACTTTGTTTGGTGGATGAAGATTGCATCGTTCAATTGGCGAATTTGGAGACCTAAGAAATATTTGAGTTCGCCCATGTGGCTCATCTCAAATTGTTCCTTCATAACATTAGAAAACTCTTCGCAAAGAGCAAAGTTAGTAGCACCGAAAATGATATCATCAACATAAATTTGAACTAATAAAATATCATTATTCGCATGCTTAATAAAAAGTGTTGAATCGGCTTCACCCATTTTAAAATTCAAATCCAAAAGAAAATTCTTTAGGCGATCATACCAAGCTCGAGGAGCTTGTCTCAACCCATAAAGAGCTTTCTTTAGTTTAAAAACATGATTTGGAAATTTTTCATTTATGAAGCCCGGAGGTTGAGAAACGTAAACTTCCTCAACGACATCTCCGTTTAAAAATGCACTTTTAACATCCATTTGAAATAATTTAAAATTCTTATGGCATGCAAAAGACAATAATAATCTAATTGATTCTAATCTAGCTACCGGAGCGAAGGATTCTTCGAAATCAATACCTTCCTCTTGTCGATAGCCTTGAGCAACTAACCGAGCTTTGTTCCGGACGACGACTTGGTTTTCGTCGGTTTTGTTCTTGAAGATCCACTTTGTCCCTATGACGGTGTGGTTCTTCGATGGCAATGGAATAAGCTCCCATACCTCATTCCTCTCGAATTGAATGAGCTCCTCCTCCATGGCTAAGATCCAAGCGCTATCTTCGCATGCTTCATTAATATTCTTTGGCTCTATCGATGAGGCAAAGGCACAATTTGCGAAGTGGTGAACTTGCGATCTCGTCTTGACACTATCATAGATATTGCCAATGACTTGCTCATGGGGATGGTCACGAACCGAATGAAGCCGTTTGGGAATACCTTGATCACTAGGAACATTCTCAACAACTTCATTAGTTGGGTTAGTCTCAATAGAATCAATAGAATCATTAGACTTAGAATTATCAAACGAATCACATAAAACATCCATAGAATCATTATCATTTGAAATTCTAGTTGGAACAAATCCTTCATTAAATGAGACATGAAGCGACTCCTCGATCGTTAAGGTTCGTTTGTTGAATATCCGGTAGGCTTTGCTACGCGTAGAATATCCAACAAAAATCCCCTCATCGGATCTTGGATCGAATTTGTCCAAACTACCATATGTGTTCTTAATAAAACATTTCGAACCAAAAACACGAAAATGTTTAACTTGAGGCAACCTACCAAACAACAATTCATAACAAGTTTGTTTAGTGCCGGGCCTCAAAAGTATTCTATTAAACACATAGCAAGCGGTGTGTACCGCTTCCGCCCAAAATTGATGGCCAAGTTGGCTATCATCAAGCATAGTGCGAGCACACTCCACTAGCGTCCTATTCTTTCTCTCAACTACACCATTTTGAGGAGGTGCACGAGGGAAAGAGAAGGTGTGAGTAATACCAACTTCATCACAAAATGTCTCAAAAGACTCATTCTCAAATTCACCTCCATGATCACTACGAATAGTGACAATGGTGGTTCCTAAGAGATTTTGTACTTTCTTAACAAAAATTGTGAAGTTTTCAAAAGCTTCATTTTTATTACACAATGAAAATACCCAAGTAAATCTTGAATATTCATCTACGATGACAAGTCCATACCTTGCATTTCCTAAGGAAGCTACTCTAGTTGGCCTAAATAAGTTTAGATGTAATAGCTCTAGTGGCCGTTTAGTAGAGATGCTTTTCTTAGGTTTAAATGAAGATTTAGGAAGCTTGCCACGTTGACAACAATCACAAAAACTTTTCTTTTCAAAAACAAGCTTCGGAAAACCTTTAATAGAATTTAATTTCGAAAGCTTATAAAGTGTTCCAAAGTTCACATGTCCAAAGCGTCGATGCCATAAGTGTTGTTCACTTGTGTTGGCAACGAGACATTGTTCATATGACTTAGGAAGATCCAAAATATAAATGTCTTTATGACGAGTTCCGAAAAATAATAATTTATCATTATCTTTTCTTAAAATATGACACAATCCTTTTGCAAAACTAACTTTGTAACCTTTGTCACAAAGTTGGCTTATTGAAATAAGATTATGATTTAAACCACTAACAAGATAAACATCACTAATTAAGGGTTTAGAGGGGTTACCGACTTTACCAACACCTATGATGGTTCCGCTCTCGTTGCCTCCAAATACGACGCGGTTTCCATTCGCAATGGGAACCACTCCGGAGAGCAATCGAGCGTCACCCGTCATGTGTTTTGAACACCCGCTATCGAGTATCCAATTCCCTTTGGAGATAAATTTAAATTTGTTGCTCCTCTTCTTTTTCTTTTCCTTGAGTACCTAAAGATAGACACTTTCATATCATGGTACCCAAGGTCATTGGGTCCAAGGGATTAGACCTTTGGAAGCCAAGTCCAAGTGGACTTAGACTTCCCCACATAATTCTTACTATGCACAACATCCGAAAAATAAGCATTCATATACATTTGTTTTTCGTCCATGCTTGTGTCCTTTGGGCTCCAAATAGTGAAAATTTTGGGAGCCATCATCCTATTGGGTGCATGCGTGCGACGTTGATTTCTACGTGATGCATGTTGTGGATAGGCATACGGGACATGATGGATGGTGCACGACGAGAATTATTCATATGATGTGGTGGGTGTACATATGCATGTGTGGGAACACGTGCGTGAGGGTGTCTCACATGGTGTGCACGTGCCCGAGAATGTGTTGCATAAAAATCATCATATGTGTGAGCCGGTGGAGTAGGACGTGTGTTCCTACGTGGCATATTATTGGTGTACATGTAGGCATGCCCCTTCTTTGGAGGTCCACCCAAAGTGGGTTTCTTTCCGAAAGAGGGTGTGGACGAGGTGGAAGCACCATTGGTAGATGAACTACCAATAGAGTGTTTGCTCCCACTCGTTGAGGCTTCGAAAGTTGGCCTAACAAAAGTAGTGACCGACTTGGATGAATTTCCCATCATATACCCCAAGCCAATGTGGTGTTTGGCCGGAAGTAAATCTTTTAGGATATTATCCAAATGGCCCTTACCCTTGTTGAATTTGTTGATTCGGCCCAATGTGTCCTCATATTTCTCTTTGAGAGAACGCAAAGAAGTATCCAAAGTGGATATTTGCGATGTGAGCACATAAACACGAGATTTAAGATTCTCGTTCTCAATACTCAAAGTCGAGTTTTGAGAAGTTAAATCCGCTATCTCATGTTCTTCCGCATCCTCAATGCTAACATGTTCAAGTTTAGATTTGAGATTCACAATCTCATTTCTTAACTCTTCAACAACGGTGTCGTTGTTGGTGATGATATTCTTAGGCGATGTTTGAATGCTAGCTAGGTCATCTTTTACCTTAGTATATCTATTTACTAACTTAGTGTATTTTGACCAAAGTTGAGAGTTAGCATTTCTAAGATCATCCATCGATACCTCATCGCTTTCGTCATCACTATCATCGGAAGAGGAGGATCCTTGATCGTGCTCCTCTCTTGCCATGAAACACATGTGTGCTTGCTCCACGTGCTCATCGTCCGACTCACCGCTTGAAGAATCATCGGAGTCGGTGAAGGTAGCTCCGACAAGTCCCTTCTTGTTTCCTTTCGTGTACTTCTTGGACTTGTCATACTTTGGCGCCTTCCACTTCTCCTTTTGCTTATTGAGGGGACACTCCGCTTTCATGTGTCCTGGCTTATTGCACTTGAAACACAAAGGAGAGGAAGATGCGTTAGAAGAACCAAATTTACCTTTGGTCTTGAAGTTACCTTTTTGGAAGAAACGGTTGAACTTCTTGGCCATGAGTGCCATGGACTCCAAGTCCAACTCGTTTTCCGAGTCTTCATCATCGGTTGATGTGGATGTGGATGGAGCGGCTTTGAAGGCAATAGCCTTTTTCTTTGGCTCGTCTTGCTTTAGATAAGACTTCATCTTTTCTTGCAATTTGAGCTTGCTATCCTTGCGTACCTCGTACGACATTAAAGTACCCATTAGTTGAACTACGGTATATTTGTTCATGTCATTACCTTCCTCGATGGCGAAGGTACGTTTTTCCCAAGAAGAGGGAAGTCCTTCGATAAGCTTTGAGCACTTCTCCTTTTGAGTGTAGGACTTGCCGAGGGCCTCCAACTCGTTTATTATGTCAACGAAGCGAGCGTAATATTCTTTCATCTTCTCGCCCTGTTGCATATGAAACATTTCGTAATCTTTGTTTACGACTACGAGTTTAGAGTCTCTTACCCGACTCGTCCCTTCATGTAGAATGAGGAGAGAGTTCCAAATTTGATATGCACTCTTACATGTGCATATCTTATTGAAGTCCTCGGGCTCCAATGCGCATTGCAAGGCGTTCATTGCCTTGGCATTGCTTACCTCCACGGCGACCTCCGTGGTTGTCCATTTCTCAAAGTCTTCTTCTTCGGGCTCGATGTACTCCTTCATTGTAGTCCTCCATAAAGATGCACTTCGGAGGAAGGTTTCCATCCGACATTTCCAGTACCCGTAGTTGGTACCGTTGAAGAATGGAGGCCTCGTAGAGGAATGTCCTTCCATCACCGAAGATGCTCCTTCACGGTTCCTGAAGGTGTCATAGTTGGAAGGTGGACGCACGGTCTTGTTGTCGTTGGCAGACATAGCTGAGTATCTGGCTCTGATACCAAATGTAATGCCCTACCAGCTACTGCACAAGTACTAGAGGGGGGGTGAATAGTACTTTAAAATAATATGGAGTATAATTCCAAATTAAATTGCAAACAACTACCAAATCAATTTGCGGAAGCATAAATTGAATGACAACACAAAATTAACAAAGCTAACAAACGAAGTTAATGGGTTCGGATCCACCCAAGTCTCCCCGACTTGTTCCCGGTGATCCTACGTCCCAACCACCCGGATCCCCTCCGGATACTTAGGTTAGAAACCCTAACCTAAGATTTCCACTATGAATATCTTGTGAAAAACCTTCACAAGATCAAATCATACATGCAATGGCAAAGTGAATCCCACAACCCGGGATCACAATCTTCTCTCACAACCGAGAGAACCAATTAGCAATATTAAAGAGTTTAAATGAAATAAACAATCTTACCACAAAATCCTATACCTTGAGTTTTTCTTACCCAAATGGTGAAATGAAGGATTTGAGGAAGATGAAGTCACCAAGACCTAGCACCAAGGAAATGACCAGCAATCGGTGCCTAGGAATGAGTTGGAGACTAGGATCAAGCAATAGCTTGAAGAGCTCACCAAGAACAAGCTTCTCTCTAGATCTAGAAATGAGAGAGAATGGGTTTCTTGTGAGGAAGAGAGCTTTAGATTTGAGGGAGAATGGCTATCTCTTTAGAACTCAATGAATCTCTTAATGGCAGCTCTCACCTAGATAGAAATGACCTAGGTTCGTATTTATAGGAACCCAAAAACACAAATTAGGTCATTCACCAACGGATAGAAATCTGTGAGAATTAGTCGGTCAAAGAACAATCACTGACCGACTAGTTCATCAACTAGTCGGTCAGTCAAACAACGTGGACCGACTAAGAGTAGATCTGAGAAGAGATAGAATTTCAGACCTAGAAATCTAGTCGGTCCAAGAAGACTGTCTGACCGACTAGTTTCACAACTAGTCGGTCAGCCAATGAACGTAGACCGACTAAGAGGCAAAATGAACTAGTCTGAATGCAAGTTGACTTAGTCGGTCCAAGAACAAAAGTTGACCGACTAGATTGCCAACTAGTCGGTCACCAAACGTTCTTAGACCGACTAACGGTAAACAGTAGCTTAGGAGAAATTTAGAGTGAACAGTAAGTCACAACTAGTCGGTCAAAGAAGCATCACTGACCGACTAGTTCACAAACTAGTCGGTCGGTGAGTCAACGTAGACCGACTAACTGTAAATAGTAAAGTCCAAGAAATTAAGGAATCAAACTAGTCGGTCCAAGAACAGTTGCCGACCGACTAGATCACCATCTAGTCGGTCAGTACTTGTTCTTGTACCAACTAACATGCACATACAAATCCGAATCGAAGCGTGACGCTTCAAGGAAGTTAGAATGAACTTGTGCAAGGATTATAGAGCTACGAAATGAGCGAAATGAAGATAGAAACGTAAGATATACTCAAGGCTTAACATTCTATATATCGAAGCTAAAAGACTATAAGTAAAACCTTAATAAACGGTCTTTGAGAGCTTCGATTGAATCTTCATATCTTCCAAAGCGTCGCAAGAGCTTCAACGAAGCTTTAGGCATGAATATGAGCTTTGGGAAGTGTTGAGATGTCGCTTTGAATGTTCTCGTGAAATTGGCGACGATCTCCAATACTGCGCTCACAAATTGTTAGTTCATGGATTATTTATGTTTGCTCATCATCAAAACCAAATCCGGGGAGTCCAATATTCAACATTCTCCCCCTTTTTGGTGATGACAAACCAACATAAATAATAATCAAGAATAATAATTCAAATGTAAAATACTTACTCCCCCTGCAATGATGACACGTTAATTCCAAAATGAATATATATGAATTGCATCAATCAGACGAGTAAGATATATAATGAGAATTGATTTTTGAAATATCGGATTTTGAAAAATCCTTATATATATCTTAACTCCCCCTGAATCTAACATATCAAACTAGATTCTTGGAAATTGTGTTAAATTTTCATTTGCGCTATTTATTATCATTATCTCTCCCCCTTTGGCATTATCCCAAAAATGGGGGGCATACAACGACAACAACTAGGAAATGGAAAAACCAACATCGGGAGTCGTAGACAATAACGATGGACCAAATTGACACCTAGGGAAAAATGTGGAAATCAAATCAAGGTGTGCCAAAATGTCCATTATCAAAAAAAAATAATCAAAATCATCAAAAATACGAAATAATTATTCATTTCTTGAATAAAGAAACATACTCTCCAATATTCAATATTCTTGGTTAATTTTGTGCATGGAAAACAATTCTATATAATTATAGAAATATAATCTATTTAACCAAGTTTTTAATCGTCGAGCGACGAAGTCACATTTCAAATGCATTCAACGAATATATAAAAAAAATAAAATGCACGACGAATGAAAGACAAAGTGAATGACGATGAACATATATATATATATATAGACATCATGAGTATATCAAAAAGAGGTATCACATCGAATACATGAGGTACATCATATAAAGCGAGACACATCATCTATATAAACATCAAAAAAATACATCATCATCATCAACATCATCAAAGTGTATCAAAATACATCAAAACAACATCATATCATAATATCCAACTCCGACATCCAGAAATCGCAAAAATACATCAAAACATTTCTCAAACCCCATCCTAACCCAAAATACTCTCACGAAGATATATCATCCAAATCGTAGTGGAGAGTCCTCGAAACAAGCGATCACGAGGAGGTGGCAGGATCTGCAGTCTCCGTGGGTCCAGTCGACGGAGTGGACTCAGGCTCTGCAGGGAGTAGAGTTGTCTCAACAGATGGAATCGTCGGGGCAGGAGTGGAGATCTCAGCAACAGGCTCATCAACGGGAATCTCAGCAGCAGCAAGGGTCTCGACAGCAGCAGCAGCAGCAGTGTCAACAGCAGCAGGAGATACATGAGCAGGCTCGGAAGTCTGAAGTGCTGAAGCAGATGGCTCTGGAACACCGGAAGTGGTGCCAACTCCAGGAGCAGAAGTGGAAGTACCAGCAGCAGCAGCAGTGGCCTCATCGCCATGGGCAAAAGAAGTGACAAGCTCGTCAAGCTCCTCATCGTCCATCTCCTCGACCTCAGACACTGAAGGAGGAAGATCAATCCCCATCATACGAGCCATACGGCAGACTATCTCCTCAGTACGAGCCAAACGGGAGTCGTGCTGACGAAGTAGGCGTACGACATCGTCCAATGTAGCAGGGGAAGAGGAGGCTGCAGCAGCTGACGGAGTAGACTGGGAAGCAGATGCGGTAGACCTCTGCACGTGACGAAGTGCCGCTAGAGACTTCTTCACGGCCGTCGCGTTCAGAGGAGTACCCAAAGGACGCTCATCGTCAGGAGGGAGAGAGACTCGGAAATGTCGAAACATAAGAGTCAACAGGCAAGGGTATGGAATGTGCGCAGACTTATTGGTCTTGCGTATACACTCGAAAGAATCCATCTTATCGAGTATCACGCGAGCCCAATTAATCTCGCACCCCAAGAAAAGAGCGTAGATCAATTTCAAGAACGGCTGGGATGGGAGTGAAGAGGATCCATACTTAGGGAGGAGACATGACTTCAAAATCAGGTTAAGAACCCACGCATTCGGCTTAAAAGATTTCGAAGGAACACCAATGAATGCAGAGGGGATAACCTGGAAAATCTCAGAAAGAATAGACTGATCCAAGGAAGAAATGTCATCAACGGAAATGTCCGAAGGGAGGAGACCACACGATGAACAACCAAGAATCTCCCCCAAGATTTCTGCCGTGAGAACTATAGGAGTTCCCAAGACAGTCGTCTCAATGGAGTGGCTGGCATCGTACTGGCCTCGAATACGATTGGCATAGAACAATTTCACGAGGCGAGGATACGGTTTGGGATTGGCCTTGGGGTCGTATCGGAGATAATCTAGAAGACCACTATAGGACAGAAGATCAGCAAGGCCGAGAAAATCATAAAACTGAACGTAATGCTCTAACAACAGTGGACAGTGCTCTATACGGTTGTACGCTGCGAGACACTGAGGGTCATCGCGGCACAACGATATGTCTACACCGCCGACTGGCATAGGAGCTTTACCCTTAGCCTTACGGGTCTTCGGAGGAGGAGTAGGTTCCCTAGTAGGCTCATCCTCAGGGATAAATTCAGAGTCGGAATCGGGAGGAGTAGCCGGAGACTGAAGAATAGGCTTTTTGGTCTTGGATTTGCGGGGTTTAGCTGTGGCAGTCCTAGGCTTCTTAGGAGGAGGCGAAGATGGAGAGGCTTGGGTTGACTTGGCACGACGCTTAGGCTTCGGGGGATTCCTAGGGTCGGAAGGCCCTACGGTCATAGGAGAGGCCCCGGAAGAGGCGATGGGAATTCTTGTCTTAGCCATAGCACTACGAGCACAAGCAATCGATGATAAGATCAAAAACAACCTAGCACAAACCCTAGAAATCAAAAGAAATCCGAACACACAAACCCTAGGTTAATACTAGAAACCTTAGGAGCTAGATGAGATAGAATCGAACCCTAGGGTAGAAATCTGTGAGAATTAGTCGGTCAAAGAACAATCACTGGCCGACTAGTTCATCAACTAGTCGGTCAGTCAAACAACGTGGACCGACTAAGAGTAGATCTGAGAAGAGATAGAATTTCAGACCTAGAAATCTAGTCGGTCCAAGAAGACTGTCTGACCGACTAGTTTCACAACTAGTCGGTCAGCCAATGAACGTAGACCGACTAAGAGGCAAAATGAACTAGTCTGAATGCAAGTTGACTTAGTCGGTCCAAGAACAAAAGTTGACCGACTAGATTGCCAACTAGTCGGTCACCAAACGTTCTTAGACCGACTAACGGTAAACAGTAGCTTAGGAGAAATTTAGAGTGAACAGTAAGTCACAACTAGTCGGTCAAAGAAGCATCACTGACCGACTAGTTCACAAACTAGTCGGTCGGTGAGTCAACGTAGACCGACTAACTGTAAACAGTAAAGTCCAAGAAATTAAGGAATCAAACTAGTCGGTCCAAGAACAGTTGCCGACCGACTAGATCACCATCTAGTCGGTCAGTACTTGTTCTTGTACCAACTAACATGCACATACAAATCCGAATCGAAGCGCGACGCTTCGAGGAAGTTAGAATGAACTTGTGCAAGGATCCTAGAGCTACGAAATGAGCGAAATGAAGATAGAAACGTAAGATATACTCAAGGCTTAACATTCTATATATCGAAGCTAAAAGACTATAAGTAAAACCTTAATAAACGGTCTTTGAGAGCTTCGATTGAATCTTCATATCTTCCAAAGCGTCGCAAGAGCTTCAACGAAGCTTTAGGCATGAATATGAGCTTTGGGAAGTGTTGAGATGTCGCTTTGAATGTTCTCGTGAAATTGGCGACGATCTCCAATACTGCGCTCACAAATTGTTAGTTCATGGATTATTTATGTTTGCTCATCATCAAAACCAAATCCGGGGAGTCCAATATTCAACACTTCGGGCGGCGTCGTGGACTTCGGGGTGCATGGTCGGAGCTCGCATCAGCGGTGGCGTGGTGCTCTCGGGGAGGAACGACGGGCGGCGGGCGTTGGACGGCGGCGACGGCGACCCGCCGTGGGTGCGGAAGAGGGTGAGAAGAGAGAGAGAGAGAGAGAGAGAGAGAGAGAGAGAGAGAGAGAGAGAAGAAGGGAAGTGCATGCGTAAAAATAGCCTGGGTTCGAAATAATAAGGGGAGAGAATTTTGCTTGGGCTTGTGGTTTCAAACAATATGCAAAAGAGAAGAGAGAGGGAGAGATCTGTGAGTGACTGGGTTTCGATGAGCTCAGGTTCATACATATAGGGTTTAAAAATGATAATACTAATGACAAAATATTAAATATGGATGATAAATTTGGGGGGTGGGTGTTGGATCTCACCCACACCATACGGTGGGTTTAAGTGGGTAGGGTTAGGGTAATTATTAGGGGTAGATCCAAGGTTTAGGGTAATAGTAATTAGATAACAGTATTTAGTAAATAGTGATTAGTGATGTAAAAAGTCATTAATAGATGTAATTAGCAAAGCGGTGAAATACAAACGCGTTTTCACAAACGACTCCGAAAAATTACGTAAACATACCCACGAGATTGTATTGTCGCGAGGATCACGAATACAAGACCCGTTTTGGGATTTGAGTTACGAAAATACTAGTTTTAGGCCAAAACATTTAGAAAGCGGGTATGCGGGTTCTCGGCTGAAATGATATCAGAAAATTATGAAATTAATGTGGGAAGCCCTAAATAATCATAGGATGCTACTGTAGAAGTTTGAAAACGTTTTGAAAATGTTTGGACAGAAAATAAATTCGTCGAGCCAAAACGGTAATTTTGGGAGATGAATTTTAACAGGAATGTTTTGGGCATTTGAGGAAATCTGAAATTGCGGAAACATAATATGATAAGTCTAGTGCTCTAAAATATTTTTATAAGAATTTTTTGAAATCAGTTTTGATATACAACTCCTAACTAACCAATATAAAGTAAATTTAGAATAAAACTACGTTAAGTACGTATTTGAAGTGTTTGAAAAATACAGGCCGTTACATCCTACTCTCCTTAAAATAATTCCGTCCTCGGAATTTAAGAGAATCGATAATCGCCTAAGCAATTTAAATGATCGAAAGGATGGCTTGACGAACGACCACGACATAGGAAAATAAGTTGTTAATAGCATGAAATAAAACGTGATATCACATCATTTAAGAAAACAAAAGACGAATACATGAATACATACTATCACCATAGTTTCCGTAACTAGTTTCGAAACCTGGTGACATCACCATAGTTACTTCGATTTTTCAAGTAGCCAAAACATGAGACAATGGCACTACATGAAAATGATAGTTATAATGATGATGACATCTGTTCGAACTTGGAACCTGAGGTGATAAGTCAGTCGCACGCTTTATTTAACAACATAACATGAAGATCATAAAGTTTAAAAAAATTACAACTTAGGCTAATGATGACTACTGGGTTATAACCGTGAAAATAATCGTCATAGCATACAAAAACGTGAGGACTAATCCAAATGCATGCAAGCGGTCACAACTTAACCAGCAGAACACCAAAGACTTCATCTGCCACGCTAACCAGTTACAAGCCAATATCCAGATCGACGCAAAAAGGCAGACATAAGGCCAACTCTCAAGGGTCACGATCATCGCTACCACTGCTTCCAGCAATCTCCAAAACATCCAACAGTAAGCCAGCATCAAAGATGTCCTCCAAATCAGAGCACAAGACTGGCATCTCATCTCAACACCTAAGGCCAAAAGCAAGCCGATACTCATCCCAAGTGATACTGCTCCCCAATGCCATTGGTCGACATCTACGGCTAACACCATCAGCCCTAAGCAATTTAATGACCAAAAACACATGAACACAAAAACACTAAGGAGCGCCCCTAAGAAGCAATCGAAGCAGGGCAGCTCAAGGGGGAAGAACCAAAAACAGGAGCTCCCAAGAATACCAATAGCGGCAGGTTCCCAATATCTAGACCACACGGCAATAGCAAGGGAGACGGCGAAGGCTGTCGCTAAGCCAAGCAATCCCCAGAGTCGTTGATGGGCCATCGGCGGCTGTCGATCTGCGACGGCGAGGGCTGCAACTGGCTGTTGATCCATGGCGGCGAGGCGCGACGGCTGCGACTGCGAGACGTGGCGGGGGCCTCCGGGATGGAGCGGAGCTAGCGGAGTGAGGCCGGAGGAGCTCGGGCGAGAGGGGAGAGGTGGAGGTGACGTTGGGGCGAAGGAGGGAGCCGGGGGATGGCTTAGGGAGGAAGGAGAGGGGGTTTAAAAAGAGGGAAAAAGGGTGAGGGTTTGAAAAGGTGCACCGAAAGTAGGCAATAGGGTAGGGTAGGGTTAGGCGGGAACGGAGCTCGAGGCGAGGAAGATGACAAAATCAATAATGAGGGGAGGTGGTAGGCGGGAAAGAATTCAAACACGTGGAAAAATCGGGTACAAGACGAAAGTAGGGTCTAGAAGAGAAACACGAGCTCAAGAAGGATGCAAAAATGCAACAGCCTACACGTTGGGTCTGGCTCGATACTCCACTGGTCCTTCTGATCGGCTTTTGCTGAGGAACACGAACTTTGGATGATTGGGTATATCGATTTCTACCCTCCTTTGACGACAGTCAATGGTGGCATGAAATGATCTCAACTAGTCCATCCCAAGAATTCGGCAAAGAGATCTCGTCTACAAATCACAACAGATCATTGGAGGCATCCGCTAGCTACCGGTAGTGAACCGCCAGCGGTCTCGACCTTCCAACGGCCAACAGTGATAGCATGTGTTTGAACGAAACGACTGGCCAAGAAGCAATGTGTAGCTCCTGAGTCGAACAGTGTGAGGGCAGGTTTACCGGCTATTAAGACGGTACCTACCGTGATGAGAATCAAGTCTAAGCTTACGATTTCTAAATATTAGAGCATGTAGCTTAGTGAAAAATCACATACCTGTGATTACTTGGCCCGTAGCTTCGGCTTCTTCCACTGTCATGGTATAAGCTTGGTGTCTCTGGGGCGCCTGTCGTGGAGTCTGCTGGTACACTTGCTGTTGAGGAGGGAGTAGTTGACGTTGCTGAGCAGATGATGGTGGTCGCTTCCGTTGTGGAACTCGAACTTCTGGTGGTCGAAAATTCGAACGCTACTCTCTGTAGCCAGAGTTCAAGCGTAGAAAGATTCTAAGAAGGTCAATCGAAAGGTCATCAAGCTAAAAGAAGGGTGATAGTGATGAAGATCGATGGCGTTACATAATCATAATTCACGTCCTTGCGGTCCAGCGGACACGGTCAGGGAAGTGACTAAGCTAGGATCACTTATGCCCAGTCTAGCCAGGTCGATCCACAGACTTTAGCCAAGCACATTGACCGGTATCATGGTCCATTGAAGGAAGATTATCATTCATACGAGTGCCACCGAAACCAAAGATTTTTATTAATAACTAATTAAGCCTATCAAAATTTAGGTTTTGTTAATGGCTTTTATTAAGTCCAGATAGGTCAGCTCTATTGGGCTCTCTGAGGTGTTTCCGTCCATCATTCGGGTGACAAACCTGCATTCATAGAAAATGTTAGCTTAGTCGAGTATCGTGTATGATACATCCTGGTTTCACTATACTGTTCACGAGGTATTTTGCACGGACCTGCGTGGGCTGCCAAACTTGTAACGACCCGCTCTCGGGGGCCCATTACTTATTTGGTTTATTCGCAGGTTCCGCAGTTTACCAGTGAAATCAGCATAGCCACAACTCAGAGATGTACCATAATACTCAAACCAGCTTACAGGCATTATTACAGTCCAATTTAAAGTACAACAACAACCAGCACTCTCTCTCACAAATACAAGAAGGAAGTACTGAAAGGAAATGCGGAAAAGGAAATACACTGTACAACACACACGCCAACAGAAAAGTAACTAAAACTCTGCCGCCTCTGGGTCAATGTAGGCTCCTCGATCTCTGGTGCAATCTTCTCGATCAGGTCTTCGTCTGCCGGTGCCATAAATGGAACTGAAGGTAAGTCACAACAATTCTAGCGATAGAAAAAGAGGAGTGCACGAATATGGAGCAGTCTATAGTAAACAAGTGCGGAAAGTAAAGCAGGGACAGACAAGCATGCAAGTGCGATAAGTAAAGTACATCTATCAAGCATGCAAGGGTGACAAGTAAAGTAAAGGTGACCGAGCAATGACAATAGCAATAACCATGACGATATCAATGACAATAGCAATGACGATATCAATGGTAATAGCAATAGGGAGAGTAATTGTGCCTAGCCTAGTTCGTGACTTATAATGCGGGGTGCAATGAGCAACCAAGAGGCCACCTCTTACCACGGGTGCTACCCGGGCGAACTATGCTATGAATACTATGAATACTATGCAATAATCTGTGATCTGTGATGGTTGTCACCGGCTACTATGATGGGTTGCTAGAACCCGCACGGTGACAACAAAGGCTGGACTAGTCGCTCCCGCACCCTCGCTATTATAAGTTACCCCAAAACCCAATGTCTGGTGCATGTTACCGTACTTTGCAATTTTACGAGTCATTTACCATTCTCACATTTCCATTTACAATCTTTCTGTCAAGCATGCCAATAATCTGTTCAGGTCAATAACTGTTCCGAGACTAGGTGTCAAGTCCTATGTTCATACGAGTACACTATCTATATTTATAAGGGTAGAATTTACTGTGACTTACACTTTCGGGATCGTCGTAGCAAGACGAGGATGGAGTTAGAGCGCGAGGATTGGTACCTGCAACCATATGAGATCATCGGTTAAAGATTACACTATTTTCTATCTATTTAACTTAACGTTTGTATTTCTTTTATTATAGCCTAAAACGGGTCAAAACACGGACTAATAATTTTTTAGGAGTGCTAGTTGCGAAAAATATAATTAGAGTAACGAAAGATGTAATAATATTACTTACTTCTGTGCATTACTTTATAAGTAATATTAGAATTTAAAGTGATAATTATTAACATGCTATTGAATTTATTACATATCTGAAACATAAGTAAACATTAACTTTTATTCCATGAATTAGGATAGATCAAGCATTATTTTTAATATGATAAAAATGATTAATGGAAGATGGTACCCACCAAACTAAGTACCCATCTTTCCACTGCTGCACTTATTTCATGTTGTTCCACTAGCCAAGAATGAGGATGAACGAACAGATGTGGGAATTCTCACATAATTTTCATATTTGAACCTATCAGTAGTGGTTTGATATTAACCAACAAATAAGTGGATCCATTCTTGAACTTGACAGTGTACACCTCTTCGATGGGAGCATTTTATTATTAATTGAGAAATGATACCTTCTACTTAGAGAAACATACCACTTCGAGCGCGTCTTTCGCAGGGTCAATGGCATGGCGGAAGAGCGCGTCGGCTTCTGTGGGAGGTGGCAGTCATCGGAGGTAGTGGCGTGGGTCGAGTTATGGAGCGGAGCTCGGTGCGCAGCTCAGGGGGTAACAGTGGCAAAGGGGGAGCTTGGGAAGAGAGCTTCGTCATTTGGGCATTTCATCGAACGGTTGTCGGCTCGGGATGGAGGCGGAGCAGCGGCCTCGGCACAGAGGAGGATGCGGACTCTCAGTGTGGACGGGTGGAGTGGCGGTGGGCTCGGCAGCTCGGTGGGTTCGTCGGGGCGGGGGCCGCTTGCAGTTGCGGCGTCCTAGAAACGGCGGTGGTGTCCTCGAAACGGTGGCGGCGTCTGTCGCTGGAGCTGTGGCGGAGGGGCGCGTCGGGGACAGCACGGCGGAGACGGGGAGGGCCGGCGAGCGGCGGTCGACGTTGAGGTGGTAGGAGCTCGTCGGGGTGTGGCGGAGCACGGCGGAGGCGCTCGAGGGAGAGCTTCGGGTGGCGTCGTGGGCTTCGGGGTGCATGGTCGGAGCTCGCAGTGGCGGCGGCGTGGTGCTCTCGGGGAGGAACGACAGGCGACGGGCGTTGGACGGCGGCGACGGCGACCCGTTGTGGGTGCGGAAGAGGGTGAGAAGAGAGAGAGAGAGAGAGAGAGAGAGAGAGAGAGAGAGAGAGAGAGAGAGAGAGAGAAGGGAAGTGCATGCGTAAAAATAGCATGGGTTCGAAATAATAAGGGGAGAGAATTTTGCTTGGGCTTGTGGTTTCAAACAATAGGCAAAAGAGAAGAGAGAGGGAGAGATCTGTGAGTGACTGGGTTTCGATGAGCTCAGGTTCATACATATAGGGTTTAAAAATGATAATACTAATGACAAAATATTAAATATGGATGATAAATTTGGGGGGTGGGTGTTGGATCTCACCCACACCATACGATGGGTTTAAGTGGGTAGGGTTAGGGTAATTATTAGGGGTAGATCCAAGGTTTAGGGTAATAGTAATTAGATAACAGTATTTAGTAAATAGTGATTAGTGATGTAAAAAGTCATTAATAGATGTAATTAGCAAAGCGGTGAAATACAAACGCGTTTTCACAAACGACTCCGAAAAATTACGTAAACATACCCACGAGATCGTATTGTCGCGAGGATCGCGAATACAAGACCCGTTTTGGGATTTGAGTTACGAAAATACTAGTTTTAGGCCAAAACATTTAGAAAGCAGGTATGCGGGTTCTCGGCTGAAATGATATCAGAAAATTATGAAATTAATATGGGAAGCCCTAAATGATCATATGATGCTACTGTAGAAGTTTGAAAACGTTTTGAAAATGTTTGGACAGAAAATAAATTCGTCGAGCCAAAACGGTAATTTTGGGAGATGAATTTTAACAGGAATGTTTTGGGCATTTGAGGAAATCTGAAATTGCGGAAACACAATATGATAAGTCTAGTGCTCTAAAATATTTTTATAAGAATTTTTTGAAATCAGTTTTGATATACAACTCCTAACTAACCAATATAAAGTAAATTTAGAATAAAACTACGTTAAGTACGTATTTGAAGTGTTTGAAAAATACAGGCCGTTACAGTTCGACCCCCAAGCCACACTACAACACCGTGCGCTTGCGGTTACAAATATTTAGATTTCCGCGCCCCCGTCCGCACCAATTTGGGGGCGCCGGTCAACAATCTTTTGCGATAACAATATTATTAACAAGGAATTTCAAATGACATATATTATAAACAATGAACAACTTTGCACAAAATAAATAATAAATGATAATCATAAAAAATCACACAGAGACAAGCGATTTATCCTGGTTTCCCATAACCTGGGTACGTCTAGTCCCCGACCGTCTTGGATCGAGTTTTAATCCATTATTGTCTTAGCAATACAATTACCTAACTTCACTCGTTAGGATTTTCAACGACCTAGTATCACCACCAGGATTTCCAACCACCTAGGCTTGACTAGGATTCACAACACCCTTATCGCCAAGGGACTACAAGTAAAAACAAATCCAATTCACCACAATAAATTAGTGGAGATTGGTTTACACCCAATAATTCTATTGCCAAGATAAATTTGCAATTGTGCTTAATGTAGATAAAGAATTTTAAAACGTTCTTAGATCACACAAAGAATATGAACTAATTTAATGTGATCTAGAATATTGTTGTTTCAAAAAATCCTTTGAGAATATGAAAAATTCAAAGAGAAGGATTTTGAAAAAAATTTGCAATAGCCAAAAAATAATAATAATGATCTTAAAAAGAATTTATAGACAAATATAAAACAATAAGATCATATATTTGAGAAACCGTTTTTGGTTACGAAGAACGTTGAGCGCGATGAGAACGATTGAGAATTTGAGAGAGTTTTAGCTTAGCTCAAGAATGAAAGATTGGTGAGGAAAATATTCTCATAGAGTCTCTATTTATAGAGTATAAGAGATGATTCAAATGAATTCAAAAATAGTTTGACTTCAGCGCAAAAAACAAGTGACGAGTAAATGAGAGAGACAATCAAGGAAGTCAAAACGTACAGCAGGTAGTCGACTCCCAAGGGAGGTAGTCGACTCCCAGAGATTTTTGAGTGAAAACTTTGCCACAGCAGGTAGTCGACTCCCTCCTTTGGTAGTCGACTCCCAGAGTAGTTTTTCAGAGAAACTCTGCTATAAGATGTGTAATCAACTCCTTGGTGTTTGGAGGTTGACTATAAGAATTGAATCAATAGCTTTGAATCAATTAGCTCTCAAAAAGTTTTAAAACAAGTTTAAAATTTTTTTTCGAATAATCAATTTGTGTGTGTATGTGTGCAAATCTTTCTTGGCTTTAACATAGTCCTAAGAAAAAGGAAAAAACTCACAGTAGACTTAATGAAGACTTTGAAGCCATGGAGATCTTGATGTAGATCCATGCGCTTCACTTGAATTTGAACTCCTCTTTAGCTTGAGCTTGAGCACGTTCTTTGAGCTTCATCCTTGAGCTCCTTTCTTGCTTAGTGTAGAATGCGAGCTAGATTCATCTTTATCTTCTATGAGTGTGGTTAAGGTTCTTCTTCTCGAGTATGTTTTGAGTTTTTATCAATTTGATTGCACAACCTACACACTTAAGTAATGTGATTAGTATACTAACAACATTTGGTGTGATCATCATCAAAACCACTTTGAGGTGGAACTAGATTTTCCATTACTTTTCCCCTTTTTGATAATGACACCCAAATGAAAAACACATGAATAATATCAAATAATATGAATGAGTAATATAAATGAAGAGCTCCAAATATACTTACTCCCCCTACTTAGATGAGGTATGAAAACTCCTCCTGCATCAAAGCTGGTTAGCAAGCAATACATTATTCATTTACGATTTTTCTTTTCTATTTTTCTCCCCTTGTCATCAATAAAAAAATATGACAACATTCATGACAGATTTCACAAGGTTATACTAAGTGTTAAAAAATAATCAACTCAAGCATTTCAATAATATAACCAAGTGTATTAACAACAAAAGTTAATTAAATCAAGTGTTTGAAAAAATAATAATTATAATCAACCAACTCAAGGATATCTGCAGAGAAGAGTTAGAATATACATATATTCCATGCATTCTTATTTATAATTAAGCAAGATCTGGGGGTATCAAGAGTTAAGCATGGCATAGCAACTAAAGCAATGTAGGAGCATTGTATCAACATAAGCAATTAAGGCAATGTAGCGACCATATTACATACCAAGTGTTGATACTGAATTGTTTAAAACATCACACAACCATAAGCACGAAGTAAACAAAAAAATATTACAGACCAAAGTTTTAAAAGCACTGTTTTAATCATGCAATCAAATAAGCATGTTTAAGGGGAACCACCGTTCTTCTTTTCCTTCTTCAACTCCTTGATCTCATCAAGGATCATGCCAAGAGTTTTCTCGGTCATTTCGTTGCTGCTAATCATAAGGTCCTTCAGATTCTCCACCTTTTGTTGAGATCATTAAAGCCCTTTGCTTGAGATATCTTCAACTTGTCAATTTTCTTCAGGAGCAAATCCTGAAGCTCAAGAATATATAGGGGAACATCGTCAGGAGGTGCAAGGTCTTCTTCTTCATCTTCACTTCCTTCCTTCCTTCCTTCTTCTTCTTCTTCTTCTTCTTCTTCTTCGGTGACTTCTTCTTCAACAATTTTCTTACCTTTCCTTCTTGCTGAGGTGGAGCTAGTGTCACCGACTAGCTTCTCTTCTGGAACATTCTCGTTGAGGTCTCGATGAAGTCCCATATGGGCAAGAGTACGGACATCAAACACAAGGACAGGTTCCAATACCTCAGACTCATTATCCAAAGGACTGTCATATGCATTGAAGAGGATGGTAAGAAAATGGCCATGGGCTAAGAGATTGGTGACTCTATCAGATAAAATAGTGAATAATAGATTCCATGATAATCCTAGCCCAATTTACTTTGATATTTCCAAGCATAGCATAAATACACTTGGCTTGGCGTTCAGAGAGGACAGCATGGCTACCAGATCTTTGGGTGATGGTATATGATAGGATGTTTGCTAAAATTCCAGCAGGATATCGGAGATCACTACTAGGCAATTTTCTTTGGAAGAATTTTCCTGGAAAATACATCTTGTTTAACACATCATCATCAACCATTTCGATTTCATCTAGTAGTTTCCCGGTGAAGGGAATACATAGGACTTGACCTAATAATTTCACAGTTATTTGAATCTGGGTATCAAGCACTTTGGTTCGAAAATGGGATTTTACACTATCAGCATCCATGTTTGCATAGAATAGATGAACTAATCTAGGATAGCACAAATAAGAGTTGTCTTTAGAAAAGAGGTTTAAATAGTTCTGAAATTCTAAGATGCTGTTTATACCATAATTTTCAACCTCTTCAATGGTGACAAACCTTTCATGGAGGATTTGTCTTTCTGAGATGGTTAAAAATTTAGCATAACTAGTGAAATTAACCAGATAAGGTTGAATCACTTCCTTCTCTGTAAGAGCATGGGAAGTTTCATCAACTTTCCTCTTTTTTATAGCTACAACCTTTCTAGGCATGATTTCTAAGACAAGGATGTGAAATATTGAAGAAAGATGAGGAATATTACCTTGTTGAAGGAGAATGACTGGAAGAAGTGAATGATCTTGGATGAAATATGATCTCCAAAGAGAAGAGATATGCAAAAGGTGAAAAAAAAACTCAAGATGAAACACAAGAGAGGTAGTCGGCTACCTTAGGGTTTTGGGAGAAGGGGTTTTGTGTTTTCTTGGTGAAGAGAGGGATGAATGAGGTCCATTGATCAAAGATAGCAATGGTTGAGATCAATTCTCTTAATGGGTATATGTTACCGAGTGGGTATGAGTCCAATAAGCTTTGAAACCCCGCCAAAAGATAGTTAAAATAACAAGAAAATTTTGGCAGACTATGCTCTGGGAGTCGACTCCCTTTCTTTGGTAGTCGACTCCCTCCTGGGTTTGAGATTTTTCCCATCCCAAGGGGATATGTCATGCTAGTTTGAGTGTTTTGCAAAAAGTTTTGAAAAATAAGTGTAATAAAACATAAAAACACAAATATGACGTCATAAAAAATTATACCACCTATCTTTAATAATTTATATATATTACACATTTGCGAAGCGACAAGTTTTACGCATTCTTTCCGCAAAGTGCTGATTTTTTTGTTCAACGTATTAAACTGGTGTCTATATCTTCCTCCTTTGTTTAGAGTACCTAAAAGAAATAAAAGTTGTGGTACTCTTATAATTTTGAGTCCAGAGGATTAGTTTTTTGGAAGCCAAACCCAATACGGTTTAATTCCTTCAATAGAAACATATTTATAATTCTTATTCAATTGAACATTTTGAATGAAATCGAGTGCATAACTTTTTTTATTTTGATGCGTCTCATGCTTGGAAATCCATATGCTCAAAAAATTTGTGTTAGCATGACGCATCCTAGTATGGTTATTCTTTTTCTTGGCATGAGTGGAGTCATAGCCAAGTCCGGTTTTACTAGATGATGCTTTCTGACTATTGATTAAACTATCTAGTTTCCCTTTTCCTTTACTGAAGTTTTCGACAATCTTCATAGTAGAATCATATTTATCTTTAATAGACACTAGAAGATTATCTAAACCTTCAATCTTGTTCTTCAAGGAATGAATGCCATTCTCAAGCAACTCATTTTTCTCTTTTAGTGCAATGTTCTCTTTGAGTAGTTCTTCTTTATCTTTTGCATCGTTGCTAACCAATCTCAAAAAATTTATATGTTCTTTAATGAGTTTTTCATGAAGTGAGCAAAGCTCCTTATATGCACCCATATAATCCATATCTTCAGCATCACTAGACAATGTATCATCTTCGCTAAATGATGAATATCAAGTGAGTTTACCTGAAAGGGTGTGGAAGCTAAGAAGCACATATGAGTTGACTCTCTTTTATCTCCTTTATCATTGGATGACGATTCATCGGAGGTTGAGTCATCACTTTGGTCGAAAGCTGCATATCCTTCATTTCTTGGTCATCGAAGCTTGTTTCTTATATCGTTCTTTCATTCATTGTTTTTTCTGCTTTTGTCATAGTCTTTGGTATCTCTTTTGTTCTTCTCTAATGGACAATCTCTTTTTACGGGTCCTGGTTTGTTACAGTCAAAACAAATAATATTGTTAGTAGAACGAAAAGATCGTTTCCCGTACTTACTTGACATGAAGACTTTGAAATTTTTCGAGATGAAAGCAATGTGATCTTCTCTGTCAGTGAAGTCGGAGTCTTCTTTGTTGATATTGAATGCGAGGTTCTTTTTCTTTGGCTTCTCTTCTATCTTCTTGTCTTCTTCGAGTTCAATCGCATATGCCATAAGATTTCCTATCAGCTCTTCAATGATGAGGTCAATTATGTTGTGAGCTTCTCGAATGGTTATCGTCTTTCTTTTCCATTCGGGTCTAAATGATCTTAAGACCTTCATTACCTGATCATACTCAAATACCTTTTTACCTAACCCTGCAAGTCATTTGTTATATTATTAAAACGAATATTCACTTCGGTAATACTCTCTCCTTCTTCCACTTTGAAAGTTTCAAATTTTGAATGTAATACATTTATACGAGATTCTTTTACCATTTCCGTTCCTTCGCGACTTACCTGAAAAGTGTGCTAAATATGATATGCGGTCTCACATTGAGAGACACAGTTGAACTCGTTACCTATTACGGTACAGAATAATGTATTCATGGCTTTAGCGTTCAGGTTACCTTTCATCTTTTTATATACAGACCACTTTCCGGTGTCTACTTCAGTAGGTGCTTTGTATGGATCATTGGTGATGGTCCATGCGTCGATGTCTAGAGACTGTAGATGAGTCGTCATGCATATCTTCCAACTCGCGTAGTTTGTTCCATTGACAGAGGTGGTCGCATGGTGTTAAGTCCTTCGGAGTGGTGAGATGTTGATGCCATCGTCTTTCAGCCTTGCTCTGGTACCAAGTGTTGGATCCTGTGGATGGTAAACAACACTAAAAGGGGGGATGAATAGTGATGTATGATTTAAAAATTTTCGACAATTATCAATACACAACAAATATTCCTTCCAATGTTGACTAAGGAACCAAGTAGAGTAATCTACGCTTGGTCTTTAATCAACACGATGATCTTAAGATAAATATAAGATGGGATTCAAAAATCAAAAGAATAATAAAGGAGAGCTCAAAGTGGAATAAACAATACAATCTTTTGCAATAACAATATTATTAACAAGGAATTTCAAATGACATATATTATAAATAATGAACAACTTTGCACAAAAATAATAAATGACAATCACAGAAAATCACATAGAGACAAGCGATTTATCCTGGTTCCCTACAACCTAGATACGTCCAGTCCCCGACCGTCTCGGATCGAGATTTAATCCACTATTGCCTTAGCAATACAATTACCTAACTTCACTCGTTAGGATTTCCAACGACCTAGTATCACCACCAAGATTTCCAACTGTCATGTCCCGCTTCCCAAAATGGGTACGAGGACGAGACGAAGGCCCGCATGGGCCGGGGCTGTGAGGCCCGGGCCCAATAAGTGTCTGTAGGGATACCATTTAGTTACAGGTTTTGCATATAAAATTTCTGAACAATGAAATAAGAGTACACGTAAGGAAACTGCATTCATTAATATTAGGAGATAATATTCAGCGATACATCAAGTCTAATAAAAGAAGCCCCAAGCATGGCTACAACTGCAGAAATAGAAACTAATGGTGCTACACACTCAACCTAAAACAGAAAGTAAAAAGGTGCTATGCACCCAAACTAAAAACAACGGGAAGCTCCAAGGTCAGTAACTGAGAAACCCATAAGACTGGTCATCGCCCGGGCCGTACTCCTGATCAGTAGCGTACTCCTGCTCCAAGTCCTTTGGTACCGGCTCCTAGTCTACTAACTCTGTTAGGGTACCTGACGTACAAACACCAAGAGAAAGTGGTTGAACGTCAGGCGAAGTCTGCAAGTAAACGTGAGAAGACTCCACTGCAAGGTGTATAACAATTTAAGGATGACATTTTAAAGGTTGTTTACATGATGATGATGTAACAGCATGGCAGATATATATATGTGCAAGAAGGTAAAGAAAATGCAGAAAAGTATACGTGACAGGCAATAGCCGTAGCGTGTGCTACTGGCTATAAGACTAGACTAGACTAGACAAGAAGTACCGTGTGACACCAAGAAGGTTCACGCCTTTTGGATAGAGTGGGATCAAACCTACTAAACCGAGGGCACACTCAACCCTAACCCATCCAATGTGCACAAGACAATCATTACAATGGATCACTCACTCCACTAGGTGAGTGCCCTATTCGCCCGCAGGCTTGTGTATCATGACAAGGGTTCACTCTCTCTAACTTGGAGAGTGCCCTATTTGCCCGCAGGCTTCAGCAACACATGACATGACATGACAAGACGAAAGTGGATGAAAGTTGTTTATTCTAGGGGGGTCCACACGCATGCACACACAGATAAAACATATGGTGTCAGTTGTTGTTCTTGTTGTGCCCAGACTTACGTCGTCAAGTCCAGGCTGTCGTGGGATGTCCCAGATGCTATCATTTCACGTCTGGTACTCTTGTTTATACTTTTTACAGTTTAGAGGAGACAATGGCCTAAACGTGGCCGACACTGCGCAAGTGAACACACTTGCCTGCAGTGGTGAGCGGTACGTCTGTCGGGAGCGTCTCATCGAGGCGGAGCGTCCGTAAAGGGTCGTCTGAAACGAGTCAAGTGACGGTGTCAGGTCACGTTTATCAGTAATCCTATTAGGATTTATTTCTAGGTTAAACGTGGTTACCCTAACAGTTCCATGTCAAGATGTCTATTCAGCCTATCCGACGATTCTATCCTATGTGCATAGTCAAATCAGTCCGATAGTCAATCTACGGTTCCACATCGTTTTAAAGGAGCATAAAATAAACTTAGTTGTTTGAGTTGATGATTTTTAATTATGGTTTGATGACTTAATGTTTGGGTTGCTACAAGTGAGAGGGCGAACATGGTGCGACGAACGTGCACGAGTCTGACGTCGGGTCTGGAAATGGTGGCGGTGCTCGTGTCCTTGAATGCGGGTAGTGCAGTAAGGGTCGTATCGGGATCGTCTCGGCTTCGGGTAGCATAGCGAGATGACACGGCAATGGGTGCGGCATTGAAATCGCTTTGGTTACGAGTAGCGCAACGAAACGACATGGTGGCAGCTACGACGTCGGGGAAAAGCGCTAGATCTGCGACGTGCATGGACTTCTAAGAGAAAGGGGGCTGTCGGGGATAAGAGGAGGCCGAAGGGGGTCGCGCTCGCCTGAGGGGTGGCTGGAGCAATGGCCGACGGCGAAGAGGCCGACTGTTTTGTGGAGAAAAGGACAGTTTTGGTGGTTGTCTGGCTGTTTTGGGTCGTTGCGAGATTGCCATGACTGAAGGGGAGCAAGGGGACGACGACAGTGGGTAGAGGGGCTGTAGGGGGTCACCAGCGACGGGAGGGGGGTCACCGGTGATGGCCAGAAGTGGTGGGCCGTGGGTTTCCAGGGGCTAGGCGGCTGTTGCTTGCGGAAATGACAGTTTTCGAGTGGTTTTGAGGGAGAGAAGAGGATGTCGATAAGGAGGGGACCGCCGAAGGTGGTCGGTGGCGGCCGTGCAGCAAGGGATGGCCGGTGCGTGGGTTATGAAGAGTGGCCGCTGTGAAATTTTTGATGAAAACCCCTAGTGCGTGAGTTGTGTTATAACTTGAAATCTTGCTAAATAGGGTTAAAAAGGGGTGTAGATTGGGTTGATTGAAGAGAGGGTGTGTGAGAGAGAGGGAGGGTAGATATAGGGTGAGAATAGCTAGAAGAATCATATGGTGATACGTATGAATCCCATTAGATTAGGTTAAGTTTGAATTTCAAATTAGATTAGGCCAAATGGGGTTTGAAAGTAATTAGTGTGATAGGTCGGGCTAACGGTGTCCAAAAATTATGAGAAAAATATCGGGACGACTGTGACGATGAGAGGATCGAGAATACAGGATCCGATCACGAGCTAATCCTACCGAGAATGATAATAAAAATAAAAACTAGGCGTTGAAGTCTAAAGGCTAAAACACCCCTTCCATCAAAGATGATTTGTGGGAGAACGACCCGTGAAATGGCGTTCACTAAAAATCCCACAAAATTCTACTCTTCCATACAGTCATAACGATATATAACATCACGTATTCCGGATAGAAGAAAGGACAAAGAAAAATACGCGTACAAAAGAGAAAAATACATGCAAAATACGAACGGTCGGAAATCGGCCGTTACATTCTACCCACCTTAGAAATGATTCCGCCCTCGGAATCCCTTATACTAATAATAATAATATCTATATGCACTTATGCCTGCAACTCCCATATTCCACATAATGATCGTTAATCCTATAACTTTAATCAGCGTTCCCCAAATAATTCATCATTACTCGTCTTTTCACTGGATAATGCTACAACTAGAATCACATCCTAGCACTTAACTATAAATCCACATTACCGTTTTCCAATCAACAATCGTCACATCCCCAATATATTCTTCATCATATTGACTCATAAATTTATTCGCCATAATTAATGAACCATTAAACCACATCTTATCGTTACCTATATTATCTAATTTCCTAACCATATTAAATCCGTCTTCCTAACTATCCATTCGTCTCAACATATCGTGTTATTTTCAATGTCTTCTTCACCCCACCTTTATAATCAAGTCTTGATGTTTTAAATGCTCTACTCATTTTCATGATCACCCTAAATCATACTATACCTTCATAGCTACTCCTATCTACTACTCGTCTAAATTTTCAGATCTGATAAGTACTCATCTCCATGTGTACAATTTCATTCAACTAGAATTCTCCATTGAGTCTGTTACATTGGTATTATTTAAAAACAAATAAATAAGTCTTGGACACATCATTCTTTTCATCCCAAAGAAATTTAATCTAACTTCCTTGTGTTCGAAACTAATCACAGTTACATGATAACTCATCTCACACTATACCTATTTGCAAACGTAATCCTATAACAATAATAGCCAGTTCTAACAATATAACAACAATGAAATTAACACTTTCGAAGAGGGAAAGAAGAGAAAAGAATGTTTAAGGCCAATGACATAGTTTAAAAACATGTGGGAAAAACGTGTGGAGTTGTGGTACTAGATGGGTGAAGATATAGGTTATGATCTTTATGGGATAGTCTAAAAACATTAAAAGATTTGATTTAAAAGAAAAAAATGCTTTGATACAATCACATGCAGCCAAAATGAGCTATACTATAATATGAAAGACTAAGTCTATGGAATTACCTGCAATGACGCCATCCACGGCTGTCATGGTATATGCTCCACGAACAACAGCTCCTCTCTGAATAGGGGCAGGCGCTCTACTCTGCAGTGGGGCTGGTGCTCTGCCCTCGGTATGGCGATACCTCGGGCAATCTATAACGGCATGTATGGCAGCTCCATATGCCAGACACAAACCCAGCTTCTTCCTGTAATAACTCGAATGATGCCCCTGCTTGCCACAGAAATGACATTGATCCCTGGCATGGCTCTATGCAGGTGCTCCTGGCCTTTTGAAAAGCACCGACTGAACGGGTCCTACTGCAGGCCTAGCTGCTGGCCTGAACTGCTCTATCAGTCGCTTTCCTCTACCAGCAGGAGGATCAGGAAGTCTCGCCACAGTCTCATGGTTTCTGGTTACATTCAGTACAGCTCCCATAGTAGTCAAGTCCGTCGAAGTCATAGAAGCCTGGATCTTGGGGTGTATCCCCTGACGAAACCGATCAGCTCGGTTCTCCTTCTTCTTCACCATATGCAGGGCGAAGCAGCTTAACATCTCAAACTCCGCTTCATACTCATCAACCGACATACTCCCCTGAGTCAGGTTCACGAATCGCTACAAGAGCTCCCTCTTCGCAGCCTTGAAGAAGTACTTCTCCTTGAACATCGACTTGAATGTGCTCCACTCAACCGGCTTCTACAGACGCATTCCCTCAATGCGCCACCAGCTCCTAGAATTCTCAACTAGCTGCATCTTCGCTATCTCCACTCTGGTCCCATCAGGTATCTTGGTAGCTATCAACTTATCTTCAGTACACTAGATCCACTCGTCGGCATCCAGTGGTCCATTCTTTCCAGAGAAGGTCTTCGGCTGTAACTCATTGAACTGCTTCACTCCAGGAGAAGCTCAAGGTACAGGCGGAGGCGGTGGTGATGGTGCAGCCGGAGTAGCCTGGGCAGCACGGGCAGCCCGATGTGTCTGCTCAACCAACTGATGCTGAACGTCCAGCATCTCCCTCATGACGCCCAGAAATTGGAGGAACTCGCCACCCTGATCTCCCATGGCTCCTTCAGGCCAGCACGAGTATTGCGTCCTCCTGCCATCCTATTGATAAGGAAAACCCAATTTAGAATTGTACATGTTAAACTGGATATTAAATGAACGCAGTACTCTTATTGTTCTGAACTTTTTGCAAGACCTGCATGGGCCACCACTAAAACATGTCACGTCCCGCTTCCCAAAATGGGTGCGAGAACGAGACGAATGCATGCATGGGCCGGGGCTGTGAGGCCCGGGCCCAATAAGCGTCTGTAGGGATACCATTTAGTTACATGTTCTTGCATATAAAAGTTCTGAACAATGAAATAAGAGTACATGTAAGGAAACTGCATTCATTAATATAAGGAGATAATATCCAGAGATACATCAAGTCTAATAAAAGAAGCCCCAAGCATGGCTACAACAGCAAAAAGAGAAACTAACGGTGCTACACACCCAACCTAAAACAGAAAGTAAAAAGGTGCTACACTCCCAAACTAAAAACAATGGAAAACTCCAAGGTCAGCAACTGAGAAACCCTTAAGAATGGTCCCCGCCCAGGCCGTACTCCTGATCAGCAGCGTACTCCTGCTCCAAGTCCTCTGGTATCGGCTCCTAGTCTACTAACTCTGTCTCGTACAAACACCAAGAGAAAGTGGTTGAACATCAGGCGAAGTCTGCAAGTAAACGTGAGAAGACTCCACTGCAAGGTGTATAACAATTTAAGGATAAAATTTTAAAGGTTGTTTACATGATGATGATGCAACAGCATGGCAGATATATATTTGTGCAAGAAGGTAAAGACAACGCAGAAAAGTATACGTGACAGACAATAGCCGTAGCGTGTGCTACTGGCTACAAGACTAGACTAGACAAGAAGTACCGTGTGACGTCAAGAGGGTTCATGCCTTTTGGATAGAGGGGGATCAAACCCACTAAACCGAGGGCATGCTCAACCCTACCCCACCCAATGTGCACAAGACAATCATTACAAGGGATCACTCACTCCACTAGGTGAGTGCCCTATTTGCCCGCAGGGTTGTGTATCATAACAAGGGTTCACTCTCTCTAACTTGGAGAGTGCCCTATTCGCCTGCAGTCTTAAGCAACACATGACATGACATGACAAGACGAAAGTGGATGAAAGTTGTTCATTTTAGGGGGTCCACACGCACGCACACACAGATAAAACCTAAGGTGTCAGTTGTTGTTGTTGTGCCCAGACTTCGTCGTCAAGTCCATGCTGTCGTGGGGTGTCCCAGACGCTATCATTTCATGTCGGGTACTCTTGTTTATACTTTTTACAGTTTAAAAAAGACAATGGCCTAAACGTGGCCGAAACTGTGCAAGTGAACACACTTGCCTGCGATGGTGAGCGGTACGTCCGTCAGGAGCATCTCGTCGAGGCAGAGCATCGGTAAGGGTTCATCTGAAACGAGTCAAGTTACGGTGTCAGGTCATGTTTATCAATAATCCTATTAGGGTTCATTTCTAGGTTAAACGTGGCTACCCTAACAGTTCCATGTCAAGATGTCTGATCAGCCTATCCAATAATTCTATCCTATGTGCACAGTCAAATCAGTCCGATCATCGATCTATGGTTTCACATCATTTTAAAGGAGCGTAAAATAAACATAGTTGTTTGAGTTGACGATTTTTAATTATGGTTTGATGACTTAATGTTTGGGTTGCTACAAGTGAGAGGGCTAACCTGGTGCGACGAACGCGCACGAGTCTGACAACGGGTCTGGAAACGGTGGCGGTGCACATGTCCTCGACTGCGGGTAGTGCAGTAAGGGTCGTCTCGGGATCGTCTCGGCTGCGGGTAGCATAGTAAGAAGACACGGTAACGGGTACGGCATCGGGATCGCTTTGGTTGCGAGTATCGCAACAAAACGACACGGCGGCTGCTACGACGTCGGGAAAACGCACGAGATCTACGGTGTGCGTGGACTCCTAGGAGTAGGGGGCTGTCGGGGATGGGAGGAGGCCGAAGGGGGTCGCGCTCGCCTGAGGGATGGCAGGAGCAACGGCCGGCGACGAAGAGGCCGGCTGTTTTGTGGAGAAAAGGACAGTATTGGTGGTTGCCGGGCTGTTTTGGGTCGTTGCGAGATTACCGCGGCTGAGGGGGAGCAAGGGGGCGATAGCAGTGGGTAAAAGGGCTGTAGGGGGGTCGTCGGAGATAGGAGGGGGTCACCGACGATGGCCGAAAGTGGTGAGGCGTGGGTTTCCAGGGGCTAGGCGACTGTTGCTTGCGAAAATGACAATTTTTGGGTGGTTTTGAGGGGGAGAGAGAGAAGGGAGGGAGAGAAGAGGTTGTCGATGAGGAGGGGATCGCCGGAGGTGGTCGGAGTTGGCTGGCGGCGGCCGTGCAGCAAGGGATGGCCGGTGCGTGGCTTATGGAGAGTGGCGGCTATGAAATTTTTGATGAAAAACCCTAGTGCGTAAGTTGTGTTATAACTTGATATCTTGCTAAATATGGTTAAAAAGGGGTGTAGATTGAGTTGATTGGAGAGAGGGTGTGTGTGAGAGGGAGGGTAGATATAGGGTGAGAATATCTAGAAGAATCATATGGTGATACGTATGAATCCCATTAGATTAGGTTAACTTGGAATTTCAAATTAGATTAGGCCAAATGGGGTTTGAAAGTAATTAGTATGATAGGTCGGGCTAACGGTGTCTGAAAATTATGAGAAAAATATCGAGACGACTGTGACGATGAGAGGATCAAGAATACGGGGTCTGGTCACGAGCTAAGCCTACCGAGAACGATAATAAAAATAAAAACTAAGCGTTGAAGTCTAAAGGCTAAAACACCCCTTCCATCAAAGCTAATTTGTGGGAGAACGACCCATGAAATGACTTTCACTAAAAATCCCACAAAATTCTACTCTTCCATATGGTCACAACAATATATAACATCGTGTATTCCGGATAGAAGAAAGGACAAAGAAAAATACGCATACAAAAGAGAAAAATATGTGCAAAATACGAACGGTCGGAAAGCGGCCGTTACACCAACCACATAGTCTTGACTAAGATTTACAACACCCTTGTCATCAAGGGACTACAAGTAAAAACAAATCCAATTCACCACAATAAATTAGTGGACATTGGTTTACACCCAATAATTCTATAGCTGAGATAAATTTGCAATTGTGCTTAATGTGGATAAAGAATTTTAAAACGTTCTTAGAACACACAAAGAATATGAACTAATTCAATGTGATCTAGAATCTTGTCGCTTCAAAAAATCCTTTGAGAATATGAAAAATTCAAAGAGAATGATTTTGAAAACAACTTGCAATAGCCAAATAATAATAATGATGATCTTAAAAAGAATTTATAGACAAATATAAAACAAAAAGATCAGAGATTTGAAAACCTGTTTTTGGCTACGAAGAAAGTTGATAGCGATGAGAACGATTGAAAATTTGAGAGATTTTTAGCTTAGCTCAAGAATGAAAGATTGGTGAGGAAAATATTCTCATGGAGTCTCTATTTATAGAGTTTTAAGAGAGGATTCAAATGAATTCAAAAATGGTTTGACTTCAGCCCAAAAATCAAGTGACGAATAAATGAGAGAGGCAATCAAGGAAGTCAAAACGTACAGCTGGTAGTCGACTTCCATGGGAGGTAGTCGACTCCCAGAGATTTTTCAATGAAAACTTTGCTACAGCAGGTAGTCGACTCTCTCCTCTGGTAGTCGACTCCCAGAACAGTTTTTCAGAGAAACTCTGCTATAAGATGTGTAATCAACTCATGGATGTTTGGAGGTTGACTACGAGAATTGAATCATTATCTTTGAATCAATAAGCTCTCAAAGAGTTTTAAAACAACTTTAAAATGTTTTTCCGAAAAATCAATTTGTTTGTGTGTGCAAATATTTCTTGGCTTTAACATAGTCCTAAGAAAAAGGAAAACAACTCATACACTAGACTTAATGAAGACTTTGAAGCCATGAAGATTGCATGTGTTTCACTTGAATTTGAGCTCCTCTTTAGCTTGAGCTTGAGCACGTTTTTTGAGCTTCATCTTTGAGCTCCTTTCTTGCTTAGCGTAGAATGCGAGCCACAGTCATCTTCATCTTCTATGTGTGTGGTTGAGGTTCTTCTTCTCGGAGTATGTTTTAAGCTTTTATCAATTTGATTGCACAACCTACGCGCTTAAGTAATATGATTAGTATACTGACAACATTCGATGTGATCATCATCAAAACCACTTTGGGGTGGGACTAGTTTTCCATCAAGTAGTACACCGAAGTACTGGTTGTTGGATCTTCTTCTTTTGCCAAGCCTAAAGGCAAAAGCAAGAAGAAGAAGTCCCTTGAACCAAGAAAAGCGATCAAGAAAAGGAAAAATAAGAAAGGAGCATCAGCTGAAGCAAAATGCTTTCACTGCCATAAGCCAGGACATTGGAAATGAAATTGCAAGCTGTATGTCGCAGAGAAGAAAGGGCATGCAGATGACTCAACTTCAGGCACGAAGAAAAAATGAGCTATGAAATAAGGAAGTCTCTTACTGATTGGCAATAGAGTAATCGTTGCTGCTGGAACCACAGTGGAATTCAGAAGCATCTTGACGATTGTCGTTTTAAAACAATAAATTTCATGCAATGTAATGGCATTTTTGCCACCGATGAATGTCATCAATATTAAAATGTTATGAACATCATTATTAATAAAGTTTCTTGGATTCAAAGTTTTGGCGTGAATGCGTTATTTATACGTATTGATTCAGTTTATACAAGAAATACAGTTGATATGTACTTTTTCTTTGGCCATGAATACTAAGCTACATCTAAGTAAGCGGATGTGGTAGGTCATATAAACAGGGGTTCCTAAACCTCCCGTATTATGAGTCGATGCGGCACCTGCCAGATTTTCCTTAAAGGAAAGGTAGCTAAAATTCCATTGTTTGACAAGTGGATAAAGTTAAAGAACTCTTAGGTCTTTTGCATTCAGATGTATTCGGACATATATCTACCTTGTTAAAAGGAGGGTTTTCATACTTTGTATCAATTGCAGATGATCACTCTAGGTTCAGACAAGTGTTGTTAATGAAACACAAATCAAATACCTTCGAGTGGTTCAAATAGTATTGTAACGAAGTAGAAACCAAATAGGGACAAGTATTATAATCCTTTGAGGAAGAAAAATACTTGAAACAGAAATCTCTTGCACATTCTCTCAGGTTGTAACTCCCTACCGTACTTAGAGTGCGTAAAGGACATAATTATGATTCCTTAAACAAACTTATAGAAAGTCTAGTAGTTAGAACCGAATTATATTCATGTGCACCCATAAGGTATGACCTTTAATGGTGTCCAGTGGGAAATGCTCCTATCTGGTTGTAAATAAATCTTCAAGATAGAAAATTAATGCAGATTTCAGATAGATATGAGCAGGGTATACTGACCTAGGAAAAATTATCGTCAAAAATCTTATAAACAGATTTTTGACATAATTTACTCACAATAGCCATGCACATGTTAATTCAGATCATACTTGCTATCACTGCCCACCACGATAGTAAGAGTTTTTCCAAAGTCAGTGGAAGCGAACCGCGAGAATGTTACTTAAGTCTGGCTCTGGACTAAAGTAAGGACCAATGGAATAGAATATCTGTTTTGACAAATACTCAAAAGGTTTGTTCTAACGTCATCCTTGTATTAGATATATATGGCATAGAATTTTTTGGAGTATATTACAGTATGATTGCCAAGGATTAGTTGGTGAACCTAAGACATATAGCATATGCTAAAATGTCAGCAATACAGAAAGGGAAGCATTTTAGATAAGATCCAAACACGGTTTTTCCTTAATATCACGTCATGTGCAACTCCTGATGGTTCGTGATAGTTTCACGAATATATAAATTTAGCAGATACACTCATGAAAGCTCTGACACATGAACATCTAGAGAGATTGATGTGTAAAAGCGGTATGAGATATCGGGATAAATGTGCCTGAGTGCAAGTGGGTGATGTTAAGAGATATATGCTCTCGAGACAATTTATCTACGTAATACATATCGTTCATAAATGAAAGTATGCGTTTGGTATCAATTGTCTAATTATTTCTATTATAATGTATTCATTAAAATACTTTGATGATTTTCTTAGACATAGAGCAAGGTTATGCATGTATTTAGATGTAGATCTCGATTATGAGAAGTGTCTGACCGATAGTAGCTTAAGTCTAAAATTGTTTGTAGTTGTAGATGTGTCAAGAATAGGATATCGACACATCAGATAGACTATTGTGTCTTTGTTTCACCTAGTAGCAGTGACGATGATCTCATAGTCGTTCGACTTGGCAAAGTCAGGGACGAGACACATGTGCTCATTGGAGAATGAGTTCACTAAATGACCCAACGAAAGTTATCACATGGTTAATATAAAGTTATCTGTCAAAGATATCTCTTAGTTATGATAGGTAAGTTGATCCTTAGACTTAAGGTCATTGTACAAACATGTACACGAACGATGTCACTTAGATCTCTGACCTAGCTTCGAGTATGGCATGTCGAAATGTCTTTGGTTGGGTGACACTTGAAGCGTACGAGGAGAGTAGTGGCGAAGAAAGAATTTGTCTCTCTCATTTATGGGGAGTTAGTATTGCATGTGTTAGGAAAGAGAATGGAAGGAATAACGCTCTTGCTTCGACGAGCCCTAACATTCTTAGTGTTGCAGAATGCAAATCGTGATATCTTAATAGGAATAAACCCAACTCATCAGTTCAAGTCCATCTGCTCGCTACATAATTAGAGACTAAATTACTCAACATGAAAAAATTGTGGGGGGGGGCAAAGCTAAAGAAACAATTATTTTAAAAATGAAATAATGTCACAATTGATTGTATGAGACTACTGTCACTAATATGAAGGATGGATAGTTGGGTAGGATGTGCAGGAAGTAGTGAATGGTTCCCCTTTACATCTCAATTTAATTGCATGAGAAAATTAATATTTATAGGTATTTTTTGTAGAAACTAAAGATCTAGATTTGCGCTCAAGCCGAACAACACAGATCTAGATAAAGAACATGCGGAACCTTAAATCATTACATACTCTGTTTAGCGGAAGTATACCAGAGTCCATCGCTAAAAAGTCTGAAAGATATCCTGACGATAACCAAGCAGATGATCTTCCAGAACAGCACGAATCAACCGTTGGAGAAATCCTTTGGCTTTCTCCCGATTTCTCTCCTAGCAACGAGGCATAGAAAAGACGACTAACTTGTTCGTGTGCTACAGGGATCATGACCGCATATATATAGGGGCTAGCCTCCTTAGCCCTAGTGTTTCCAATTCGGTCCATCAACGAATTGAAGCCCAATAGTCACCACACATAAAGGCCCACAACCTACCTGACTCATTTAAGCCCACTCAACTTAATAAATGAGATCACTTATATACTGGGCTTTAATATGACAGTGTAGCACTATATAATTATATTCCCATATTAGCCCAACGTTGGATTAAGATCCAACTGTGTTGGATAAGTTCCAACATTTTTCTGAACGAAGCCAACCAGGGATGGCAAACGGGTCTGGTCGGGTCAGGTTGGGTTCGGGTCGTGTCAGATTTGAATCGATCTGGATATGGGTAAACTCTAACCCAATCCGGATTGAATTCGGATCGGGTTTAGGTAACCCGGAAAATACCCGGATCGAATTCAGGTTAAGATTTGAATTACATGCAACTGCTCCTTTTTCGATTTCCATTTATTTATTCAGAGACACTTGTAATTTATTAAGTGTTGCATAATTTCCAGTAGCTCGTCGTTTAAACTGCAATGATGAAAACATGTTGTATAATTAACGTTACCATTTTATTAAGGAAAGTAATAAAATTAACTAAAAAGCTGTATGTAAAGGGAATTGAATTCAAGACCTTTTAAAGAAGATGACAACAATTCAAATCGTATAAGCACAACTCCCCTTGCAACTGTGTGTTCAAGTTATTATATAAATTTTTGTATATAGAGAGAAAGCAAACGGGGTTGAATTCAGGTCATTTGGATTGACAGGCCAAACCCATACCCGACCCCGATTTTATCTGGTCGGGTCGGGTCAACCCGGATCCTACTTGATCCGGATTGACCCATATCCATACCCGGCTAAGGAGGCCGGGTTCGGGTCAGGTTGTGACAGGTTGGGCTCATTTTGCCACCCATAGAGCCAACAAGGTACATTCATTGTTATTACAGTAGTATTACATATAATTCAAATTGCTTAAGAGTGTTGTGAAGTAGAAACAGGTTTGGAGAAGGTTGAGGCTAGGAAACCCCTAGCCTCCTTTGTATGGTATTCATAATGGTTACTCATGTGGGTGGATACCCAATAGGCCCAAAGGGTCCTATTTATAACACTTCCCCTTATCCAACCAACGTGGTATACTCGACTTATGAATACTGAATGATTCATTATTACTAATGAGTATCTTAAAGGGTGGATACTTCTCGATCCAAGTTAAGGGTAACTACCTCGTTAAAAACCCTTAGCTATGGAAAACCCTGTGGAAAAAACGATAGCGAAGGGAAAAGAGTACAACACTCCATAACTTCCCCTGATTTGGGGATGTGTCGAGGGGTGGATACTTTTGGATCCAGAGTCAATGTGGTTGCCTCATTAAAACATTGACTATGGAAAACCATGTGGGAAAAACCACTAGCCAAGGAAAAAGAGTACAACTCTACAGTTGACTCTCATTATCTAATCAAGCTTCAGGCTTGCAGATATCCTATATATCTATACATTAATCTCCTATGTGTCTATACATCCATCTTATCTACAACATTCCGAAAGCAAAAGTAAAGTACAGACATCACTCATCTATACAAGTTTCACTCATCCAAATAGGTGTATTTAGTGGAGAATAATTTTAATGTTTCTTCATCAATCGGCATTGTATGAAGTTTTCATCTTCGGGATGATTAATTAATGTCATCTTCGGTATGATAGTTCATCTTCAGGATGATAGTTCATCTTCAGGATGATTACTATCATCTTCAGGATGATAGTTCATCTTCAGGATGATTAATGTCATCTTCAGGATGATAGTTCATCTTCAGGATGATAGTTCATCTTCAGGATGATCGTATTCTGTAAGCCAAGAATTTATGCCTAGCTAGGACTTTCATATCATATCATATCTGATAGATAGGCTTTAACAGATATTTCGGTATTTTCTCTTCAGGAGATCCGATAATATTTTGAGTTATTAAAATAATCTCAATTCTTTTAATTTGCTCTCTTAAGAACAATACTGTTTTTAAGAGGTTCAAACAACAACCTTTTAGTATGAGTCCTTTAAGGATCTCCGTCTAGGTTATCTTTCCATTAATATATGTCTCAAAAAGAAAGGAAAGTAAAGAAAAAATTTGTATATGCAGTTGAAGAAATTTTATATCGGTAATGTTGTCACATCCAATAGCAACATCAACCAAAAAATTCCCTCTTTTTGCCATTCGTTGGGTTACGCCTTGACATAAACCAGTCGATGCATCAGATTCATCTTGTAAGTGAGGTCAGCTCATCTTACTTGATTACTTCCTGGTTTGAGCGATTTATACATCTAAAGCTATAGCAAATTAAAATTCTTATAGCTAACGATTTGATTTTAATTCTCCTTCAATACTCAGTTATCCCACAGGATTTGATATCATTTTTGATATCAGGACTTCAGGTCCATACACCTCATATTTCATAAGTGAGTCTAGCTCAACTTATTATTGCCTCATTCCACATTATTATAATTTGGCCAAATCTCTATCTTTGCTTCAGGCAAAGCAGAGTTGTGGAATCGATATTAACTGGCAAAGTGAAATATGAGAGAATTTGTCGACAAAATGTGTTCTTTCCAAAACTCACCCCGTACGTACTATAAACATTTGATTTCTCCCAGAGGTGTCTCCTTCACGACGCGTTAAAGAAGTGAAGGTTCTGGGACGGGTAAAGAATATGGACAGATCCAGAATGGGTTCTTAGCAACCAAGTTGCAATAAGGTTCTGGATTTGAGCTCACTTTCCTGTGGTAGTATTGCTTTTTCGGTCTCTAGGAGTAGATTTCTCTCTTTGGAGCCTAGTGGTATGTCCTCTCATCTCTTAAGGACATCCACTTCTGCTACTGGTGGATTGCATCCATTATATTTGGTATGTCAATCCTAGCTGGATTTTTAGTAGCAGGGATGTGAAAGTTTTGACAATATTTATATTGTCAGTAACTATGTCTGATAACTGTTTAACAGTTTCATAAGTGTGGATCTTCAGGATCTCATAACCAGATCATAGGTATTAATGATTTAAATGGTCAATTGAGCTTCAGGCTCATGGATGATTATAGTATTTCTGTTGAAACTAATGCTGGGAAATTAAAGTTGTGAGGGATCTTCAGGATCTCATTAAATCTTTAAAATAGGGTCATCAATGCATGTCTTAGGAGAAGTGATTTTAAATGCTTCCCCTGTTCAGAGTGCTCAGACTCTATTTATCTGGGATAATTACTTCCAATAAATAGTTCTGCATTTTGATGGTCTATAGTGGTGATATGGGGATGTCTACTCATCATGGCATAATCTATAAGATGTGCTCTAAACGCTTCCCCCGTTAGGGGTTCTCGGAAAACTGTTTATATGAGGTGATCAGACTCATATAAATAGGTTCTAAGGAGGCGTTTTGATGGGTTGCAATGTAATTGCAAGTTCCCATGTGGTCACCTACAACTGGATTTTTAATGGATAAGAAATCCATTTAAATCATTTTGATTTATATTACCCATTTTTGGGTGTGAACACAAGCTTCAGGGTGTTCGATATTTTTCCAGTTGCAAAATCATTTAAATTTCCCAGTGTTATCCAATGTTACCACCATTTAATAAAAGAATGTGGTTGGATAAGGACCATTTATTTAGAGGATATATTGATGAGTACACCAAATGTACATCATCAGTCCTATTAAGGGAGTGGACAACGCCTATTTACATCCCTTAAATACTCTCAAGAGACCTAAAGGTCTTCATTATCTTTAATGATGATAGTATATCATCTTAAATTCCTTTGAGGAAGTGGGGAGAGTCAATGTCCATGTGAATGGAAATGATCTCATTATCATTTTTCCCTTTTGAATAGGACAATGAAAGTTTCACCCTTTGCGAAGAATCTTCGGGTTCGTCAGGTTGATGATGTCTTGCATCATCAATCCAGGGTGATATCGATCCAAAATTGGTCGATTCTGGACACTTCTGGTGTTCCAAATTAATTCCTCCTTTTGAATTTGTGTGGGACTTTTGAAAAGTCCATTAAAATGCTGAAGTTAATTTTGTCCGGTAATAGTTGAACTGTGTTCAAACTGTGAAGGATTACATCTTCACATTAACTATTGTGCGGATCATTAGGGGGACAAAGCTTCAGGCTTCATTTATTTCTTGAGTCATTAGGTATTTCGTTTTCACGAATATCCTTTGAAACTGTATAAGTTTCAGAGAGTATATGGCATCCTCATTTTATTTTTAGGGGTATTCAAGGTAGCAAAACATTCGCAGTAAAATCAAATGTATTAAAACTGCAAGAGGATAATACTGATAATTTTGTTAAGTCAACAAGTGACATAGTGTGATGTGTGCTCTTGAAAACATACAACTATAATCATGCTCATTAAGACTTATGTTATGACAACAGATTAAATTTGATTTCAAAGTTTATTTGTCCTCGGGGAGTAGCTAAATATACATAAGGTCAATTTGACTTTCGTCGTTTAGACTAGATATGTATGTATTTTTATATGGCATAAGTTAATGCACATCCATGTTTGCAAAAACATTATGGCTCTTATCAGAACTTCTGGTCTGATATTGGTTTGCCATTGCTTACTCCATGTCGAGGTATATCATATCTTTCCTTTCTCATTTAATTCAAGACTTCTCCTGTTTTAAGTTTTCCTTATCTTTATTTCAGGTCATATTTGATACTGAACTTCCCCTGGTTTCAATATTCCATATTTATAAAGGACAATAAAAATTAGTCTTGCTAAGGAGACATAAGCAGGGGTTTGAGCAAATTATTTTATACTTCCACTTTTCTAATTAATAAGAGACTTTTAAAAGTCTATTTGAATGATCGAGTATAGCTTCAGGCCATTTTCTTGAGTCGTTCAAATTTTATGTGGATAGTTTATCATGCTTAGAGGGGAAAACAAATACGTGGCTACGAAATTTATAATTTCTCACTTATCTATTAAGTTACGACTTCGGGCGTACACTTAAAAGTAAGGGGTAGATTCAAGAATCATACATTGTAAAGTGAGATGACTCTAAAAGAGTTTAGCGATGTTATGACAACTGCTGGTGTCAATATTCGATTATATAGACAATAAGTGTGAGAGTTCTATATACCGCAAAATGCGTATCTTTAAAAGATCGCATAAATAGTTTTCGCGTAGTCCATCGTATTTGTTAATATTTATTTTATTAGGGTGAAAGGGTGTTGACTTTTGATTTGATTTTGAACTTCAGGTTCATTTTGTCAAAGTGGATATGATGTTAAACATTTTGAAATCATGATTGTTTTGTTGTCATAAATATCGTCATATCATGAGCCCATCATACATATAATATAAAGCTTGTGAACTAAAAATTATGCTCAATTAACCTGAATTGAAACAAGTATGATGTATACACATGCTATTTATATGTAATAGGCATTTAAATAATCTCATCGCAGATATATAGTCTAGCTATAGGCATTAAACTATATCAAAATGATTTTAGCATGCTAAATAAAACGTACATCACAGAAATCATTAAATATGCGGCAGGCATATAATTTTCTACACATTCATTAAATTATCACAGACATGTAATAATATTAAATGTTAAATCATGCAACGGGCAATGAAATGTATGCAACATCACTAGCATTGAAAATGGAGAGAAAAATTTCCGTTTAATACTAATCAAATAATCCAAACGAAATGCGGTGATGATTTACGCAGATAATTAATCAGAAAAAGATAAGATTAATAAAATCATTGCCTAATAGCACATCCACGCAGATAGTATATTAATGATATACAACCACGCAGATAATCTATTAATGATATACAACCAAGCAGATAATCATATCACAGAACATGTAAAGATTAATAAATAATCTAAATAGTGTGTGACGTGCTAAAAATTATTTTGAAAAACTTTTTACATTTGATCCATATTTTTAATGTTTTATTTTCGCTTTAACCCTTAAAAATTTCTTTAATTATTTTGGGCTCTTGGGGCCAAAAATAAAAAAAGGAAAAATTATTGTGTAAATGAGATAATTTTCAGGCTTTTTGGGCCATGAAAACAACCCATTAGGGTTAATTGGGCCTCCCCTAAAGAATTGGCCCGTTAAGGGCTAGGGTTTCCGAAAAAACCCTTGGGGGGGCCCGCGCGGCGCCCCGCCGCGACGGCGGGCCGCGGTCGCCGTGGCGGCGGGCCGTGGCCTCAGGCCACGGCAGTTGGCCGCGGCTACAGGCCGCGGCCTCTGGCCGCGGCCTGTGGACGTGGTAGTTAGCCACGGTGACAGGCCGCGGCTGTAGTCCGCGGCCAGAGGCCACGGCTGCTGGCCGCGGCGTAAGGCCGCGGCCACCGCGGCCGATGGCCACGGTGTTTTACCGCCGGCGGCGCTCGTAGAGCGCCGCCGTTTCGCCCTTCGGGCGTGTGGGGTATGGATCAAGGTTGGGGGTAAAAAACTGATTTTTCTAGCATTTAGATCTCTTAAAAAACTGATTTTTATTGGTTTTAGACATGCTGATCTTAAATAAAAAAATGATTTTTACTGTGTTTTCAAACTTTTTGATCTTAAACCATGCAGATCTATGTGAAAACGCAAGTTTAGGTCTAAAAAGTTTTGATATTTACCTCTAGATTCGACGAGGGAATCTAGACGACGGTTGGTGAAGGATACCCTTTTCGCTCCTCGTTGAGAAGATTACGATCTTCTTAGACTGAGCGGTTGATGGATCTCCTTCCTCGCGCGTCGCCGCCTTTTTCAACGAGCGTGATCTTGCTGATAACGTGTTGTGAAGTAGAAACAGCTTTGGAGAAGGTTGAGGCTAGGAAACCCCTAGCCTCCTTTATATAGTATTCATAATGGTTACTCATGTGGGTGGATACCTAATAGGCCCAATGGGTCCTCTTCATAACAAAGAGAAATATGGTAAATTCGTTATAAAAATGAAAGAAAAAAACGTAACAAGACTTCTAGTCAATTAATATATGAGTGTTGTTATTTGCACCACAGAAAGTTATGAATATACCACACTACTTGATACACCACACCTATAATTTTAACATCAGATGTTCGGATTTGGAGATCCGAACGACTCTAACACTTTTATTCTTCCGTTCGGAATTGCAAAGCCGAACAGTATAATAAAATATGTATTGTGTTCGGATTTACAAATGTATTGTATTAGAGCGGTTCGGATCTCCAAATCCGAACATCTGATGTTAAAATTATAGATGTGGTGAATCAAGTAGTATGGTGTATTCATAACTTTCTGTGGTGCGAATAACAACACTCTTAATATATCTAGTGCATGCATTTACGTGGGTTAAACTCTGTCAAACGCCCAAGTTCTCCTATTGTACCATACGTTTCATGATTATAAAACGAAGCATCAATGTCCACCATCTATATAAATTTCAAGCCTTCAATTTAGTAAATGATACAGTAAAAAAGAAAAAAAATATGCAAACGAGGCAAGGAATTCAAATTAATTAAACGCTCAAAAAGTTAAGATGCTTTAGTTGTTCATGTAAGATTTAAGATTCATGACATAGGGACATAGATTTTTATGCTTGTTGACGCAAAAGAGTAAGAGCGATCGGTCACCGTCTCAAAAGAAATCCTTTTTTGTGTGCAGGCTTTTTCATCGATGACCAAAAGAAAGCACAAGCAAAAGAAATACATATGGACATACATGTTAAGAAGAAAAATGAAAGACGCAGAATCAAAACTTATCCTAAATGCATGCCCCTTGTGCTCACGTAGCAGCTTCATGCTGCTGAACGAGATAAGAATCTCTCAAAAAGACAATTATAAATGGGATCAAATGGGGTACTAACTTCTACTCGTCTTTCATCGCCTCATCAGCTCTACACTCCCTCCCTGTCTGTCTCATAGCTTTCTCAAGATACGGAACATGCTGCTCCACATCCATATGGACATACATGGTAACATGTTCTTTGGCCTTTTACCAATGGCTTCATCCAGTTGATATGGTAAGTGACGGCTCCCACATCAAGATATAGTCTGACCCGTGGCTTTTATCTAAACTACTGGTTAGGTATCCTTTGAAAGGTGATGTATTTTGGGTGATGATGAAAAGTATGTGCGGGGCTATTGCCCCCACTGTGTTAAAAAGTTACCCAGTAAATAAATAAGATTTGCCTAATCAGAATGTGATATTTACCCCCATGTTAATTGCTCCTTAAATCACAATTAGTATTTTGTATGCAACAATTAAAGTTAAATGAATGAAAAAGAAATTAACATTGATATCTCTGTATAGCAATTATTTAGTTAGTTTCCTTATTTAAATGTATCCAAGACCTTCTAATGGTGGTCAAATTTAAAGCTCAAATTTTGCTCTAAATAGACATTCATTTATGTCACACGAAACATCCCTTCATGTTCCTTTCTTCCTTTTATATTATTATTTTCTTCCTTACTAATTTAGAAAGGAGAACTCTCAAATAAAGACGAAAGAATCGAAAGATAACTTTCTAATATTAATCCTATTTATAAACTTATTTTTGTCTTTTCTTGCTAATTGCTATATTCTTCTTACTTGTTGTGATCGTTCTTCAATAATTTGAATCAAGCATAATCTTCATTTGCTAAACTTTTTTATTGATTCTACAAATTTTAACATTTGAATATATCAGTTCACTTGATGTTCTCTTTGTAAATTCTATGAAAATGATCTTATAGATATTATATTTGGTTCTATTTTTAAATTAAACAAATACCAATCACTTCTTACATTTCTACTTATAGTTCGGTGTACTGGTTTCAACATTTCTCATTCATTCTTAAGGGCATGTTCTTTTGCGCGACTTTGGTTGAGAAAGTAGGTTTTTCCCACTGTTCACGCAACTGTAGCTTGGAATCTGAACCAACTTTCTTCCAGTCTATTCCTTTGGTGGAATTTGGAGGTGGGATTGTTTCCCTCGTGGCTCCCACGTGGCTCCCTTGTGGGGAAGAAATTTTCAGCCCCGTTTTCTACGGGTTTTGCGAGAAATACACCTGGAATCTTGCGGTTGTGGGTCCCACGGGGTGTTTTCACCTCTCATCGGGGTTGCTTCCTCATTCATCACCTTCGCTGCTTCATGTTCCCTTTGTGAGAAACCCCAAAAATTGTTGACGATCATCGGCAAAGTTACTGGAGCCTTTTGGGTTGCCGAAGTTGATCCACTGCGCGGATCGTCGGAGTGCTCTAGGCATATTGCTTTCGGTGAGCGGAGTTTCCTCTTGTGTCTTTTGGCTTCTGATTTGAGACGGAGGTATAATTTCTTCTTTAAATTCATTTTTTCGTTTGAATCTTGTCGGATCTACACCATGGTTCAAGCTGAGATTTCATACTTTGCTGCAAGTTTGGCGAAAATTTGTGGATTTTTCTCTATATTAATGGTTTTATATTCCACAAATTTGTGGATTTCTCTCTATTATGTGTTTCATCAGCCGAAAATTTGTGGATTGAGCAATTTTAGGGTTGTCGACTTCTTTTCGGGTTCAATAAACCCTAATTCTCCCGAGTTCGTGAAGATGAACAAGCAACCAATGCAAGGCAAGCATGTAACTGATATAAAAAATCATTAGCCATGGCACACAAATGCCCCAAGACATCTCCATCATAAAAACCTTAGACATCATGCAGCTAAGGCAAGACAGCCATGAAAATGATATACAAAAGCATTAGCCATGGAACCCAACATCCCCCAAGTCATCTCCATCAAAGACAGCATGCATTTCATACACTTCATGATTTAGCAACCCATGCCAATTCAAGCAAGCTAAACCCTTATTTAATTTGGATCCATTTAAAAAATTGCCCCATGATGAAACATACTTAATGCAAGTGAGTCATCGTTACTATGGATGATATGTTTGGTCATTGCTATGGTATGCTTGATATAGTTTAAGATATGAGAATTTTATGTGGGGTTATTCTGAGGGTAATAGGTTAAGGATTCATGCATGGCTTGGACTGGCGTTGTTGGTTGTTGTATCATGGTGTATACAATGAAATTTATTTTTGGTTATATGGTGAATGTTGGATTCTTGAAAAACAGTTTTGTTTTCTAAGAGTCCAATGATGACACTTAAGCATTGATGTACTGTTGATTTCTGTATTTCGAGAATAAAGTAAGGCTGGCTGGAAGGTTCCTTTAGTCCCCAAAGTGTTTTTCATTTTGCTGAATCTTCAGAGGCATTGATATGGATTTTTATGAGGTTATATTTCACACTGATGGTGTTTGATTTGGAGATGATATGGATTTTGCTTATCTGTTTCATTATTCCCTTGTCATCTTGATTACTATGGTTTCTCTGATGGAGAAGCATGAAACTGTTGTTTTTGCTTCAATGTTTGGGTAAATACTGAAGGAGCAACTGCTTTGCCACTAATAGAGAAAATGAAAAAAAAACTATCTGAGGGCTCAAAATATTTTTTTTCAGTTTTCTTTGTTTTGGAATGTGGGAATATGGTTCATTATAGAATTAAATTATGTGTTGTAGTTGTGCCATAAACATATTTTGTCTGTAGAGCTATGTACCTTGATCGAAGAAATTTATAATTGCATATGTATGTATCAACTTATGCTTGATTTTATGTTTGATTCAAATATGGTTTAGATGGATCACCAAGGGATATTCTCAAAGACACTATTCATGTGTCCATAGAGGAGCAGTTGTCCATGTTTCTTCAATGTGTGTATGCAAGCACAAATTAATTGCCAGGTGATAATTATAGCTATCGTTTGAATAAGCTGGAAGTATCTCAACACTGGCATAAAAGTAAGGCTAATACTATAATAACACCATCCTTGCTTGGGCTATTAATCCAAATAACAGCGGACGGTGTGCGCCCAATGCATGCATGTTTTGCTTCCTTTGTATACTCTTTTGGGGTAACGTATACAAATGAAGCAAAGCATGCATAATTGCCCCATGATGAAACATACTTAATGCAAGTGAGCCATCGTTACTATGGATGATATGTTTGGTCATTGCTATGGTATGCTTGATATAGTTCAAGAAATGAGAATTTTATGTGGGGTTATTCTGAGGGTAATAGGTTAAGGATTCATGCATGGCTTGGACTGGCGTTGTTGGTTGTTGTATCATGCTATATACAATGAAATTTATTTTTGGTTATATGGTGAATGTTGGATTCATTTATCAATCTTGAAAAACAGTTTTGTTTTCTAAGAGTCCAAAGATGACACTTAAGCATTGATGTACTATTGATTTTTGTATTTCGAGAATAAATTAAGGATGGCTGGAAGGTTCCTTTAGTCCCCAAAGTGTTTTTCATTTTGCTGAATCTTCAGAGGCATTGATATGGATTTTTATGAGGTTGTATTTCACACTGATGGTGTTTGATTTGGAGATGATATGGATTTTGCTTATCTGTTTCATAATTCCCTTGTCATCTTGATTACTATGGTTTCTCTGATGGAGAAGCATGAAACTGTTGTTTTTGCTTCAATGTTTGGGTAGATACTGAAGGAGCAACTGCTATGCCACCAATAAAGAAAATGAAAAAATTATCTGTGGGCTCAAAATATTTTTTTCGGTTTTCTTTGTTATGGAATGTGGGAATATGGTTCATTATAGAATTAAATTATGTATTGTAGTTGTGCCATAAACATATTTTGTCTGTAGAGCTATGTACCTTGATCGAAGAAATTTATAATTGCATATGTATGTATCAACTTATGCTTGATTTTATGTTTGATTCAAATATGGTTTAGATGGATCACCAAGGGATATTCTCAAAGACACTATTCATATGTCCATAGAGGAGTAGTTGTCCATGTTTCTTCAATGTGTGTATGCAGGCACAAATTAATTGCCAGGTGATAACTGTAGCTACCGTTTGAATAAGCTGGAAGTATCTCGACACTGGCATAAAAGTAAGGCTAATACTATAATAACATCATCCTTGCTTGGGCTATTAATCCAAATAACAGCGGACAGTGTGCGCCCAATACATGCATGTTTTGCTTCCTTTGTATACTCTTTTGGGGTAACGTGTACAAATGAAGCAATGCATGCATGCATTGGGCGCACACCATTCGTTGTTATTTGGATTAATATCCCAAGCAAGGATGGTGTTATTATAGTATTAGCCTTACTTTTACTCCAGTGTCTAGATACTTCCAGCTTATTCAAACGGTAGCTATAATTATCACCTGGCAATTAATTTGTGCATGCAGTGCCTTTTAATATCACTTGGCAAATAAAGAAGAAAATTATCTGAGGGCTCAAAATATTTTTTTTCCAATTTTCTTTGTTATGGAATGTGGGAATATGGTTCATTATAAAAGATGTGTGTGTGCACCATACTTTAACTGATAGGTTGTTAGTTTACTTTTCTTTCAGTTTCCTTACACAAGTCTTTCGACTTGCTGACATGTGCCCCTTTTCTCTTTTGGGTGACACATGTTAGATCCCGAGCCTGAGTTTGTCGATGAGGACGTGGTGTTTGCTGACGCTGGGTCAGAGCCCGCGTTGATCGAGGACTTCGTGGACACGGGAGATCAGTCTTAGTGTCCTCGTAAAGCTTTCCCTTTTGTTTAGACTACTTTTAGTTATCGGTGCGTAGCACCCATGCTATGTTGGTGTTTGTTTCGTTGGCCATGTGTTAGGCCTTTAGACTCTTTCTTTTAGCCTGGTGGCTTTTCTGGATGTTGAACTTAATTTTTAATATTGGACAAATTCTGAGATTTGAGATTTTATTTCTGTCTCTCCTTGTGTTATTATTGTTGTTCCGTTTGTGGTTACAGGGACCTGCTTATGTTTTATTGACGCTTATTGGGTTTGGGGCTTCACAGCTCCACTCCCGTGCGTACCTTTTCACGTCTCGCCTCCATTTTAGGGAAGCGGGGCGTGACAGCATCCATCATAACCTATGGAAATATTATACACTCCATCCAAACTTCATATGAGCATTGAGGGACTGCAGTGGTGTCACGCATACATGGCAGAATGGAAGGAAATTTTGAGTTGTCAAGTGCTTGGTTCGCATATTCATTCTTGCTACTTTTTCCTCCATTTTCTTTACCATGTTCTAGTTTGTTAAACTCTTTGCTCATGCATTGCACATTGATGGATTTGAGTACGTCCACGGTGGTATTTACCCATGAGATAAAATGGAAATATTTAATTATTAAAGGACATATCTGTAAATTTCAATTAACCTTTGTGAATAATTGAAATTAAAAGAAGTTGAAGGTTCCTACTGTAAATGTTGGAAGATACGGTGTTTTTACGACGTTAATAATTCCAATGGAAATAAACTAACTTCGTCCACATATTCCTATTTATACCCCTCAAAGTCTATGTTCCCTAATACAGATAGTTATGTTCTTTCTCTCCCAAATAACAGAAGAAGAAAATATGGCAACTTTGGTGGTGAACAAGTGTTTGGTTTCCTCGTGATCCCAGTCCCGACTCATTTCCCTGTCTAAAAGGTGATGTGTTTTCGGGGACACTACAAAGCTGATCGTGTTCGATCCTGTTCGATTAGAGCCATGGGGTTTGCCCCTGCCGCCGTTGCTCAATGGGGGTCGACCGTCGACCCCTTGCCGGCGCACGGCTAGGAGAGAGCTCGTCGTCCATCGTTGGCTCTCAGCCGCTACCGTCGTTCGTCAGTGGACACAGTGGTCTCTGCCCAGCTTGTTCATCAGACGGCCTGCCATCCATCGGCGCTCGAACGGCTTGGGGCTGCGCACCCCATGTGTTGGTCGGATGGCTTGCCATCGATCGACGTTTGTACGATGCACTTCCTTGCCGATTAAATTCCCCAAGGGAGGCCTAGGGTTCCGCCTCCTGGGCCCTACCCTGTGCCATCGGAATTTGCTGGCCGGCCGATGGGTTTGCCGCCACCGCAGGGGTCAGATGTCGTCGCGCGAGTTCGGCCGTGAGGGTATGTTCTGTTGCTTGGAATCCTGTCGTGGGCCACTGGGCTCATCATCAACCATTTTGGGTCATAATATTGATTATTAAATCTGACTTTGGGACTAAAATTTTATTGATGATAATCTTTGCTATGCATATGAAGAGCATGAAATCTTTGCTACTCATGATATTTCTTATTAGAACTTATGACTAATAGATGTCATTTATATCCGTAAATTTTAATGTATATATTGCTTACATATTCTCATGCATGTATTTTAGTATACGAATTTGCATGAGTTTTATGTTTATATTAATAGCAGACTTTTAATGTTATTTGTTAACATTAAAAAAAATTAAATTGACAATTTTAGTTTGCCAATTATCAGAATCACTCCACTTGCCTATTTTGTGTAAATAGAACCGTAATAATATTTTACGTAAATATTATTAACGTGTTAAATAATATGTATTGAAATTTATGATTATGTACCGACCCGTCTTTCAGGATATCGGGAAGTACGAATCCGTCCCAAATATTCATATATCAACGAGTGTTATGTAGAAAGAGAGGAAAGGAGAGAGTACAAAACAATCTACAGGTCACTACGCGCGTGCTGGGAAGTACAAGTAAAGCTCCATCACATAATTTAACACAGAGAATTAAACCAAAATACAAGTCCAAACATTTCATTTAATTTATAGAATGATACATCATTTACATACATTGTAAGGACCATGGCTATGAGGAAAACACTAGAAGGATGGGTTGAATAGTATTTATAATATTTAAATGATAGTTATACCAATTTAAATCTCTAACCAACAATAAATGTGGAGTTATAAATTAACCCAAAATGAAATAAGCTAACACAAAGGATGTTCCAATGGTTCGGATTACCTAAATCCAATCCCGACTTGTTCTCGGTAATCACGGTCCCTTCCACCCAAATATCTCCGGATACTCAAGTTAGAACCATAACTTGATATTTCCTCTAAACCCACTTGTAGCAACCCTACAAGTGTAATCGAACAACAATTGATGTCCTTAACTCCCACAACTTGGGACCCACTCTCACAAACCGAGAGTGAAATCGAAATACGAAGTAATGAAATTCGAAATGAAAAACACTTACAAACACATATGCCTTGAAGTAGAACTTGAAGGAGCACGTGCATGTGTGTGTTGATGTCTCTTCCAAGAAGAGAGTGAAGCCCTTTTTCTTGTCACCACCAAATGCCTAGAGGATATCAACTTTGATTCTAAGTTGGAGAGCAATAGAGAATGAGATTGGAATTGTAGGGCTTTAAGAAAATGAGAGCTTGAGGGCTTAGAGATGAATGCTTGAATGGCTAAGAGATCTCAATGGAACAGTAGAAGCTCTCTTTATATGTTCTCTTAAACCCTCAAATAGAATACCTAAACCCCCCCCCCTCCCCCCCCCCCCCCCGAAATTCGTGTGTAAAATTCCAACGGATTAATTAACATCCAGGACAGGCGGTTGATGAAGAACTTACAGTCGCCTGCTGCACTGTGTCAGAGGGTAGGTGAGAATTCTAACGGTAACTTACCACGTAGGACAGTCGACTGATGAAGGTCGGACAAGCGACTATAAACCAACGGGCGACTGAGAAACCTTCTACATGCGACTGAGCGACAAATGAGTAAGTGGTGAAAACTCAGGAAGTTTGGGAAGACATGACATGCGACAGATGTGGTATTCATAGGCACTGTTGCCATGGGCAGGCGACTATGAAACCAACATCAGTCGTCAGGCTGAAACTTATGTAACTTGCCAAACACCAAGGGTCAAGACAAGCGAGCGACGGGCGACTATAGAAGCATTCGCAGGCGCCTCTGCCTTGGGCAGGCGACTATGAAAGCAACATCAGTCGTCTGACCGAAATATGACAAACTAGGGATCTTTGGGCAAGAGTGAGACAGGTGACTGACTAACAAGTCAAAGGCGCCTGTAACTGGACAGACACATGTACTTTGGACAGCAATCGCCTGATAAAAGTTATAGCTGAAAGCCCAAAAACCAAGTGTCAAAGTATGTGCAAAACAGACGACTGTAGAACAAATCACAGGCAACTGTTTGGAGAAAGGCACCTGTAAAATGTTCAGTAGTCGCCTATTGAGAGTCCAAAATGCACATGTTAGATAATAATGAACTGGAGGCCTATGAAATGACTTCTAATGATTTCCTATGATAGAATAAAAGATGTGTGTGTGCTTTAACATAATTCTACTTCTAAGCTACGTACTAATAAGAAAGAAGAAGAGAATAAAAGAATACATCATGTTTTTGTCTCTCTTGTTTCTATTGAATGAGCTTGAAGCCTTCTAGGAGCTTCAATCTTCATCTTCGATCATCCAATCCACTCTACAAGCTTTGATTGATCATTGAGTAACATCCATTGCTAATTGATCTTCATGATATGCTTAGACAATGGATTAACTGCAAGTAGGAGATTAGTCACAAGTATTTATGTTTGCCATCATCAAAACCAAGTAGGGCGAAGTCCAATACTCAACATTCTCCCCCTTTTGGTGATGACAAACAAACATAAACTAAAAGATAAATAATTGTGCTTAAAGAATACTTACTCCCCATACATAGATGCCAATCAAGTTAGTCAATATAAATAAGGGCATCTATTGATCAATTAAAGAAAATATGTAAGATATGCATGAATGAAATGATTTCAATATTAGAAATTTAGGATTTTAGAACCCCAGTTCATTATATCTTACTCCCCTGAATCTAAGGCAACTGCAATCTTAGATTCAAGTTTAGATTATACTTAGCACAGAATTATGATTTGTTTATTTCTCTCCCTGTTAAGTCATTGGGCCGGCATTCGAGATAACTCGACCGACAGATGACTAAGGCCCACGAGGCCCACAAGAGAAGCCCGATATCGCCTCAGTCAAAGCCCAATGACCAGTCGACCGTTGAGTCCACCGCACTCGAACGTGGGATTAAAGACGGGCTCGTAATTCTCAGGAACGTACAGAACATTTAATCTTATTATAGGGAAAAGATCGTGGCCCCATTATGGGTGGCCATTACCTCCCTAACGTCTCAAAAGGGATCATGAACGCCTATACATAGAAGAAAGGGTCCCATCTCTAAGGTACGAGGTCTAAGACATAGAACTCTACTTTCTCAGCTGCTATTTCCTATACTTTCGAGCTTGTGCCGCTAGTCCTGAGACGAATCTCCATGGGTCACCAAGCTCCCTCTCTTTCTTAAGTTCTCATACTAAATTAAGCATCGGAGGGGATTTGGTTCGGAACCCAGATCTGACTCCCCCTAACGTGTCCCTATGGTGCAGATCGATAGTCATCATCCAGCGTCGAAGGTCGTCGTCGAGCTTCCTAGCCTCGACGATCGATGCATAAGCTGCTCAAAGGTCGATCGAGCATCGCACCATCACCAACTACCATCCTTTGACCCGGGTTCTTCTTACCCAGGGTCCCACTTCATCGGCTGACCGAGACTCCGACTCAGCACCAAGAGTCCAGGTCAGCTTGACAACTTTCTCGGTCAATTTTGGCCTTAACAGTTTGGCATCGTCTGTGGGAAACCGTTAACCAACTCGACATCCCAAAGCGATCAAAAGCTATGACAGCTGGACCCGGCAAAGTCGGACCGGTTGAAGGTCTGAATGAGAAACAGAAAGCGAACATCGTCCTGTTGGAGGATGCTGTGGACTCCATATCTCCGTCACGACGACCGACAGAGACCACAAAGGAGCCTTGGGTGATCCGGAAGGAATTCACCCAGTTCACCGAGCAGGTCGACAGGAGTCTAGGCGCATTGGCGACCATAATACGCAAAAACATGGGGAGTCCATCGTCCTTAAATGAGCCGTTACCACCTCCAAACCTGAACATGATGCCAACCAGGGGCATGGCCTTCCTACGAGATCTGGGGGACCCAAGGGCAGATCAACTGGAGATTAGCCACCACAACACGACTCCCCCCCCCCCCCCCCGACTCACCGATACGGCGGAACGGGGGTCGACAATCGAACCTTCATTCTCCAAGTGGAACACACCCCCTCCAATTACCAGGAAGCAACTCGTAACATCTTAGATCAGGTAATGTATGGGGCTCCCCAGGTTATAACCATCTAAACCCTGCAGGTGGATTCGGAAGGAGGGAGGAAATCCCAAACCGATCCTTGGGAACCAATTACGTGCAACCAGGAGAAGGATGATCTCTACTCGTCTGATCCGCGATTCGAAGGACCCCACTAAGAGAGAATATCATCTCTACTCCTCTTCTCTCCAAGTTCAAGCTTCCGGCCCTACCAGCTTATGATGGCAGAGACGACTCGTGGTCGCACATTCATAAGTATCTGAATGTCATGCTGCTTCACGGGGCCGACGAGCCATACCTTTATAGAGCCTTCCATGCTACCATGTTCAAGAGGGCAGAAAGCTGGTACTAAGGGCTAACCCATGGCTGCATCGGCTCGTTCGATCAATTGGCAAAAATATTCTGCAAACAATTCGTCGCAGGACGACGTCCTAAGAAGAGGTCCTCCCACCTCTTCTCGCTAAAACAGAACGAGAATGAGTCGATCTGAGCCTTCTGTTGGATCTCCTGGCACACCAAATACACTGGAGGGGGGTGAATAGTGTAAATCACGACGATATTACAAAATTAAAAGTTAATAAAAAAATTGCAATAAGAGTGCAGAAATAAATGAACACACAATCCAGAGAATTCCAAACGCAAACACAAAGATTTATCCTGGTTCGGATCCTTGTGATCCTACGTCCAGTCCTCTACCGGTAGAGATTTGAATCCACTAAAACACTTGCTCCCTGCAAGTAATCAACATACAAAGATGCCAACACTCCCCGTGTTGCAAACTTGTACAATCTCTTCAACAAGAGATTCACCAAATAAAGTAAAAAAGAGTATGAAACAATATCACAAATAGACTTGATAATTGATGGAATTATAGCGCAAGAAAAGTGATTGAATCTCCAAGGTTTTGGATGGAACTTGTAGAAGAACAAACTTGAAGATTGGACTTTCTATGGAGGAAGAATTTCATGTTCCTCTAAGAAAATCCGAAAACCACTCACTTCCTAGAGAGAGAAAGTAAACTTATGAAAAGAGAAAGAGGGTGAATTTTCATAATTTTTAGGCAGGGTCTGGGATTCTATTTATAGCCCAAAAGTTAGTTTTCTAACGTTGGACAACTGCCTAAATTTTCAAAAAAAAAATTGAACCGTTTTAACCAAATTAATCGACTAATTTTAGGGATTGGTCGACTAATTAAAGCTGACTGGGAATTCTGGAAGTTGAAGTGTCTTTTCAGAATATAATTCTGAAAACGGACAGAAACTGAATAAAACGGTTATTAACGGATATTAACTGACTACAACTAGCCGTTAATGGCAGTTCTAACTTCTACTTAATAAATATAATATTTAAATGATAAATCATTTAAAATATCTGATTTGAAAAAGAATAATAGACTAAAACGAAGTATTAGTCGACTAAAAATTTAAAATTTTAGGAAATGGTGGGAAAATGATTTCAGATACTCTAGGAAGGGTGTGACAAAAATTCAGAATTTTCTGAATTTTTACTATTTAAATTAGTCGACTAACACCAGGGATTGGTCGACTAATTTGATCTCTGACTTGATTTTTTGAAGAGGGACCCTAAACGACTAAGATAGATCATTATCAAGGCTTTTACATTCTAAGTATATTGAAGAGAAAAAATAAAGATTACATCTCTTTTTACAGGATACAAAATATCTTCGATATGCTTCTTCTTGGAGTGAATGCTTCTTGCAACTTGTATACCTGATGATTGTCTTATTTAATTGTACTATAATATCTACATAGATAAAGTTATTACATTAAAAAATAATATGTTTGTATCATCAAAACCATATGAGGAGTTGTGAGTTTCCAACTTTCTCCCCCCTTTTGATGATTTTACAAACATTGAATATAATAATGATATGTTGACTAACATTATAAATAAAACAAATATGAAACAGAAATATGGTTGTTTGTTTACTGAAATACTCCCCCTAAAGATATGATCTATGTGCAAGAGAGTATGTAAACATTCAAAGATATAATATGATAAGATATATAATATTATAATATGTATAAGTTATATAATCATTTTTTTGTATAACCATAGTGCAATAATGTCAATAGTGTGACTGAACAATACTGATAATGTTGGAAACTCACAACTCCTCATATGGTTTTAATGATACAAACATATCATTTTTTATGTACTTACTTTATCTATGCAGATACTATAGTACAATCAACTAAGACAATCATCAGGTATACAAGTTGCAAGAAGCATTCACTACAAGATGAAGCATATCGAAGATATTTTGTATCCTGTAAAAAGAGATGTAATCTTTATTTTTTTCTCTCGTAGATACTTAGAATGTAAAAGCCTTGATAATGATCTATATTAGTCGTTTAGGGTCCCTCTTCAAAAAATCCAGTAACAGATCAAATTAGTCGACCAATCCCCGGCGTTAGTCGATTAATTTAAATAGTAAAAAATTCTGAAAATTCTGAATTTTTGTCACAACCTTCCTAGAGTCTCTAAGATCATTTTCCCACCATTTCCTAAAATTTCAAATTTTTAGTCGACTAATACTTCTTTTTAGTCTACTAATCTTTTTCAAATCAGATATTTTAAATGATTTATCATTTAAATATTATATTTATTAAGTGGAAGTTAGAACTGTCACTAATGGCTAGTTGGAGTCAGTTAATATCCGTTAATAACCGTTTTATTTATTTTCTGTCCGTTTTCAGAAGTTACATTTTGAAAAGACAGTTCAACTTCCAGAATTCCTAGTCAGTTTTAATTAGTTGACCAATTCATAAAATTAGTCAACTAATTTGGACAAAAATGGTTCAGCTTTTTTTTTGAAAATTTAGGCAGTTGTCCAACGTTAAAAAATAACTTTTGGGTATAAATAGACCCCCAGACCCCTGCCTAAAAATTATGAAAATTCACTCTCTTTCTCTTTTCTTAAGTTTACTTTCTCCATCTAAGAAGTGAGTGGTTTTCAGATTTTCTTAGAGAAACCTCTACAGAAATTCTTCCTCCAAAGAAAGTCCAATCTTCTAGTTTGTTCTACTACAAGTTCCATCCAGAACCTTGGAGATTCAATCACCTTCCTTGCGCTATAATTCCATCAATTATCAAGGCTATATGTGATATTGTTTCATACTCTTTCTTTACTTTATTTGATGAATATCTTGTTGAAGAGATTGTACAAGTTTGCAACACGGGGGGGGGAGGGGGGTGTTGGAATCTTTGTATGTTGATTACTTGCGGGGAGCAAGTATTTTACTAGATCCAAATATCTACGGGATAGAGGACTGGACGTAGGATCACAAGGATCCAAACCAGGATAAATCTCTGTGTTTGTGTTTGGAATTCTCTAGATTGTGTTCATTTATTTCTGTACTCTTATTGCAATTTTTTATTAACTTTTAATTTTGCAATATTATCGGGATTTACACTATTCACCCCCTAGTGTATTTGGTGTGCCAGGAGATCCAACATTTGGTATCATAGCATCATGATTAAGATGGCCTACACCTATTCCGACGAACACTTCAACGTCTTCATCACAATTTCCAGAAGGGCACTCTACTACAAGGCCACCACTATTCAATGGTTCCAACTACTCTTATTGGAAGGCAAGGATGACGATCTATCTTCAAAGCATCGACTACGAACTTTGGAACATGTTGGAAAGTCGATAAGAGAAACCTACAACTCCATATGCCCAATGGACCGTTACTGACAAATCCGTTGCAACCCAACACTCAAAAGCAATGAATGCACTATTCTGTACCATGGACAAGAATGAGTTCAATCATGTCTCCCAGGCCAAATCAACATATGACATCTGGCATACACTCCTCGTAACACACGAAGGAAATAGTAAAGTTAAGAAAACTAAAATCTCTGTTCGTGTTTACGGGTTTGAGTTATTCAAAATGAAGGAGAATGAACCAATTGGAGAGATGATCACTCGATTCACCGACATTGTCAACCCTCTAATAGATCTTGGCAAAACCTATTCTTAAACAGAACAAGTAAGGAAGATTCTTCATGCCTTAACATCAGAATGAGAGAAGAAGACTACAGCCATAGAAGAAGCCAGTGACTTGTCAACTCTCACCGTTAAAAGCTTGGTTGGTAACCTGATGGCCTACAAAGTACAACTCAAGATCGCACAGAACAGGCAGATACAAAGAAGAAAACTCTTGCCTTCTCCGCTTCATCAGACACCGATGATTCAGACATGAACGATGATGACTTGGCACTAATAACTAGAAAGTTTTAAAAGTTTCTAAGAAGATGTAGGTTTAAAAGTTTTAAGCCTAAAACTAATGATGCTTCTTTGTGTTTTCAATGTAACAGACCTAGACATATGAAAAAGGAGTGCCCACTTCTTAAGCGAAAAGAAAGGACATTCAACAACTTCAGAAAGGATAAGAAGTTCGAAAAGAAAAAGAAGGCACTAGCAGCAACATGAGACTCTTCATCTTCAGATGAAGAAGAAATCAACGATCAATCTAAAGAAGAGAATGCACATATGTGCTTTATGGCACAAAATGATAATGAGGTAAGTGTTTTAGATAATGAAGAATTACTTGAAGCTTTTAATGATTTATATATGAGATTCAAGAAATTGAATTCTCAACATAAAGCATTAGTTATTTCTCGTCAAGAACTAACCTTTTCTCCTTCTTCATTAGATAGTCTAAAAATTAAGAAGGAAACATTATCTTTTCAAAATGATAAACTGCTTCATGAAAATGAGATTCTCAAATCTGAGAATCATAATATGATTTCATGCATTTCTATTTTAGATAAGGATATATCTTCTCTAAAATTGAAATATGATGATATGTCTTCTAACATTAGTAAGTTTAATAAAGGAAAGAATAATCTATATGATTTACTTAGAACAACATCATGTTAATCTTAAACAAGGTTTGGGGTATAAGAATACTCCCAAATCCAATATTTTTGGTAATGCTATTTTAGAAAAGAAAAGGCATGTATTTATTAATGCAAAGAAAATTGATTCTTCTAATAGTATGAAAAAGGATACTATTCATATTCCAAAGAAGACCAATTTTCTTACATATTCTAAGAAAACCATTATGCATAATATTTGGGTTCATAAAGAAGTTTGCTTATATGATAAGGATTTATATGTTTCTAACGTTATGGAAAAAATTATTCTTTCTTCTAATTATCTAAAGAAACCAAATTCCACTTGGGTTTGGTTTCCTAAAGACTAATCCCAAGGACCCATATAAAAAGGGTATCAATATTTATTGTTTATCTTTCAGGTAACCATAAAAGAAAGATGGATAATAGATAGTGGATGTTCCAAACACATGACTGGAAACATCAAACTTCTGACAACCGTTCAATTCAAAGATGGTGGCACCGTTACTTTTGGTGATAACAACAAAGGTAAAGTTATTGGCATTGGAACAGTTGGTGATCCAACTAAACCAATCATCGAAAACGTGCTCCTCGTTGACGATTTGAAACACAATCTCTTATCCATTTCTCAATTATGCGATAAAGATTTTAAAATTGTTTTCAAAAAGAATGCAGGCATTATATATAATTTTAACATGTATAATATATTATTTTAAGGTAACGTAAGAATTTTTTTGTTGAAAGATACGTAAGAATTATATATATACACACGTACATACACATACATACATATATAATGCATGAGAATAACTTCAAATGATCATTATTTACTAGCATCCACATAGAATACATTATTATGGCATAAGCGTTTTGGACATACTAACTTTAAGCATTTGGCACGTATTTCAAAACAAAAGTTTGTTTCTGGAATGCCTAATATATCTTCTAATCATACTCAATTTTGTGATGCATGTCAGCTAGATAAGATGCATAAATCCTCTTTTAAATTGAAAGATGCTATTTCTACTAAAAGACCTCTTGAACTTTTACATTTGGATTTATTTGGTCCTTCTAGAATAGCTTCTTTAAATAGAAATAAATATGCATTTGTAATTGTTGATGATTATTCAAGATATACTTGGGTATTATTTTTAAAACATAAGAATGATGCATTTGAAGTATTTACAATATTTTATAAAAGAATTCAAAAGTTAAAGTCTTCATCCATTATTACTATTCGTAGTGATCATGGTGGCAAGTTAGAAAATGAATTATTTACAATATTTTGTAATAAGAATGGTATAACACATAGGTTCTCTTTTCCTCGAGCCGCACCACAAAATGGTGTAGTTGAAAGAAAAAATAAAACATTACAAGAATGTGCTAGAACTATATTATGCAATAGTATCTACCAAAGTATTTTTGGGCAGAAGCCGTCGCTACTGCATGTTATGTTTTGAATAGAATTTTGGAAAGACCATAACTCAATAAGATTTGTTTTGAATTGTTTTATGATCGCATACCATGTGTATCATATTTTAAAGTCTTTGGTTGTAAATGTTTTATTCATAACACAAAGGATTCACCAGATAAATTTGATTCTAAATCACACGAGGTATTTTTGTAGGATATTCTACACGTAGTAAAACATATAGGATTTATAATAGAAGAACCGTATGTATTGAAGAATCGCTTCATGTAAGTTTCGATGGGAATTTTACACCTATTACACATTTAGATGAAGAAGATTCTATACCTATCACTAGTATATTTGAAAACACTAAGTTAGATGACGATGATTCTACTAATTCCATTCTTGAGAGTATCCCTGAAAATACAAGTCTTCCTAAAGCATTTGTTGAAATTCCTAATCATCCACATGATTTAGTTGTTGGAGATATTTTTGATAGAGTAAGAACTAGATCTCAAATAGAACAAATGACTAATTGTGCATTTATATCATCCATCGAACCAAAGAATGTTATTGAAGCATGTAAAGATAGTTCATGGATTATAGCAATGCAGGAAGAACTTAATCAATTCAAAAGAAATGATGTATAAGAATTAGTACCTAGACTTCAAATCATCCTATTATTGGTACTAAGTGTGTATTTAAGAATAAATTGGATGAATCTGGTCAAGTGGTTAGAAATAAGGCTAGATTAGTTGCACAAGGTTATAATCATGAAGAAGGTATAGATTATAATGAAACCTATGCACCTGTAGCAAGATTAGAATCTATTAGAATGCTTTTAGCATATGCATGTTACAAAGATTTTAAGTTATATCAAATGGATGTTAAAAGCGCATTTCTAAATGGTATTATAAAGGAAGAAGTCTATGTAGAACAACCACCTGGATTTCAACATGAAAGTTTGGATAATCATGTTTTTAAGTTAAAGAAAGCTCTATGTGGATTAAAACAAGCACATCGTGCTTTGTATGAAGATTAAAGAAATTTCTTTTAAAATCTGGTTATTCTATTGGAAAGATAGATTCTACTTTATTTACCAAGCATATAGATTCTGATGTTATCATTATACAAATATAAGTTGATGATATAATTTTTGGTTCTACTAATGATTCTCTTTGTCAAGAATTTTCTAAGGAAATGTAGAATAAATTTGAGATGAGTCACATGGGTGAATTAACCTACTTCCTTGAACTTTAAATCAAACAAATGAAGGAATGTATATTTATACATCAAAGTAAGTATACAAATGAACTCATCAAAAGGTATGGATTAAAGAATTCTGCAGAAAAGCGTACTCCCATGGGTATATCATCAAATATTGATACAAATCCAAACGATAAGAGTTTTGATGAAACACTATAACGAGGTATAATTGGATCATTGCTTTACCTTACCGCAAGTAAACCAGATATTATGTTTTCTGTTTGTATATATGTTAAATATCAATCAGATCCTAATGTAAGGACACTGTCTATGGGGAAAACACTAGAAGGGGCGTTGAATAGTGTTTATGCAAATTTAAAAAGAATTTACGCCAAATAAAATGCAATCCAACAAATAATGCAGAAATAGAATTAAACCCAAATAAGAAACAATTGCAAACACAATTATGTTTCTAGGATTCGGATTACCCAAGTCAACTCCCGACTTGTTCCCGATAATCCTATGTCCCTTCCACCCGGATACCACCGGATACTCAAGTTAGAACCCTAACTTGAGGTTTCCTTAAAACCCACTTATAGCAACCCTACAAGTGCAATCGAATACAATCGATGTCCTTGACTCCCACAACTTGGGAGCAAGCAAACCACTCTCACAACCGAGAGCAAATCTCAAATAACGAAAGTTATGAAATAATGAAAACAACACTTACAAACACATATGCCTTGAAGTAGAACTTGAAGGTGGAGTGTGATGTGTGTTGAAGAACTCTCTTGGAAGAGAGGAGAAAGCCCTTTCTCTTGACTGCACCAATTGCCTAGAAGATCACTCTTTGGTTCTAGGTTGGAGAGCAAGAGAACAAGATTTGGAAATACTTAGGGCTTTGGATTTGAGAGCTTTGATATTTGGAAATGAAAGCTTGAGAGATTTTGCAATGAATGAGTAACCTTCCAATGGAACAGTAGAAGCTTTATTTATAGCTTTCTCAAATCCACAAAACAGTTTAGGCAAAAACCCAATTGGAATCTGTGAGAAAAATCTCAACGGATAGAATCTAAACTCGCGACAGTCGACTGTTGCATAGTCAGCAAGGGTAGGTGAGAATTCATAACGGTAACTTACCACGTGGACAGTCGACTGATGAATCAAAGACAGTCGACTGTTAAACCAACAGGCGACTGTAATTTCTTCGACAGGCGACTGGCCGAGAGAAGGGTAAGTTAGACAAATACTGGAAATCTCACAAGTAACAGGACAGACGACTGATGCAAGGAACACAGTCGACTGTTAATCAGAACAAGCGACTGTAATTCCTTAAACAGACGACTGTCAAAAGCCTGAGAAATTTCCAGAGAGCTGAGTCAAAGAAATGACTCACAGACAGACGACTGTTGTAGCATAGAGAGTCGATTCATCTAAGAGACAGTCGATTGTATATACAACATTAGTCTACTGGCCGTAAAAGTCAGATCAAACATAGTTAGGGCAAAGGATATACATGCGACTGATTTACAAAACACAGTCGACTGTCACAAGGACAGGCGCCTATGTATCATTCACCAGTAGTATGTGCGAAATAATCAGAGAAGTCCCAAAACTATATTGTAATAGTCTGTGCATAACAGGCTACTGTAGAATAAAACACAGTCGATTGTTTTTGAGACAGGCGATTGTAAACTGTTCAGCAATCGACTGTTATAAACAATCCTAGCACAATCAGTAAAGAATTGAATTGGGATCAAAGGACAATTGATCTAATGAAGTCCTATGACAGAATGTAGATGTGTGAGAGTGCTCCATCAAATTTCTACTTCTAAGATACATACTAGAAGAGATAAAAGAGAAATTACATTTACGAATAATCTCTTCTTTCCATCGTATGAGCTTGAAGTCTTCACGGAGCTTCAATCATCATCTACGATCATCCAATCCATGTCATTTGCCTTCAATGACGTTTGTGAGTCATCCATTGCTAGTATATCTTCATAATTAGCATAGGCAATGGATTAACTGCAAAATATGATATTAGTCACAAGTATTTATGTTTGCTCATCATTAACACCAAGTAGGGAGAAGTCCAATACTCAACATTCTCCCCCTTTTTGATGATGACAAACAAACATAAACAAAAATATAAATAATTGTGCGCAATGAAAACTTACTCCTCTTACATAGATGCCAATCAAGTTAGTCAACAAATATTAGAGCATCTACATAACAATTGAAGCAAATGAGTGAGATAAGGATGATTTTAATTCAAGAAATCTAGGAATTTAAAATCCCTATTCATTGTAATCTTACTCCACCTGAATCTAAGGCAACGTAAATCTTAGATTCAAGTGTTAGAACATACTCAGCACATCCATTATGAATCTTGTATGTTTATTTCTCTCCCCCTATGGCATTATCCAAAAAGGTGGGAGCAAATAACGACAAGAATAATAATGCTAAATACGAACTAACAACAAGCAAGGAGTATAAAGATATATCGAATGAAAAAACTCATAAAATCACATCATAGACACATGTGAGTAATGGAAGTGAAGTCCAATATCAACATTAGATATACACACAAGAATAGTTTCAAAAGAGATTTCACAAATGCATCATACTAGAGATAGCATGGAAAAACGAATATCAAATTCATATATTGTCTCAAAAGCACATCTGAGAGAGTATAGCATACATAGAGACAACATATCATACATCACACAGATAAAATAATCAGCATACCATAGTGTGACACACAAGATAAACAGAAACATCATATATATAGAAATATAGAAAGATGAGTACATCAACGGATAGACATCTACATGGCCATCTCAAAAAGATACATCATGATCAAGACAATAAAAAATATATCATCATGACGACAGCAAAGTACATCACCACACAACATATAAAGTCAATGAAAACATCATCCAGCATACATCAAAATACAATCATCACCAAACTAACACCACTCAAACACCTATCTAAGAGTGAGCGTGCAGAAGAAGAAGCAGGCTCTGTGACAGCAGGTGTATCCTCTGGAGGAGGGTCAGAAGGAGCAACAGTAGCAGCAGCAGCAACATCCTGAGTAGAAGCTACACCAGGAGGCTCAACGACATCAGTGGGCTGAGGAGGAACATGAAGCTGGGGAACAAACTGTCTCAGATCCTCAGGGAAGGGTATTCCCTGATGGAGGAAAGAGAGGGACAACAATCTGTAAATACCAGAGACCATCTCCAATAGAATATCACGAGATGGTGGAACAGAGGTGGAAGGCAGATCAGCTGGAGGAACAGTGGATGAGGACGGAGCTGAAGTAGATTTCCTCTTCTTCGAGGCAGTCTGCAGAGCCGAAGAAGATTTCGACTTTGCAGAAGCGTTGAGGAGAGGACCAAAGGGCATGGGCTCGTAACGAGTCCAATCAACACCAAAATGACGGAAGACACGAGTCAGAAGACCACCGTAAGGAATGTGAGACGAGGAGGTCGTGAACTCAACCGTGTCCATCCTATCAAGGAGGACACTGGCCCAGTTCACGGGCATGCCAAAGAAAATAGCATACATACACTTCAGTATATCCTGAGATGGCTGGTCAGATGATCCATATCTCGGTAGGATGTTGGACATCACCACTAGGTGAACAGCCCAACCTCTCGCAGAGAGCATAGATGACCTGGCACCCGAATCAAGAGCTAAAGGTACCTCTCGAAACATATCCCGGAGGACAGACTGGTCAATGTCGTTAATCTTAGAGATGCAGATATCAGTGGGAAGGGAACCAACTTAGGGAATCCTAAGAATAGTCCCTAAGAGCGAGGGATTGATCTGAATGTGGGTTCCCTGAACGACAGTATCGAGGATGTCGGTAGACGAATACTCACCGCGAACGCGGTTCATATAGAAGAGCTTTACCAGAAATGGATAGGCTCTGGGGGACTCGCTCTGAGAGAAGAAAAAAAGGTCGGCTAGGTGAGTAGCAGAAAGAATGTCAGAAAGCCTCTCAGCATTGAAGGCGGGGAAAGCAATGTACCGCTCCCTAAGAAGGTTGATCCCTAGAAGACAGTGAAATTTTGCCAAGCAGAGATCGTCTCAGCAAACGGGAACTAGGGGATCAGAGGGGGGTACGACTGGTGCCTCTTCTGAAGAACTCGAAGCAATCGGGGACTGATGGGGAGCGTCAGCAACAGGCTCATTGATGGCAAGATCAATGCGCTTCCGCTGACGATGAAACAGAGGCTGAGCGTCTGAAGAAGAAGCAGAAGGTGAATATCCCTGCGAAGAAGAATGCACAGGAGACTCGGCATGCTTGGTTCGGGCTTTGTGGGGTTTCTTCTTCTTGGCAATAGGTTTCTTGGGTGCCCTAGGACATTTAGGAGCAACAATCTTTTCTTTTCACTTAGTTTTGGGTGCCATGGAATCGAGAGACAGAGAAACAATGCAAAGAAATCGAAAGACAATGAACCGAACGAAAGGCTAGAGAGAGAGAGAAGAAAACTAAGTAGAGGGGATACGAGGAAGCAACGACGAATGGGGAGGAGGAGATCGACGGCAACGACAGCACGAAATCGACTCACGAAGGGAAGAAGATCGACGGCTTTGGAAGAGAAATCGAGCGGGAATACGAAGCGGTCGAATCGGATGAGAGAGAGTCGACGTGGGTAAATGAATGGGCTTTCTCGAATATAAAAGTTGGGGAATGAATCTGGGCCGTTGGATCAATGAATCGGCAGCTCAGATCAAATCATATAAACCGTCTCAACAGAGGACAGTCGACTGATGAACAAATGTCAGTCGACTGGATGAAGTGATAACAATAAAGCTCAGAAAGATGGGCAGTCAACTGGCAAGTAAGATGCAGTCGCATGTCCGTTGAACAGTCGACTGACATATACTCAACAGTCGGCTGGCTGAGAATTAATACAGTTCATCAAAATAACAGAGAGCACAGTAAGAATTCGACAGAGAGAACAGTCGCCTGATGACTAAAATGCAGTCGCCTGTTAAAATAACAGTCGACTGTAAAACAGTCATCAGTCGGCTGTGCGAAAGATACCAAATCTCAGACTGAGGAGATAGAGTAGGGCAGTCGATTGTAAAAGGAAAGAAAGTCGTCTGTCCTGGTCCAAAAAAATGCACAGTGAGATAGAATTCCAGAGAATAAGAACACTCACCCTAGGACCTATACTCTAATCACAAATACATCGTAAAAACAATAAATCCATTGAAACACAAATCACTACAATCAATTTCAAAAACTCATGAAATCAATTAAATCACAATTGCCTTTCTTAACATATAAATATAATAAAGCACATGAAGATAGACAACAAAATGATATGAGCTCAAAAAGAGTTATAACATGAAAGATTGAGCTTCTAGATTTCAGATTCACCCATAATTCCTAATTCTCCACACAACCTCACAAATGAATCTTCTTTAAGAGGTTTAGTGAAGATATCAGCAATTTGTTTTTGGGTTTCAATGTACTCTAAGATGATGTCCTTCTTAACTACATGATCATTGATAAAATGGTGTCTCACGTCTATGTGTTTGGTACGGGAGTGGTGTACCGGATTCTTGGAAAGACAAATAGCACTTTGATTATCAACCATGATAGGGCAAGTATCACAATTGACACCATAGTCACTAAGAGTGTCTCTCATCCAAAGAACTTGTACACATGCAAGACCCGCTGCAATATATTCCGCTTCAGTCGTGGACAATGACACCGAATTCTGTTTCTTAGAAAACCAAGAAACTAAGGAATTTCCTAAGAATGGCAAGTGCCACTAGTACTTTTCATGTCGGACTTGCATCCGGCAAAGTCGGCATCACTATGTGAGATTAACTCATATGTGCTAGACTTAGGGTAAAGTAACCCATAATCTAGAGATTGATTGAGATAACGAAATATTCGTTTAACCACAATCAAGTGTGACTCCTTAGGTCTTGCTTGATATCTAGCACAAAGACATACAGAAAACATTATTTCGGGCCTACTAGTGGTTAAGTAAAGTAAGCTACCGATCATACCTCGATATAGACGAACGTCTACATATTTTCTGCTTTCATCCTTGTGTAGATGAGTAGTAGTACTCATGGGAGTCCTTTTGCTCGAAGACGATTCCATCCTGAATCGCTTAATAAGCTCCCCTGTGTACTTTGTCTGATGTATGAATGTGCCATTCTCCATTTGTCGAATTTTCAATCCAAGGAAGTAGGTGAGCTCTCCCATGTGGCTCATCTCAAACTCATCCTTCATAGGCTTAGAAAATTCTTGACAAAGATTAAAGTTAGTAGAACCGAAAATAATATCGTCTACATAAACTTGAATCAAAAGAATGTCATTTTCATAATCTTTAATGAAGAGTATATAATCAACTTCTCCCATTTTAAAACCTAAATTCAAAAGAAAGGTCTTAAGTCGATCATACCAAGCTCTAGGAGCTTGTCTCAAACCATACAACGCTTTCTTAAGTTTGAAAACATGGTTTGGAAATTTTTCATGAATAAAACCGGGAGGTTAAGAAACATAAACTTCTTCATTGACAAACCCATTTAAAAATGCACTTTTAACATCCATTTGAAATAGTTTAAAATTCTTATGGGATGCAAAAGATAAAAGCAACCTAATAGCTTCTAATCTAGCTACGGGGGCAAAAGATTCTTCGAAGTCAATACATTCCTCTTGCCGGTAGCCTTGAGCTACTAACCTTGCCTTGTTCCGTGTGATTACCTCGTTTTCATCCGTCTTGTTCTTGAAAATCCATTTGGTCTCAATGACTTGGTGACCACTTGGAAGAGGAACGAGTTCCCAAACTTCGTTTCTCTCGAATTGCATTAGTTCTTCTTCCATTGCCACTATCCAAGAGCTATCCTCACAAGCTTCTTGGATGTTCTTTGGCTCAATGGTAGATACAAATGTGCAATGAGAGAATTCTTCAATTCTCGATCTCGTTCGAACACCCACACCAATATCTCCAATAATTTGGTTATGGGGATGGTTACGAACGGTCGGATAAGCTTTGGGTATACCTGTATCACTAGGAACAACTTCAACAACTTCGTTAGAAGTGTTAGTCTCAACAATAGAATCATTAATCTTAACATTATTAAGCGAATCACAAAGAATATCTAAATTATCATCATTAACATGAGGAAAATCAAAATCTTCATAAAAAGATACGTGAAGTGATTCCTCAATCGTTGAAGAAGTTTTGTTGAATATCCGGTAGGCTTTGCTACAAGTGGAATATCCAACAAAAATTCCTTCATCGGATCTTGGCTCAAATTTGTCTAAATTACCAAATGTGTTCTTTATAAAACATTTTGAACCAAAAACACGAAAATATTTTACTTGAGGCTTTTTATCATAAAACAACTCAAAACAAGTTTTGTTCGTTCAGGGTCTCACTAGGATCCTATTGAGCACATAACATGTCGTGTGCACCGCCTCTGCCCAAAATTGTAGTCCTAAATGACTATCATGGAGCATAGTGCGAGCACACTCAATAAGAGTCCTATTCTTTTTTTCTACAACACCATTTTGTGGTGGTGCACAAGGAAAGGAAAACTTATGAGTTATCCCGGAGTCATCACAAAACTTAGTAAAAGACTCATTCTTAAATTCTCCTCCATGATCACTACGAATAGTGATAATGGTGGATCTTAAAAGATTCTGAATCTTCTTTGCAAATTTGGTAAACTCTTCATGAGCTTCATTCTTATTAGTTAAGAATGAAACCCAAGTAAATCTAGCAAAGTTGTCAACGACAACTAATCCATAATGAGCATTACCTAAAGAAGCGGTTCTAGTTGGCCCAAATAAATCTAGATGAAGAAGTTCTAGGGGCCTCTTAGAAGTAATCCCTTATTTAAGCTTAAATGAAGATTTACTTAGTTTACCTCTTTGACATGATCACAAAAGTTTTTCTTATTAAAAGCAATCTTAGAAAAACCTTTGACTAGATCATGCTTAGCTAACTTATATAAGTGCTTGAAGTGAACATGACCAAAACGGCGATGCCATAATAGTTGTTCACTTGTGTTAGCAACTAAGCAATGTTCTACGGTTTTAGGCAAGCTCAAATAATAAATATTTTTACGCATAATACCGGAAAATAAAACATTTGAATCACAATCAACAATAGTACACAATCCTTCTCCAAAGTTAACCTTGTAACCTTTGTCACAAAGTTGACTAATGGAAATGAGATTGTGACACAAACCACTAACTAGAAAGACATTAGTAATTAAGGGTTTTGAAGGATTACCAATGATACCTACTCCAATGATGGTTTCCTTTTGATTACCTCCAAAGGTGACCGTTGCACCATCCTTGATGCTAATCACTTCGGAGAGCAACGCGGGATCTCCCGTCATGTGTTTGGAGCAACCGTTATCAAGAATCCGTCCTTTCCCTTTAGAGCTAATAAGACATTTATTGCTCTTCTTCTTTCTCTTGGGTACCTATATAATATACCATAAGCTTATGGTACCCAATGTTTGTTGGGTCCAAGGGGATTAGCCCTTTGGAAGCCAAGTCCAAGTGGACTTCCGCTTCCCAACATAATTACTATTTCTAATCACATCATGAAAATAGGAATTAACATAAGCATTCCTATCATTAAGACTAGTGTTCTTAGGAACCCAAATAGTGTAAATCTTGGGAGTCATCTTCCTAGTTGCATGCATATGTGTTGGATTTCTATGTGGTGCGTGCTTCTTAGGAACATGATTTCTAGCATAGAGATGTGGTGGAGGATATGCATTATACATTCTAGGATGATATGTATGCTTGGGAATATGCATGTTATATGAACCATATGGATCATGCATAACATGTGGAGGATGAGCATACATGAAAGAATGATGCGTATGAGCATACGGGTGTATAGGAGCACGTACATGAGTATTTCTCATGTGTGGTTGTGTACGTGTCCGTGGGTGCTGAGCATAGAATGTGTCGTGATTATCCACTTGTGAAGTAGGAAGTTTCCTACGTGGATGAGTGTTAGTGTACATATAAGCATGGCCTTGCTTTTGGTTTCCACCCTTAGTGGGTTTCTTGCCAAAAGGAAGAGAAGGTGAAGTGGTGACATTCTTGGTAGGATTGCTACCTATAGTGTCTTTGACACCACTTGTGGATGCACCGGAGGAAGGCCTCACAAAATCTATAGTGACACCACTATAGGAGGTGCGAGCATTGGATGCATTTGCTTTTACAAATCCAAGGCCAACACGATGTGTGGCCGGAAATTGGTTTGCAAGCAAATCATCCAATTGTCCTTTTCCCTTATTGAATCTCACAATACGGGAGGACATGAGCTCTGTTACGACCTGAAGATCGTGATAGTCCGACCTTCCGCCATGAACTACCGAAATGCACCGTAGGCACGCCCCTCCCGAACGGATGGCCCGCCCAATGACGGGGTGTCTCACGCCCGAGCTTTAAAGGCTTGTGGGGCGACAGCCGACACGAAAGCCCTGGACGGCAGGGAGATGGGCGCACCTCGCCTCGCCCCCCCTGGCAGAGGCGCTTAACCGCTTTCACACGGTCCGCAGGGAACTGTGCGCTTGAGGCAATCCAAGATCCTTGGCTGAGAGGGCACGGCCGGGTCGCACGTCCACTGCCCCGGTCGGCCCAGAGGATCATCAGGGGACCTTGCCACTGGGAGGTGCTCCGCCGGACCCTTGGCTCATCGGACACGACAAACAACCTAGTACAATGACATAATTGACACTAACGCCGCCCGACCGCCTGACAAAGCACCCCCTGGCTGCCGCGCCCCCTGACACTTAATGCTTTCGACCCTGACACCCTGACAAAAGCGCCCCTGACCGCTGCACCGTCTGACAAAATCATGGCTGGCACTCTTGTTCCTGACATCCTCGTCTGAAGCTTCCGCTGACAGCAGGGCCAGCTCAGCACGTCGGGTCAGCATGCCAGGTCAGCCCCACCGAACCGCATCCCTTCAGGTATAAATACCCCCTCACTTCTTACGGTGAGGGGGTTGGTAAATTTACTATCAATCTCATTATTCACACACGAGAGCAGAGGTCGTCCATATCTTTGCTCTCCCACTCATAGCTGGTGGGACCGAAAAGGTGCTCTCTCTCAAGTGCAAGAGTCCGTACAAGTAGTAAAACCTGGGAGTCCAGGTGTCGAATCCACGGGAAGAAATCTGTTACAACCACAATTCAAATCAAATAGAAATCCTACGAAGAGAAACTAAACACTTCACAAATGATGACGGTGATGGTGATGTGAACTCGTGAACAATATAAACATAGAAGTACGTGTAAGAAAATATCTATAAAGAGTATGCGCATGGTATGGGTTCGCTAGGATCAACGATTCGTGTTAATTTGGTTGATGAATATATCGCAATGAATTCTCTTTTTGAGAGCAATTCACCGGGAAAAATATCCAATATAACTCAATGAATTCTCCTTTTGGGAGCAATTCATCGGAAGATGCCCTTTTGGGGGTTCAAACAAAATATTCAATAAGATCGTCGTTAAAATTCCAATACGATATGAAACTCTCTTTTGGAGAGATCAAAACTACGGTATGAAACTCCCTTTTGGGGAGATCAAAACTCACCCTTTTAGGGCGATCATCAACTAAATTAATTCTTTTGGAATCTAAAAAAGTCGATTTACGAACAACGATTGCAATTTTAGCGACGTTAAACGATTTAGCACAAGGAATTTCAACCAAACTAACACAAATTATATCACCTAACTACTCCATACCAAGCACAATTAAGTTTTAGCTACTCATACTTTCAGAATAAACAAGTTTCATAACAAAATACATCTAGATCATAGCAAAATACGGTAGAAAAGCATCAAATAAGGAGTTTAAGTTAAGAATTCATCACCAAATATCCTTGAAAATACATCAAAACTCTCTGGAAATAAGCAAATAGCCTCTGGAATTTTACAGAATTTTTCAGGGGCAAAATACGGCTCCTAGAGCCTCCAATACGCCCAAAATACGCCCCAATCTGCTTGAATACGCCCAAAACCCCTAAATACGCTTATATAATAAGATTGCGGGTTTGGGTTGCTTAACGGTTTCCAAACCCGCTCCATTTACGCGCCCGAATCAATCCAGACCGCTCATCTAAAGCGGATCAAACCTCAGCCGCTCATCAAATGCGGGATTTAACGAGGCGTTGACACGTGGCACTTGGATCGTCGTTGCGCCCGTTAAATTTGCTTGAATCCGAATTCACTTCGGAATGCATCGGCGCCGTTGGATTCATGATGGGTGGCGCAGATCGAGCCACGTCTCCGCGTAGAACGCTTGCCGCAGACCGTTGGATTGGGATCGTATGGCTGTTAGTCATCCACGTCGCTCGAAGAAAATGCCGTCGCTTCGTTCGAGCGGATCGTTTCTCCGCCGTTGGATCGAAATCCAACGGCCGACAAATCGCCGCGTCTCCGCTTAATTTTCGCGAGGCGGGCGCGGACAACAGCCGTTCGATCAGGCGGGGAGACGCCCGATGCTTGCCACGTGGACCCTCAAAACGCTTCCGCTGCTGCGTTCGTGGCGCGATCGTGGGCCGTTCGATCGGCGATCGACGGTTGGAAATGTGCCACGTCTTCAGCTGCTCCGCGCCGTTGGATTGGAGCGGGAACCGGTAGATGGTCGCCGCGTGTGCTTTGAGATTCGTGCGGATTTCTTTTTTTATTTCCAATAAATGGTATTCTGCATTCAAAAATTCATAGAAATTAGCACAGATCTCAGAAAAATACAAATAAATATTCGTTGGAATCGTGAGATCAAGACGATGCTAAGAAAAATATAAAATGTGCAGAATTGCATCGTTAATTGCTGTTTTGTGCTCAAATAGTGTGTTTTCTCTAATAAATAAATGTGTAGAAAATACGTATGAATTAGAGAACAATGTAGCATCACATGAGCACAAAATAGGGCTAAATGGGGGGTTAAATATGTAATATTGAACCCGAATCACACCCACCAACTAGCGATTTGCTAGTCTCTAGCAAAAAGAGCGATAAATACGGACGATCAATAAAACAATAAGTTCTTTCAAATTGCTCATGGCGTGGCTCAATAATACGCATTCCAACATGGTCTTGGCCATCAATATACACATCCATGAACAAAATCAATCACATGAAATTTTCTCTAATTTAGTATGAATAAATAACATGCAAGCATCGTTTTGCACAAGCGAAAGTATAACACGTCGTTATATTCTAGTTTTCTTGTTTCCAATGAATTGGCCTATCAAAAAAATCATTCAAGACATGGGTATTGAAGTTGCTTAGTATATTCACCATTTCTTTTCTTTTATTCGTTCCGCGTAACGCGCATCAAGCAACATTCGCAGAAAAAGGTATAACTTGGATCGCTCCATCAAATGAGTGAGTTTCCGGTCAATGGCTCCCAAATCAGACGATCATAGGGCATTAGGCCAAGAAGGACCCCTCGGACTGTACTACTCGAGCCAACCAAGTTATTTATTAGAGACATACTTATTCATTCATTTTTCATCGTTCATTTTTTTATTCATTTTCTTTTCTTTTCTTTTCTTCATCTTTTTGTAAGCAACTCAAAACCCATCATCATGAATATAAACATTAATAACAACGGCCAAATTCATCTTCAACTTGAAAACTTTCTAATAAATCGTGTATACTTAAGCTTTTTCATCACATTAGCATGCATGAAATCAATTCAAACTATTTCGAGTTATTAATCATGGAAATTGAAAATTTTCATGAATAGCATATTAAAAGTAATTCCATGAAGGAAAAATAATTAATCAAGCCATAAACAATTTTTAGAACTCAATTAACGTATAATCATCCGCATTTGAGGCATATGAAGGAGTTTTAAAAGATGAGATTTGGTGATTTATTCTTCTCAAAAAAAAATCCTAAGGTCTCATATGTAATGCCCTACCAGCTACTGCACAAGTACTAGAGGGGGGGTGAATAGTACTTTAAAATAATAAGGAGTATAATTCCAAATTAAATTGCAATCAACTACCAAATCAATTTGCGGAAGCTTAAATTGAACGACGACAACGAAATTGACAATGCTAACAAACGATGTTAATGGGTTCGGATCCACCCAAGTCTCCCCGACTTGTTCCCGGTGATCCTACGTCCCAACCACCCGGATCCCCTCCGGATACTTGAGTTAGAAACCCTAACTCAAGATTTCCACTATGAATATCTTGTGAAAAACTTTCACAAGATCAAATCATACATGCAATAGCAAACGTGAATCCCACAACCCGGGATCACAACCTTCTCTCACAACCGAGAGAACCAACAAGCAATATAAAAGAGTTTATATGAAATAAAAAAGCTTACCACAAAATCCTATACCTTGAGTTTTTCTTACCCAATAGGTGGAATGAAGGATTTGAGGAAGATGAAGTTACCAAACCCTAGCACCAAGGAAATGAGCAGCAATGGGTGCCTAGGGAAGATTTGGAAACTTGAATCAAGCAATAGCTTGAAGAGCTCACCAAGAACAAGCTTCTCTCTAGATCTAGAAATGAGAGAGAATGGGTTTCTTGTGAGGAAGAGAGCTTTAGATTTGAGGGAGAATAGCTATCACTTTAGAACTCAATGAATCTCTTAATGGCAGCTCTATTTAAGATAGAAATGACCTAGGTTCGTATTTATAGGGTCCCATAAAAACAAGATAGGTCAATCTCCAACGGAAAGAAATCTGTGAGAATTAGTCGGTCAAAGAACACTCACTGACCGACTAGTTCATCAACTAGTCGGTCAGCCAAACAACGTGGACCGACTAAGAGTAGATCTGAGAAGAAAGAGAATTTCAGACCTAGACATCTAGTCGGTCCAAGAACACTTTCTGACCGACTAGTTTCACAACTAGTCGGTCATCCAATGAACGTAGACCGACTAAGAGGCAAAACAACTTAGTCTGAAGGCAAGTTGACTTAGTCGGTCTAAGAACAAAAATTGACCGACTAGATTGACAATTAGTCGGTCATCAAACGTTCTTAGACCGACTAACGGTAAACAGTAGCTTAGGAGAAATTTAGAGTGAACAGTAAGTCACAACTAGTCGGTCAAAGAAGCATCACTGACCGACTAGTTCACAAACTAGTCGGTCGGTGATTCAACGTAGACCGACTAACTGTAAACAGTAAAGTCCAAGAAATTAAGGAATCAAACTAGTCGGTCCAAGAACAGTTGTCGACCGACTAGATCACCATCTAGTCGGTCAGTACTTGTTCTTGTACCAACTAACATGCACAACAAAGTCCGAATCGAAGCGCGACGCTTCGAGGAAGTTAGAATGAACTTGTGCAAGAATCCTAGAGCTACGAAATGAGCGTAATGAAGATAGAAACGTAAGATATACTCAAGGCTTAACATTCTATCAATCGAAACTAAAAGACTATAAATAAAACCTTAATAAACGGTCTTTGAGAGCTTCGATTGAATCTTCATAACTTCCAAAGCGCTGCAGGAGCTTCAACGAAGCTTTAGGCTTGAATACGAGCTTTTGGAAGTGTTGAGATGTCGCTTTGAATATTCTCGTGAAATTGGCGACGATCTCCAATACTGCGCTCACAAAATGTTAGTTCATGAATTATTTATGTTTGCTCATCATCAAAACCAAATCCGGGGAGTCCAATATTCAACATTCTCCCCCTTTTTGGTGATGACAAACCAACATAAATAATAATCAAAAATACTAATTCAAATGTAAAATACTTACTCCCCCTGCATTGATGACACGTTAATTCCCAAATGAATATATATGAATTGCATCAATCAGACGAGTAAGATATATAATGAGAATTGATTTTTGAAATATCGGATTTTGAAAATCCTTATATGTATCATAACTCCCCCTGAATCTAACATATCAAACTAGATTCTTGGAATGGAGTTAAATTTTTCATTTGCACTATTTATTATCATTATCTCTCCCCCTTTGGCATTATCCCAAAAATGGGGGGCATACAACGACAACAATTAGGAAATGTAAAATCCAACATCGGGAGTCGTAGACAATGACGATGGAGCTAATTGACACCAAAAGAAAAACGATTAAATCAATTCAAAGTGTGCCAATTGTCCATTATCACAAAGTGAAAAACAAAATCATCAAAAATACCAAATAATTATTCATTAAATGAATAAAGAAACATACTCTTCAATATTCAATATACTTGGTTAATTTTGTGCATGGAAAACAATTCTATACAATTATAGAATTTAAATCTATTTAACCAAGTTTTTATGCGTCGAGCGACGAAATCTCATTTCAAATACATTCAACGAATATTAAAATTTGCACGACGAATAAAAGACAAAGTGAATGACGATGAACATATATATATGCAGAGACAACATGAGTATATCCAAAAAGATATCACATCGAATATATGAGATACATCATATCAAGCGCTACATATCATCAAAAAGAAATACATCAACATCATCATCATTCTCATCAAGATAAATACAGCAGCAGCGACGACATCCAAAATACATCAAAACATAATAACCCTCATACCCTATCCTAACCCATAATACTCTCGCTAAGATATATCATCCAAGGCGTATATGGAGAGTCCTCGGAACAATGATCACGAGGAGGAGGCAGGATCTGCAGCGTCCGTGGGTCCAGTCGACGGAGTGGACTCAGGCTCTGCAGGGAGAAGAGGCGTCTCAACAGATGGAATCGTCGGGGCAGGAGTCGAGATCTCAGGAACAGGCTCTACAGCAGCAAGGGTCTCGACAACAGAAGTGCCAACTGGAATAGCAGCAGGCTCAGCAACAGGGTCAACAGCAGGCTCTGAAGACTGAAGTGCTGGAGCAGAAGGCTCTGGAGCACCGGAAGAGGTGCCAACTCCAGGAGCAGAAGAGGAAACACCAGCAGCAGCAGCAGTGGCCTCATCGCCACGGGCAAAAGAAGTGACAAGCTCGTCAAGCTCCTCATCGTCCCTCTCCTCGGCCTCAGACACCGAAGGAGGAAGCTCAATCCCCATCATACGAGCCATACGACATACGACCTCCTCAGTACGAGCCAAACGGGAGTCGTGCTGACGAAGAAGACGTACGACATCGTCCAAAGTAGCAGGGGAAGAGGAGGCTGCAGCGGCTGACGGAGTAGACTGAGAAGCAGATGCGGTAGACCTCTGCACGTGACGAAGTGCCGCTAAAGATTTCTTCACGGCCGTCGCGTTCAGAGGCGTACCCAAAGGACGCTCATCGTCAGGAGGGAGAGGAACGCGAAAATGACGGAATACGAGTGTCAACAAGCAGGGGTATGGAATGTGCGCAGACTTATTGGTCTTGCGTATACACTCGAAAGAATCCATCTTATCGAGTATCACGCGAGCCCAATTTATCTCGCACCCCAAGAAAAGAGCGTATATGAGTTTCAAGAACGGCTGAGATGGGAGAGAAGAGGATCCATATTTCGGGAGGAGGCATGACTTCAAGATCAGGTTAAGAACCCACGCATTCGGCTTAAAGGATTTCGAAGGAACACCAATGAATGCGGAGGGGATAACCTGGAAAATCTCAGAAAGAATAGTCTGATCCAAGGAAGAAATGTCGTCTACGGAAATGTCTGAGGGGAGGAGACCACACGACGCATAACCAAGGATCTCCCCCAAGATTTCTGCCGTGAGAACTATAGGAGTTCCCAAGACAGTCGTCTCAATGGAGTGGCTGGCGTCGTACTGGCCTCGAATACGGTTAGCATAGAACAATTTCACGAGGCGAGGGTACGGTTTGGGATTGGCCTTGGGGTCGTATCGGAGATAATCTAGAAGGCCACTATAAGATAGAAGATCAGCAAGGCCGAGGAAATCAGAGAACTGAACGTAATGCTCTAACAACAGTGGACAGTGTTCTATACGGTTGTACGCGGCGAGACACTGAGGGTCATCGCGGCACAACGATATGTCTACACCGCCAATTGGCATAGGAGCTTTACCCTTGGCCTTACGGGTCTTCGGAGGTGGGGTAGGATCCCTAGTATGCTCATCCTCAGGGATAAAATCAGTATCGGAATCGGAATCGGGAGGAGTAGCCGGAGTGTGAAGAATAGGCTTTTTGGTCTTGGATTTGCGGGGCTTGACGGATGCAGTCCTAGGCTTCTTAAGAGGGGGCGACGATGGAGAGGCTTGGGTAGACTTGGCACGACGCTTAGGTTTCGGGGGATTCCTAGCGGTAGGTTGTTCTACGGTCATTGGAGAGGCCCCGGAAGAAGCGATCGGAATACGAGTCTTAGCCATAGTTCTAAGAGCACACGCAAGTAATCACGGAGGATCAACAACCCTAAGCACAAAACCTAGAAGCTAGCACAAAACCCTAGAAGACCAAATGAAATCGAACACACAAACCCTAGAGGAGAAATTTCGAAACCCTAGAAATCCTAGGAGGTGAAAACGAACCCTAGGGCAAGAAATTGACCTAGGAGAGGGAGGAATATACCTAGGGGGTGGAGTCGACGGCGGCGGATGGCGGCGATGGCCGGAGAAACGGCCGGAGACGACGGAATGCGAAGGGGCTCGAAGGGGGGGTTTTGGGTTTTCGAGTGAGAGATGGGGAGACAAACCGACTAAAAGTGATTTTAGTCGGAGGAAAACGTGTATAAGTCGGTCGGGATGCGAAAAGACACAGCTGCCCTAACACACTTAGTCGGTCACAGTTCAAGTACTGACCGACTAGATTACGATCTAGTCGGTCGGTCAATGAGCTTGAACCGACTAAGTCGAAACAGTAGCTCAGATGAATTTCTAAGGCAAGAATTAGTCGGTTGCAGTATATTCACTGACCGACTAGTTTTCAATCTAGTCGGTTGGAAAGTATACTATGACCGACTAAAGATAGAAAAAGATAGGAGATGGATATTTGCATGAGCTAGTCGGTCTGAGTTCATTTGCTGACCGACTAGATGAGCATCTAGTCGGTTGACAAGTGAACTGAAATCGACTAGAAGAGTCCAAAAGTAGAATTTTGATTTCTCTTCACAAACCACTTGGATGATACATCCAAACTCACTCATTAGTCATCTAAATTACCCCATAAAACGTCGAAATCTTAAATACGACATTGAAATACGAATTCGAGCAATAAATTCAAATAATTCACATAAAATTCCCAAAAATTCAATTAATCTAGCATGAATGAAATATCGCGAAATATATTAGCATGCAAGATGATTGAATTAAAATATGAATCCTATATCTCGGATTCACCCATAATCCCCAATTCTCGACGCAACCGCACAAAGGAGTCCTCCTTTAGGGGTTTCGTGAAAATATCGGCGATTTGCTTTTGGGTTTCAACGTACACTAAAATGATGTCCTTTTTAGCAACATGATCATCTAAGAAATGGTGTCGGACATCTATGTGTTTCGATCGGGAATGGTGCACCGGATTCTTTGAAAGACAGATAGCACTTTGGTTATCCACCATGATAGGGCTAGTATCACAATGAATACCAAAATCCTTCAATGTGTGTCTCATCCAAAGAACCTGGGCACAAGCGGCACCGACGGCAATGTATTCCGCCTCGGTGGTTGAAAGTGAAACCGAATTTTGCTTCTTGGAAAACCAAGAGACAAGAGAATTTCCTAGAAAATGGCAAGTGCCACTAGTACTTTTCCTGTCGGATTTGCATCCCGCATAATCAGCGTCACTGTATGAGACTAACTCATACGTGCTAGATCTCGGATATAGTAATCCAAAATCTAAAGTGTAACTTAGATAGCGAAAAATGCGTTTTACCGCTACTAAGTGAGAATCCTTAGGTTGAGACTGATAACGAGCACATATACATACGGCAAACATAATATCGGGCCTACTTGCGGTAAGATAAAGCAAACTACCTATCATACCTCGATATAGACGAATGTCTACATCCTTACCGCCCGTATCCTTGTCAAGATGCGTAGTCGTGCTCATCGGAGTCTTTTTCCCGGAGGCATTCTCCATTCCAAATCGCTTTAGCAACTCCACCGTGTACTTCGTTTGGTGGATGAAGATTGCATCGTTCATTTGGCGAATTTGGAGACCTAAGAAATATTTGAGTTCGCCCATGTGGCTCATCTCAAATTGTTCCTTCATAACATTAGAAAACTCTTCGCAAAGAGCGAAGTTAGTAGCACCGAAAATGATATCATCAACATAAATTTGAACTAATAATATATCATTATTCGCATGCTTAATAAAAAGTGTTGAATCGGCTTCACCCATTTTAAAATTCAAATCCAAAAGAAAATTCTTTAGGCGATCATACCAAGCTCGAGGAGCTTGTCTCAAACCATAAAGAGCTTTCTTTAATTTAAAAACGTGATTTGGAAATTTTTCATTAATGAAGCCCGGAGGTTGAGAAACGTAAACTTCCTCAACGACATCTCCGTTTAAAAATGCACTTTTAACATCCATTTGAAATAATTTAAAATTCTTATGGCATGCAAAAGACAATAATAATCTAATTGATTCTAATCTAGCTACCGGAGCGAAAGATTCTTCGAAATCGATACCTTCCTCTTGTCGATAGCCTTGAGCTACTAACCGAGCTTTGTTCCGGACGACGACTTGGTTTTCGTCGGTCTTGTTCTTGAAGATCCACTTTGTCCCTATGACGGTGTGGTTCTTCGATGGCAATGGAACAAGCTCCCAAACTTCATTCCTCTCGAATTGAATGAGCTCCTCCTCCATGGCTAAGATCCAAGCGCTATCTTCACATGCTTCATTAATATTCTTTGGCTCTATCGATGAGGCAAAGGCACAATTTGCGAAGTGGTGAACTTGCGATCTCGTCTTGACACTATCATAGATATTGCCAATGACTTGCTCATGGGGATGGTCACGAACCGAATGAAGCCGTTTGGGAATACCTTGATCACTTGGAACATTCTCAACAACTTCATTAGTTGGGTTAGTCTCAATGGAATCAATAGAATCATTAGACTTAGAATTTTCAAACGAATCACATAAAACATCCATAGAATCATTATCATTTGAAATTCTAGTTGGAACAAATCCTTCATTAAATGAGACATGAAGCGACTCCTCGATCGTTGAGGTTCGTTTGTTGAATATCCGGTAGGCTTTGCTACGCGTAGAGTATCCAACAAAGATTCCCTCATCGGATCTTGGATCGAATTTGTCCAAACTACCATATGTGTTCTTAATAAAACATTTTGAACCGAAAACACGAAAATGTTTAACTTGAGGCAACCTACCAAACAACAATTCATAACACGTTTGTTTAGTGCCGGGCCTCAAAAGTATTCTATTAAACACATAGCAAGCGGTGTGTACCGCTTCCGCCCAAAATTGATGGCCAAGTTGGCTATCATCAAGCATAGTGCGAGCACACTCCACTAGCGTCCTATTCTTTCTCTCAACTACACCATTTTGAGGCGGTGCACGAGGGAAAGAGAAGGTGTGAGTAATACCAACTTCATCACAAAATGTCTCAAAAGACTCATTCTCAAATTCACCTCCATGATCACTACGAATAGTGACAATGGTGGTTCCTAAGAGATTTTGTACTTTCTTAACAAAAATTGTGAAGTTTTCAAAAGTTTCATTTTTATTGCACAATGAAAATACCCAAGTAAATCTTGAATAGTCATCTACGATGACAAGTCCATACCTTGCATTTCCTAAGGAAGCTACTCTAGTTGGCCCAAATAAATCTAGATGTAATAGCTCTAGTGGCCTTTTAGTAGAGATGCTTTTCTTAGGTTTAAATGAAGATTTAGGAAGCTTGCCGCGTTGACAACAATCACAAAAACTTTTCTTTTCAAAAACTAGCTTCGGAAAACCTTTAATAGAATTCAATTTTGAAAGCTTATATAATGTTCCAAAGTTCACATGTCCAAAGCGTCGATGCCATAAGTGTTGTTCACTTGTGTTGGCAACGAGACATTGTTCATATGACTTAGGAAGATCCAAAATATAAATGTCTTTACGACGAGTTCCGGAAAATAATAATTTTTCATTATCCTTTCTTAAAATATGACACAATCCTTTCGCAAAGCTAACTTTGTAACCTTTGTCACAAAGTTGGCTTATTGAAATAAGATTATGATTTAAACCACTAACAAGATAAACATTACTAATTAATGGTTTAGAGGGGTTACCGACTTTACCAACACCTATGATGGTTCCGCTCTCGTTGCCTCCAAATATGACGCGGTTTCCATTCGCAATGGGAACCACTCCGGAGAGCAATCGAGCATCACCCGTCATGTGTTTTGAACACCCGCTATCGAGTATCCAATTCCCTTTGGAGCTAAATTTAAATTTGTTGCTCCTTTCCCTTTTCTTTTCCTTGAGTACCTAAAGATAGAAACTTTCATATCATGGTACCCAAGGTCATTGGGTCCAAGGGATTAGACCTTTGGAAGCCAAGTCCAAGTGGACTTAGACTTCCCCACATAATTCTTACTATGTACAACATCCGAAAAATAAGCATTCATGTATATTTGTTTTTCGTCCATGCTTGTGTCCGTTGGGCTCCAAATAGTAAATATTTTGGGAGCCATCATCCTATTGGGTGCATGCATGCGACGTTGATTTCTACGTGATGCATGTTGTGGATAGGCATATGGGACATGATGGAATGGTGCACGACGAGAATTATTCATATGATGCGGTGGGTGAACATATGCATGTGTGGGAACACGTGCGTGAGGGTGTCTCACATGGTGTGCACGTGCCCGAGAATGTGTTGCATAAAAATCATCATATGTGTGAGATGGTGGAGTAGGACGTGTGTTCCTACGTGGCATGTTATTGGTGTACATGTAGGCATGACCCTTCTTTGGAGGTCCACCCAAGGTGGGTTTCTTTCCAAAAGAGGGCGTGGACGAGGTGGAAGCACCATTGGTAGATGAACTACCAATAGAGTGTTTGCTACCACTCGTAGAGTCACCGGAAGTTGGCCTAACAAAAGTAGTGGCCGCTTTGGATGGACATCCCGTCGTATACCCCAAACCAATGTGGTGATTGGCCGGAAGTAAGTCACTTAGGATTTTATCCAAATGGTCCTTACCTTTGTTGAATTTGTTAATTCGGCCCAATGTGTTCTCATATTTCTCTTTGAGAGAACGCAAAGAAGTATCCAAAGTGGATATTTGCGAAGTGAGCACATAAACACGAGATTTAAGATTCTCGTTCTCAATACTCAAAGTCGAGTTTTGAGAAGTTAAATCCGCTATCTCATGTTCTTCCGCATCCTCGATGCTAACATGTTCAAGTTTAGATTTGAGATTAACAATCTCATTTCTTAACTCTTCAACAACGGTGTCGTTGTTGGTGATGATAGTCTTAGGCGATGTTTGAATGCTAGCTAGGTCATCTTTTACCTTAGTATATCTATTTACTAACTTAGTGTATTTTGACCAAAGTTGAGAGTTAGCATTTCTAAGATCATCCATCGTTACCTCATCGCTTTCGTCATTACTATCATCGGAAGAGGAGGATCCTTGATCGTTCTCCTCTCTTGCCATGAAGCACATATGTGCTTGCTCCACTTTCTCATCATCCGACTCTCCGCTTGAGGAATCCTCGGAGTCGGTGAATGTTGCTCCGACAAGTCCTTTCTTGTACCCCTTTTTGTATTTCTTGGACTTATCGAATTTTGGCGCCTTCCACTTCTCCTTGTGCTTATTGAGGGGACACTCCGCTTTCATGTGTCCCGGCTTATTACACTTGAAACACAAAGGAGAGGAAGAGGTGTTAGTAGAACCAAATTTAGCTTTGTTCTTGAAGTTACCTTTTCGGAAGAAACGGTTGAACTTCTTGGCCATGAGTGCCATGGACTCCAAGTCTAACTCGTTTTCCGAGTCTTCATCATCGGAAGATGTGGATGAAGCCGCCTTGAATGTAATCGCCTTTTTCTTAGGCGCATCTAGGTTCAAATATGACTTCATCTTTTCTTGTAGCTTCACCTTGCTATCTTTGCGTACCTCGTATGACATTAAAGTACCCATTAGTTGAACTACGGTATATTTGTTCATGTCATTACCTTCCTCGATGGCGAAGGTACGTTTTTCCCAAGAAGAGGGAAGTCCTTCAATAAGCTTTAAGCACTTCTCCTTTTGAGTGTAGATCTTGCCGAGGGCCTCTAACTCGTTTATTATGTCAACGAAGCGAGCGTAATATTCTTTCATCTTCTCGCCCTGTTGCATATGAAACATTTCGTAATCTTTGGTTACGACTACGAGTTTAGAGTCTCTTACCCGACTCGTCCCTTCATGTAGTATGAGGAGAGAGTTCCAAATTTGATATGCACTCTTACATGTGCATATCTTATTGAAGTCCTCGGGCTCCAATGCGCATTGCAAGGCGTTCATTGCCTTGGCATTGCTTACCTCCGCGGCGACCTCCGCGGTAGTCCATTTCTCAAAATCTTCTTCTTCGGGCTCGATGTACTCCTTCATTGTAGTCCTCCATAAAGATGCACTCCGGAGGAAAGTCTCCATCCGGCACTTCCAGTACCCGTAGTTGGTACCGTTGAAGAATGGAGGCCTCGTAGAGGAATGTCCTTCCATCACCGATGACGCTCCTTCACGGTTCCTGAAGGTGTCATAGTTGGAGGGTGGAGGCACGGTCTTGTTGTCGTTGGCAGACATAGCTGTGTATCTGGCTCTGATACCAAATGTAATGCCCTACCAGCTACTGCACAAGTACTAGAGGGGGGGTGAATAGTACTTTAAAATAATAAGGAGTATAATTCCAAATTAAATTACAATCAACTACCAAATCAATTTGCGGAAGCTTAAATTGAACGACGACAACGAAATTGACAATGCTAACAAACGATGTTAATGGGTTCGGATCCACCCAAGTCTCCCCGACTTGTTCCCGGTGATCCTACGTCCCAACCACCCGGATCCCCTCCGGATACTTGAGTTAGAAACCCTAACTCAAGATTTCCACTATGAATATCTTGTGAAAAACTTTCACAAGATCAAATCATACATGCAATAGCAAACGTGAATCCCACAACCCGGGATCACAACCTTCTCTCACAACCGAGAGAACCAACAAGCAATATAAAAGAGTTTATATGAAATAAAAAAGCTTACCACAAAATCCTATACCTTGAGTTTTTCTTACCCAATAGGTGGAATGAAGGATTTGAGGAAGATGAAGTTACCAAACCCTAGCACCAAGGAAATGAGCAGCAATGGGTGCCTAGGGAAGATTTGGAAACTTGAATCAAGCAATAGCTTGAAGAGCTCACCAAGAACAAGCTTCTCTCTAGATCTAGAAATGAGAGAGAATGGGTTTCTTGTGAGGAAGAGAGCTTTAGATTTGAGGGAGAATAGCTATCACTTTAGAACTCAATGAATCTCTTAATGGCAGCTCTATTTAAGATAGAAATGACCTAGGTTCGTATTTATAGGGTCCCATAAAAACAAGATAGGTCAATCTCCAACGGAAAGAAATCTGTGAGAATTAGTCGGTCAAAGAACACTCACTGACCGACTAGTTCATCAACTAGTCGGTCAGCCAAACAACGTGGACCGACTAAGAGTAGATCTGAGAAGAAAGAGAATTTCAGACCTAGACATCTAGTCGGTCCAAGAACACTTTCTGACCGACTAGTTTCACAACTAGTCGGTCATCCAATGAACGTAGACCGACTAAGAGGCAAAACAACTTAGTCTGAAGGCAAGTTGACTTAGTCGGTCTAAGAACAAAAATTGACCGACTAGATTGACAATTAGTCGGTCATCAAACGTTCTTAGACCGACTAACGGTAAACAGTAGCTTAGGAGAAATTTAGAGTGAACAGTAAGTCACAACTAGTCGGTCAAAGAAGCATCACTGACCGACTAGTTCACAAACTAGTCGGTCGGTGATTCAACGTAGACCGACTAACTGTAAACAGTAAAGTCCAAGAAATTAAGGAATCAAACTAGTCGGTCCAAGAACAGTTGCCGACCGACTAGATCACCATCTAGTCGGTCAGTACTTGTTCTTGTACCAACTAACATGCACAACAAAGTCCGAATCGAAGCACGACGCTTCGAGGAAGTTAGAATGAACTTGTGCAAGAATCCTAGAGCTACGAAATGAGCGTAATGAAGATAGAAATGTAAGATATACTCAAGGCTTAACATTCTATCAATCGAAACTAAAAGACTATAAATAAAACCTTAATAAACGGTCTTTGAGAGCTTCGATTGAATCTTCATAACTTCCAAAGCGCTGCAGGAGCTTCAACGAAGCTTTAGGCTTGAATACGAGCTTTTGGAAGTGTTGAGATGTCGCTTTGAATATTCTCGTGAAATTGGCGACGATCTCCAATACTGCGCTCACAAAATGTTAGTTCATGAATTATTTATGTTTGCTCATCATCAAAACCAAATCCGGGGAGTCCAATATTCAACATCATACACACCCCCCAACTAAAGATGGACATTGTCCTCAATGTCGGAAGAGGTACGAGTTTATTCAAGCAAGCAACCTAGAAAGCATGTAAAAACTACACTACTGGAAAGAACACACCGTGATCAAATGGCGGATCCCGAATCTTTGATGGTGGAGGAAGTTGTTCAATTTGCTCCTTGCGCTCCTCGACGATTATTCTTCCTCCAAAAACTAATTTGGACCCCAGCAACACAACTCCAAGCATCTCTATAAGCTGTTTGTCAATGTTCTGCGAGAGATGAGTTATGTCAGTCCAAATTAATTTAAGATTCTTCGAAATAAAATTATTCCAAATGTAGTCATCAAAATACGTGAAAGAAATTAAAATAAGTTGACGACTACTCCCTGAAAGATTTGCACTACTCTCGGTATGATGCTCGTTCATTGTGGAGAGGGATAAATGATTTTGGGACAAAACTGGAAGATGGAATGGTTCTTGCTCCATGGCGATAGTCTCAAAACCTTTGTCCCTAGCTGTCTCCTCCTCTCGTTCATCCAAAATTGCTAGCTCGTCCTCTCTTTTGCACACACTTTCTACCATGTGGATATTTATATTCGTGTCCTTGCTCGGTATTCCTGCAATAGAAGATGAACTCGTGTTAGATTCTTGAAATCGAGTTTCAAAAGCATTACCTTCTTCTAAGCAAGCGGCAATCAAATTAAGATTTTCAATGGAATTTTGAATCTGCCGACTCCGAGCAAGGAAATTCTCCTGGAATTGATGGGATGTGGCCTCCTGTGTCTGAATAGTCTGGTAAGCTTCCTCTTTCAAGGATTGCAAAGGTACGTCTACGCTTTGCTCTTCTTGATCGAGGCACGAAGGCTCCGTTGAATCGCTCTCTGAAGTCTCTTCCACGGTTTCTTCGTTTTCTTGCAGAGACTCCATGTATTCCCACGCCACTGTCGGCGTCATGCTTCCCAATAATTCCTGCAGCTGTGGATGTAGTCCATCTAGGAAGAACGCCATAAGCTCTTCATTTGTGTACCCATGCTGCGGATAGCTCGATATAATGTTTGTGAATCTTCTCCAGGCCTGAAAGAAAGTTTCACAGTCAGTTTGATTAAAATTAACAATTTTGAGCTTGTCCATCCTATGTTTGTGTGCATTAGCGTACCTTGCATCATACAGATTATTCGTGCAATAAAAATTCATATACTCCATTTTTAAAAATTAAAATAAAATAAAAAAAATTATGTACAGTAAAGTGAAAAGATCTCACCGAAGGTCCTCTAAATGAAATAAACCGTAGTCGCAAACCATTCCTCCCCGGCAGCGGCGCCAAAAACTTGGTGGGACCGAAAAGGTGCTCTCTCTCAAGTGCAAGAGTCCGTAGAAGTAGTAAAACCTGGGAGTCGAGGTGTCGAATCCACGGGAAGAAATCTGTTGCAACCACAATTCAAATCAAATAGAAATCCTACGAAGAGAAACTAAACACTTCACAAATGATGACGGTGATGGTGATGTGAACTCGTGAACAATATAAACATAGAAGTACGTGTAAGAAAATATCTATAAAGAGTATGCGCATGGTATGGGTTCGCTAGGATCAACGATTCGTGTTAATTTGGTTGATGAATATATCGCAATGAATTCTCTTTTTGAGAGCAATTCACCGGGAAAAATATCCAATATAACTCAATGAATTCTCCTTTTGGGAGCAATTCATCGGAAGATGCCCTTTTGGGGGTTCAAACAAAATATTCAATAAGATCGTCGTTAAAATTCCAATACGATATGAAACTCTCTTTTGGAGAGATCAAAACTACGGTATGAAACTCCCTTTTGGGGAGATCAAAACTCACCCTTTTAGGGCGATCATCAACTAAATTAATTCTTTTGGAATCTAAAAAAGTCGATTTACGAACAACGATTGCAATTTTAGCGACGTTAAACGATTTAGCACAAGGAATTTCAACCAAACTAACACAAATTATATCACCTAACTACTCCATACCAAGCACAATTAAGTTTTAGCTACTCATACTTTCAGAATAAACAAGTTTCATAACAAAATACATCTAGATCATAGCAAAATACGGTAGAAAAGCATCAAATAAGGAGTTTAAGTTAAGAATTCATCACCAAATATCCTTGAAAATACATCAAAACTCTCTGGAAATAAGCAAATAGCCTCTGGAATTTTACAGAATTTTTTAGGGGCAAAATACGGCTCCTAGAGCCTCCAATACGCCCAAAATACGCCCCAATCTGCTTGAATACGCCCAAAACCCCTAAATACGCTTATATAATAAGATTGCGGGTTTGGGTTGCTTAACGGGTTCCAAACCCGCTCCATTTACGCGCCCGAATCAATCCAGACCGCTCATCTAAAGCGGATCAAACCTCAGCCGCTCATCAAATGCGGGATTTAACGAGGCGTTGACACGTGGCACTTGGATCGTCGTTGCGCCCGTTAAATTTGCTTGAATCCGAATTCACTTCGGAATGCATCGGCGCCGTTGGATTCATGATGGGTGGCGCAGATCGAGCCACGTCTCCGCGTAGAACGCTTGCCGCAGACCGTTGGATTGGGATCGTATGGCTGTTAGTCATCCACGTCGCTCGAAGAAAATGCCGTCGCTTCGTTCGAGCGGATCGTTTCTCCGCCGTTGGATCGAAATCTAACGGCCGACAAATCGCCGCGTCTCCGCTTAATTTTCGCGAGGCGGGCGCGGACAACAGCCGTTCGATCAGGCGGGGAGACGCCCGATGCTTGCCACGTGGACCCTCAAAACGCTTCCGCTGCTGCGTTCGTGGCGCGATCGTGGGCCGTTCGATCGGCGATCGACGGTTGGAAATGTGCCACGTCTTCAGCTGCTCCACGCCGTTGGATTGGAGCGGGAACCGGTAGATGGTCGCCGCGTGTGCTTTGAGATTCGTGCGGATTTCTTTTTTTATTTCCAATAAATGGTATTCTGCATTCAAAAATTCATAGAAATTAGCACAGATCTCAGAAAAATACAAATAAATATTCGTTGGAATCGTGAGATCAAGACGATGCTAAGAAAAATATAAAATGTGTAGAATTGCATCGTTAATTGCTGTTTTGTGCTCAAATAGTGTGTTTTCTCTAATAAATAAATGTGTAGAAAATACGTATGAATTAGAGAACAATGTAGCATCACATGAGCACAAAATAGGGCTAAATGGGGGGTTAAATATGTAATATTGAACCCGAATCAATAGCTCGTCACGTACGGTCGACTTACCCTTAATTCGACATGCGTGCCTAGCCCCCGCTTTAAGTCCTATTGCTGACTTAGGCATCAGAGAGGCTACGTGTTGGACCCCAACCCGGCCTTTCTGACGAGTTGCTGGTTACACAGGATAGCTCGTCCCCCGGCTCGTGTTCGTCGGTAGCTCCCGCAGTCCGATCTTCCTCAACAGCATCCTGTTGGATTCGACTCTGTGGTCTGCTTCAACGACAAGCTTAGCCTCATCACCCCTCCCATCACCTGTCAGATAGCCCACCCTAATCCCTCCATTAACATAACCATCGTGCCCTTGTTTCCTCCTAATACAAATTCATTGTACGCGAGTTCTACCCCGCAACAATTGGCACCGTCTGTGGGAACGAAGGGTCACACCCATGTCAGACCACATACCAATCACCCGAAACCCTGACCACGGCAAGGATCCCATGGATCAAGAACCACACTATCAACCAATGACTCCCGCGACTGACCCTCCTCCTGGAATAGAGGTCGAGACAGTCCAAGCCTCGGCCCGTGCAATACAACAAAGCTTCGAGGCCTTCACTAAGGCGATGGCGAGCTTCGCAGCAACAGGGACAGAAGCACCACCCGGCCCCTCTGAGCCCCCGAACGTGAGACGGAATCTTCACCCTCAGTTCGAGGAGGAGGGGGTAGACCAGGGGCTCACCGAGGAAATTGCGGCCCAGCGGAAGCTCTTGGAGGAGGAGATGGAGGTCGCGCGGCTGCGGAGACGCTGGGAGGAGGCGGCCGCCGCGTAAAGGCAATTGGGTGGGGCGGCCGAGACCACCCGGAAGGCCCACCTAGACGACGAGACCACCCGACATCATCTCCGCTTCATTATCGCGGAACGTGAAAGGCTCTGGAGGGAGAACGAGGAGAACCGGGGGATCCCGGAGGTGTCGGCGACGTGCCGGCTACACCTGGATGGGCGCGACCCGCCGCTTGCCAAGTCTCCACCATGGGGGTGAAGTCCTCCTCGTCAGCATCTCTCCCCCGATTGTCCGGACGAAGAAGTCGTTCGACGACAACTCCGCTTCCTCACCGCCGAACGCGAAAGGCTCCTGAGGGAGAATCAAGAGCGGAGAGGGGTCCCGGAGGAGACGGCTGGAGGGCGGTGGTACTGGGATGACCGTAGCCCACCGCCTGTCGAATCCTCTACCCGCGGAAGGAGTCTCCCCAGGCGGCCATTTCGTTATTCCCCGGGGCGCGACGACCGTCGGCAGCCAAGGCGCGACCGGAGCCAAACCCCGGAATGGCCGAGGGGGTACGCGCCCGAGCGCTCTACCTACTCGGAGGAGGCCAAGCCATTGGCACGGTGGATCACGTCCGCCCCGAAACCCGTAAGATTCAAGGCCCCCCACTTGGCCACCTACAACGGAAGGGGAGACCCCCTCTCGCATGTGCAGCAATACCGGGGGGCAATGGAGGCGCAGGACGTGGATGAGGCATTCCTGTGCCGGCTTTTCTCGCAAAGTTTGAGGGACACCGCGTTGGATTGGTACTTCGGCCTACCCGCGAGATCCATTGGGAGATTTGGCGAACTGTCCCACAAGTTCTACCAGGAGTTCCGGGCCGGGCGAATGAAGAAGAAGCCCTTGGACTACCTTAGCGTGATAGTCCAAGGGGAAGGAGAGACAACAGGGAAGTACCTACGCCGTTTCCAGGACGAGAGACAGGCGGTGGTGGCCTGTGGCAATGAGGTACTTATGCTTGCTTTCAAGACAGGGCTGAGAACTCGGAGCCTCCACAAATCCCTGCTCCGAGACCCGTCGACCGATTACGAGGCGCTGGTCGCTATGGCAGAGAGGCATGCATTGGCCGAGGAGACTCTCGACACGAAGAAACTGTTCCCCCGGCGAAGCCGCCCCAAGGCGAGCCTCGATCGCACCCACGACCAAGGCAAGAAGACGGGCCTCGGGGGCGCAACCAGTTGGCCCAACCAAGGCGCGACCTGACGGGACGTCGCCCGCAAGATCGCCCCGGCCCAGCCGGAGAGTTCACATCGGCCCAAGAGCCCACCCGCGCCATCCCGAGGTAGGAGGGGCCCCTGCGGGCCCATTACACGCAGCTCAACGCCCCCATAATTGAGGTGTTGGCCGCGGCAACAAGGGCCGGACTGCTGCCAGACCTGCCCAGAGGGATGAAATCGGACCCGACACGGCGAGATTTCCAAAAGTATTACCGATACCACCGGGACCATGACCATGACACCGATGACTGCTTCACCATCAAGAGGGAGATCGAGCGGCTGATCCAGGCAGGCCACCTCGGAGGCTATGTCGGGGGCAGGAGACCTTACCAAGAAGATGGGAGCCACCGGAGGGCATGGAGAGCGGACCCACCACCGCGTGATGAGCGGGAGGAACCCCTCCCCCCGAAGCCGGTCATGCGCATAAACACGATATGTGGCAAACCGTCCTCCGGGGGAGCATCGTCATCAAGCAAGAAGGCGTATGCGCGGCAAGTGATGACGGCGAGCCTCGGCGGGGACACGAGGGGGAGAAGGGTAGCCCACCCTCCCATTACCTTCAGCGACGAGGATCTGGAGGGAATCGAGCTCCCCCATGACGACGCCATCGTCATCGAGGCCCAGATTGGGACGGTCGTCGTTAGCCACCTCCTGATCGACACTGGGAGCTCTTGTGACATCATATTTATGTCGACAATTGAGAAGATGGGACTAAGGCAGGCGGACCTAAGACCCTGCACTGGGCCCCTCGTTGGCTTCACCAGCCACTCTACCCTTATCGTGGGGGTGATCACCCTACCAGTGACTCATGGAGAGGAACCACGGGTAGTCACCCGCATGACGCTGTTTGTGGTTGTCAACATCGCGTCGGCATATAACGAGATCATAGGGCGACCGTACATGGCGGCCATCGGAGCTCTCCCCAGCCTGCTCCACCAGATGGTCAAGTTCTAAACCCCGCGAGGGGTGGGGTTAGTGCGGGGGAGCCAGAAGCTGTCCAGGAGCTGCTGCGTGGGATCGACCAAGCACAAGGGTCTAGAGAAAACCTTGTTGGCCGATCTCCTCTATAAGAGGGAAGATTTCTGCAACCGAAGGCTGACACTGGCTAAAGGAACCGTAGGGGAGCCCGGAGCCACAGAGGAGGACCAGACCTGCTGCACCTGTCTCAACCCCCCTCGGCGAGGGTGAGCTGATCCCTCCAAGGAACGCGGAACGCCGATTATAGTGTAATCAGAAGATGTAAGTCTTGAATGAAATATCCTCTTCCCTTCGCATTTTCAAACCCTGCTATTTCCACTTGAAAATTTCAGCTTAAAGCGCAAGACTCTGGGGCAGGACCAATCCTCGCCACCCAAACCGGAGAGGGGCACGGGCCGAGCTACGCGCTCGCTCCCCCCACCAATGAAGACCTCCGGGGCAAGCTTACGGAGCTTCGCCACCCAAACCGGAGCGCCATATGCGGGGTAGGCGACGGCCCAATACCCGTCCGACTATAGAGGCTGCAGGGAGGCGACGGCCCAATACCCACCCTCTCAAAGACTCCGGGGCAGGACCATTCCTCGCCACCCAAACCGGAGAGGGGCACTGGCCGAGCTACGCACTCGCTCCCCCCCACCAATGAAAACCTCTGGGGCAAGCTTACGGGGCTTCGCCACACAAACCGGAGCGCCATATGCGGGGTAGGCGACGGCCCAATACCCATTCGACTATAGAGGCTACGGGGAGCGACGGCCCAATACCCGCCCTCTCAAAGACTCCTGGACAGAACCAATCCTCGCCACCCAAACCGTAGAGGGGCACGGGCCGAGCTACGCGCTCGCTCCCCCCCACCAATGAAGACCTCCGGGGCAAGCTTACGGAGCTTCGCCACCCAAACCGGAGCGCCATATGCGGGGTAGGCGACGGCCCAATACCCGTCCGACTATAGAGGCTGCGGGGAGGCGACGGCCCAATACCCGCCCTCTCAAAGACTCCGGGGCAGGACCAATACTCGCCACCCAAACCGAAGAGGGGCACGGACCGAGCTACGCCCTTGCTCCCCCCCACCAATGAAGACCTCCGGGGCAAGCTTACGGAGCTTCGCCACCCAAACCAGAGCGCCATATGCAGGGTAGGCGACGGCCCAATACCCGTCCGACTATAGAGGCTGCGGGGAGGCGACGACCCAATACCCGCCCTCTCAAAGACTCCGGGACAGGACCAATCCTCGCCACCCAAACCGGAGAGGGGCACTGGCCGAGCTACGCCCTCGCTCCCCCCACCAATGAAGACCTCCGGGGCAAGCTTACAGAGCTTCGTCACCCAAACCAGAGCGCCATATGCGGGGTAGGCGACGGCCCAATACCCGTCCGACTATAGAGGTTGCGGGGAGGCAACGGCCCAATACCCCCCTCTCAAAGACTCCGGGGCAGGACCAATCCTCGCCACCCAAACTGGAGAGGGGCACCGGCCGAGCTACGCGCTCGCTCCCCCCACCAATGAAGACCTCCGGGGCAAGATTACGGAGCTTCGCCACCCAAACCGGAGCGCCATATGCGGGGTAGGTGACGGCCCAATACCCGTCCGACTATAGAGGCTGCGGGGAGGCGACGGCCCAATACCCGCCCTCTCAAAGACTCCGGGGCAGGACCAATCCTCGCCACCCAAACCGGAGAGGGGCACGGGCCGAGCTACGCGCTCGCTCCCCCCCACCAATGAAGACCTCCGGGGCAAGCTTACGGAGCCTCGCCACCCAAACCGAAGCGCCATATGAGGGGTAGGCGACGGTCCAACACCTGTCTGACTATCGAGGCTCAAGGGCCGAGCTACCCGCCCCCCTAAAGCGGACCCGTGACTTCTTAACCCAAACACCGGGAAAAGGACAATGGCACGCGGACCTAGGCGACCCTCGTGCAGATCAAGGACTGCCGATGTAACCCATCAAAACGAAAAGACACTCAGGGAAAGCGCCATTAATGGCGACACATCCCCTGAGAGACAGGGGCTGACGAGTCACATCTTGTGCCACCTATCAGGAACAGTTTCCGAAGGGCACGATTCAAATGAGCCCATTAATAGCGCCAGCTCATCGCATTAATTGGAGGGGAGCGGCCTAAAAGCTACCACTATAAATACCCCCCCAACCTCCTCGAAGGAGAGGGATGAAAAAGATAGTATGAGGGTGGGTCAATCCCAGTCCCCTCCAAGAGGGTTGAGAAAGAGCGAGGGACCCCAACCGCTTCGATGTGCGATCTCCCCCCGCATGGTGATCCCCGATAGGCTATTCCCCTTACACGAGGGGTGCCCCGCCTGCGGCTCTCCAACTTCCTTTGGACAACTTGAGACATGGGAACCGGGGCTCCAATGGCGGACCACGTCCCTCAACTGACGCCCTATGTGCGCTAGCGCAACGGGCCGACAACCCGATGGATGTGGCACACCTGCCAAATCACCCATTGGGTATTTCAGCCTCCGATGGGACGTACCAACCCCTGCGGGCCCGCCTCCCAACGGCCTGCCACGCCGATAGGCTATTCCCCTTACATGAGAGGCGCCTTGTCTTCCACTCCTCGACTCCTCCTGGACAACCTACGACAGGGAAAGAGGTGGATCTGTGGCGGACCGCCCCTCTCTGCACCCGTCCCATAACGACTCCAACCGGCAAAAAGGCAAGAGCCCCGTGGGATAGAGCAGCCACCAGAGCTTTTCTCCTCCTCCCGTTCCTCTATCTTCCAACGGAGTCCAGACTTCTCCATCCGCTTCCGACACGTCGCCTCCCGCTTCTTCAGGGATTCCCCTTCGGTGTTGAGATCCCCAGAAGAGACCTTGCAACCCTTCAGGGGCACGGCGACGAACAGGGATGCAACAACAGGGACGAGGACAACCCCTAGGCAAAGGAGGTCACTCATCCTGGTGCAGATTACAAAAGGATGAAGCGACCCACGATCAGAGACCTCGCAACCATTCAGCACACGGAAAATGCGGAAAAGCACGATGGGCAATGGAGGAGAGGGAGGGCCATCCTTCAGGTTTGGAACTCCCACCCCCCGAGACAGTTCACAACAAGTGAAACGGCTACCCAGTTCGCCCGCGGGCCGACTTTCGTCCCAAATATCATCAGAACTCCGCAGTTGAACATTCACTCGACCTATGTCCTTTTGGTTAAATTTTTTTTTAAAGTTAATGAAAAAGCTATTTTAAGCCAACTCCTGATCATTATCTAGGCGCGCTTAAACTCGGGAACGATCCCCGTCGAAATACGGAGCGATCTCCCGAAATGGGGTCGTCCAACGCGGCTATGGGAAAAAGGGGAGAGCTCCGTGCCGTCCCCCCTATGCCAAAGGCAAAACCTGGAAATTCACCAAACAGGGTATGACGAAACTAATGGAAACTCCGGAATATACATCTGATTTATAACCCTACAATAAGAAGCAGGGCCGACCCCACAAAACGAGGTATCCCTCGGGCCGGCCCCACTGTTCCTTCTTAACAAAAAGAAAACGGGGGGTAGGTGGGAACACGCGCCAACTACTCCTGCGGACCGTGACTGCCTAGGGCTCCTCCGCTCGACGCTTCACCCCTCCTGCCGGGGTCCGAGGATTCGACCTCATTCTGGACGGGAGTACCCTCGCCGACCGCGACTTCGCCACCACACGCGTCCTCGTCCTCCCCAACCTCGCCCCCCTCTTCCTCTGCCTCCTCTTCCTCGCCATCCAAGGCCACCAGCGCGTCAAAATCAACCTCTATCGGGAGCCTACGGCTGACCACTCTTTCCTTCACCCTCCCCAGACAGGCTTCCCAACCCTTGGCCCGACCCTTCATCATTCCATCGTATATTGCATCGGATACAACATTGACGACCGTCGACTCCTGGTACGATCGGAACTCCTCGGTCCTCCGGGCCAGCTCCTCCTCCGTGCTCCTCGCCTGGGCCGCCAACTCGTTCGACCGCACCACTAGTTCGGCCGACTGTTCTTTCTCCAGCTCAAGCGCGCTTTCCAGCTCCTTCACCCGGTCGGCCCTTGCATTATGATCCATAAGTAGCCCCTCCAGGTTCTGGACCTTCGCCTCGAGCTACCTATACTTGCCCCTTTCCTTCTCCAGTTGTTCCCCGGCATTTTTGCGGAGCTCAGCAAGCTGGGCCGCCATTCTCGCAATGGCGCTCTAGGCCTTATTGATGGCTGGCGTCTGGCCCAACGCACCGAGCATCAAAACGATGGACTGCACGGCAAGGGAAAGGTCGATTAAAGTACTCAACAGAACCACTCAAGGACTTTACCCAAACCAAACTACTTACCTGCATGCCATGCCATATCGATGTGTCGCACAACCCCTCATACCCGACGCCCTCCAAACCCACCTTGTCACGGGGCAGGAATAGGTTCTCCGCCAACCTTGCCGC